>BSBN01001281.1:14814166-16058333 GCA_027924645.1 Cunninghamia lanceolata
TGGTTTATCATTGCTATTGTTGGTACTAGGAGTGTCTTTATAGAGCTTTATTTGTCCTTTTACGATTAAAGCTTTTTCAATGATTAGACACATCTCAATGACCTTGCTAAAGGAAGTAGGACATTGGATTTGTATCTGATAGCTTAGATCAGTTTGCAAGTTATGGATGAACATTTCCAGCATTTTTTTTCTTCTGGCATTTGGTGTGGGCATGTACTTGCCAACTATCTCCATCTTTGTAGGAAGGCGGTGAAAGATTCTCCACCTTTTTGCTTTGTGTTACAAAGATCCAATATTGAGGTGTCGTGCTCAATATTGTAAGAGAAGTGGGTGACAAATTTGTCCACAAGTTCATTGAATGTTTTAATACCCGGTGGTAGTCTAGAAAACCATTCTATGGCTTGTCCTCCTAAGCTTCGTGGAAACAGTCGCATAAGGTAAGTGTCATTGTGTACGACCTCAAGGCAAGCAACATTGAATTCCCTGATGTGGTCCCTTGGATCACTCTTTCCTCGATATTTATCAAATTTTGGCACCTCAAATTTGGAGGGAAAAGGTATCATGGTCAAGGTCCTATCAAAAGGATATGGTGAAATATCCTCTAGGGTGTAATGTTTGGTCGATGCTCCTATTTTCATGTCTGTGACTTGTTGTTGTATAGCTTGAATATGTTGGTTCACTAGACTTAGGGCATCCATGGAATCAATGGTTGCTTTGCTTTTATCTAAGGGTACTTCCTCATGTCTACTTCCCTCAGGGTTTCTTTCTTCCTCAGTTTCTTTTAGAGCTTCTACGTCATAATCTTTAGGGAGCTTGACCTAGATTTTCTAGGTGTAAAAAGAATTTGGTAGGGTCTTGGGCAAGTACCCCTTCTAATAGGCATTGAAATTTTTGGTCATGCTGCAATTGAAGGATCTCATCCATAGAAATTTATTCATCATTTTTATGAGTGTTTGGAATAATTTTCTCAGCCATTTCAATCTATTTTTGTTTTTGTAACCGTGCTAAGACCATGCAAATGGTGACTAGAGATAGGATGAAAAAAGAGAATTTTTGAACAAGATGCTAGAATGGAACAAGATTATAGTGAGGGTCTGCTTAGATTGGTTTGGTATCAAACAAGATGGGTGGACAAGATGATAGTCAAAGCAAGGATGATAGAAATCCATTTTCTTGAAGTGACTAGTCTTGCACAAACCACTAGTGGAGTTCCTAGAGAAAAGGTTAAGTGATCCTTGATAGTAGAGCCTCACTAGGTTTGTTTGAGATTTTGGATGTGATCAAGAATAGCATGGTTCTAACCTTGTTGGACTTTGGAAGAAATTTGCGAGACTTTGGATGCAATGTGGAAAAAGTAGTTAAGGTATGGAAGATAAGGAAAAAGGTGGATTTGCAAGATCTTAATCAGGTTTTAGAAAAACTAAGACAGTTTGAAAAGGTTTTTGTAAAGTTAAAAAATTTGCTCTTTGGAAGGTACTGATTTGGTCTCTGGATGCGCAGATTTAAATGTGCCACGACAGAGTACAAATGTGCTAAAAGTCATATCAAATGCACAATTCTATGGTTTTTTCAAAAGTGCCACAACAGAGTTTAAATGCGCCACAAGTTGAATCAAATGTGCCATAAGTCATGACAAATGCGCAACTCTGGCTTTCAGTTTGGTTTCTCAGAATTTTGGAACATTTTTCAAGATTTTTCAATTTTTTTTTTTTTGGTTGAAAACCTGGTTTGCTTTTGAATTATGATTTTTAATTATGGCAAAGACACATAAATCACATAGAAGTTTTCATGATTCTATCTTTTATTATTTTTTTGTACTTTTGGACTTTTTGACTCAAAAACAACTACACCCTAAGCTGGATAGGACAATATCTGTTGAATCCTCTAGCTGTGCAAATTTAAAGCATGTAGCTCCAGGATCTGGTAGCACCAGCTCCCCTCCATGACACTCACTTCTCATGCATACCAAATCTAAGTTTTCGTAGGCTCATACCCCCACTGAACTATAGGATTGTCCTTGCTACCTCTACTAAGAATCACATTAATCGAGGCTGCTTCAAGGGCTCCACCCTTTGCATCAACAAATTGGGGTTTTTGGTATTCTACACATTTGGTTCGTAGTCAAGGCAACCGTTTGAGTGGTTACACGTGTGGCGGCACTACTCTCTGTTATGGAGTCTCCCAGCCTCAAAGGGTTACACCTTAGAGGGTTTTAGGGGAGGTTGGCCGTCAGTGTAACACAACAACACTTGTTGTAGGAGCTTTTCACCTCAAGCACATTTATTTTAAGTGGATTGGTAGGGCTTGACTTTAGCCTGTTTCCACTTAGGGTCATTCCCACTTGGACAGGCGTGCATTCAAGGGCAGGCCCCTCTAAAGGTTGAACAAATGGAATAACAAGTCTGGTGTTTTGGTCACCCAGTTAAGGGAGAGCATAAGCCTATTGTCATTTGATAAACACAGAAGACACTGATTAATCCAAACCTCATTAAAAGGAAAACAACTAAATGGGCTATCTACTTGTGCACTCATGCATTTGTTAACTTTGAAGTATATTTAAAGATAGCATTGTTCATTTTCCCGTTTGTCAGATAGCAATGATCTAACTTAGGAAAATAAATCAACAATGCAAAGATAACAGTGGTTCAGTTATTTTCTTCCTAGTTATGGACTACGTGAAGTATATATGTATGCATTTTTTTGTTACTTTTTCCCTTAATTAATCTAAATGAACTAGTCAATGCAGCTAAATGATCTAATCCAGCCTCTAATCCTGCAAGACAAACATTAGCTCAAACATAAAAGTCAGATGGAACTCTAAAACCACAGTGTAGGACAGAAGTGCTGCTATATAGTCTGAATGTGCAGAAACAGAGCTAACATGCGTCGTTGTACATATGCACTACTATAGGTGTCAAAAGCACTATAAAAAGAGACATGCATTAAACTAACATATGTGCCATGAAACAGGGTATAAGCGCCGTCCGGTGAGGTATATGCGCCGTAGTTTCAAAAGCACCGTAAAATGAATCGTATACGTCGTCTCAGGGGATAAATGCGCCGGATGATCATAGGCACCGAAACAGAAGACAGAAGCACCACAAGATTGCTCAGATGCACCAGATTAGTCTGTTAGAAACTTGTGCAACACCTGTATGGAACCTGTTTACAAAAAAGCTTAGATTTTGATGAGATAAAGGGGCAAGGGCCCCACGGTGGGCGCAAAAAATGTGAGGGTAAAATGTGGATTAATCAATAACAATAATAAACCCAAACATCAATAGAATATGAAGGAGAAAAGGAGATTTAAATAACAAAACAAATGATACTTACAACCTTTTACCTTTCATCTTCCATTGTTCGCCTTTTCTGTCTTGATCTTGATGGAGATGAATATGGCCTTCAGAAAGTTTGCTTCCTTGCTTCGAAGTCCTCAAGATGACAAGATGGAGTTGGCTGCGATACTTTGTGTGATTGAAGATGAGCTTCAACACACTATTGATGGATGATAAGTGATATGGAAATGGGGGTGCCAAAGGTGCGCTAGTGTTTCTGTAGCATAAGTTTGCTCAAACGATGGATATGAAATGAAGAAGAAGAGAGTTACATTTATAGAAATGTGTGAGAGAAGATCAACGGTTGAGAAGAAGTAAGAAGATCAAAGGTTGAGAATGGTTGAGGAATGTGCGCGAATAGAAAGAGGACAAGTGTCCAAGCTCCATCCTACAATAGGGGAGTTAACTGAATTAATTGGGGAGTGGACTGAATTGATTGATTAGTGAACTCGAATGATTAATTAGTTAACAGATTTGATTGATGAGTTAACTAATTTTGATTGGAGGATAAATAAGACATGTGGGTGAGAGAATATTGAATATTTTAAAATATTTAATTACATGTGCAACATGGTGAGGTGGAAAGATGAGGTGGATTTATGGAATTAGGACTTAGGATAGAGGAATTTAGGATTAATTAAATAATGTAGGATTATTTAATTATGTGAGAAATTAGAAGAATTTAGGGAATTTAATTAAATAAATTGATTTTATTTAATTATGGGATAATGAACCAATCAAATAAACTTAGAATATTTATTTAATTGCTAGAAGAAATAAGAATTAAGATAAATATTAAAATATTTACTTAATTCGACATGAGCCAATTTTAGGTGTATACAGTAAGGACTCTAGTTTCCAAAAGAATACAATCAACCCCACCAAGTTTCAGTCTAGTATTACTTGTAGTTCCTGTACCATTTCAAGTAAACTTACCTCTAGTTGTTCCAATGGCAAGGAATCGGCCGTTTGTGGCCTTTGATGGGGCTAGCCCATTGAATTTGACAGTGCATGATAATATACCCATGGCAGCTTTGAAGAGTTTGCCCTATTTCATAGGGGAGGATCAAACCACCCCAATCGAGCACATTAGAGATGTAGCTTCTCTATGTGGTGTTCATCATGTAACTCAAGAAAATGTAGCCATTAGGCTGCTGGCTACCTCATTTAAAGGAAAGGCATTACAGTGGTTCAGGAGTTTACTAGTGCAAACCATTGCAACTTAGGATGATCTAGATGATAAGTTGAACAAACAATTTCAAGATAAGTCAGAAAACTTATCACTGGTTGAACAACTGACTATAATAAAGAGAGCTCCCCAGGAGCAAATGATGGATTTCAATTTCTAGTTTCAGAAGACATGGGATAGAATTCCTGCCATAGTAAGGCCTCCATCAGAGTATGCATTTCTATATTTTTTGAAAGCTCTAAATAGTGATATTTTAGTAATGATACAATCATTGGGAGGTACAAGTTTACCTGATGCATATGAAATGGCTATTAGAGCATAAAACAACCTGATTCAGGCTGCAAAAATAGCACCTAGACCACCAATGCCCATTTTCCTCGAGATTCAAGCTTTAATGCCTTTGCCAATCCCATCTTTTGCCCCTTTACCTGTTATAATAGCATCGCCAAGTACTACCAATCCTGAGACTACTGTTTCTAGCTCATCACAAGAGTTAAGAGAGATAAAAAATAGCCAACAAAAAATAGAGAATATCTTGCAAACTTTTGGGAATGAACTAGTGAAAATCAAAAAGCAGCAGTCCTAGAGCAGACAGCCTTATCAGCTACCCAGCCAAGGGCAAAATCAGCCTTATCAAGGGCAAAATCAGCCATACCAAGCTAATAGGCCACCTTATCAAAGCAATTACCAGGGTACTAGGCAGAATGTGAACTAGAGGCCTTTTCAGCCTTACAATCCCGTACCCATTAATGTAGTCAAGGACCTTGTCCCTGTTCAGAATAACCTTATAGTGGAGTATGAGTGGTGTTTTCCATGCAACCAACTGCACAGTCAGGCAACTTGTTCAAATGGAGTGATAAATCAAGCTCTAATGGTACAAAATGTTGCCGTTTCACAACCAAACACACCTAATGATGGGGCTGTACAACAGCAAGAACAATGTCAGAATGATACTGCCTTCATAAATTAGTAGGGGAATGAGTTCTGTGGTGTAAACAGAGATGATACCTCAGTTGCAGCAAATACCAGAGCTAAAAAGTGGGGTTATGAGATAGATCAAGCAGCAAAAAAAGGAAAAGGACCTGCTGATTCTTCTACATCCCAGATTCCCCATATTTTGCAAAGGAATACTCAAGCAACTGCCAGGGAACAACCTCATTTGCAGGTTGATATTGCCTCTGCAAAGTCACATCAGAAGGTAAACGCCACTCAACCTTTTAATATCATTGAAAATATGAAGAAAATGAATGTGACAATGCCTATGTGGGATTCCCTAGCCATCCCAAGTCAAAATGACATGTTATAATTTGCCTTGTTTGATTTAAAAGTGTCAAATGATGCAACTGTTGACCCAGTTAGGGCTGTTCTTACCAATTCATCCCAGGACAATAGTAAATAGCCACATAAGAGTGCTAAACCACTTCCATTTTTTGTGTCATTAATAATTGGAGACAAGTTAGTACACAACTACATGGTGGATAGTGGTGCAAGTAGTTCTGTACTGCCAAAGCAGATTGCAGACCAATTAGGATTGAAATACTAGCCCCTTGAGAAGGGTGTGCTCCAGCTAGATGGAACAGTTGTTAGCACTGTAGGTGTGATGAAAAATCTAGGTCTCACTCTGCATACCTGTCTGAATGTTTCCATTTCTCTAGAGGTGTTCATCATATATTTACCTCCTCATTTTGCTATGTGTTTGTCAAGAGAGTTCACAGCTAAGATAGGAGGATATTTATCCTTAGACTGGTCTCACATGTTCTTTAGGACTTGATATGGCACAAAAGTGACTGTAAAATCTGAATTGCTTGCCAAATATCACATAGAGCCTTATGTCGCAAGTGTTGTTAATGCAAATTACATTATTTTTGATGATCCCGAGCTTGTTGCTGCTCAAGAATTACAAGCTGAGAGTATACCAGAAGTACTGTTAAAGGAGTGGGCCTTGGAAAATATTGTTGATGATCTTGACAGACACATTCAAGAAACTGGTATGGGGGTTTACATACTGCACGAGCCTGAAACAAAAATTCCAAACCTGGTAAAGAATGCATAACAACAAATAGAACAACAAAATGAAGTATGGAAAATGTACTTTGATGGCTCTAGGAATAGGAATGGATCTGGTGGTGGTGCAATGCTTGTGTCTCCACAAGGTGAAAGATATTATTCTGCTTTCCATTTTGTTTTTTCATGTACAAATAACACTGCTGAGTATGAAGGGTTGATTCAAGGTTTGCAGTGGGCAAGAAAGAGGAAAATTGGTTGTTTATAGGTGTATGGGGACAGTGAACTTATTGTAAATTAGGTGAGAGGATTGCATGTTACAAAGAATGATACTTTGAAATGTTATAAACATAGGGTATGGGATATGATTGAGGAGTTTGACGCTTTCAATCTAATCTCTATTCCAAGAAATCAGAACAATCAAGTAGATAGGTTAGCTGCGATTGGGGCTCAATTCAATATCCCTAATGATATTCAATGAGAGAAGGTATGGTCTCATGTGAAAATAGTTGATATGCCCTCTATTCCTAACAATAACATTCATTGGTAGGTTTTTGAGAGTGATGAATAGGTTTTGCATTTCCTATTAGAAGGGGATGAGTTTTCTATGATAAATAAGAACAAACTCAAACAACAATAAGATGATGATCAAGTCATTCAGTTAAGGACTAATAAGCTGCCCAAAGGATTGGTAACCTTGGAATCTATTTTTGGTACTGATGATCAGCTGAAGAAGAGCAAAACCAGTATGCAGGTCAAAGAGGAACATTACGAGGAGCAGGAAATTTTTTAAAGGTAAGCTTCTTAAAATTGGTAAAATCTGTTCACCTGAGGATAGGAAAGCTTTTATTGATCTTTGTCAAGAGTTTGAGGCTATGTTTTCTTGGGAATACTCAGACTTAAGGAAGTTTGACCCTCATATTGCCCAGCATACTATAGAGTTAGAACCAGGTGCAAAACTTGTGAGGTAGAAACAAAGACCTTTAAATCCAAAACTTGAGCCTCTAATGATTAAAGAATTAACCAAGATGATCAAGGGAAACATCATTTTTTTGATCAAGCACACATCTTGGGTCTCGAATCTTGTTCTTGTGAGGAAAAAGAATGGAGAGATTAGGCTGTGTGTTGACTTTAGAGACCTTAATAGAGCCTCCCTAAAGGACCACTACCTGCTGCCCTCAATGGAGAAAATTTTGCAAGTAGTGGTTGGTTCAGAAAGATTCTCCTTACTTGATGGATTTTTTGGTTATAATCAAGTATTAGTCAAGGAGGAAGATCGGTTTAAAACTGCTTTTACCACCAAATGGGGCACCATGGCCTACAAAAAGATGCCTTTTGGTCTGTCAAATGCTGGCTCTACTTTTCAGAGAGCTATGGATATGGCTTTTAAAGGTTTGCTTTATAAATTGGTACTTGTGTACCTTAATGACATTACAGTTTTCTCTAAGGATGTAGTTTAACATTTATCCCACCTGAAACAAGTATTTGAGAGATGTAGAGTTTGAGATATCTCTCAATCCTAAGAAATGTATTTTTACTGTGCATGAAGGCAAGCTTTTAGGACACATTGTGTCAAAGAGGGAGTTACCATTGATACAAAAAGAGTAAGAGCTATTTTGGAGCTGCCTTTACCCAGTCACAAGAAAGGACTGCAAAGTTTTATTGATAGAATTAATTTTCTGCAAAGATTCATACTGACATTGCAAATTTATTGAAGCCATTGACCTCTATGTTAAAGAAAAATGTAGTTTTGAGTTGGACAAAAGAGGGCAAACTCAGCTTTGAGTCCATATCGGCTGCACCAACTCTGGTAAATCTTGATTTCTCAAAAGATTTTATTTTGTATGCTTATGGCAGTTTAGATACAATCTCTGCAATTCTGGTACAACAGCAAAGTGAAGGCTTTGAGTAACCAATTTCTTTCTTTAGTCAAGGACTGGAGGAGTATGAACAGAGGTATAGTTTCATTGAAAAACATGTCCTTGCAGTGGTAAAGAGTCTCAAGAAGTTTAGGCATCTTATTTCTAACAATAGTGTACATTTGATGGTTGCTTACCCTAGTGTGAAAGAATTCCTGTTAAGTAAGGATGTTAATTAGAAAAGGGCTTGTTAGATCACCAAAGTCATGGAGTATGACGTAGATATCAAGATAACCAAGCTCATTAGAGGTAGAGGACTCAGTGAACAACTTGCTACTAGTTTTGAAAATGAAACAGAGAAGGATGAAGAGGTTCTTTTGACCATTGAAGATGAACATCAGGATGATACAATAGCAGTTGGAACAGGTTGGGTTAATGACATGACTCATTTTCTACAAACTATTGAATGTCTAGTAGGTTTAGATAGAACCAAAAGAAGATATTTTAGACTATAATCTATTCCATATGTTTTAATAAATGACATCCTTTTCAGAAAGGATTTTAATGGTGTGTTGTTAAGATGCATTGATAATGATCAAACTGACAAGGTGTTGCATGAGTTTCATGATGGAACAACAGGGGGTCATTTTGCCCCAAGGACTACTACTTGAAAAATAATGAGAGCTGGCTATTACTAGCCCAACTTATTTAAGGATGCTCATGCATGGGCCAGAAAGTGTGTAAAATGTGCCATTTTTGAAGGCAAAGAAAGGCTGCCAGCTTTACCTATGCAGCCAATTCAAGTAGAACAACCCTTCATGAGATGAGGCATTGATTTTATAGGTCCCATTAACCCACCGTCAAGTGCAGGCCACAAGTGGATACTTATAGCAACAGACTACTTCACAAGGTGGACTGAAGTAGTGGCTTTGAAGGAATCCAATGAGAATGTTATTTTGAACTTTTATCATGATTTGGCATCCAGATTTGGAGTACTTGAGTCAATCATCTTAGAAAATGCTTTAGCCTTTGTTGGAATGAGGATAACTGACTAGGCTGTGAAGAATGGAATCTATTTGAACACTTCATCAAATTATTACCCACGGGGTAATGGTTTGGCTGAATCAACAAATAAGAATCTCATAAGGATTATCAAAAGATCAATGGAGGACAACCAGAGAACCTGGCACACCAATTTGAAATTTGCTTTATGGGCAGATAGAATAACTCCCAAGAGGTCCATTGGAAACTCCCCATATATTTTAGTTTATGGAAAAGAGGCAAGATTGCCTTTGTCTGTGGAGTTGCCAGCACTTGATATCATGAATCAACTGGAGATGTTTGAAGAAGAAAACCCCATGGCTGTCAGATATGCTCAACTTATGGAGCTTGAAGAAATGAGAGATAAAGCTATGAAGGCTATGGAGTATCAATAGCTTCAGACAAAAAGAATTTTTGGTAAGAAGGCCACTCCTAGAAAATTTAGGGAGGGTGATGTGGTACTCAAATGGGATGAGTTGAAAAGTAGGCTAGGGAAACACTCCAAGTTTGACAACATGTGGGGTGGCCCATTTATCATTACTGAATGCAAGAAGCATAATGCATTTCAGTTATCAAACATGGATGGAGAAAATTTGCCTATCCCAATCAATGGGATACACTTGAAGAGGTGTTTTGAGATATGACTTGCCTTGTAAAGTAGTAGATTAGGTTTTTTGCTTTCAATAAGTGCTGCTCCACAATAGTTTAGGTACCTTTTTGTTTTCCCTAAGTGCTGTCTAGCATAGTTGGATGGGTTACTTTTAGCATATTGTTTGGGTTTTGGTCTTCCAAGTGTTCTTCATTGCTGATATGCTAAGTTACTAAGGTCAGGATTGTTTGTCAAAGATATTTTTAAGTCTCTGTATGACCCTGTGCCCAATGGATAAGGTCTAGGCATCTGATCTGATGTTTAGCAGGAAAACATCCCCGAGAGGTCACCAAAGCTGTTGTCATATTTTGCTTAACCACAAAATATTCTGTTTCCCTCCTTTTATTAGAGAAATTCGGTCAGAGAAAGCCTAAATAGAAGGAGAAAAGGCTTAAATCCTTCAATTACCCATGCTTTGTCTTGCCAAAAATCCTAAAAGTCTTGCCCGGAGAACCCTTGCAGAAAACCCAGAAAAACCCAGAAATCTTGTCTTCAAGTGCTTTCCATCGCAGAGATTTCTTAGTTTTATACTTAGCCATTTTCCATGTATGTGATGATGATGTCATCCTTGTGTTGGGTTTTCTATCATTTGGTCGTTTTGCATCTCAGATACATTTTTTCCTTGTATCTTGGTCATGTACAATGTTACTGTACATCGGGTCCTTTGTATGTATTTGTTGTATGTATTTTGTATATACAAAGGCTATATACAAAGGTGAATGTATATCGACAAGATACATAAGGCAATATACAAGGGGCATACATACAAAGGATTTTTGGCATGACATGCTTATCGGCGGCTCAACTCATAGTCTCTTTGATGGCCGATGAAGCATACAAGGGGCAGACATACAAAGGCATATGCAAGGCAAAGATACAAATGGATTTCGGCTAGACTTTGTATATTGGTGACTCAGCTAAAGGTCTCCCCGACAGCTGATGCATGCACACATACAAAGGGTGGAATGCAAAGATGAATGTATATCAAGTTGTATATCATGGATGCAAAGGGAATATACAAGAGGCAAATATACAAAGGAAATATGCAAAGGTCAGATACAAAGGTGGGGTCCACCAATTGCATGTATATGCAATTGTATCTTTACATATACAATCGCATATACATTCCTGAGATACAAAGCTCGGACCCGAATTGAATATGCATTCTGGTTGATAAAGGCACAAGTGATTGTATACATCTTTGTATGTATGTTCGCATTATATGTTTGCACATACAAGGGTCATTGCATATGCGATATACAAAGGTCACATGTATATGCTGAGATGAAATGTTTGTATGCATGTAGTTGTGTACAATTTTGTTTGTATATTTTGCATTGCATATGCGATATACAAAGGTTAGGTACAAAGGCAATATACAAGGCAGACTTGACTGGGGAATCAAATGCAGCGGAAAATCATTTTGGGGTCCACAGTTTGTATGTTGAAATGCATGTATGTGCCAATATGCAAAAGGCAGAGATACAAGCTGGACCTATTCTAAAGATCCAATTATGTTGATAATCTCTTGAGTTCCGCATTGTATGTATGTGCGATTGTATCTCATATACAATTGCAATATACAAAATGCAAAGATACAAGTGTTTTCGGCGAGACAACGTATATCGGCGGCTCATTTTAAGATCTTTCTGATGGCCAATAAAGCATGCGAATGTTCGAGCGATGGGTCTCAGGACATCTCAGCGACCAATCAAATAGTGCCATGTGTCAAAGCTTATCCAAAGGCCGATTCAAATGCAGGTGCAAAGGGAGATACAAAAGTATGGGCCCGCTTTTGTATGTAGCCGTTGTATTGTATATGCAAATGCATATACAAATGAATATACAAAGGTGATTTCAAAGGCCGTTTAAAATGCTGAAAGAAAAAGTACATACAATGAACATTTCGGCAAGACTAATGTATATCAGTATGTCTTAATGGAGGTCGTCTTGACAACTCGATATATACAAAGCAGTTTCCATATGTAAAAGTAGATTCAAAGGGTCATTCAGTTGGTGATTCAAGTCGCATATGCAAAGCGATATACAAATGTAGTTGACCGCAACTTTGACTGCCCATATCTCCCTCATTCTGGCAAATTTCAACATGTTTCAAAAGGAAAATGTGCTTATTTTTGCCTCCTCTTTCAGCTGGCAGGCTTTATGGAGGATATATTCACTTTCAAAATTTGATGCAAGTCTGCAAGCTCCATCGATTGGACATTTCAGCGATCGATTCGGCGTATGCAAATGTAGATATTTGTTGCATTTATGGGTGTAGGTTGATGATTCAGCAGTTTACATTGAAGATTCAAAATATCTTCCATCTGCCCCTATTCCAGATATTTTATGCCATAAATTCTTGCAGGTGGACGTCCCTTCTGGCGATGATATTTTCTGACAGAGCCCGTGGGCAAATTCATTGTAACCGACTTAGGTAAAAAATGTTATATAGGCTAAAAGCATGAGATGTAAAAAGGAGGATGGTTTTATTTTGGAACTGTTATGCTGCCATTTTTTTTGTAGTCAGACCTCTTAGTGTTCTGCTACTGAATATTCTGTATTGTAATAGTTTTTGACCTTCATGATCAATATATGCATGATTTCTTGCCTCTCTTATGTCCCAATTTCTGTGTTTTACTTGAAGTTATAATCTATTTTGTGAGTAAAATGGCTCCTCTATAGGTTAGATCTTCATATTGAAGCCTTAATCAACCCTATAAGTCTATGTGAACTCCCTTCATGATTGAGATCATTGTTGTGTCTCTCTTCCAAAATCACCATCGCTCAATGAATCTGGTGCATCACCCTTATTTTCAAGTCTTTTCAGTTCTATCTTTCATTTTCAAAGCATTCCTTCTACCCCTTTTCCCCTACAAACATTAGCACTAGATTTAGTTACATTGATCTAAGTAATAGGCTTAGAAAGAGGAAGCTGGCCTTCTCTAGAGGTTTGATCTCAGTTTGCAAGTTCCCACACTTCGAGATCATTCCCATGTTTCTCCAGATTGCCAAGTTTTTACAAACTCAGCAAGGGTGCAAATCTGGGTGATAACAGTATCATGATCACACTTTCGATATTATATATATATTTATGAGACAGATTGTTGGATCGATGTACTATGTGTTATTGATGGATGCATTCATGGATATGTATGATGTATATGTGTGATGTATGTTATGTTATATGATGGGATGCATATGGATGTTATGTTATATAATGGGATGCATATGGATGTTATGTTATATGTATGTGCTTATGATGGTTTTGATATGAGATGTTATGATTTGACTTGTGTTTGGATGCAAGATGGAGTGTATATGTGTTATGATGGATGTATTTATGGATTATGTATGATGTAGATATGTGGTAGATATTACGTGATTTGGATTAGGTGTTAACATGTTTGTGATGGAGAATGGTCTATGGTTATGTTTGTATTTGTTATGGATGGATGATATGTTGTGTTTATGGTAATGAAATGTTGGATTATTATGGTTGGACTAACATGTTTGTGATGTAGGGTGATGTGTGAGGATGGATAAGGTGGTCATAGAGCATTGTATGGAGCGAGCCTGTAGACTAATATAAGTCATTAATAGGCCTTTTATTTGTATTGATATGAGGGGAACACAATAGAAAAGGGTGTGAAGAATAACTATGAAGACACTCTCTACCTAGGATGGCTATAATGGATGTGTAAGTGTTGTGATGTGAGTGAGGTGAGTAATGCATAGGGATGGATTGGGGTAGGTGTGGGTGATCATGATACGCAAATGGGTCCCTGAAAAAGGTCACGGGAAGGCAGGGCGGATATTGGATAGTAGAAAGTAGGGGATGATGAAAATGTGTGTTGATGAATCTCGGAGCAATAGTAGTGGGATGGGGTGATGAAGGTAGGGGTGTATGTGTAGGATGAAGGGATGACATCATATTGAGACATTCTACCAACAAATATTGAGTACTACTATTGATATAGCATGGGAGGTTATCTACCAGGGTATGTGGATCCAAGGTGGCAAGGCATCCATGCATAGGAATTGACACTGCAAACAATAGGATGAACCATGCATGCCCATAATAGTAAAACCTTGTTTAGACCAACGAGAGGGATTCTAGGCATAAAACCATTAGTACACCAAAGGTATGAGGAACCTTAGATGCAAAAGGGGGATGATATGCTAGAACTGACCCTATAATTCATAAGGTATGAATACCAAGATGGAGTAATGAGAACCTCCCACAAGCATGACATACAAAAGCAATGACTATGCCCCATTCTAGATTGTTCACCATATGCCATGATATAATGAGATCAAGATAGCTTTGAAGTAGTCCAGGAATGGTGCACAAGATAAAAATCCAAAAATCAAAATATTGATTGACCCAAAACATACAACCATTGTATCTCTTGCCAAAAAATGGATGGAGGATTGGTGATTTTACCCATTGTAGGAAGGATGCATTCTAAGACAAGAATCGATGATGGATTAAGATAAACTAAGGATGGGCAGGGGGATACATGCTTCTAGTTATGGAAAAGCCATGCTAATGGTGAATAATTTTTTGTGAGAGTGTTATGCTTTGATAGGATGCCTAGCAAGTGTATCATTTGTAGATCAAGTGCAATCAACAAGCTCAAGAAAGTGGGACCATCCAATGGGTTGGATGGGTGCATCATATGTACCTACATACTAGATACTTCCTTCGTATTCCAGACTGCATACATACCCTGTATCCACGAGATCAAGGCACATTACAATGCGGGTGGTGATGATATGTAGTTCTGGGAGACTTGATGATGTAAGGATAGGGGTTGGTTCATGTGATTGGATGAAGTGTTGGCGGTGGTGAATGTCAGTTTTTTGATTGTACCATGGTAGAAAAATCATGGCAGGATGGGGGAGACGGTGGTAAGATGATCCAACTGTCAGTTTTTAGATTGTATCATGGTAGAAAAACCATGGTGGGGATGGTGTTGGTGTGGTGAAATGGTAGCATAAAGACGTGATGTCTATGCAAAGCCACTTAAGGGACCAAGGTTATGGATGGATGAGGGGAATCGGGTGAGTTAGAAATTTGTGATATCTATAGAGACCACAAGATGTATATCAGTGGCTTGGAATTCTGTTTTGGGATATGGGAGATATTTTAAGAATGATGGAGAATGGAAGCTCAGATGATGGGTTTGTTCTGAAGCTCAGATTAGGGGATTATGGGATACACTGGATAGTGCAGATGATGATGAGAAGGTGGTTTGAACAATGGATCTAGGTTGAACCTACACATGACGCTTACAAGTAGGTTTTCATCATGGTACTTATCCAAGGTGCCACAAGAAGTGGTTTTCACCATAGGATAGATTATTTCTCTTTTTTTTTGTATTTTTTTGAATTTTTTAAATTTTTTGTATTTTTGACATAGAGTATTCAACGGGCTAACTAGGGAACCGCTTCAGGTAGATGATGTTCATAGGATCGTTAAGCTCTTCCCCTTAAAGGGTGGAAAGATGGTATGCTCTAGAGCCATACTTAGCAGTGACAATGTAGGGGCCTAGCCAATTAGGCTCAAACTTCCCTTTCTTTTCTCGCTCTGACAAATTTCTTTGATTCTCTTTTAGGACCAGGTTTCCTACTGCAAACTCTCTAGCATGGATTCTTTTGTTGTAGGATTTGTGAAGTTGATTTTGATATGCTTGGAAGTGATTGAGGGCATTGAGGTGCCATTCATCCAATAGCTTGAGCTCTTGGAGAAGTACAACATGATATTCTTCATTAGTGATGACATTACACAAAGATATGCGCAATGAGGGCAATTTGATCTCTATTGGTAGGATAGCTTCGGCTCCGAAGACTAGGGAATATGGTGTAGCTCCCATAGGTGTGCAGATGCTAGTGCGATAGGCCCAAAGGGTAGGATGGATGTGGAGGTGCCAATCATGACTAGTTTTATTGAAAACTTTCTTGAGGATTTTGAGTAAGATTTTGTTAGTTGCCTTAGCCTGACCGATACCTTGGGGATAATATGGAGTGAACTAATGATGTTGTATGTGGAATTGTTCACAAAGGTCTCGAACATCATGGTTTTTGAAGGGTTCACCATTGTCTGTGACAATGGTGGATGGGATACCATAATGACAGATGATATGGTAAAGGATGAACTTGGAAATTTGGTTTCCAGTGGTGAAAGTGAGAGGAAGGGCTTCGACCCACTTAGTGAAGTATTTTGTGATGGTGGTGATGAATTTGTGTCCATCAGAGGAGGATGGGTGGATTTTGCCAACAAGATCTAGTCCCCATTGAGAGAAAGGCCATGGTGTGGTGATAGGTTGCAACACTTGAGAGGGAGCATAGATGAGATCTCCATGTTACTAACAAGGCTTCCACTTCTTCATGTACTCACATGCATCATGTTCCATAGTAGGCCAATAATATCTAGTACACAAGAGCTTCTTGGCTAGGACAATACCACTTGTGTGCACTCGACAAATACCTGCATGGACTTCATGTAGGGCAAGGGAAGCTTCTTCCATGTTTAAACATCAAAGAAGAGTACCATCATAGCTTCAATGATAGAGGGTGTCGGAAAGGATAGTGTAATGAGAGGCTCAGCGAATGAGGGATCATTGATGTTTATGGGTGGATTCAGGTGGGAAAGTCTGATGTTGGAGGTAGGTGTAGATGTCATGATACCAGAGATTTTCTAGACCAATAATCTCACAAATGAATTCTGACTCAGTGACACGATATGCTGGCATTAGGAGCTATTCCACAAGAAGCTCACACTGATGGTTATCTTGAGGCATATCTAGAAGGGAACCGATAGTAGCCATAGCATCAACTGCTTTGTTATGAAGGCGAGGTAACTATTCAAACTGGATGTAGGTGAATAATAGTTTGTATTCATCAATCATTTTCTTATAGGGTACTAGCTTGTTGTCTTTGGTGAGAAACTCATCATTTACTTGTTTGATGATCAACTGGGAGTCTCCATAGACTTGTAGTTGCAGGATATTCCATTGTACTGCTGTTTTGAGACCAATGATCAAAGCTTCATATTTGGCTACATTGTTTGTGCATGGGAAGGCAAGTCTCTATGCCTTGGGGATATAGTCACCTTTTGGGGTCACTAATAGTATTCCTACCCCTAAACCGTGATTGGTGAAGGATCCATCAAAGTACATTTTCTAGTTTGTTGATTCTATCAGGGTTGAGATGGACTCATTTGAAAAATCAATGGATAGCAGTTGATGATTTGTGAGGGGTGCTTCAATCAGCTGATCTACTACAACCTATCCTTTGATTGCTTTTCTATCAACATACTCAATGTCAAATTTGCTTAATAACATAACCCATTTTGCCATTCTTCCTATGAGTGAAGTCCTAGAAAGAAGGTACTTGAGAGGGTCAACTTTAGAGATGAGCTTGATAGAGTGACTTAGCATGTAGCATGTCGTACCTTTTGGGAACATACAATGACATCTAGACATGTGCATTCCATGGGGGTGTAGTTAAGCTCATAGCTGACTAGGGTCTTGCTGATATAGTGTATAGCCCTTTCACAACCGATATCATCATGTTGTGCTAAAAGTGCCCCCAGTGCTATTGAAGTTGCTGATATATACAATAATAGAGGTCTTCCAGGGATAGGTGCCATTAGGACCAGTGGTGAAGCTAGATATTCCTTGATGTGGTCAAATGCCTGTTGACACTTTTGATCCCATTTGAAGTGTATGTCCTTGCAAAGAAAATGGGTGAAGTGTTGACATTTATCTGTAAGTTGAGCAATGGAGTTGTAGATTGTCCACATAGTCTTCCAATATCTTGTGTAGCATGTCATGGAATATGGTGGTCATTGCACATTGATAGGTTACCCTAACATTCTTTAGACCAAAGGGTATGAATTGCCAGCAATATGTACCCTAAGGACAGGTAAAAGTAGTTTTGCGTTGATCTTCAGGGGTGATTCTAATTTGGTTGTACTTGGAAAAGCTGTCCATGAGGGAAAGCATCTCATGTCCTGCTATGAGATCTATGATTATGTCAATGTTGGGGAGTGGAAAGTCATCCTTTAGACATGCTTTGTTAAGGTCCCAGAAATCTGTGCAAACTTAGATACCCCTAGTTTTCTTAGCAACTAGGACAATGTTGGTGACCCATTCTAGATAGTAAATAGGGCGGATGAAGCTAACATCTAACAATTTATATAGTTCTTCTTTGACAAGAAAGGCAACTTGAGGGTGCATCTTGTAGAGTTTCTATTTAACAGGTATTGCTTCATTATGTACCACAAGATGGTGAACAACCAATGGCGGATCTAACCCTGGAATATCGGCATAGGACCAAGTGAACACATTAGGTGCTTCATGAAGCATGATGGAGAGGTTGGACTTTTATTTAGTACCGAGACTTTCTACTAGGTGTATAAGCTTGGGTAATTCTTGTGTGCCAAGGTTGATTTCTTGGGTGCCTTCAATTAAAATGTTGGAACGCTCTTTCTGGTAGGATGGCATGGGAGGAAGATGGAGATCCTCATCTTCTAGCGCCTCAAGGAGGTTTTCACTAGGAGATACATCTTTATTTTTCCCTTTTGTGTCTGAAAGTGCCTCAGAGAGGTTTTCACTAGGGGACAATTTTTTATTTTTTGATTTTTGCTTTTTTGGACTAAGGATCTCCTCTTTCCCAAAGTATGCATGAGTGTGCAAGTTTATGTCATACTATGAGGTGTTGCGGAGTTCTCAGAATGCAAAGAGAGCCTCATCATGTGGAAACATGTCAAGAGGCGAGTGTCCTTGATAATCCCAAGCAATGAGTTTTGGATGAACGAGGGGGAGGTCAATAATGAAGATGGCGTTGTCGAGGAAGATGCATGAAAGATCAAGATCTTTGCATGAAGCTATGATGACACTCAGAGTGACATTAATAGAAGAGGATTCCATTGCCTTTAATGAAGTTTTAGCAGGTCCACAGATTGTCACAGTCGGTAGGGTATATCCTAAATTGAAGTATTGAGCATATTTCTTGGGAGATGTAGGATCAATCGGGATGGGTTTTGTAACACCTTGTTCATCAGCACCAAGTTCTATTCCAAGATAAGGCATTTTGGTACAAATTTGAAATGGTACAGGATATTTTTCTTTGAAGTATTCCATGTTTATAGGTGTGGGAGTGGTTTCATCATGGTATAACCAATCATTCAAAGCTATTTCTTTGGCTTCCTCTTCTCTAGAGACTTGTGCTAGTACAAAGGGAATTTTGTCATTAATCCTGTGTTACTGTTCTTGTTCCTTCTTTTGGAGATGATGACCACGGGAGTAGGGGGACAATGGTAGCTATCCCACGTGGAAGGCATTGTGAAGCTCATATTCACCATACCCTTTGTCTATTATCTTGACCTTTTGTGGCATAGGAGTGGAAGATGAGGTGGAGGCTTGTGATGGATCGACGGTGACTTGTGGAGTGGGTGATGATGTGGATAGAATGGATGAAGGGTGCTTGACATGGTCCCCATAAGTGCTTGGACAATGGAATTGTCTATCATAAAAAACCTCTAAGGCTTTGCAATATTCAAAAGGTTGTTGGTCGGTGGGAATAATAACTTCCACACTGTTATGAGGGAACTTAAGACATTGATGGTAGGTGGATGGAACAACTTGCATGGCATGTAACCATGGTTGGCCTAGGAGAAGATTATATGGAAGGTCAAGATCAATAACATGACATAGAGTGGGCATGGTGAGTGGGCCCACCTTGATAGGGAGGCATATGGTACCTTCAGACTCTCTTTCTATGTTGTTGTATGCCTTGATGGAGATGACCCAAGACTCTCAGTCAGCCACTTAATACCTCATGAGTTTTAAGAATTTTAATGTACATATATTCAAACCGAATCCATTATCCAAGAGGACCCTCTTGATTTTGTGGTTGGCGATTTGGACTTCAATATGGAGCACTTTATTATGAGTGGGATCGATGGGTGGCATATCGACATGACTAAAGGTGAGATGGTAGGATGAGGATAGTTGAGCCATGAGGTTTTGGAATTGAGTGGGTGGTATGTCGGTGGGGACATGGGACTCTTGGAGAGCCTTGTCAAGTATTTCATGGTGGATGGTGGATGTCTTGAGGAGTTCCAAGATGGAGATTTGTGCGGGAGTTTTCCCAAGATGGTCAAGGAGGTTATATTTGGAAGTGGTAGTAGTGGAGGATGGGGATGGTTTCTTTATGGTTACACGCCCATGTTGGGTAGTAACGACACATTCAGGGGGTATTTTTGAGCTTGATGGTGGTGACATGAGTAGAATCAAAATCAATTTGACATACTACATTGTCGTAAGGAGGTAGAGCATTGTTATAGTTGATGTTATTGGCTTGGTTGTTGGGGTTGGTGTTGGAGGATGATGGTTTGGATGTGGTTTGGTTGTTATTGCAGTGGGGAAGAGGGTCTTGGTAGACACCTAGGCCATTGTTGGGTGATGTGTTGTTTTTTCCTTCTATTTGGATATCATTGCGATCGATGAGGTCTTCGATGTAGTTTTTCAATTTCATACATTTCTTTGTGGTATGGCCCTTTATGCGATGATAGTCACAATATTGTTTTTTTATACCATGCAGGTTTAGGTTGGTTTTCATCAAATGGTTTCAACGTGGGGAACTCAACCATGTTTTCTTGGACTAATTTTTGAAAGACCACCTCAAGTGGTTCACCCAAGGGTGTATACTTGTGTTTTGGATTGTTAGAGGGATTTCACTTTGGAGGAGCAGATGAAACCGAGACATTGTTTGAAAAATTTTGGACTACATTTGTCTCTTTTGGTTTAGGAGTAGTAATTTAGACATATTTAGAATCGATAGCACCATCTCCTATGGTGTTTTTGTTTTTAGCCCAAAATTTAGGTTTGTTGTTGGATGATTTGTCATTGTCATTCTTGTTGTAGATTTTGACTAAACCTTTTACAATAAGGGCCTTTTCAATGGTGACCCCTTTTTCTATGATTTCATCAAAGGTTGATGCACAATATACTTGCAAGTGGAAGGCCATTTCTTGGTTGAGATTTTGGATGAAAATGTAAATGAGTTATTTTTTAGGGGTTGTCCAAGGTATCCTACTAGCAAGGGACCTCCATCTTTGTAGGTAAGTGGTAAAACTTTGACCACTTCGTTGTTTTGTGTTGCAAAGGTCGAGCATAGTTATTTCATGCTCTACATTGTATGAGAAGTGGGCAACAAATTTCTCTGAAAGATTGGTGAAAGTTGAGATGGAGCCATAAGGCAAGTGCATAAACCATTCAAGGGCTTGTCCTCCTAGGCTTTGTGGAAAAAGATGAAGGAGGAATTGGTCATCATAGGCTACTTCATGGCACACCATGAAGAATTCCTTGATGTGGTCATGAGGGTCTCCCTTTCCTTTGTACTTATCAAAATTTGGCATTTCAAAATGTTGAGGAAAAGGTTTGATGGCAATTTTTCTATCAAATGGATAGGGACATAAGTCTTCAAACTTATAATGTTTCTTTTGGATCCCTATTTCAATGTTTTTGAGTGCATTTTTCATTTCTTACCATTCTTGGTTGAAAGGATTAGCAAGAGGTGGTTGTAGCATGTGTGGGGGTTGTTGTGATGATGATTGTTGATGTTCGGGATGGATGTATGGAGGTGGACCCATAGTTTTCATATAAACATGGGACCCATATGGAATGTTTTGTTGGTTTTGGAGTGGTGGTTGTTGATGCATGGAGGATTGATATGTGTGAGTGAGGTTATAGCTCATCAAGGGATTTTGTGTTTGATTGAGTGGATTAGAGGTTTTGATGGACATTTGTGTTGTGGGTGGTAGCACCATTTGAGTGATTATTGACCTTTGAGGGATATTCAAAGGAGGAAGTTATGGAATGAGATTGGTGTTGGATGGGTCTCGAGGAATGTTGGTCGTATTTTGTGGAATGACAATTTTTAGATTGGTGGGCATGTTGGGATCGGGCATCATATGAGAAGGCATTTCGTAGGGTTACTCTAATACTTGTGGTTGTGATACAACATTGTGCCCTATGTTTTGATCAAGGGTGTGGATGACGTTAGTGTTGAATACATAGCTAGCCCATGGGTTGTCATAAATGGGTTCGTTGGGATTAGGGACACGTCCCTATGGTTGATCTTGAATGGGTGATGGTGGTTTGTCATGGAAAATGTTTTTAAGTTTATCATGGTCTAATGAGTATGGAAGGCGTGTGCCATATTCAATAAGACGTTCGAGGAATTCATCCTTATGGTTATCAATGAATTGGTCAAACTTGTCATGTAATCCCTTTTTATTGAGAAAATTGACAAAGGTAGGGAAATAAGGGTGATGATGATGAGTGGATGTTTCACCCACTTTAGGTTGGTTGACATATCCCTCCATGTTACTCGTGGTAGAGTCATGAGGAGAGGGAGGTTGGTAACGTGTATCCATGTTCTTCCTAGCTTGTGATCGCGTGATGGCAGGCATAAAAGGTGAACTTGAATAGGATTTGGGTGATGAGGTACCAATGATGATGAATGGGGATTAACTTTAAGTTCAAAATCTAGATCAAAATGATTGAAAGATCAATGATAAATCCTGTATACTTAGGGTGGACAAAGAGCCTAAGAAAAAGGATGATAGGATTATCTTACTTGGGGTAGACAAGACACAACAAGTAAAATGAGATTTCTTAAAATCAACTAACTTAGGAGTTGTCTAAGTTCCTAAGCTAATTTATTCAAGAGGATTATGATGTCTAGTTTATACTAAACTTAAGATAGACAAAGTCTTAAGCTTACCATAAACAAAAGGATGATTTGATCTAGATTCTAACTTTGTATTTTGTGATTTTCAAGTTGTTGGTTTGATTTTTTGGAAAGATTTTTACATACAACAATCACAATGGTTGTTTGACTAACTTTTGGAAGTTGGTGCGAGAGGTGATTAGCCTTCGTGGTTTACAAATGGCTTGTACAAGTTTTGCACAAGGAAGACACTTCAAGCACTTGTATACAACCTAAAATTATTCAAGGAGTGACATATCTTGTGGATCTCATGAAGTGGTTGTGGGCCAATCCCAACTCAAAGTGAATCAAGATTCCCACCCCCACTAATACCTTTGGTGCAATATCTTGGATAGATAGGTAAAATAAATTCCTGGACCACCTTACCCCCCTCACCTTGGAGACTTTCGTCTTGCCCAAAGCATATCCTATCTCAAGTATAATGGTACGGTGAGCATCTTCCCCTCCTCTATAGCAGTGCACCACAAGATATGACAGCCGAAAGGTCTTACATAGGCTTAACAAGGCTTGTAGGAGTGTCCTTGATATACGTAAAGTATGTGAGGTATAAATCTGTGAACAATGGTGTCCTAATCAATTGACACTTAACCACTCAAGTCTTGGCGGACCAAGGGTCTTGGAGGTCTATTTCTTGGAGGCAAGAGGGTCCTTCCTTTAAAAGAGTCTTTTGATTTTCACAATATTTATATATTGCACCGGAATACGTGATTGAGGTTGTCCCTTGGGAGGATGAAATCCCTAAGCAGGCCTCCTAAGAAGAAACCACTTCCCACTTTTGATCACCCAAGATCACCCTAAGGCATGAGAGGAGAGCATACATCCTATTTCCAAACCACAAGCATGGAAAACAAAGTTAATTCTCACTACTCTAATTTAGTGCAACTACAACTAGTGGGAAAAAAATTCTTTATTGGCAGGGCTGCAAAAAACTCATTAGTAGTTGACAATAGGGTCTTGGACAATCAAGAAATGCTGCAAAACCAATGTTAATCCAAGACAAATGATAAAAACAACTTTTTGCTAACACAGTGACTAGGCGCTGATACAAAAAATATGCCCTGATTTGTAAAACAGGCGCTAAAATACTAAATGGGCGCTGATATGCAAAATTTTTTATACCTGATAGTGGGTGTTGATTTGTAAACTGGGCTCTGCTATACCTGATAGGCGTTGATATACTGAAGCAGGCGCTGATACGCTTTTGGCAGAGTCTCCCCCTGGTAAAATTGACTTTTCCTACAAAACAAAGAGAAGGGTAAAAGTTTAAACCTATGCCACACTTTTAGTCAAATAAATAGTTTCTATAGAAAGGGTTCTACTCGGAACCACGTAGCACTTATGTGGCATTGTGTGGCATGAATAGTTTCAGGTGAAACAATTTCGCTCAAATTTTAAAACATATAAAACTTGATTTAAATTTTAAAAATGTGTTTTTTTACATTGAAGGTTCTGCTCGAAAGGGTTTTACCCATAGCTGTTTTGCTCAGAATTGTCTATGTGGCATCCCATGTGGCAGCCAACCCCCCTTCACAACAAATTGAATAAAACTTCAAGTTCAACTGTAAATTTCTCCAACCAGAGGGCATTTTCATGAAAATTTAAAAATACCTTTTCGTAGATATCAGAATCTAGATCTTAGAAATATATTTTTTTATATATTTTGATAAGTTTTATTAGGATTATTTTTAAATTTATTGCAAGTAGGTTACTATAATCAAACATGCAGCTGATTAGAAATTAAAAATAAATAGGCAAAACATATTCAAAAAAATTAAAAAATATATGGTTCACTAGAGGAGAGAATCCTCTCCAAAAGGGTAGTTTTTTTACATTATATATTGTAAAAAAGTTGACATCCCATGGAAACTACTCTATTCTGATTAAAATTGACTTTATTTTTTTTAAAAAAAATTATCAAAAATTAAATTTTTTTTCCATGCACTAGATAAGTTGGCTAATTAGGATTTTTTTTTTTGGCTATATTTTTCTTGATATCCCATCGATGTCACTTTTTTTTGAAAAATATCAGCATTTAAAATTCATCAATTAAATTTTAAAAAAAAATCCACCTATTTTAATTTTTTTTAAAATTATAAGAATAAACTACAATAAAAACTCTACATTTCATTAGTTTATGTCATTTAAAATTCAAAACATACATATGACCTTTTTTACGTTTAAGTTGGAAAAATATGTTTGTGTTGGCCATTCCTTTGTAAAAGTGTGACACAGTTCTAAACTTTCACCCAAAAATATCTACAGAAAATAGTAGTTAGAGGTCTATGGGACCCTGTCAGACACTTTGGTTAGCAAAATGCATTAAAAAAACTAGTTTTGTATCAAACTAAAAATGGGCACTGATATGCCAAGTAGGTGCCAATCTGCAAAATAGGCATTGATTTGCTGCTAACAGGCGCTGATCCGAGACAATCAACATCTCCCCCTTGTTCTTGTGTTTTCTGTGAAAAACTTGAGAGCTAACTTGCACAAAACATTAGTAGGAATCAATTTAAGACCTAATGCACAAGTATAGTTCAAGGGTTTAGTGAAAATCACATAAAAATGATGATTTATACCTTTACAAAGATGGGCGTTGATATGTTGGATAGGCGCTGAAATACTAAAGCAGGTGCTGATTTGTATAAAATTAGTGTTGATTCAACCTATTACAAGAAAACATGCAAACAAACATGCAATTGTTAGGGGGAAAGGTGGTGGGGGTCCTACCGAGCATGCCAAAAATGTTGACCTAAAGATGGGATACTAAAATGAGTGCAAACTATCCTAAATTGCACCCAATCCCAAGCCTAAGGGACCTCAAGATTGGACTAGATCACTACTATGTTTCTTACTTACTAATGCACCCTATCTAAACATACTAGTGATGATATGTCCTAATAGATAAGAAACTATACTATGCTAACTTAAGATTGCACTAAGCTAGATGATGTTGAGCACTCAATTTGGTAGAATGTCTTTGCATATGATGGCTTATGAAAAATGGAGGTGGAGGCCTCAATTTATAGATTTTTAGGGATGGAATTGAAGGGCTAGGATTGCATTGGGAGATCAATGGTTGAGATTTCTTGAGGATCCTCAAGCAAAGAGAATTGGACAAATGGCATGATAGGATTGAATGAGAATTTTGCCCCAAGATTCAAGGGATGATCAATGGATGAGATTGCAAGTTTGAATAGATGGATGGCTAGGATCATGAAGGTGTATGACATGTAAGGTCTCATTTATGAAAATTTAAGGCTTGGATTTAGTGAAGAATTTTAAATTCCATGGAGAGGACAAGTGGAATTTTAAATTAGAAGAATAGTGTCCAAATAGTGCCACATGCAATTTTGAATTTACATGAATAGTGACACTTGGAGTGGGATGGAAGAAAGAGGACAAATGTACACATTTTGGAAGATTTGGCCATGCTTCTAAAGTATCACTTGTCATGTACATGTATGTACATAAGATGACAAGTGGACTTCTATAAACATGAGGGTTTGTAATGATGAATTAATTAAATTAATTCATGTGCACATGTTTTAGAAGAAAATAATGATGATTACAAAAAGTAATCAAAAGTGAACAAAATAGGAATTAAATAAATATGGTCATTTATTTAATTTTTTGGAGTGTGCATTATGAACTATAGTAAAAAATATTTAATTTTTGAACTATAGTAGAGGAATTTGATTTTTGTGAAAGAGGAAAGGTGCAGGATAAGTTAATTAAATAATTAAAAAATATTTAATTAATATTTAGGTCAAATGGGGTGATGTGGGTGAAATTGGTTTGGATTGCGTAAGTGGATGAAAGTGGTTGTGACCATTTTCAGGCATCTACAGTTCTAAATCTTCTCTTAGGTTAGGGTTGAGATCCTTGAACCGTTGAGTCTACCTAATAAGGAACATTAATTTATACCCTTCCTTTCTCTCCATCACCCAACAATAGATTCTCCTCTCCAATCTTTTCTTCTCCATGGTTATCTCTTACATCTCAAGACTTAGCCTCTAAACATTAAACCCACAATATGTGAGTTTAGTCCCACCTCAATGTTTTTAATGAGAAGATTCTCATTGATAATGTAATTTGTATACTACTTAAGCTCAAAAAACTTGTTTTCATATTGAGCAACTATCATACCTAATTTCTGAAGGTTGTGGAACTCATCAATCTTACACTAACTAAAATTATCTAAAATCTATCTCACATAAACCTCTCTAGGTAGATCTCCCACATAATCAAATCATAGGTAAGTATATGCTTCTACTCATCCTAAAACCACTAGGTAGAGGGATATCCATGTAACTGTATAATGGAAAAATAAGCCTTGAGATTTCTCTTAAAGGGATGCATAAAACACCTAAAGACAAAAGCCAATCCTCTACCTCTATCCTCTTAGTGGAACCCTTAAATGTCAATGGATAGAAATGGAGGAGATCCCTAATGTGCCCCACTAATTCACTAAGTCTACCCACTACTTGCCTAACCTCCTGATGAGGCTTCTCTTTCTTGAGCTCACCTTCCACCTTCTATCTATGAGGTATCTTAGAGTGTTCTCTCTCAAGGATTAAACATCCTCACTTTCCTGCAATGGTTGAGAAATACTTGCCTTAGTCTCCTCCTACCTAGGGTAAACCTCAATAGTAACTCTTACGACAACCCCACTATCTACAAAAAACTAACTATTTTATTAGGTGGTTATCCTCTCACATATGGAGATCCCTCTATAAATATCTAGAGACTCTTGATGAAGGTCATCTCAACCATACTAAATAGTATGGTAGTACCTAAGAGACATCCTCCATCAAAAGTAAAATGTAAATGTTATCACACACATATATTAGCACATTTAAACAATAAGCACAAAACATAATTGAACACATCACACATGCAATATAAACACAACCAACCCAAAGATGCCAATGTTGTAACCTAGGAACTTTGATACCATATGTAATGCCCCAACTTTTATGTTAGGATATTCATGGATAATACATAGAACAACAAATTTTTCATGTTACTATTACAATAAACACATGACACAATCTCATGCTTGTACACATGATGTTGTCAAAACTAAACAACACCATGACCAAAGCATAAGATGACACCATCATCTATATGATGGCACAAGGACTACTAAAAAAAATAATCATATCATTCAAATACTTACATGACCACTATGGGTTAACACTAACACCATGATAAATAGAGGAGATATAGTTTCCTCAAAATTATAATAGAGTTTTCAAATCTCATCATTGACACAAATGTAGGATAAGGATGAAAAGGACTAAAGAACAAGCTATAGTAAAACCTTCACACATCTAATCCTACAAGAAAACACCTAAAGAATGGATTCACAACACTCAAACATCCTTTTTCAAAATCAATGTGTGATGAGTCCCGAGGAAGATATAACATCTCACCTAGGTGCCACTAGAGACTAACCAACCACACTCAAGAGCATAAGAACACCTTAATTTTGACAAAAGGATGACAAGAGCACACAAACAATTCAAACCAAGAATATGGGAATGAAGATAAAACCATAAGGCACAAATCTCCATTAGAAACCTTTTTCTTGAAAATACAAGTAACTCATCCCTATCTTGGGTTGCCTCTTTGGAGTGAAATTGCCCCAATTCAAAACTAGTGATTTTGAATAATGCACTAGGCCTCAAATGGACAATGGGGTTCCTTGAAACTCGAAAATTGACACTGAAGTTTCCAAATGGTTTCGTAACAATCCTAACAACTAACAAGACATCTAAGAATATGTTTCAACACCAAGAAAAATTAAAAGAACTTAATACCCAAAATAGGTGTATGGTTAAGACAATGCTACAACAAAATGTCTAAGAAAAAATATGCCTTAACTATCTCCATTTTTGAGATATTAAAAAATAGTTTGAACCAATGGATTTCAATATGTTTAAGTGTCATATTCACTTGGTTCTATGTTTCATAAAAGATGATATTTTAATTTAGGGGAATTTCCTTTGTACACATGCATATAAACCATAACAACATTGTGGCAAGGAAACATTCAACCATGCTTACCTATGCTAACACAAGAGTAAAAAATAATAACCATCCATCAAATAATTGAAATTGCTCTAACATCATAACCAAGAATAGACAAAATTTATAAATCACTTTCCAACATGAGTACATATTGGGCCTATATGTCACACAATCAAGATGTGCAAATAATTATATTTCCATAACAACTCAAGGTGTAATTTCAAGTCAAATAACAATGATTACATGATTATAAGGTAGTATCCAAATCCCAAACAAGGATGGAACACACTCTAATTAAATAATGATCTAAATGTATAATTACAACATAATTTAAGATTATAAATTTCTCAAATATAGTATGATATGATAATATAAAGCCATGACGAGCCATAGATATAAAGAGATATAGGGTCCTTGTTTGAACTCCATGATTCTTTGCCATTACCACTGGACAATCCTAATGGTGATCAAAATTATCCAATCATGTGGGACCCTAAATCCACACACATTCCAAGAACTCACAAGTTGGACACAATTACGAACACATCACAAAAAGGTTTGTCATTCACAAGGTGAACTACAGGAGTCCAAACAAATGAGGAAGAAAAGGCTAGTTAGGACACATGAGTGTTGTTTCCTTAGTTCTCCATGACTGAGCTACTATTAGTTAGACTCTCAATAGTAAGCACCATTAGGGTAATGATTCTCAAATGTAATGCATCCTCTTTTATATGTTCTTTTGTTAATTGCATATATAAGTTTCTTTATTCTTTATTAAGATATAGAGCACCCTATTTTAGATGTTGCATTTAATTAATATTCCATTTGTTATTATTATCTAGAGCATCCTCTTTTAGATGTTGCATAATCTAAGCTAATTATTTATTATGATGTAGATCATCCTCTTTAAGATGTTGTATTCCATAATTAGATCCATCCATTCTAGGCCCTAACCTCCTAATCATTCCTACCACATATTTTAGGGCAACTAACTTACACAATTAGCTCTTAGAAGGAAAATGCATAATTTATGCATCACACATCCCAAGAAAGTACACTTTGTTTGTCTGGAAAAAATCATGCTTCCCCAAAACAATTTTAATCCAAAAGTTTCAAATTTCGAAAAGAAATAATTTAATATTTTCTAAAATTCCTTAAATATCCAAGTTACTCCACTAATTAACCTTTAATTTTTCTTCAAAATTTAAACTCACAATCTCAAAATTCTAAAATACCCTCTTGCTCTAAATCTACCCAACATCATAACATGCGTTCATTTAATTTCTAGGACAATTTTGCAATAGTTTGGGTACCAAATTGAGTTTTCCTAATTTTTAAAACTACAAACTAAAATCTACCCAATTCAAAGAAATTTTATCTTGAATCTTAATCCAAGAAAATCCATATCACACAAAAAATAACAACTAAACTCCATGCATCAAGATCTCTAGTATATTTCCTATAATTCCTACCAAATTGAAAATTTAAAAATAAGATAAATACTACCAAGAAGTGGTGACAAATTGGGTAGATAATTTTTTAATCCACAAGCAAGACAATAACTCTACACATAAATCCAATCCTTTGGCCTCCGTTCCCACTTTGGATGTACAGGTGAACCGATCAAGGTGCATGAATATGAAGGTATAATAACAGGAATAACTAAGGTAAGGTAAACAATTGATGTTGTACAATATAGATAGATGTTTCATCCATGTGTGGTTTCATATGATAGTTAATGTGTTTTATTGATAATCTCTATTGCGACACTGATAATGCAAGCTTTGACATTGTTTTGCATTCTAATGATTAAGATGTCGATCTTACTACAATTGTTATATGTTAGAATGGATCTCATGGACCGATTATGTTAGATTTAATTGTTATGATGGTACTTCTGAGACTTATTCAATTTCATGCACCTATATGTTCAGTGTATGGTTCTGTTCAGATAATGAGGTAGATTCGATTTGGTTATGATTATGTGTTATCTAATCTAGATTGATATGATGTGGAAAGGATGATGTCTCATCACTCGCTTGCGAGTACCCTCCGATGTTGTGATTCCTTTTTCACCTAGTGTCAGCTTATATGCATCTATACATGCTTGACTATGTCATTTGTTGCAGGATGCAGGTATCTGGCATCGACTCCACCTGAATTAATAGGTCTAAGCGTGCCCTGAACCCAAAGGATAAGTTGTTCTGGAGATAACTTAAGGTCCCACATCCCAAGTCATCATCCTCGATCCGGATGCACGACATGTCTAGTTCAACCTGTTAGTTCTGTCAGTATGTCAGGTCTTGCAACTGATTGATATTTGATGGAGCCTGTTGGTTAAGTGCGTGTTTGGCCCTGGCTTGTGAACATGTTTGATTTGGCTTTTAACGGCTATCCTTCTCAGTGGGTTATGTTGTATGCCTATATTTCATTATATAGTCATACTAATATTTGACCCACTTTAATATTTAATAAGGTCATATAATATTTTTATTCTTATTATTAATATTTAATAAGATTAAATTGGTAATTGATAATTACCTAGTTCAAATAATTATTTAAAGTTGTTTGAATATGAATTATTTTATTACTACTATTAAATTGATTTAATTAAGGGAAGGTCGCTGAACACTAGTAAACGCACTAACCAGACCCTAGAGTAGAGAGGAGACAGTCCTATCATCCAATTGACGAAGCCTAACAATTGGATCAAGAGTGTATTGATTCAGCGTTACACTATGGTTACTAATGGATTTGTGATAATATGTTATTTATGATGGATATATTTTGGCTATATATTGTACTAACACTTCTTGTTGAGTGTACATGTAGAATTATTATGTCAATGGATGATGGTGGTCATTTAGCCACTTTATGTCTTTCTGTGTGATGTCTGACCTAGGCATGGGGCCCTAAGGTCTATTGGCCATGATGTTAAGAAATATTATTTTTAGTTTTATGTGATAAAATGATTATGTTCTTGTGTGGGATTTAACCTTGTAACTTTTAAAATAATTTTTAAGTGTTTTTAAGAGGTCTAAGTTGTATTTTATGTTTGGAAAATTGTCTTATGTCCAAGGTGCATAGGTAAGAAGTTTATTTTTGTCATTTATAATATTTTAAAAGGTTTTTAGACCCTCCTTTAAGCCCCACTTACAAAAGTGACGAAAAAGGGATGGTGGTTGGTTGAATTAGTTGGGTGGTTGAGTTAGTTGGGTGGTTGAGTTAGTTTTGGGTAGGAAGTTACTCTTTCCTTCTCTTTAAAAACTCTTCATGGAGTGGGGGTGATTTGCTCATTTTATGATTTTCATTCAAGGATTCTACCATTAGTGGGATATTGTGATTGAGGTATCATGTTTTCTTTATTAATTAAATATAAATATTATATGTTTTTATTTATTAATTAAATGTAAATTTTATATGTTTTTCTTTATTGATTAAATATAAATATTATATGTTTTTCTCTATTGGTTAAATGTAAATATTGTATGTTCTAAATATTATATGTATCCTTTATTTATTAAATGTAAAGGTTGTTTTTCTAAGGGTTGTTGCTTGTGAAATTGGAAAAGCAAACATTTCAATGTAAATCTTGAAAGAAGCATATTTGTTGCCTTATTTGCATGTCATAAACCTAGATCATCATAGCATGAATTATATTTTTGATTTTTACATTAGATCTTCCTATAATTATAAGATAGTAATCGCCATATATTGGCATTAAGGTTTGCATATAATCATATGTTATCTATATATTAGTATTAAGATTTCTATATAATCTTATAATTGCTAAATGTTGGTGTTGGATCTTAGAAACGATGGTTTTTATCTATTTTTAAAAGGGGTTACGAAGTCATCTTGCTAAGGATCTATTAGTTTGTTCATATCCTCTAATAGATAAACTAATGATGTTCTTTGTGTACATAAGTATCTTTGAACCTTGTCAAACAGTTCAAGTACCTTGTCCATTAGAGTATTCCTTACTTCTGCCTTCTATTAGATCTAGATGGAAATGTTTTTCTTATGTACATTAAGGTCTCAAATAAATATGGACTTTGGATCATATAAAACTGCCCACTTTTGCATAGATTCTTCAGGATCCAATTCTTATAGTAGATTGTATTAAACATCTTATTAGCTCTTCATTTAGTCAATTTATATTTTGGGTGTCTTGTTCTTTGGTTGTTCAAATCTTCATAGTATTCTTGATCGACCGTAATCCAAATCTAGATAACCCATTTAATACGGTGTGCATACTCCTTAAGTCTGTCAAACTCCATCCTCTAGGTGAGACTCCAGCCTTGTATAACAAAGGTGTTTCAAATTGGGTGTGGTGGTCTATGAAGTCGTCGCTTGAAGAAATGGAAATGTGTGGCTGCTACTCAAAGGCAGAGTGGTGTTGTTTTTAAACCGTCCAAAATTTGAAGGTTGATTGACCAAATCTTACCTTGAGGATAGGAATAACCTACACAAGTGCATGAACATGTATATAAACATTTATGTCATATGGATATTTGTATAGGTATCAATTATTAATTATAAATTAAATATGAATCCATGCATAGTTAAGATCCACGATTTAGTAGATGAGTTTGTTGGAGTATATATATATGATATAGATATTAACTTATGAAACAAAAGAAACGTAGTTGTTATAGTTTAATACGAATGTTTATTAAACTAATCGATATGATCACATATTTACTGTAATATGGCATTGATTCTATTATAATGGTTTTGTTAGTAGAAATATGATATATGGGTTTGGATTATAAATGTTGAAATTAGCATTTAAGTTATAAGTATTTGTAATTAATATTATCTATGCATTGTTTAGCTTGACGGTTATATGTAATTGATGAGTGATTAATATAATAGATAGAAGTAATATTAATTAAACTAGACCTAGGTTTTATGAAATTCTTGGTGGAGATATAACTTGAATCCAGTTGCTAATTCAATTAAATGGAATTGGATATGACAAAATAATTAGTGTAGATGAAATTTAATCTAGTTGATTTGGTTTTGTAAAGATCTTTTATAATGATTTTGTTAAGTTGAAATTGGGTTTAAAGTTTGGAATTATGTTAAACAACAATATACTCAAAAATTTAACCTTATAAGTAAAACTTATAGGTAACAGGATAACTAAGAGATTGAATTGCTCTTGTAAGAAAAAAATTTATGTTGTCAATGAGTTGATTAGTTGAAATTGCTTATTGCAAGCAAAATTTTCATGTGAGTTGGTCTATGTGTAAATTGTCAAGTTTAGGTTCCAGAGGCATAAGGTAATATGATTCGATGGCATGTGTTCTGTTCATAGGTGTCTTGAAATGAAGATGTTGCAAGAACATGATGTCTTTTGTCTATGTATGTGGGTCTTGGTAAACAATAATGTGAGATGATGTACATACTATGTTGTGAATATATTATGATGGGATTAAACCTCCTTCACGTATGTGTTGATATCGAGCTTGTGTTTAGTATTGTAATGGGGAGATCTTGGAAATCATAATGAGAAACTATTTTGTTCATGGTTGAGATTTGCGAGCAAGATGACCCATACCTTTCTCGGGATATGTGTTGTTATGGTTATTGTGATTGATCAACTGAAAGTTTTGGGACAACGAAGTAAAGGTTGGTCGTTGTAATCATGTTTAATAAGCAAGAATTTAATGTATTGCATTGTTATGTATACTTATCAGTATGATAGTGATTGTCTTGCTTGATGGTTAGGGTTTCTAGATGCAGGTAGGGGAGTGGCTTTCAGTGTGGGGCTAGCACCCAAAGTGGCTGTCAGGATAACCCATTGAAAGTTGTTAATTAAGTGAAAACCTAAAAATGAATAGGGGGGAAAAGGGTAAATTACACATTAACAAGATAATTGGATTTCCTCTCCCATGCCTATAGTGCTCGTTTAGGCTAAGGATGGGTTGAGAAGGCCTGGTCGGCATAATTGACTTCCTTGTCCTCATGAAAGGAAAGTTGATTCCACATGTGTCACCTTATGGGGCTGGCGCCTAGTGAGAGGCTGTCAGGATAACTGTAGATGGGGGCCGGTGCCTAGTGAGAGGCTGTCAGGATAACCCATGTCAGGACCATGTGATCACACTCTTCCTACTATAGCCTAGCATTCCCTAGATGTACTCTCCCCATTCGTCATGTGTTGCCTCTGGAAGTGATTTTGAGTTGCTTGTGGTGTTGTCATGTGTTGTAATGGAGTCTTGTTTGGTCTTTGTTCCTATTAGGCAATTGTCTACCTGACTGTATGACGTTTTGGGACCTTATGTTATCTCCTAGCATGGGGGGTGGACCTCAGGGTTCCACATGGCTGGGTGGATGTGCTTTATCTCCATTGGTTTTTCCTTGCCTTTGTTCGTGTGCAAGAAGGTTGTAACTCCTGTAGCAGATTCAGATCGTGTACCTATTTATGGAGACAGTTATTATGCTCATGTACTGGCTTGTGTATCAGATGATTCATTATGTATGTAGTCATATGTATTCAGAAGATGATAATGTAACGACGTAATGTTGTATTCATATGTTGGGAGAAATTGTAACTATGTACTAGATCCTGATGAATACTTATATGATGTTATGTAGATGTAAATGTTTATTGTTTTAGTGCATTAGGTTTACAATGAGTTACTGATGTTAATTCATGATGTGTGTTAGATTATGTTAATTGTTTTGTCAAGTAATGCAACCATGTTATCTTAGAGGACAAGTCATTAGTTTAAATGATGTGTTAATATTACTTTGTTACTTTACTATCTCTTTCAATTTAAAAAAAAAAGTTTATCCTGTTGCATATAGTATAAATGTGATGTTCTCTGAGGTATTCATGGCGGGGCGTTACACCTTTGGCCTCAATAAATCCTTTTCCAAATTCCAAGAAGTGGCAAAAAATTTGGGAGATACCAATCTTTTAATTCTCAAGCAAGCCAAGAACTCCACACAAATCTGATCCTTTAGCCTTAACAAATCCTTTTTCAATATCCAAAACAAGTAAGGTTTTGAAGAAGACATCCCCCTCTCTATTTTATTTTCTCTCCAATTTTTCTCCAAATCCAAATTTCATAATGAAAAAGATATATTAAATGAAAATTTACCTTATGCTTATAAGGTAAAACCTAAAACAAAAACCCTCTTTCCTTTTTCCATTCAAAACGAGATATTTCCAAAGAAGATATTCATAACTTTAGAATGCAATATTTCCTCTAACTTTAGAATGCATAACATTATTAAGGAATATATTTAATCATTTGTGCATAAAAAGTAAAATAAACAAACAACTAACTAGAGTCACTGTTATGGAGTAAAACATGGACACATGCCTTTTTTACCTCCTAGGTCCTTGTGTTAACACTCTACAAGCAAAATATTCATCCTGATGAGAAATCCCCCGAAACCCATGTCAAATGGGAACTAGGGGCTCATTTAATGCTTAAGTTTGAACCAAAAAGGCACCTAAGGACTTGGGCACCCGTGCTCAAGTCCACCCTGATTGGTTGGGGTATAATTTAATACATGTCGACATATGACAAAGATTCAAGATCTAAAAATAGAGTACATAAATTCCTTTGCAGATGACTTGGACGCCCACCCCGGCATCACCCAGCTAAATCAGACCTTGGATACAACATCAAGGCATCATTTACAACATTTTTCTAGTTTTGAGCTTCCGGAGATTGGGACTTTCTGGACTTGGGCACTAGCCTTGGAGTCTTCCAACATTTTAGCTTCTGTGAAATAGGTTATGACATCTCATTGATCATCCTGGTACTTTTAGATCCTGACTTTCCTTTGCTATTTGTCTGTTATAATCTGCTTATCTCAATTCTAGGGTTTAGTGCATTGATTGGCCTAGGGTTGGATAAAAGGCTTGGTTAAATCACATATTTCCTTAACAAATAGGAGCACAAAATCAGTAGTCAAGTCCTCTTTCATCTTATAGTGACTTAGCTTGGTTTTGTCCTTGAATGTTGTAGTGAAAGAGGGTTTGATCTTGTGTACTTACATGCTTACATTCAACCCCCTTTTAACCTATAATATTTTGGTGAACTTGCAGCATCGAGAATTTGCATCTTGTTGAGTGTTGAAATCAGATCTTGCATTAATTCATATCATACTTATCATTCTTCATTGAAAAATCTTGCATAAATTTGAAAAAGTTAAAAAAAAGCATTCTAGGCTTGCATAAAGGCATAGTTTTGCATCATTTTCATTGCATATCATTGGAAACATTTAAATTTCTGATTTTTACATCAGATCTGAGTCAAATTACAACAATTAATCATTTCATGATATCACATCTTGCATTTGCATATCTCATTTGTTAGGGTTTTGTTGAAAACTTGCATTTTTCATATAATATAGTTTTTCCAAAAGCTAGGGTTTGTAGTCAACATCTTATTTCAGATTTTTCCACTCTTCTAAGAACTCATTCAAATCTGATTTTGAGTTGTAGTGTTGCTTCATTGTGCATTCTTGCATTAAAATTTCAATTTTTGCAATTTCACAGTGTGTATTTCAACATTAAGGGTTTTATACACTTCTTTGAGAGAACTTTTAAATCATTCAGTTTTCCTTATTGTGAAGCACTATTTGCATCATATTTACTTTTTTGGTAGTGAAATTTGTGTGTTTTTGGATCTTCAAAAACCTGATTTCCTCAAACTAGTGCCTTAGTGTGGAACAGTCTCACATACATGGCCTCTCATCATAATAAGGGTGGAATGGTCCCTCCTTGCGTTTAGAGGAAGAGGAAGACTCCTAAACCTAAAACAACCTTTACACCACATGATACTATAATTAGATATATTGAGAGACCTCTTTTATTTTGAAGATAATTGCTGTTGCACCAAAAGATCTACCTGTTAATGCTTGATATAACCGCCAAAGTTAATGAATCCATGGGAGGCAGTTAAGCCTTGTCACAAACCCAAGTGCTACACTACATAACACAAGGAGACCAAGGGTGCACACCTTGCAACAATCCCCCAAGCACAAGAGAGGGGTTTGAACTTGTGACCCAAGCTCTGATACCAATTGTTGTAATGATGGTTACTGTTGCACCAAAAGATTGACCTATTAATGCCCGATACAATCGCCAGAGTTAATGAAGCCACAGGAGGCGGTTAAGCCTTGTCACAAACCCAAGCGCTGTGCTGCACAACACAAGGAGACCAAGGGCACATACCTTGCAACATCTTCACATTACCACACATATAAGTGGATATCCTACAAGAGGAGTCCTTATTGATCCTAATTGCATAACGAATGTGATAACTAAAGAGTTCCTCTACATGCATGATTTGATACAAGAAACTTATGAACCCACACACATGATGGTTAAGACACATAATGGATATTTCCTCTCGGCTATGGGGAAGATTACATTATTGATTAAAGTAGTTGAGAAATCTCTGGAACAATCATTTGACATCATTCCTACCTTTGACCTATTTTGTGTGAAACTAGGCCATCCATGGCTCAAATCCATGAAAGTGGCACCCTCTACAATTCATAAATGTTTAATAATTCCTTATCAAGGTAGAGTGCATGTTGCCCACCATAGTGGATGGAAACCTATGGTTACTCATGGAAATTTCAGCCTAGACTACTTTTGGCTGCAACCTATTGAGCCTACTTAACTAAGAGAAGATCAATTCTTCCTGGCATACCAAAGACACAAGGTAAAGTTAATAAAAAAATTAGTTGGACCTCCTATTGAACAAATAGAGAATGAAAACCAGCCCGAGATGAAAGAACCCCCTCGACCATGAGGTAAAGCAGTTTTTGTTGGGGTTCCTTCTTCGCCATCCTTACAGGGATCATGAGATAACCGAAAAGAGCGAAGTCGTTCATCACAAAAGATCAATTTTGTACTAGCTTCCTCTTTTGAGATGTCAAAAACTATGGAAAATCATGAAAATCCTTTTGCAAACATCAATAGTAAAACATGAAGGAATCAACAAGCAAGAGAAAGAAGAAAGAAGAGACAAACCTTAGCTCGACAAGTAACACCTCAACAAGAAAACATTTCACCAACTAATATTGAATCAACAAAGGAAGAGTTAAAGGAAAATGATTCAAGTTGGGTAATAGTACCCTATGTACCTATTTCCTCTTGCATTCGAGATTGGGAGGAAGATGATTTGCTTGACGACAACCGCTAGTTCAGTTGTATAACAGGTAAGTATTTCTCACCCTTTTAGCCAACTTTGATGTAGCACCTCTTTGAGTTTCTCACTTTCGTGGCCTCCTCTTATGTGTTGTGTTCCATCGTGATGTGTTAAATGTTGTTTAGATCCCTCTGGATGACCCTTGATACTCTTATAAGGTCAAGGATACAAGGAGACTACTTTTGTTGTGACCATTCTTCTATTTGTTTTTCTATTCTTCTATTCCTCTCCTCTATTTTATTGTTGTGCTGTGCCTTGGGGGCATAACGTTGTGGAGGATGTCTTGGGGGCATCTTCCCATGTTGTAAACCCAAGTCACTCTTGTCTCCTCTCTCACTTTAACTATTTCTATTCTTCAGTGACTCTACTAGTTGGCGGATGACAAAAACAAATAAATACTGATAAGGACTGTGCGTCCCTTCAACAAGAATTTTTTTTTGACCTAGTCCATATATGATGGGGTTTATATATATTACTGATGCTTGACTAGTAGAACCACTTAGTGTTGTGAAATTTGTTGTAACAAACCTTTTCAATACTCTAAATCTGCTTCTATACACTTTGGATTGTTTTGTATCTCACCTTGTTGCTACACTTGGTTCTGAGATACCTATAGTATAACCTCATGACTATACTTAGTTTTGAACCCGCAAGTATAGCCTTGGTCTATCATTGATTTCTACATATCTTTCATGAATTGATTTGGCTGTTATCTTAGAGTAATATTTTGTAACCAAAGCTTATATCTTGTTGATTATCTTAGCAAATGATATTGATGTGTTTGTGGGAACATTCGACAATCGTGGTACATGTCACTTTGGGGCATGGGCTTTGCAAAAGGTCTCTTTCCCTTGTGTGTTTTCACTTTACCTTAATGTGCTTGATATCGACAAGCATGATCAACCACTTTAAGGTGGGGGCATATATAATGGTAACTGTTTGATTACTTTTTACATTGACAAAGCATTTTTTCCTTTTGAAATCCCTTTCATAGAAGGTGAGATGGTGTATCTCTTAAGCTAGTGCACATCTTTTTGAACAAATCCCTTCTGCAGAAGGTGGGGTGGTGTATCTCTTGAGCTAGTGCACACCCTGTTTGAACAAAGCCCTTCTGTAGAAGGCGGGATGGTGTATCTCTTGAGCTAGTGCACATCGTTTAAGAAAAGTCCTCATTGCAAGGCCAGGTTGGATCTTGAGACATTCACCCTTAAATGTGTCTTTGGTGGTTGTGATAGCGTAGCTCAACTCTTAGGTGTGTTTGGCATGTTTTAGATAGTGGAGTATTGATGAGCTCCTCCCTATCGCCCATGTTTGCCATGTATAAGATGTATAGTGTGTCAACGACATACTATGTAGCACTCATGTATTTTGTGCTTCTTTCATGTGTTTTATGTGTCTTCTTTGTGTATTTTGTGTGCTTGTGGTGTGGTCTAAAGACATGTGATGATGAGCCCCCCATGCTGTATGTGTTTCATGTGGTCTAAAGACGTGTGGCGATGAACCCCTCCACATTGTGTGTTTTGTTTACTTTAGTTAGCATATATATAGATATGCAATTGCTTAATCATGTCTTCTCCTCATGTATTCTTTGTGTCTTGCATGACCACGTTCATGTCTTCTTCATGTATTGCATGCTTTCATTATCTTCTCCATGTTTTGTGTGCTTCCTTACTATATTCACTATGTCTTATGTGTCTACTAAGTGTTTTCTTATGTTTTCCTAAGTCTGGGGGCTAGAAATAGTCCTTCAAACTTAGGGTGTGTCTTCATTCTTGTGTTTGATGTGTTTTGATGTGCTTCGATTGTACTTTAATGCATGTGTTGGATCGTAAGATCACACACACATTAAAGTGGGGGCTAGATGTTATGGAGTAAAAAGCGGACACATGCCTTTTTACCTCCTAGTTTAGCTCCTAGGTCCCCGTGTTATCACTCTACAAGAAAAATATTCATCCCAATGAGAAATCCCTTGAAACCCATGTCAAATGGGAACTAGGGGCCCATTTAATGCTTAAGTCTGGACCAAAAAGGCACCTAGGGACTTGGGCACTTGTGCCCAAGTCCACCCTAATTGGTCGGGGTAAAATTTAATACATGTCGACATAAGACCTTTAAATGGGTCTCTCCTTGTTGGCTCTTTTAATTAATTTGCAAATGTTTAATGGGAAAGCATATATAAGTGAGTGTTTGAATTCATTTTGTAACAATTTGATGATATCAAGGTTATGATATTGAGCAAAGGAGCATTCAAGGCATTCATTGTGTTATTATTGTAGATTTGAGTTTGTGTTGTACATGTTTGTTGCATATTTGGAATCATCATCAACACCCTTTTGAGTTGAAGACTCTTCATCCTCCTAAGGAATTCACCACCAAGGTGATATCATCTTTGTTTGAATCATTTCATCATCATTTGGATTATCTTTAGCCTCTATCCTGCAAGGACACACTCTCTCTACAAAGGTGTTGGGAAAGCTTGAATGCTAACCTAAGATTCAAGACTAAGGTAAATCCCTAAACACCATAACCCCCAAACCCCTTTTCTTCATGTATGCAGGTTACGGGTGTGATGATTGAAGAAGTAAAGGTACAGGGAGGTTGTTCAAGGGATAGAGATTCAAGATCCAAAAATAGAGTGCAAAAATTCCTTTGTGGAAGACTTTGGTGCCCACCCTAGAGTCCACTAGCTAAATCAGACCTTAGATACAACATTAGGGCATCATTTACAACATTTCTAGTTTTGATCTTCTAGAGATTGGGACTTTATGGACTGAGGCACTAGCCTCAGAGTCTTCCAACATTTCAACTTCTGTGAAATAGGTTACAACATCTCACTGATCATCCTGGCACTTTCAGATCCTAGATTTCTGTTGTTGTTTGTCTGTTATAAGCTAATTATCTCAATTGTAGGGTTTAGTGCTTTGATTGGTGGGTTTGATAAAAAGCTTGGTTAAATCACATCTTTCCATAACGAACATGAGCACAAAATCAGTAGCTGAGTCCTCTTTCATCTTGTAGTGACTTAGCTCAGTTTTGTCCTTGAATGTTGTAGTGAAAGATGGTTTGATCTTGTGTACTTACATGCTTGCATTCAACCCCCTTTTAACCTATGATAGTCACCCATGAGTACACACATTTATATGTCTAACACATATGGGATCCAGAATCATGATTGATTTAGATATTAGTTTCACAAGTTTCACACAAGACATGTCATTTATTCCAGATGAGTATGACAAGCTAAGAAAATCAAACAAACTAGGTTATTGCCTCTAATTAACTAGCATTAAGATTTTACCCGTGTTTGCATACACGAGTAAAACATTACATGCATCTACCAAATATGTAGCAATAGTTGAAGAAGATATTAAAATGAACCAATCAACATATAATTTACATTCCCATAATAATATCTCAATTATGACATCATCACAATAATATGATAAATACAAGATTTAATCATTTAATAAAGCAATAGTGCAAAACCACATAATTAACTCAACTCGCATATCATTTAAAAATGAAAATAGCTAAGATAAAAGAACTATATAACTTAAATCTTAAAATAATAACATATATATGCATATATCCAAATATGCAACATGAGTTTCCAAGTAAAAATATAAAACATCATCGAATATTATATAAATATCCAATACAAAATTGCATTGCCCATGGAAAGCACATACACATGTGAGCCTTACAACTACCATGTTTACATGCTTTTATCAAAATTATATAATTTTATCCTTTTGTCCAATTCCTCACATCCTTTGTATGCAACCAATGGCATGGGGCATATATGTCACTAACATTCCTTTTGTGAGTTGTGTTATACATTGATAGACTCATAATCATTCCTATTTTGAGGGGAGCTTTATCAAATGTTTTACGTAGTCAAAGTCCTACAAAATTTTCCACTTAGTTAGAGCTTTACCACTTTCCACAAGTAGATGGAATCACTTAACCTTATCATATTTACTAAATTATTGTTTTTGAAGATAGCTCCTTTCAAGCAAGTTGTAGTTAGTGCCTGTTTTAAATGTGTGACATATGCTACTCATCGTATGATTTTTCTATTTGTAGGTTTTTGATGGAGCATTTATTATTAAGAGATATAAAGAATCATCAACCATATTTTTATCCTTTTTAGCATACTAGTATCCTTTGAGTGTTTAAAAATATCTAATTTCCATGAACTAACTAATTTTTTAAAACTTTGACATGCATCCTCCTAGTAGTTTTCATGCACATAAAAGTGGTGGAAAACATAATGATGAAAATTTCATAACAATGCCTTTTTTGTTATATTTTGGGCCCAGTTTGATTAGAGTGTCTTTTATGCAATAAAAAATCTACATGTGGCAAACTCTTACATAAATTAGGTTCATGACCTAATCCTATATTGATCCCATTATAACTCATCCCTAAAAATTGATCTTCATCCAAGGTAGAAGCCCCGTTTGCCACCTTGGATTAGATTTGAGGGTAGATAACTGAATGGGGTCATTTCCATTATCATAGATCTAAAACTCAAAATTTTATATTGAATTTCAAAAATTAGACCTTGCTATTTCCCTCCTATTAGCTACTAGAGCTAACCTAGAGCACATTTGTGTGCTATGTTGTTGTATTTAAAGATATTCATTCATTTATTTGATATCATGCTAGAATCATTGAAGAAATCAATGAATAATTAAAGATCATTTGTCATAGAGAAGTCATAGCAACATTATTAGAGCATACATCATCCTAAGCATCCTTGCATGTTTACTTCTTGTCTTTGGCCTTAGTTCATAGCTATTGAATTAGTCCAACTAGGGGTTTATCTGAGGAGAACATGCCCCTCACAATGTAACAAATTCCTTAAAAGGCATTTGCAAACACTGCTAGTTCCTTAGTAGATTTAGACATTAGAAGTTCAAGGCAAATGAATTCCATTAATTAAATCTCTACTAGTTTGTTCCCATAAGTACAACTTTTGGTCCACATGTAAATTTAGTTTTGTACATTTGTGTAGATCTGAACAACAATAGAGCAAAATTAATTTGTAAATTCAAAAACAATCATCTAATTAGATCTTAAAATTCCAACATAATAACAAATTGATTTATGCTATCTTCAACATCATTTTCTTCCTTCTACAATCTTACTAAATATTATATTTACTTCATTTAAATTTCATATTTAATTTTCCCAACTCATATATCTAAATTAATTATTATTTAATTACTTTCATCAATCTAAGTATTTATGTATGTGTAATTCATTTCCTTACAAATATAAATGTTACTTTATTTGTCTTCCAAACCCATAAGAGAATCTATTGAGTGAAAATTAGTTAGAACCCAACCCAACCCAATTCATTCATAACTTTTGTTTGATGTTACTTTTTACTTTTAAAACTTTAAAGCCTCCATCACATATGCTAGCACTTTACACTAATATCCCTTTTTATGGCTAGATTTACTAGCATAAATATCTTAAATACTTCTATCTAAAAGACATCAATATATGCTAGAATTTTCTCTTTTTAATAATAAAGTAATAATTGATCAATAAGACTCCAATTTTTTTTCCAATTTAAAATATGAACCAACTTATTGATTACTAACAAGGATTATCAATAGGTCCCATGTAATTCTTACCTAATTTTTTTACAAGTTTTTATCTTTTGCTTAGTGGTCCCATAAATTCTTATCTTTCACTTATTTATTTTAAGTACTTTGTCAAATTGTAATTTTTTTTTTCCAAAGTGCAACCTATAAATTATAGATTACAAAATTAAAGATAGGTATGTTAGTTTTATTTAGAACTATTTAGGAATCATTTTTATTTATTTACATTATTCTTTCTTTATTTACTTTATTTTTATTCCAAGAGTTACTTTTACTATTTAAAATACTAACTAAACAAATTATTGAAATTATAAAGAAAATAGTAAATACAAATATAATAAGTAATATACAAGTTATAAATAAATTAGTAAGTAATAGTTTTTAAATAATTATTTATTTTAACTTTTCTTGAGAACTATTTTATTTTAGCTATTTTATTTTTTAATAATAATACAATAAATTCTAAAAAGATTCTTAAGTTTTGAAAAAGTAAATGAAAAAATTACTTTGATTTTTATTTTACAAATTATTATTTTTTCTCTATGAATTTTTAATATCTATCTAAACAATTTTTAGTTTAGGAGTTATTGCATCCAAATGATATTTATATTGAGATTTTATTTTTTGGGATATTTATATTTATTTTTATTCAATGAGTTATTTTATAGTTAATTTATTTATTTAAGAATTAGTCTACTTAATTTTATTTATTTTATAGTTTTATAGTTTTAGTTTTCTTTTCAAATATATGTGGATTGTGTTTTAGTTTTTAAATATATGTCAGCTTTCTAATAGTTTTTAACAGCTCACGCTATTACACTCCACCCTTTGCTACTAGTGTAGTTAACACGCTCACACCATTACACTCCACCCTTTGCTACTAGTGTAGTTAACCGGCTCACACCATTACACTCCACCCTTTACTACATTATAGTCACACGCCTTTGAATATAATTAATAAGTTATAAATAAGTTACATTCCCATAAAAATTACTATGCCTTTATATGCAATTACACTTGAATTTTGTTAGCCAACTCTTCATAAAGTCCCTTGATTAGAAGTTTTAGTAAGGTAGTCAGTCTTAAAACATAAATGTACTATGACATTGGTAAATTGTTTCATTTAAGCAAAATATTTATACTTTCTTGGCAAAGAATGCTCCATCTTAGGTACTGTCATTTTCCACCTGTCATTTTAACTATAAATTTTGCATTTCAGTTGTCTCCTTCAAAAAGATTTAGATTCTTAGATTTTAAGTCTCCTTATGTAATGAGTCGCATTCATAAAAGCAAGTGGCGTAGAGTAGTTTACTACTGATGGATTGCGCGTGCACAATAAGAAAACGGCTCTTATGATAATCACTTATCTTCTGACATGCATGTGAACATTAAATCTTTTAGCACTGTGTCAATTCAATCCTCCTCATTCTTTCCCAGGATTTAATAGTTGGGTACCTTACATATGTTGATAGTTCAGTTAAGAATCAGATTACATTGTTTTAGGTGTCAGATTGAAAGGTGGACAATATTTAAACAAAAATAGGTAAATAGAATAATGTCATTTTTATATTTTGGAGTTAGTAGAAATAAAATGACAATACATCATGGAAAGTCTGGCTTACAACAATATATCTAAATCAAATATACTGATATCATGAAAGTGGATTCCTTGGCTGCCTTGTTTGATTAAGAGACACTAGTAAAAACAACAGATTTTTTAATCAAGATTTATAGCAAAGATCCAAGATTAAAAAAGCTATCGGAATTGTTTATGTACAAAGCAACTTTGTCACTCTCCTTGAGTACCATAGAAGTTATTATAAGTTTTTCATTTCATTTCATTAATGGATTGACTATGCCAATTCAATCATATTTTAATAAAGATAAAATATTGATCTTATTAAAGGTTGTCTTAATTTTATTAAGTTGGTAGAAATGGTGCATGTATTTTTTAATTAATAGAAAGTATAATTTAAAATCTTTTAAAATAGTAGAGCAACTACAATTTAAAAATTAAAATTTCAATTGTGAATAAAAATAACTAAAATTATTGTTTAATTATAAATTTGTCATATGATGACACATTTTGTTTTAATAGACATCAAATTTCTATAGTCCATGATATTGTATTGAGTGTTGTGTAATTTTTTTTTCTTCTTCCTAATGACGGATCACTGAGTGTGTTGAAGGAAAAAATATTTACACAATTAAATCTTGACACAGTCAATACAACATTTTCCTTTCTCTCCTATAAAAAAAATTAGATGAAAACAAAAATATCTACAATTTAACAGTTACTTAAAATAGGCAACAAAATAAAAATTATAAAATCCCTAACTTAAAAAAGTTTTAAGAAAATTAAATAATACTCATACTTACTATTACAAATTTTACCCATCCATATGAAAAATAAATATTTATTAATTAATAAATATTAATTGTTTTAATTATTAGTCTATATATTGAAATGCACTAGATTCAATCTGTGATTTTGATGGATTGGTACTACATGTAACAATTTAATTGAAAGGAAACTTTTAATTTAAATGTATACTTATCACATCATAATTTAAAAAAAAGATAAAATACATATATCTATATACTCCAAGTATTTCCATAAAAAAGTTGTACAATTATACTCATTAGGAAAGGCAATAATAGAAACAAACATCACCAAAAATATTATTGAGGAATATAAATGACAGTAACTTATAAACCTTGTGACAACTACTCCTTATCAATATATCACATAGCATAAGCACAGTGACATGATATTGTAAAATGCATTAGTAAACTAGTTACCTAATACAACAAGGAATGTGACATGGTGCTTCCTTGAGCATGGAGACCCATTAGCATCAAGTAGTGTACTAAGTTTTGAGATTGTTGGTGTCTAAAGATATTTTTGGTGCACTATTTTAAAGTGACATAGAAGGGTGGATGAGAAGCATTGGTGCTATTATTACTTTGGTGCACCTATCTATTTGAGAGTTATACTCCAAATAAATAGAGTTTATTAATTATTATAATTCAATATTATTTAAGTATTAATTTATAATAATAATGTAAAGGGAAAAAGTGTATATTTTACACGTCTTTTAATTTGTTTATTTTATTTTAAAAATATTGTTCTATGATACAATTGCTATCTTATCAACTCTTCATCTTCTAAGGTTGCATCTTTCTTCTAAGGTACATCTACTTCCAAATATCACTTTCATTAATGTCTCACAATTAAACTCACTCAGTGACGATACTTGTATTTGCCTAATGAAGGGTGAGGAAACCACCACCCAAATGAAATTTTCAAAGATCTTTTTTAGTTGGTAATCCTACTTGTGTAGGACTACCAGAGTCACTTCACAACATCTATGATAGCCTTTCTTTATGGTGGTAGGTTTTGTTCTTCTCTTCTTATGGCCCCTCTCCACCTACACTTTGATTGACCTTGCATAGATGATAAATTCTTAGGGAGTTAATGTTTAGAAATTCCTCTTATACAATTTACCTATGTGGGATTGAGTGCAAGTGGCCTACTTACAAGGGCTAATAGACAATGTGGTACCCACACCAATAGCAAGGGAACATTTTTTTGAACATCTAATAGTTCAAATTACCCCCTACAAACACCAACATTGGTAGGGGAATTTATGATATGATGCCACCCATACAAGTATCCTCCCAAAATTGTGGCCCTATGAAGCCAAAATCTTTATTATCTTTCAACAGTGTAGTAACAAAATATCTCACAAGAGGTATTGGGAATTACAAGCACTTGGACTCACAAAATCCATTTGATCTCTTTCTTCTAATTCACACATTTTTTGGTGAAGACATGACAATTAACTTGCAATTTAAGGTCATTGAAATTCTACAAGATGCATTCTTCAATTTTCAATTTCTTATTATTACTCGAAACATACAAATGGTTAGCGATTTTTCTTGATGCCTTAGACTTGTACCCAAAACTATTATTTATAGCTCATGCAAATGGAGAGGATTTTAGGATTAACAAACCTTATGTTTCCTTTTCATGGTTCTAGTACCTTTCTAGAACTCTATTAGTTTCATCATTTTCTAGATTTGGGCCTTTGGTTTGAATCTTTTGTTAGTTTTCAAATGGAGCCTTCCTTTGATTCATATAGTGGCATTCAAACATGCATAAATCCTACATTAGTCTCTTTCTTTTGAGGTTGTACTTTGAGACAATTAGGGATTTCTATCTATGATAATCTATAATAGAGCCTAAACTCCATAGAGTACCTCACTTTATTGATCTTAATTTAGGAAAAAAAATTAATAAAATTTCCTTATTCTTGCTAATTTTTGGACCAAAATGTAGAAACTAGATGATGCAGAAGCATCCCAAGCCTAATGCAATCTTGCATCAACTAAAAATATTTATTTTGTGTTTGTTTATTTTTTTAGGTTTTCTTGTTTTCTACAATCATCTCATTCTTGTCATAAATGCATATTCTTACTATGGTCATCAAATAATTTATTCAGACTAGTGGAAAATATTCATGTTGTACATTATTGTTGATTCATTCGAACACATTCAAAGTTTTAAAAGATATTACAACTGCATAATACACTTCCTATACTAATCTATGAGAAGATGTATGTGTAAACAATAAATTGATCATATAATTACAAGAAAATAAACATAAAGGCAATATACCATAACATAGTTATTTATGTGGGGAAGACTTTTTTGGGGGAAGAAAATTCACATTCCAAAGAAGATAAATTTATTATTCATTTATCAAATGGTTATAATACACTTCCAAAGTTAAGACTTTACAAGAGTATCACCAATAAGAGATTTGAAGCAATTCTAGTAGCATAATAGTACCTACAAAACTCACTATATAACCTCCATTTCAAGAAGTCAGTAAATAGGAGAAGAAATACATGAAACCATCAAATGGTAATTAGTAAACCATGAGATAGAACCACTCAAAATATGGCACCCAAGTCCCTAGTTAAAATCCAATTCCTAAATCCCAAGATGAGTCCACAAACTAAAAATCACATATTCCTTACACCTATCATAAGATTATAATAATCCACTCACCAACTTGGGAACTCCATTTTGGCTCCATTATCTCTATTTGAGAGAGTAAGAACACATTGTGGTGGTAGAGGACAAGGTCATGAAGATGTAGAAGAAAAAGAGATATAATTCTTAGTTCACAATGATAGATTTGATCATTTTTAGTGACATAGAGGCAAACTTGGAAGAGGATGTGGTAGAGCATTCTACTATACTTATTTTAAGTGTGGATCTAAAAGACATAAGGCATTTAATTGTCCCTAATCACAAGGAAGTAATACAAACATCGATGGAGGGTTTAATTAAGAACTATCTAACCATGTAGTCTTAACACAAATACTCATATGATTCACATAGTGGAATGCAAAACATTTAGGATATGAAATAGAACAATGATTTTTTTTGATAAGTTAATAGCTGGTATGGACCAGCACCCTTTGATTATAGAAATGAAAAAAAAAAGGAGGTCTTCATACATGAGAGCCTGAGTCTTCAGAATATTACATGGTCTTTACAACCAAAAACTTTGCAACATTAACAACCAACCTTCCACTATAGGGGATGAAAAAGCTAGTCTGGAACCAAAACAAGAACAACCACAAACATAGAAAAAATACCAAATAAAGAAAAGACCAAAAAATTGGTAAACTCACGACCCATCCATTACACGCTGCCTTGAGTTGCACCCCAGGGCACATGGAGAGAAGAACTGGATGCGGCCATTCTTGCACACACCTCCCGCTCCTCCTCCCGCTCTGCCTCGTTCTGCATCAGGCGGGCCTTTACTGCCTAGATTTTTACTGGACAATCCTTCCTGTAATTCTTGTGCGTTGGGCCACTTGAAATCTCCTCCACATCCCTACCAACACCCAGTCTTCACCACAGTCAGGGAGCAAAGGAAAGTGCACGTCTTTGTTCTCCTCCTCCAAATCACTGTCATTAGGAACCTAGAAGCCTTCCCTAGCCATGTAGCTGACCATCCAATCCTTCGACGGAAAAGGGAGGATTTTAGCTGCCCTCTAGAGAAAGTCCAGATTTTGGTCCACATCCTCCACCCTATCCTCAAGATCCCCAGGGTCAATTGCGAAGACAATGGGAAATTTCTGAATTTCCTTACCACCTTTTCCTTTACACAGGTAGTACTGATGCGCCCAAGGAATCCTACTGTTGCCATCTATATTGTCTAGAACCGCATCAATTTCCCCCAGATACAAATGCTTGAAAAGTCTCTGGCACAGGTTCTTCACTTTAGCTTTAGACATTCCTCTAAAAATTGCCAAAGCCATAAACATTGCCGCAATGTTAGTGTTCACCTGCAGCCTATGGTAGTCCCAAATGAAGCCTAGGCCTAACACTTGTTTCACCACATTCACCACCAGCTCGTGTTTAACCAAGAGAATACCTCTCAGTTGTTTGTCTGTGATTTCCCCATGGAAAGCCACCATAGCCACCAAAAATTCTAGACAAATTGGTGTCTCCATAGATTCTGCTATGCCGCCACCTTTATCTCTTCTGCCTCCGTCTGAGCACCTTACCCTCCACAGCTGAAACAAAAAGCTTGTAATGACATAGCTAAGGAAACACTGGTGCAACTCTTTTAACAAGAAAGAAGCATTGATGACATCCAGGGTCGCATGTTCTGAACCAGCTAGAGTTTCTATGCGAGAAGACATCTTCCCTACCCTGAGAGATATTAACCTGTACTTCACGCATATCACGAATGGAGTGAAATAACTCCTCCCTCATTCTCTTAAATGTGCTACTTACCTTAAAATGATCACCACCTACGTTGGGGGCATGGACTTGCCATCAAACAATGGAAAGCAATCTGCCAGCTTATGCCATCCTACGTCATGATCTCCACACCATGGCATAACAATTAGCTACCACCTCAGCACCATGGTCGACAACGACCATCCCCACACTGTACACCTAACTTCCTGCAACCTATCATTTACTGGCACTTGTCCAATGGGGAAGAGTCAGGTTGATTCACACACAGGCCCTCTCACCCTGCCAACTCAGCGTCAGGCTGACATGCTGATATCCCAGTTACCTAGGGCCCCCTGCTTCGCTAGAGTATCAGCCTCCAAGTTTCCTTCTCGATAGATGTAACTCACTCTAAATTCCAGGAAGGACTCTGCAAGTCTTCTGATTAGGGGAAGCCAACGTCGTAGAATCCAGCTAGGGGTGTCGAAAGTCCTAATTGCATTAACCGTTAAAAGTGAATCTCCTTCTAGATGAACCTTTAGGGCACCCAACGCCTTACCCAGTTCCAGACCTCCAAGAGCTACCTAAAATTCTACCACATTATTTATCGCCTCACCTATGGAGGCTAAACACTGGTCCAGAGTTCTCCCATCTTAATCCCAAGCTATATATCCAATCCCTGCTCTGCCTGGGTTCCCTATACTTGTGCCATCAAAGTTTATCTTGATCCACCCCACATCTGGTCTCTGCCACACAGTCTGCCTACAAGCCTCCACTCTGTTAATGGGATTCAAATTACCTACCACCGGGGGAATACCCAAACCTTCAAAATTGTTGGTAAGATTGATATCCTGGTTATTGAAGATGCTCTTAGACGATGTTCTACCTTTGGCGGCTGCATTTGTCAATTCCACAATTGTCCTTTCAATTTTCCTTAGGACCAAATCTCTGCCCATTACCTTTTCTTGAAAAATTCACCTATTTCGCTCTTTCCATAATTCTGAATAGATGGTGGAGGGAATGATCTGCCAAATGCTACCCAGGGCCCCTTTGAAGTTCTTACCCGGCCAAGCATAAATCCACTCCTTCAACTTCTGGGACAAAGGGGACTGCAGGCTCAACTTCCTCATGATCCCTTTCTACCAAAACTCTGTAAAGGGGCAGCCAAGTAACAAATGATCCACAAACTCCTTGTTTTTACATAAAGTGCATCAACTGGGGCCTCTAAAACCTAGCTTTCCCAACCTGTCCTGTGTAAGAATTTTGTCTTGGATAGCCAACCAAAGGAACACTCCTACCTTTGAGAGCACATGTTTGCCCCATAGCAAGTGTTTAGGCCATAGCTGAATCATCTTAGCTCTTTCCTTGATCAAATAACCAATCTTTGCCTTGTATTCCCCATCATCCGAGGCTGTCCACCTCAAAATATCCTCACCTCTTGAGTTTGGAATTTTTCTCCCTTCTAGGATTAATCTTAGGGCTTTCTTCTGCTCATTTGGGGCATCCAATTCACTAAGGTCCTTCCATCTCCACTGTTCCCCCCTGATCTAAAGTCACAAACTCTGGGGCCCTAGACCCTCAAAGATTCTCTTTTAATTTCCTCCAAGTTGGGTAAGTTAACTAGCTTAGGATGGCCATCCCAAGAGTCCTGCCAAAAGCGAGCCTTACCCCCACTATGGATTTCCCATGTGGCATGCTTTGCTATGATCTCTCTACTTTCACAGATAAAATTCCAAGCCGCTGAGCCCCTTGGAGGGTTCCTAACTCTTACTATTTCCTCTGGGTCATTCGAGTCTAGGTACTTGCTCCTTAGAATCCTCACCCATTTCTGATCACCTGTGCACATGGCCCAAACCAATTTGGCCCCCATGACCAAGTTCATCATCCTCATTTGCCGGACCCCTGCGCCTCCAGCTTGCTGGGGCTTACATATCTTCTCCCAGGCTAAGAGGGGAATTTTGTTTGTGTCATTCAGTCCATTCCAAAAAAAATGACACATTATTTTATTAAGTTGGTCCTCAATGCTAGCTGGGATCTTCCAGCATGACATAGCATAAACGGGGATAGCTGCCAGAACTACCTTTATCATAAGTAATCTCCCCACTGAAGTTAACCACTTGCCCTTCCACATTTCCATCTTTTATCTATAGCTAACAACTAATTTCTCCCAATAACTTTTCCTGTTAGCTCCTGCAAACATGGGCATTCCTAGTAAAGTTAGCCACCTTCACTCCTAGAATCCTAGCTAACTCTCTTTACAGGCTGGGTTGGACATTTAGGAAGAAAACTTCTGACTTTCTCCAATTTATGGCTTGACCTGAGACACTTCTATAATCGTCCAACAACATCTTGATCCTTCTGGCTTCCGCCCTAGTAGCTTGTCCGAAGAGGATGGTGTCATCCACAAATTGTTGGTGAGTGCAGACTTCAACACCAGGGGTCGCCTCCAGACCTCTCCAGACACCTTCTCACCTAGCTCGGCATATCCTCCTACCCAGAGCTTCTACCATTAAAACAAACAGAAAGGGCGAAAGAGGGTCCCCCTGTCTAATACCTCTGGAGGAGCTGAAAAAGCCTTTGGAGACTCCATTTATCAAAACTAAGAATTTAGGAGCATTGATACATGACCTAATCCAATCTAGCCACTTTGGATCAAAACCAAATTTCCTTAAAACTTCTAACAAAAACTGTCGATCCACTCGATCATATTCTTTTAGGATATCTAGCTTCACAACCATACTTAGAACTCAGAGTTTTCTGACTGTATAGATTATTTCATGAGTGACAATTATTCCCTCTATAATGGATCTGCCTAGAACAAAGCCACTCTATTCTTCAGAGACAAGTTTATCAATCACTGCCTTCAGTCTGTTAGCTATCACTTTTGTAACTATCTTGTAGAAAGTGTTGTAGAGAGACATAGGTCTATAGTCCACCATCTTTCTCGCTTCCTTCTTCTTGGGAATTAATGAAATAAAGATGTGATTGAAAACTCCTAGCATGGAAGTTTTCCTCCTCGATTCTTCCACTACCTTCAAGAGGTCGCTTTTAATAATCTCCCAGTACTTTTGGTAAAAAAGGGCTGGGAAGCCATCCGGTCCTAGAGCCTTATCTGCTCCGAGTTGAAATGTGGCTCTCTTCAATTCTTCTATGCTGATTTCCTTAACTAGTTCCTTGTTCTCCTCTTTTGACACCAAGGCCAGGATCTCCCCTAGAATTTCTTCTCTTTCCCCTCCCTGCTCAAGATTTTCCTTTGAAAAGAGTTTTTCAAAGTAGCTAACAGCTTCCTAAGAAATCTCCTCTTCCTTACTAGCTACTGATCCATCCTCCTTTTCCAGCTCACCAATTCTGTTTCTACTTCTATTGGCCAAGGCCATATTGTGAAAGTGTTTAGTGTTGCTATCCCCCTCCTTAAGCCAGACCTCCTGAGACTTTTGTCTCCAATGACACTCTATTCTAGCTAGAATTTCTTCTTGCTCTTCTTTTAGCCTTCTTTCGAGAAGGAATTCCTCTTGCCCCATACCTCTTTCTATGATCTTCTCATTTAGCTTTCTCAGTTCTTCTTCCACTTTGTCTCTTTCCTCAAAAATGTTTTTAAAATGTTCCTTATTCCAGACCTTTAACTTTGCCTTAATCTCTGTTAGTTTTTTATGGAAGATAAACATATGGGATTGATTCCCTCCACAAGACTCCCTCCACCAGTGAGCAATCTTACTCAACAAATCTGGGTCCCGAAGCCACATTTTTTCAAAATGAATGGGGGTACCTCCTTTGAAGCCATCATTAACCATTTCAACTTGAATTGGAAAATGATCTGAGCCACTGTAGGGAAGAATTGAGGCCTCTATTGAGCTTGCAATAAGTGACCAGTTTCCTTGTACCAAAAATCTATCCAGTTTCTCTGCAATGTTTATAAAACCCATTCTCCTATTGGTCCAGGTAAAAATTCCATTCTTAGTTTGAATTTCTCTTAATTTATTCTTATCCACAAACTCTTGAAAGTCCATATGTACTCTTGTTGTGGCCCTAATTCCTCCTCTTTTCTCCTGATTATTTAGTGTGGCATTAAAGTCCTCTCCTATTAGTATACATTCTTGCTTGTTCTGGTCTATAAAATTTGAAAGCCTTCCCCAAACATTCCTCTTATCAACTATGCTCGTGGGCCCATATACATTGACTAATAAGAAATCCCTATTGTTTTGAAAAAACATTACCTTCACAGCTACCCAGTTTTGGCTTTCTTCTATCACCTTACAGCTTGCTTTACCTGGGTACCAGATAATACCCAGACCGCCTGAGGCTTCTTCAGCTTCCTTAAATTCTCCCTTCCACCCTTTGCAAAATCTCATTTTGTTTAACTGCTCTTCCCTCTTCCATTTTGTTTCTTGGACCAGGACAAAATCAGGTTTATTTATTTCCATTAAGCACCTAAATAGGCGCCACTTACTAGGGGCATTTAAACCCCTAGCATTCCAACTTAATATCCTCATGCTCCCTCAGGAAGGCGTAATTCCTTCCCGTTTCTCAGTGTTGTCTAATTAATTTTCATTTGTCCCTTAGCAGCCCCTGCCACCATTAGTCTTTCCTTGTTAGATTTCCTCCCCCTTTGACAAGCAACCCTAATTCTAGGAGTTTTCCTTTCTGACTGCGTTTGTTCCAATCCCCTCTCCTCTAGGCTACCAATTTGACTGACTTCAAAGCTATCTTCCTCCTCTGAGTCCATTACGGGGTCCTCTTGTTCATCTTCCTTTTCTTTTAGAAAACCTCTTGCCACCTCGCTCTCTACTCCTAGACCTTCTACCTGAATGTCTTCCAGGTTGAGGTAATCTTCCATTGCCAATCCATCCCCTTTCTCTAGGACCTGCTCTTCTAGTGGGGTTTCCTTTTTATTCTACATCGAGTCCCTCTGATCAACTCTTCTATCCACTCCAGAGTCCCAATCCTGGCACCACATAGTATCTAGCAAGTCTACCTCCCAATTTCCTTCCCCCTCCTTCCTCCTTTCTTCTTTCGAAGGTTTAGGTTTTCCTACTTCATAAAGTCTGGGACCCCTTTCTCCAACCTCTGATACACATTTATCCTTTCCATGCGCCAAAGATCTGCAATTAGGGCATAGATTCAACCCATCTTCCCTTCTAACTTGTTGTATCCGGGCTCCTCCTTCTGATTCTAACTTAATTTCTGCTGGCAACAAAACTTCATGATCAACTCTGATACACATCCTAAAGTACTCTCCCCACCTCCTATCTTCCTGAATGCTATCTTGGAATTTGAAATTACCCAGCTTTCTTCCTATCATTTTTAGAACTTCCTCATCCCAATATTCTGAAGGAAGATTGTAAAGGCAAACCCATGTATAGCTCTCTCCTAGGGTTTGATTGCTTGGGTCAAAATTTGGTTTCCACTCTACAATATGCATTTGTGAGCCTCCCAGGAAAAAGGGACCGAAGCCTAGGGCATCACTATTTTCTACCTTCAAAGGAAGGATTACCAAATAGTAATCGTTTCTAAGTGCCCAAATCCTAGTCTAGTGCCCCCATTTCTCCCAACACCATTTTGAGATTTCTTCTTTGCTCAGCGAGGTCTCACCCCCCATTTAATGAAAAACTCCTTTTTCCTTGAGCACATCTGTGGTATTTCTATTTGGATTCATTTTAATCGAAAAAAGGTCTAGCTCTTGGGACATATCATTTTGCTTGATTTCATCTTTTTTGCCTCCTCCCTTTCTGCTAATTTGATCTTCCTTCCAGACGTCTACTGTTCGCCATTGTTGGTATTCATCAATATTCCTTTTTTTCCTGAACCACCCATTCGATCACCCAAAATTCCTTCCCTTTCCTCTTCCTTCATTGATCCAAGGGGGTCCCTATCTGAATCTACCTTTCTTGGGTGCCCTATGGTTCCATCCATTTCTCTGCCTCCAACGGGGTTGGCTCCATCCTCCTTCGTGCCTATTTACATAGAAAGGGTGTTGCTTGTCTATCCATCTCCCACTTTTGAAAACCCATTGGGGTCTTGTGAAATCATTTTCCATTCCCAGCCCTCCTTCTGCACCGGTCCTTCCTCTATGTCTGAATCTTGCGCAGAGGTCTTCGATTGGAAATTCTCGATCCACTTCATCACCCCAGCTACCTTGAAGTTTGAAGTCCTGCTTACTTCTCCACTCACCATTGCCAAACCATCCCAATTTCTGCTTATCACTTTGCTAGTTGTAGCGTTTAAGCTCCTCGCACCACTGATCCTCTCGCCTCTGCCCTTCCGTCTGCGCCATAAAGAAGTCTTATTTTACTATTGCAATTTTAACTCTTAAGTAAAAGTTAAAATAGAACAATGATTTTATTGAGTCACAATATAAATTACATGAATATATTCTACCACAAAACCTTATAATCAATATTAGGCCTCAACCTTGAAATATAATGAAATACAAGCATAATCCATATGTAATTCCTTAATATGATGTCTTTTGAAGTAATATACAATATTATGCTCTCTTCTCTTTTGAACTATATATCTACTACCAAAATTCCTTGATTTAGTGAAAATCTACTCCTTCCTAACTTCATCCCAATCTTGAAATGTGAAATGAGTGATCTTTCATAGCAAGAAAGAATAAAATGTCTTGGTTCTAACCAACAATATGTGCACTACCCTATGCACATGAAATAAAAATCTTGGGTCCAGTCTTAAATGATTTCACTATTTATCTTCGTAAGGAAATGTGTAGGTAATCCCACTCAAGATGTGTGTAGAAAGATTTAAGCATTAGAACTTAATGTAGTCCTAATAGTGAACTTCCTAGGGACTGATAAGCTTATGAATGTCTTCAAATATTAGTGTGAGATTAAAATATCTGAAACACAACTTAATTAGGTCTTCTTTAAGAAATTTAACAAGTAACATGATGAGAAGTGTAGCCGCAGTAGGAGCATAAGGTGCACAAGGGTTTGTAGTATACAGAGGCTCTGGAATGACAATCCAGTTTGTCATTATAGGATTGGCCATGTTATGAGGTTTTAGATTGTGTAGCATTGAGTTGAAATGCCAGCGAGATTCAAATAGGAGGATTGAACATGGAGCCACATTGACATGCAATAAGAGGAGCAAACTACAGCAGGAGGTTGAGGCCTCCTGCAAGCATTTCCTTAGTTGACGGTGGTTCAGATGAAGATTCTAAAGAGGTAGATGAAGATGACCAGAGGGCAGATGGAGATTTTTGTGTTTCTAATGATGTAGGCACGGATGAGTGGTTTTATGAGGAGTAGGATGAATTGTTCCTTGATCTCCTTATAGAGGCTCGTTTGAAGGAGAAGTGCCACCTATGGCCATTCAAGAGGTTTCTACAGAAGAACCTTCTGGTAGTTTTGTCAAGGGGCTACGAAGGGGATTTCTTCTCTCCTCTGCTCCTGGAACCCAGATCCATTCTAGGTCTACTCTAGTTTTTCATAAAGAGAATGGATGTGCTTCACTATTGGATGAGGTGAGCACTACTAGGGTTACTTTTCCTTTGAATGTGGTGAGCCTTGCTAGGGTTTCACCACCCTATATGTTGCAGGGTGTTTCTAGAAAGGATCTTCCTAAGACTCTAGACCCCATTTCTACTATTAATATTAAGAAGATTTGGGATCCCTCTATTGAGCTTACGGTGGAGGGTTTCTCTTCAGTTCCTTTGCATGTTTCTAATGATACTCCCTATGCATTGGATGGATCTTGCATTTTGAAGATCCCTGATGAAGATGTTGATAGTGCCATTGCATGCATGGAGAATGTCCTCATTGGGAGGTTCTCAGGATTTCACCCAAATATTAATGTTGTTCATAATTGGGTTCATAAAAGGTGGTGTGAGCCTAGCTAGATTTAGGTGGCTGCCATGATTAACATATTTTTTCTTTCAATCTCTCAAGGTAAGTATGAGAATTTTAGAGGGAAGCCTTTGGTTCCTCAATAAATATGCTCTTTGGTTGAAAAGATGGTCAACTAGTTTTGATGCTACCAAGGAGAACTTTAACATGGTTTCTATTTGGGTTAGGCTTCCTAGTCTTCCTTTAGAGTATTGGCATGAAGGAATAATAAAAAACTATTGCCAATGCTCTTGGTCAATTTTTATCTATTGATAATGTTACGAAATCTATGAAATGATTGGTTTTTGCTAGATTTTGTGTGAGTGTTGATATTAGTAAGGTGCTACCTAAAGTCATAAAACTATCTTCCAAATTAGGTGTTTGGGAGAAGAGAATTCATTATTAGCCATCTTCAAAAATTTGTCTCCATTACTGCAAATCTGGGCATTTTCCCATTCTTTCAAAGAGACAAAAAGTCCTCTTGAGAATGGGAATGAATGTCAGAATATTGGGAACAATTATCAGAATGCTAGAAAATATTGTCAGAATGATGGGAAAGATTGTCAAAGTGTTGTTAATAAGTGTTATGCTACAAGGAGTGAAGGAAAAATGGATGAAGGTCCCATAGGGGAAGTGAGGGGATATCATTTGAAGGATAACAATTGTACCTTGGTTGAGCCTAACTCTTCTAGAAGGTTACCTAATTTGGGTCAAGCTTTGACTCCACCTCAGAGTTCTTTGGTGAGGTTTTCTTTTAAACCTCTTTGATTGTACTCTTGGTTGTCCTGTTGTTGTGGCCTTGCTGTTTTAGGCATGTTTTTTGTGTTGGTTCTGTCTCATGTTGTTGTTGGTTCTTGATTCTATATTCTTTTCTTTTGTGGTTGTTGGATACTTTTGTTGTACAAGGTTTTGGGTCATTTCAAAACCCTTTCTGGTTCATAGATCTGATTAAAAGCATTTATCTAATAAAAAAACAAGTCACATGATATTAACGAATGATTAAAAAACTTGGTAATGACATTGAATGATAAAATATATTGTGTTGAAGTTGTGATATCAATTTGAAATATTTTTGCTAATACATGTGACACGAGACATTATAAATATTGTTTGGATATAGATGATATGTTGCATGCTAAAAATTAACAAATTTAACAATCTAATGAACAATTGTGGCATGAATTGACCTTTGTAGTAAGAATATGATGACTATAAAACTTAAAGGTACCCAAAGAACAAAAAAACATTAAAGAAAATATTTTTGGGTAATGTGAGATTACTCTTACACCTTGGATGCTCCTATATCAAACACCCTGAGTAACTATTAAGTGAGTCTCTCACTTTGAGATAGCTAAATGAAAACCATAGTGGTTCACCTTAGTTGTGGATATCCATGTTAATTCTTAAATTTATATTCCCTTCTATTTCACCAAATAATCTTCATTCTTTTTGCTTCTTGTAGTCTTTCCAATTCTATTGTTTAATATTTCTTCAATCTATTCAACTTACTATTATGACATCTTATTTCTCCTTTTCATCTTTATGCTTTATTTTTCCATTTCACCTTCATGATACTCATACAAATCTACAAGTCTAATCATTTATGATGTACCAATACCTTTAAGCAATTATACTTCATATTCATTATTGGAATCAACCTCCTTGACAATCTTGCAAAGACCAAACTTCATTTTCATCTTATTGTATGTCCCCTTTAAAAATCTTTCTTTTCTCAAATAAATGATTATTTCATCTTCTAATTCATATTCATTATGTCTCCTCTTCATTCTATCCCTCTCCTTATATACTTATTATTCATCTTATCAAATTGAATGATTTCTTAACTCATTATGTAATCCTTTCATTTTATCAACAAACTATTCATCCTTAGCACTTCTCTTGTCTTCATTTATTACATCTTCAAGTTGTAAAATATTCCTTGGATCATTTCCATACACTATTTCAAATGGTTTCCACCTTGTACTCCTATTTATCACATTATTGTATACAAATTCTACTTGCACTAATACCATATCCCAATTACCTATCCTTTCTACTACTAACACCTCAAAAAGTTACCTAAGATCTTATTTACCACTTCTCTTTGTCTATCAATTTATGGCCGATAAGATAAACTAAAATTTAATTCTATATTAATATTTTTCCATAATATTTTCTAAAAATAATGAACAAATTCAAGTATCCTAATTAGAAATTATACTTCTTAGAAATCTATGTAACTTGAAAAAAGTCAACTTTATGTACCACATCACTGGTTTTCTTTCATGCTATGAAAAGTGCCATCATAGAAAATCTATCAACTACAAAAATATTGAATCATTCCATCTTTGTGCTCTTGGAAAGCCTAATACAATTGATCCATATTGATAACCTATCAAATTTTCTTTGGAATTGATAATGACATGTACAATCTACCATTTGACTACTACACTTTACAACTTGACAAATTCCACAATTTAGAATATAGCATTTTACATCCTTATAAATATGTAGCCAATAGTATTTCTTTCTTAACAATGATACTATCTTGTTAATATCAAAATATCTTTCTAATCTACATATATGATTCTCCTTTATCAAATTATTCCTTATTAAGATTCCAAGAATACACAACTAATTACCTTTGAACAACAAATCATTTTGAATCAAATACTCCAACCACTTATTTCTATCCATACTTACCAATTCCTTACATACCTTCAATGCTTCAAAAAAATCAACTTCACTTTCATAAAAATTCTTCATTTCATCAAATTCAATTACTCAATGCATCAACAACTCTAATTGACTTTCCACTTCTATTCTTCAACACAAAACAATAACTTTACTTAAGCACAATGCATCTGACATGTCTTCGATTCAATTCACCTTGACTTCTTTAATGCTAAATTATAACTTTTCAAAAACTCAATGCATCTTACATGTCTTTGATTCAACTTTCATTTACTATTTAAATACTATAATTCTTCACAATCTATATACACCACAAATTTATTTGGCCACAAGTAAAATCTATACTTATCTAAGTCTTGAATTATGGTGTAAAACTCATGATCATACATTGAATATCTTCTCTTTGCATCATTAGAATTTTTAGTGAAGTATGCTACTAGTTTACCTTATTGATTTGATAATTCTCCAATTCCATTACTATTGGCATCACAATCCATGTGAAATATCATATTAAGGTCTTGCAATGATAACATTGGCTATTCTATAACCTTCCTTTTTAGCAATTTGAAACTTTAACTTGATATGTAATGCCCCAGCTTTTACACTAGGACAAATTAGTGGATAAACATAGGATGAACCAATATTTCATGATGCAAGTTTGACACCCACATGTCACAATTGTACACAAAGAACAAAAATCACCCAAGTGCCACACAAAGGCACTAGAGAGAAGGTGGTGCAAGAAACATGCTTCTCCAAAAGAGACAACCAATGTCAACATGTGGCCAACCCACCAACCATGTCGACATTCAACCTACAAGACAAAGAAGGGTCAACCATGAAACCTCACCAAAATGATCCAACCACAAGGCATCCACTCAACAACCATAAATAACATGCTAAATAATCTAGAATCATTACGCCGAGAGGCGTTTTACACTCATCGAAAGGGCTGAAAGATTCAGATTCTCGTAAACATTTAGATTCTGTAAACAAAAATCATAAAATATTTAAATAAATAAATTCATGTAAATAAGATTCATTGGAAAAAAATTCTTGTCCAATTTGTTTTTTGGTTCCATAGTTTTTGTATTTTATTATTTTCGATTTATTTATTTATTTTTTATTTATTTTTTCCAATTTCTTTTTTAGTTTTTAGTTTTTAATTTTTCCAATTTCTTTTTTCATTTTTATTTTTTATATTTTTGAATTTATTTTTTGGTTCGATAGTTTTTGTGATTTTCTTATTTTCAATTTCTTTTTTGGTTTTTATTTTTTATTTTTTTCAATTTATTTTTTAGTTTTTATTTTTTATTTTTTCCAATTTCTTTTTCAAATAAACTATGGAAAAGGGATATCCCTCGGCATACTTTAGATACATATTTTTAAATATAAATATACTAGTTATAACCAATCATAATGAAAAATAATACAATTCACTTTTTCCCTTATAAGATTCTAATGGATTAGGTTTAACTAACCCTTTATTAAAATCCAAAGATAATTTTCACTAACATACAATATAGAATTTAAATATTTCTTTTTTTCTAAATAGAATTAAATTTATTTCAATCACCAAGCATAAAATAAAATGCCTTTCCAAATATAAATATTTCGACACATAAATGAATAAATAATTCCTTTCCCTATAGAATAATTCTAACTTCACAATTAGAATGAATTTCACCACACATTTTTCCAAAACAAATTTAAATAAAATACAATACCTTTTCAGAATTAAACACTTCACAAATCAATTAAATTGGTTAAATTACCTTTCCTCTATTCTAGGAATTAAAAGCACAATTAACGATTTTGAAAACACCATAACATATTTCACACATACCATGCACATGCAAAATCACACAAGTGATAAATCAAACACACCCAAGAAGACATTCACAGGTCTATCACAAGGGGAATCTGGAATCGCAATCGATTTGGATGAGGTTTTCACTAGTTTAAAATAACACAAGGTCATGAGGTGAGATGACCAATCATCCCATGTATCTACTTCATATTTCACTCATTGGTCAATACCTATAATTTCCTACATACTCAATGAAAACGTTACGTGCATCTACCCAAAGCGTAACAATAGCCAAAGTAATGATAGAAATTACATAAATAAATATTAATCATTTAAAATGCACATTTCAATTAAATCAAGTATTCTAAAAATACATTCAATATGCAATTAATCATCTAACATAATCATACTCAAGGATATCATATCCACCCACCCATCATGTTATTTAAATGGAAATAGTGAAGCTGAAGCTCCAATAGTATAACAATACATAACATGACCTAATCGGAAATTCCTTGATGGTCATACTAAACATCTCATAAAGCATCTAGACTACACCATCAGAACACCTTGATGGAAACAACCTCATCGATAAGGTCGATGCAATGATGCCAAATCATGAGAACACACAAAGCACTATAGAAATTATCAATAACATATCTCATAATGATCCAATATTAGGATCAATACACCAAAACTCACCTATCACACTAGATGAAAAGGGTCGACATAGGTGGGCATTATATCCTCAACCCCTTAAAATAAACTTCCTCCTAGAATTCATCCAAGGTAGGATCACCACACTGCTAAGCACACTCAAATCAAAGAAAACAACATACACCTCCAACCATTCAAGGTTGGCCACACAAACCACACAAGACCAAAAGAGAAAGATAAGGGAAATATAACGTATTTCCCACACCATCACCAAGCATCATTCTAAAATAACACCAGATTTTCTCAAACAACAATCACGTCACTCAAGCACATAATAATTTTCTCATCAAGAGAATATCAATCCATAATCACCACTCAAAAGAAGATGCAACCAATGCATAAATTTCACCACAACACATACATGCACACAAAGAAATAGATGGATAATGATTGTCCCATAGCTACCCACATCTACTTCTCGTGACAAAGCTTTTCCATCTCAACTCCCTCATAACATTCTACCCAACATCCAATACTAGAGAGGGTAGAGAAGAACATTTCACAACATAGGACCAGTGAGTCCAAACAATTAGAAAATACCATAGCCACAACACTTTGAAGAGTATCAAAGTGAAAGAAATATCAATTCCAACAATAAGCTAAATTAATGTGCATAATTTCAACACTAAATCTAATGTAACCACAAGACTTACCTAAAAATAAAGTCAAAGATATGTGGCTAAGCTACTCACAACTAAAGATGAAATAAGCAAAGTTGGTCCTCACAAGTCAAATTAAAACTCACCAATAACCGAAATAAAAGTTCACAATTCTCAAAAATTGCACATTTACATTCACTACGTGACCATTTATAGTCACCAAGAAGGGAGAAGAGGGAAAATAACCAATACAAGCACATGTATCATCATAGGGCATCCCCCATTGATACATAAAATCACCATATCAGACATCAATCATTCAAGACTAGGGAAAGGCAAATCATGAAAAACATGCAATGAAGGATCCTTCCCATGCACTCCAATAAGAAAAAGATCCACCACACAAGGCGAACACAAAAACAAGGCACAACATGGGCCTAACCATTCCCATGATGCTAACCTCTAATCCTGACTATAGGGAGAGCATACCAGAAAATGACATCAGACTCCAAAGAGCCACAAGGCCATGAAAAGGCCCACACAACCTCTAATCATAAGAAACAACCTCATGAAGAAGAGGGTCCACTAGGGGGATCACAACTCCCACCAAGAACAATGATAGCCAGTTGACACAACATTATACATGCTTCCAAAGAAAAACATGGTCATAGGTCCCAAAATAACTCACATCCAATCAATATAAAAATATGAGAGGACTTAGGGTACCATGGTGAACAACTTCCGTATAAAAAGTTTCCTAAAAAATATTAGCAAATACTTTTTGTCTGAAGGCTCAAGGACCACAACATGCATAGGGACTTTGGCGCTAGAATGGGACTCTAGTGCTAAACTAGGACTCTAGTGCTAGGCATTGTTGTCCCCTCTAGGTGCTAGTGTCCACTCTAGGTGCTAGTGTCCCTGAACAGTGCCTCAATGGAATTTATCAAAGGCACATGTCCCAGAACAACACACACACCTTACCAAGGCCACAACAAACCCCCAAAACACTCAAGGACACCTACCAACACTCAAAAGACCAAACAAGAGCCCAAAAATCCACTCAAGCAGGCAAAGAACACACGTGTCAAAACACTCTCCAAAAAGGATGGAGATTGACACACAAGCCAAGACAAGAACCAAGGCACACCATAACAAAACCACAAGTAGTAGACTTCACTAATTGTGTGACAAAGTTACTATGATAACCACATGAGAGGATGGAGCTTTCTCCACAACAAAGGTTAGATACCAGTCCACAACCTCGATCTCTTACACACCCATGGAATAGGATGAGGGAAAAAAACACCTCAAGTCCATTAGATGATGAACCAACACACACACAAACAACCCAAATCTCCTAATGCTACAACATGGGCTCTGATACTAGATATAACACTCTAGATTTTACACTAGGACATTAGTGGAAAAAAACACGATGAACCAATTTTTCACAATGCAAGTGTGATACCCACATGCCACAATTGCACACAAAGCACAAAAATCACCCAAGTGCTAGACAAAGGCACTAGAGTGAAGGTGGTGCAGGACACACGCTTCTCCAAAAGAGACAACCAATGTTAGCATGTGGCCAACCCACCAACCATGTCAAAATTTAACCTACAAGCTGAAGGAGGGTCAACCACAACACCTCATAAAAATGATGCAACCACAAGGATCCAAACCATGAGGCATTCACTCATCAAACACAAACAACATACCAAATAATCTCAAATAATGATAGCCAATCATAATGAAAAATAATACAATTCAGTTTTTCCCCTTATAAGTTTCTAATTAGGATTAGTTTTAACTAACCCTTCATTACTAGAAAGCTAATTTTCACTAAAATACAATATAGAATTTAAATATTTATTTTTCCAAATAGAATTAAATATATTTCAATCACCAAGCATAAAATAAAATGCCTTTCCAAATTTAAATATTTTGACACATAAATAAATAAATAATTCCTTTCCCTACATAATAATTCTAACTTCACAATTAGAATGCATTTCACCACACACACATTATTTCCAAAATGTATTTAAATAAAATACAACTCCTTTTTGAAATTAAACAATTCACAACTCAATTAAATTGATTAAATTGCATTTCCTCTATGTGAGGAAATAAACGCATAATTAACGATTTCAAAAACACCATACGATATTTTGCACATAACATGCACATGCAAAATTGCACAAGTGATAAATCAAACACACACAAGAAGACATTCATAGGTCTATCACAAGGGGAATCTAGAATTGCAATCGATTTGGATGTGGTTTTCACTAGTTTAAAAAACATAAAGATCATGAGGTGAGATGACTAAGCATCCTGTTGGGACTAAAATTCCCAAGCTACTTTTTGGCCAATATTAAGTTTCAATCATCCAAAGATTTCAGTATGTGAGCATATATGCAAAGATCCATAGTTCTTTTCAAGTAGAAATTAATAATTGAATTGATAGAAATATTTGGATTCGATCTATTCTGACTCATAAACATTTAATATAACGTGGTTGAAGTACTCATTAAAAGATGAACCATAAACAAGGAAGTGAAAACTTACAAACTTTGTTGAAAATAAAGGAAAAATGGCATTAAGTACCAAAGCTAAATATGGGCGAATTCCTTGTCTAAAATGAATAGGGGTTGCTTTTTGAACCATCTTAAAATTCCCTGTATTTTGCAAGTTATGTGTGTTCTTGATAAAATGCATTGTGGTATGGGTTTGTATGTTTCTATATACAAAGTCTCTCATATACAAAGTGGTTTGTATGTTGCATATGCGAAGTCCCTTGTATATCGGGTCATATAAAAGAGTCATTGGGTTGATACATTGTTCACTTCTATGCATTGGGCTAATGTTTTATTATTACATACAAAGTGGACCCGACGAGGTTCAAAATTGAAATGTATTTTTTGTCGGGTCCGCTGTTTGTATGTTATGTTTGTATGTTTGGCAGAATGCAACATACATTGCGGTAAATATACAAGGCTAATATACATACCATGGAACCGAAACAATTATGAATTAACATTAAGTCCTTGTATGATTGGCGCTTTGTATATATGTTGTGGTATACATACGTTGCGATATGCATAGTGTAGAATTAAACGATTATGAAATACGGTAAAATCATTGTATATTTCGCATATTGTATGTTTCGGGACTTGTATGTATGTTTCAGATACATACATTGTAGTACATACAAGCCGGAACTCAAAATAAGTTAAAATGTGGTTAAACTGATGCATCAGGACTTAAAGTATATCGGAGGATGCATATACAAGTCAGAATTGAAAGCGGCTACATAATGTGATTTATAAATCCGCCAGGAAGATATAATTGAATTTGTATGTTTCAGGTTTTGTATAAGATGGTTGGATACAAGTAGTGGGTCCCGCCGCTTGCACATTTGGCTTGTATAATATCAATGTATATTTTCGATATACAAGCCAATATACAAACAAAGATACATTCTAAAGATGCAAGCCACGGAACCAAAGGTTTATTAAAGTTGAAACATTCATTGTATGTTTGTGCTTTGTATATATTTGACATACATTGCCAATATACAATGCATTACATGCAAGTGGTGAAACCGAAAGGTTATTTAAAAGAGTTAAATGCTTGTATATTCTGCGCTTTGTATGTTTCAAACATACATTGCATTTGATACATATAAGCCGGAATCCAGAGAAATTTAAATCTAGTATATACAATATACATTCGGCGAAACAATGCAAAAGTCATGCCGATACACAGTAATATACAACACCGTACATACAACACAATATACATTTCCTGGAACCGAAACAATTATAAATAAATGTTAAGTCATGCTTTGTATGTATGTTGTGATATACATGCATTTCGAGTTACACAAGGCTAATATACATACCGCGGATTTGAAAAAATATGAAATAAAGTTAAGTTGTTGTTGTATATGTATGCTTTCAGTATACATACATTGCGATATGCATTGCACTTATACAAGTGATGGAACCGAAAATGATGTTAAAATTGGTTTTATCCTTGTATGTCTCGGGCCTTGTATATATGTTTTGGATACATACATTATAGTACATACAAGCCGAATGTCTAGAAAAGTTCTTGTATGTTTTAGCGATTGTATGTTTGAAATGAGCATATCCAATGTACAAAGAAATTGAAAGCATCAAAAGTGAAGGTTTGTATGGATCATTTGTATATGCGCTCATACAAGAAGATATACAAGAGCGATATATAAGCGAAATATACAAGGATGTACGGAAAGTGAAAAGGCAGGAAGTTTTTAGATCAAACCGACTGTGAGGTTACTCCGACGAAGGAAACCCTAAAATGACATTAAAATCAGAATGGTTAAGATATCTTTCTGACAGTTAAAATATTTGTTTTTTGCAAGATATACACAGTGGCGATCAAGTTGTATAAACACCCATGAAAGATAAATCGTCGATAAGGGAAGTAATTATTTGAGTAAATATATATGTTTAAATAAGTTTGTTTTGATCATTTGATCAGAGACTAATTTGTGTTTTATCTGGTCTTTTTAGGAATAATAAAACCCTCGAAGGATATTAAGTAGAACTACAATTAAAGATCTTTGCTTGACCCTGAAATGGTTATCCATTTGATGATTAGTGGCGAGAATTAAATTTCCTGAATCTATTTTATTAGAACAAATACTGATTTCAGTTATCAACTGTCACAACTATTGTAACTGGTCTGAAGCTTGTATGTCTCTCTTTATAAGAGATGACCAAGACCAGGAGAAAAGAGGATATTAGATTATAGGGAGAATATTACAGAATAGAACAGGGGATACTATAGATTAGATTTGAATAGCAATGCTAGTTCATTTTTAATATATCTTATTTCTGGTAGACCATGTGCAAGCATTCTCTAATGAAGTCAAGTCTGTAAGCATGAAGCAGTGACTGCAAATTTTGGTATCAACTATCTATTAAATTTATTTAATTATATGACTGTCTCCTTTCAAAGTTTTCTCTGTTATTCAATTTGAGTTATCAAGTATATCTTCAAGTTGTCTATACACATTTGCTTTTATAGTGTGATAAGATTAACTAGTTTCTGCTTTCATAATTAAATCCTTTAAATCTATCATAGTAACTATGAAGGCATTGTCATGGATCTGTAAGAAGAGTCATATAGTTAGGTTTTGTATTCTGTCTCCAATTTTTGATAAATTTGTTACAATTGCAGTATCATTCTGATAGGTTCTTTCAAAGAGGGATTTAATCCTTTTAGATGAATGTAGGTAATTTGATTTTGTCAATTAGAGATATAAGTATGGAATATTAACTACTTCCTTGCATGGTTGTTCAAGTTACATACCTATTCTTTCATGCCAGGTAGTTCACATTTTTACCAAATAAACAGTCATTTATTTCATGATCATACTGATTCTATATTTAATAAGGCACTGGTCTAGTATTTTCATTATCACTTGTACAAATTCATTTTAGATTTACTTAGTTAGATTGCATTATTGTTTTAGCTTTTCAATTTAGATTATTTTTAGAATTAACTTGCTGTCTTTTTATCTGTTTTATAATTTGTGCCATTATCGATAGTTAGATTAATTCTGATTAAAGTAGTGATCTGCTTTATTAATTAGAGGTTTACCCGCCTAGGTCTGGCAGAGCCTGAAGTGAAGGGGGTTTAGCCATATCTACCCCATGTCAGTTAGCCAAAAACATCAAGAGAGCCTGGCACCCTCTTAGGGTTAATGACCTGCATTTTTAAGACCTAACAGAATTGGCGACTCTACTAGGGAATCAATCCTGAATTTTGGTTAAAGATCATTTTAGATTTAGAGAATTAAAGGCATAACTCCGCTGGTGGAAGGAAAAACCCAAAAGATTGATTAGTCCTCTAAATAGAGGTGGCGACTCTACACAAAATTCAAATTGGTTTTATGATAAAAGTGTCATACTGGATGGTAGGAGATCTAAAGTTGATGGTAAAAAACTGTAATCATCCCCACCTTTAAGGCCTCCTACTAAGAAGTCTGGGATATCAAATCAGTCTCATAGTACTAATAACCAAACCTCTCAAGAGAATATGGGTGCTTCTGGCCAAAAGTATACAATATATACTTCCCCACTCCATGCTGAAGGTGAGAATCCCATGACACCAATAGATAATTGTAATGATATTTTCAATCGGGAGGGACAACCACAAAGGATGGATGAGATAGAAAATCAGGATGAAGAAAATCATGAACATACAAGTGATCAAACTATCATAGATTATGATTGAATGACTGATTAGGAACTTGCTATACATTTAGAATATCAAGAACAAAGACTCAAAAATAGGCAACAAATGATACAAAGAGTCGAAGAAATCAATAGGCAAATGGCCCTTTTAGATCTTTAGGCACAAAATTTAACTAAGTATGTGCCCCCACATAGAAACAATAACAATATCAATCAACATGGAATGCCTCAGAATACTATAGCTGTTGGAAACACTAGGGTACCCCATAATACATGCAATAATCTTTCTCAGCAAAATAGGCAAGTACCTAGACCTCCACCTATAAATATTGGGAATGTTCACCAACAACATCCACCACCAGGGCATAGACTTAACAATCAACAACCGTGACCTCCTCCACAACAAAATGTGTATCATCAGCATCATGTCCAACCCAATATGTATCCACAAACTCCATTTGGATACCAGTGTTATCCACCATACCCTAACATGCCACCTCCACATCCCATGAGTATGGCTAGACAATTTGATTTGACTGGATATCAGCTATATCCTTATCCCATGGATAATAGTTGGAGGAACAATGTGCCTAAGTTTACAGGAAGCAGTGAATTGACTGTTGAAGAACATATCAAACGATTCAATGCTTTCATACAAGACATTGGTAACGAACATGAAGATATAAAAATGAAACTATTTATGATATCTCTTACTAATGAAGCAAGAGACTGGGTAAATAGCTTACTAGACGCTTCAATATATTCCTTAAGATACTTCCACAATCAATTTTTAGAATAATTTGGAAATCAATGTCCTCTAGAATTTGCTCTTCATGAACTAATTACTATTCAAAAGTATCAAAATGAATAGGTGTATGATTTTAATTTAAGATTCACTAAACTATGTAATAAGGTCCCACAAGAATCCAAATTGAACAACCAAGCAGCCCTTAGCATATACTTGAAAGCATTTGACCCAAAGACAGGTTATGAACTCAGGGGCAAAAGTCCTAGAACTTTGGTAGAAGCACAAAAAATGGCTCTCACCATTGTAAAAAATAAAAAGACTACTGGGATGATCGAAAAAAGAGACAATATAAGAGTTCCTCAAAATCCTAATCCTCCTGCAAACAAGCAAGAATACTCACATAAGAATGAAAGACCGAGACTCCATGATATGTCATATCATACAAACTGGAAAGATGGAAAGCCCATGGATGCTAACAGGAGACATAACTATGGAAAAGACACCCCTGACCCTTTGAAGAAAAGTGGAGTCCATGCGATAGAGAATAATCCATGGTGTACACCCTGTAATTTACCACACTCTCATGATTATTGTGTGGTAGCACAATCAATACAAAAAGATGAGGTATCTTATAACCCTGAGATGGATCATCACACTATAAATATGTTGGGTATCACACCTTTCACTGTTGAAGAAGATTACTCATCCGGTGAGGAATCTGGGTATGAATATGATGTAGGAGCACAAAAACATAATGTAAACTTACGAGGACAAGAGGTATTTTCTGACCATGAAGAAGACTTAGGAAATTGTGGATACAGCCTTAATACAGCACAAAGCTACAATCGACGAAAACCTTCTGAGGAAGAGAGAAAGGCTTTAACAATGGCTACGGTAGCACAAGCTAAGAGTAGTTACAACCTAAGAAGCAGAACAATAAATGCTGAACAAGGAACTCCCAGAAGTGTGTTTATAAAAAATCAAGTCTCCAGTAAAAATGATAAAAGTAAAAATGAGAAAACACCTCATGATATACCTCCTGTTGACACACTGAACAAAAAGGATAGCACAAAAACTGAGGAAAAGGGGCAAACAAAAGTTGACAGGTCGGAACTAAACATAAATCCCTCATTTGATATTGCTCAAGCTATTTCTCAAGTGAACATATCTGTGCCACTCCTAGAAATGATGAAGGTGGAAAAATATAAGAATATAGTGGTGAAAATGATATCCAATGTATCAGACAAAAGACCTGAACAACATAGTCCTAAAATAAATGTGCAACAAGAGTCTATTAAAGTGCCTGAGATATACCTAGGTGAAACATTAATGAAAAATCCATCTCAAGTAGATCCATTCTATATTACCTTGTTGATAAACAACAAATTAGTTAGGAATTGTATGCTTGATTCAGAAGAAATAGTAAACATAATGCCCATGGCTGTTATGAAAGGGTTAGGAATGTGGGTGGATACTACATTCGGTAAATGTTATGCAATGGATAACAGGTCTGTCCCTGTTGTTGGAATCATGAAAGATGTTGAGATAAAATTAGCATCTCATCCTGAAGCCTCTTATAAAATTGACATCACTATGGTAGATATCCCACCTAACTATGGAATGTTGTTATCTAGACAATGGACTGCCATGGTAGGGGGAAGTGTGCAATTAGATTTATCTTATGCTACTATCTTGTTGGGAACACAAGCAGTTAAACTCTATAGGGAGCCAAGGTATGAAGACATTATAGAGAAAATTAATCCAAATCAAATGATTTGCTTCTGTGACATAGACTTTAGTACATTCAGGGTGGAAGAACAGTCTAAATTGCATAACACAGACCCAATTTACTACAAATCCAAAATTGATGAAAATGAAGTATGGACCATGTATTTTGATGGCGCATGTAGTAAGGCAGGAAATGGAGCCAGGGTGTTGTTTATATCACCATTAGGAAAAACATTCAAATATTATTTTTCTCTGAATTTTGAGTGCACAAATAACATAGCTGAATATGAAGCACTTTTAATTGGGCTAAACATTTCTAGAAAACAAAAAATCAAATTGTTGGCAGTGTATGGAGATTCTGAATTGATTATTTCACAAGTCAAAGGTAAATATTCCTAAAAAAAAAAGACTGAAACAATACAGAAATGCAGTTTTGGATGATATAGAATTATTTGATGCTTTTTCAATAAGTTGGATAGATAGGTTAAAAAATATAATGGCTGACTTCCTTGCAAACATAGCTGTGAAAAAGGATGATATTACCCTGACAGGTATTTTAGAAGTTGAGTGCAAAACTAGACCAACTATCCTAGACAACATATATAACTGGTAGGTTTTTGATAGTGATACTGATTTACTCAAATTTTTGCATTGTATAGATTAGTATGAGAATCAAGAGATTGATCTTAATGCTTTTGTTGAAGAGATTGATGGCAAAGAGACTTTATTTGGCAAAGAAATTGTCCAACTTAAAACCAATAAAATTCCAAAGGGTTTAGTAGCATTAGAGAGAGTTTTTGATGCAAATGATCGATCCATTTCCAAAGAAGTAACAGTAAAGGACGGTGATGTGGAAGAAATAAATTTGGGAACTAAATTGTCACCTAAAAAGGTCTACATTGGAAAGAAAATAACCCCTGCAATTAGAAACATGTTAATTACATTATTGAGAAAATATAAACATGTATTTGCCTGGTCTTATCATGATCTTAAAGTTTATAGGGAAGGTTTGTTCCAACACGAAATCCCACTGAAGCCAGATGCTAATCCTTACAGACAAAAGCAGAGACCCATCAACCCGGTGTTAGAACCTAAGATGTATGAAGAACTCATGAATCTCAGGGAGGCTGGCATCATAAAACCAATTAGGCATTCATCCTGGGTCTCAAATTTAGTTCCTGTTAGGAAGAAGAATGGAGATATTAGACTTTGTGTCAATTTTAGAAATTTAAATATTTCTTCTTTAAAAGATAATTATTCGTTACCCAATATGGAAACTCTACTGCAGAGAGTTACTGGTTGTGAGTTATTATCCTTGATGGAAGGGTTCTCTAGATACAACCAAGTAAAGGTTAAAGAATATGAACAATACAAAACAACCTTTACCACCCCATGGGGAACTTATGTATACGTGAGAATGCCATTTGGCCTTACAAATGCTGGAGCCACATTCCAGAGGGCAATGGACGTTGCTTTTGCAGGTTTAATAAATGAAATCATGGTTGTATACCAGGATGACCTCACTGCATATTCAAAAAAGGCCAAAGATCATGTAAATCACCTTGAGAAGATATTTATCAGAGCATTAGAATATGGTGTTTCCTTGAACCCCAAGAAATGAAAATTTGCAGTCACAGAAGGGAAACTACTTGGGCACATAGTATCCAAAGATGGAGTTAGGATTGATCCCGAGAGAATAGAGGCAATAGACAAAGTTCCTATTCCAAAAATAGTCAAGGCTATATAATAATTCTTTGGACAAATAAACTTTGTGAGAAGGTTTATACCAAACTTTTCAGAAATAATTAACCCTATATCTAGAATGTTGAAGAAAAATGCAAAGGTTAATTGGATAGATGAATGCATAGAAGCTTTTGCATACATAAAAAGAACAATTAAAGAAGCTCCAGTGCTAAAGTCTCCCAATTTTAGTAAACCTTTCCAGATCTTTTCCTTTGCATCTTTTCATATAGTAGCAGTAGTTATGTTACAAAAGAATAATGAGGGTTATGAGCACCCTACTTCCTTTTTCAATAAATCACTCCAACATGCATAACTTAACTATGATATCACAGAAAAACAAGATTATGCATTGGTGAAAGCTATCAAGGCATTTAGACCTTACCTGGTTGGGGCCAAAGTGATAGCTTATGTACCAAATGCAGCAATCAAAGATGTGTTCATGTAGAGTGAAGTAACTGGGAAGAGATGTAGGTTGATAAATCAACTTTAGGAATTTGATATAGAAATTCAAATCACAAAACTAGTAAGGGGACAAGGGTTAGCCAAATTGATGACTGAAACAAACCTTGAGGCTGCCCAAGTATGTAATATTGAAAATGAAGAGGAAATGATAACAAGTATTGAGAAAACTCCTTGGTATACTGACATAGTGTATTACCTCAAGCACATGAAATGCCCTAATGGATTTGATGATAATAAGAAAAGGACTCTAAAATTACATGCTTCTAAATATGTGCTTATAGAAGGAGATCTTTTGTGGAAAAATAATGATGGTATCTTACTGTTTTGTCTAGATGAAGAACAAGCAAAATCTTCCTTACAAGAGATGCATCAGGGAGTCTGTGGTGGCCATTTCTCAGCTAAAACCACATCACACAAGATATTAAGGGCTAGATACTATTGGCCCAAGGTTTTCAATGATGCTTATAGTTTTACTAGAAAGTGTGAGGCCTGTCAAAGATTCTTAGGAAAACTAAAATATCAAGGGGCATTACCCTTGAGACCCATGCAAGTTGATGCCCCATTTCACCAATGGGGAATTGATTTTATAGGAGAGATTATGGAGAAATCAAGTGGCACGGCCACAAATGGATATTAGTAGCCACTGACTATTTCACGAAATGGGTAGAAGCAGTGCCTACTAAACAAGCAACTAGCAAGGTTTTGATTAACTTCCTATTGGAAAACATTTTAATTATATTTGGGGTACCATTGAGGCTTATAACTGACAATGGAATGTGTTTTAGATCGGATGAGTTTAAAATTTTTTATAAATCTTATGGCATTACGATCTCATATTCTTCTCCCTACCACCCACAAGGTAATGGGCAAGCTGAGTCCAGCAATAAAATTATCCTGAAGATTATAAAAAGAATGCTGGATAACAATAAGAAAGTTTGGGACTCTAAGTTGAGATTTGCATTATGGACTGATAGGATCATAGTAAAGAAATCAATTGGCAAATCACTATTTGAACTAGTATATGGAGCTCATGCCAGACTCCCAATACACAACCTACTGCTAGTGTGTAAGTTTATCCTCCAAGAGGATTGGGACGTCCCAGAACCGATGGAGGAAAGGCTAGAACAACTAATGGAATTAAACAAAATGAGGGAACAGGCAATGCAACAAAATAAAAAAATGTAGATGCAAATGAAATACCTATATGATAAAAAGGCTAAAGTCAGAAAATTTGAGGTAGGTGACATAGTGCTTATTTGGAATGCCAGAAATCAAGAAAAAGGGAAGCATGGAAAATTTGATGCTCTATAGATTGGACCTTTTGTCATCAATGGTAAGGCAGGGGAGGATTCATATCATGTATAGAACATGTCTGGTGAGGAGCAAGAACTGCTAGTACATGGGCAGTTTTTGAAACATTTTTTCTCTTAAAAAGAACCTGAGAGAAAAGAATTACCAGTGCATGGACAATTCTGGTTAAACTCTCTAAATGGTCTTTTCCATGCACGGTAGGTTAGAAGAGTTAAATAACTTGCTTAAAGAGCTCTCTTATCACGAAATAAAATTTTTTCATAAAGCAATAACCCAGGATCTTCACCCTTCATAGTTCACCCATCGTCAAATGAAGAAGGTATTGGTCTGCTTTTCTAGAAATCTGGGATCTTGCTATGCCCACAAGGGGCATACATCCCCAGAAAGAGCCACTCTTGGGACTGAAATTCCCAAGCTACTTTTTGGCCAATATTAAGTTTCAATCATCCAAAAATTTCAGTATGTGAGCATATATACAAAGATCCACAGTTGTTTTCAAGCAGAAATTAATAACTGAATTGATAGGAATATTTGGATTTGATCTATTCTGATTCCTAAACATTTAATATAACATGGTTGAAGTACTCATTAAAAGATGAACCATAAACAAGGAAGTGAAAACTTACAAACTTTGTTGAAAATAAAGGAAAAATGGCATTAAGTACCAGAGCTAAATATGGGCAAATTCCTTGTCTAAAATGAATAGGGGTTGCTTTTTGAACCATCTTAAAATTCCCTGTATTTTGCAAGTTATGTGTGTTCTTGATAAAATGCATTGTGGTATGGGTTTGTATGTTTCTATATACAAAGTCTCTCATATACAAAGTGGTTTGTATGTTGCATATGCGAAGTCTCTTGTATATCAGGTCGTATAAAAGAGTCATCGGGTTGATACATTGTTCACTTGTATGCATTGGGCTAATGTTTTATTATTACATACAAAGTGGACCCGACGAGGTTAAAAATTGAAATGTATTTTCTGTTGGGTCTGCTGCTTGTATGTTATGTTTGTATTTTTGGCAAAACACAACATACATTGCAGTAAATATACAAGGCTAATATAAATACCATGGAACCGAAACAATTATGAATTAACATTAAGTCCTTGTATGTTTGGCACTTTGTATGTATGTTGCGGTATACATACGTTGCAATATGCATAGCGCGGAATTAAAAGATTATGAAATATGGTAAAATCATTGTATATTTTGCATATTGTATGTTTCGGGACTTGTATGTATGCTTCGGATACATACATTGCAATACATACAAGCTGAAACTCAAAAGAAGTTAAAATGTGGTTAAACAAATGCGTCAGGACTTAAAGTATATCAGAGGATGCATATACAAGTCAGAATTGAAAGCGTTTACATAATGCAATTTATAAATCCTTCAGGAAGATACAATTGAATTTGTATGTTTCGGGTTTTGTATAAGATGGTTGGATACAAGTAGTGGGTCCCGTTGTTTGCACATTTGGCTTGTATAATATCAATGTATATTTTTGATATACAAGCCAATATACAAACAAAGATACATTCATGAAACCAAAGGTTTATTAAAGTTGAAACATTTGTTGTATGTTTGTGCTTTGTATATATTTGACATACATTGCCAATATACAATGCATTACATGCAAGTGGTGGAACCGAAAGGTTATTTAAAAGAGTTAAATGCTTGTATATCCCGTGCTTTGTATGTTTTGAACATACATTGAATTTGATACATACAAGCTGGAATCCAGAGAAATTTAAATCTAGTACATACAATATACATTTGGCAAAACAATGTAAAACTCATGCCGATACACAGTAATAGACAACGCCATACATACAACACAATATACATTGCCTAAAACTGAAACAATTATAAATAAATGTTAAGTCACGCTTTGTATGTATGTTGTGATATACATGCATTTCGGGTTATACAAGGCTAATATACATACCGCGGATTCAAAAAAATATGAAATAAAGTTATGTTGTTGTTGTATATGTATGCTTTCGGTATACATAAATTGTGATAAGCATTGCACTTATACAAATGATGGAACTGAAAGCGATGTTAAAATTGGTTTTATCCTTGTATGTCTTGGGCCTTGTATATATGTTTCAGATACATACATTACAGTACATACAAGCCGGATGTCTAGAAAAGTTCTTGTATGTTTTAGCGATTGTATGTTTGAAATGAGCATATCCAATGTACAAAGAAATTGAAAGCATCAAAAGCGAAGGTTTGTATGGGTCATTTGTATATGCGCTCATACAAGAAGATATACAAGAGTGATATATAAGCGAAGGATACAAGGATGTATGGAAAGCAAAAAGGCGGGAAGTTTTTGGATCAAACCGACTGCGAGGTTACTCCGATGAAGGAAACCCTAAAATGACATTAAAATTAGAATGGTTAAGATATCTTTTTGACTGTTAAAATATTTGTTTTTTGTAGGATATACACAACGGTGATCAAGTTGTATAAACATCCGCGAAAGATAAATCATCGATAAGGGAAGTAATTATTTGAGTAAATATATATGTTTAAATAAATTTGTTTTGATCATTTGATCAGAGACTAATTTGTGTTTTATCTGGTCTTTTTAGGAATAATAAAACCCTCGAAGGATATTAAGTAGAACTACAATTAAAGATCTTTGCTTGACCCTGAAATGGTTATCCATTTGATGATTAGTGTCGAGAATTAAATTTCCTGAATCTATTTTATTAGAACAAATACTGATTTCGATTATCAACCATCACAACTATTGTAACTGGTCTGAAGCTTGTATGCCTCTCCTTATAAGAGATGACCAAGACCAGGAGAAAAGAGGATATTAGATTATAGGGAGAATTTACAGAATAGAATAGGGGATACTATAAATTAGATTTGAACATCAATGCTAGTTCATTTTTAATATATTTTATTTCTGGTAGACCATGTGCAAGCATTCTCTAATGAAGTCAAGTCTGTAAGCATGAAGTAGTGATTGCAAATTTTGGTATCAACTATTTGTTAAATTTATTCAATTATATGACTGTCTCCTTTCAAAGTTTTCTCTGTTATTCAATTTGAGTTATCAAGTATATCTTCAAGTTGTCTATACACATTTGCTGTTATAGTGTGATAAGATTAACTGGTTTCTGCTTTCAAAATTAAATCCTTTAAATCTATCATAGTAACTGTGAAGGCATTGTCATGGATCTATAAGAAGAGTCATATAGCTAGGGTTTGTATTCTGTCTCCAATTTTTGATAAATCTGTTACAATTGCAATACCATTTTGATAGGTTCTTTTAAAGAGGGATTAAATCCTTTTAGATGAATGCAGGTAATTTGATTTTGTCAATTGGATATATAAGTATGGAATATTAACTACTTCCTTGCAGGGTTGTACAAGTTACATACCTATTCTTTCATGCCAGGTAGTTCAAGTTTTTACCAAATAAATAGTCATTTATTTCATGATCATACTAATTCTATATTCAATAAGGCACTGGTCTAGTATTTTCGTTATCACTTATACAAATTCATTTTAGATTTACTTAGTTAGATTGCATTATTGTTTTAGCTTTTCAATTTAGATTATTTTTAGAATAAACTTGCTGTCTTTTTATCTGTTTTATAATTTGTCCCATTATCAATAGTTAGATTAATTTTGATTAAAGTAGTGATCTGATTTATTAATTAGAGGTTTACCCGCCTAGGTCTCATAGAGCCTGAAGTGAAGGGGGTTTAGCCATATCTACCCTATGTCAGTTAGCCAAAAACATCAAGAGAGCCTGGCACCCTCTTAGGGTTAACGACCTGCATTTTTGAGACCTAACACATCCCATGTCCTCTACTTCACATTTCACTCATTGGTCAATACCTATAATTTCTTGCACACTCAATGCAAACGTTATGCGCATCTGCCCAAAACGTAACAATAGCAAAGTAATGATAGAAATTATATTAATAAATACTAATAATTTAAAATGCACATTTCAATTAAATCAATTATTATAAAAATATGATCAATACACAATTAATCATCTAACATAATCATACTGAAGGAAATCATATCCACCTACCCAATATGTTTTTTAAATGAAAACAATGAATTTGAAGCTTCAATAATATAACAATACATAACATGACCTCATAGGAAACTCCTTAATTGTCATACAAAACATCTCATAAAGCATCCAAACTTCACAATCATCACACCTTGATGGAAACAACCTCATTAGCAAGATCTATTCAATGATGCTAAATCATGAGAACACACAAAGTACTACAAAAATAATCAATAGCATGTCTCATAATGATCCAATATTAGGATCAACACACCAAAACTCATCTCACACAAGATAACAAGGGTCGACATAGGTGGGCATTACATGATACAATAATGCACTTAAATTCTCTTTTATTTCCACTTAATGTTTCAATTATTTGTGCATATATACCATTAAATTTGTAATAAACTTCCTATAAAAACTACACAAATGATGAAAAAATCTTACCTCTAAAATACCCTTTGGTGTAGGCCAATCTATAATTTATTTTGCCTTTTCTAAATCTAACCTCAAATCCTTAACTAAAACCACACATCCCATGTGTATAAATTTTTTCTTCATGAAACTACACTTCTTGATATTTATAAACAATTTCTCCTCTCAATCTTTTCAATACTATTATGAAATGTTCTAGGTGTTCTTCCTTAGTGTGAGGCCCACCCTTGTGTGATGGTTTTAGTCTCACTTTTAGATCAGATTGTGTTTATTACACTTGGAATTGGAATGTGACATATAGACTTAAGATCCTATTATGTAGATGATATTGGAATTAAGGATGAATTTAAATAGTTAATTTTATTGCTTATGCATGTTGGCAAGAGACACTTCTTTGATGAACAATTGAGTGTTGTCATTGATGACAACAAGGCAAAGATAATCTACTTTGGTAGACCAAACTAATCTGGTATCAAGGCATGCAAGGCTTCTGGTCCGGATGACTAAAATGACTAAGTGTTGGCAGTTCACATGAGACAGTGACAGAGAGGTAATGTAATGATTGGCATTGGTCCATAGTTGAAGATCAGATCATCTAGTTTAGGTATGTTGTTTACAGTTCTTAAGTGATCTTATATCTAAGGTTTCAACCTTTGATCAATTTTGGAAGTATATCTTCAAATGGCCTACGTCCAGTAGAGAAAAATATAGTATTATTCAGAGTAGAACACTCAGTTGATTTGGTCTGTATTCCTACGGTTTTGCATATCTTGATATGTGGTTTTGAGGTATTGTAAACACTTGTATGAAGTGTCTAAATCTAGAGTTGTAGGTTTTGAAGTCCACTGAAAAGATAGTTACAAGATGCTGAGTATCGCTACACTATTTGACAGAGTTTGACTGTGACAGAGTCTGAGTTATGATGGTCCACATTTTGCAGCTAAAGGATATTTTGCTTTGCAGTTCTGAAGGTATGATTTGTGATGTTTGAGGAGTCTTTGACATGATTTTGAGCAAGTCCCATGGTCCACAATAAAAGATGTAGTATGACAGATGAACTGAATCGGTGGCAATTTGAGTTAGAGGCCGACATGATAAGTTTGAATTGTATGCCATAAGTTCTATTGTTTAGAACTTAATCCTAAGTTGTTCAATAGTTGAGGCTGACATATGTGAATGGAATTCAAGTGTTGTTTGAGTCCGCTAGGAGTTTTGGTAAATGAATTTGGCTGACAAGCTACTTAAGGTATGAGTGCATGCTTCATTTTATTAGGCCAACCTAATATGAAGATTTCAAGTGTTGCGGATAAATATAAGGGATCAAATTCAATGTTTGGGTTATGTGATGTGAATGTGAATGTGAGATATACATATGTGTGAGATCTGGAGGAAGGAAATTTTGTGGATGCAATAAAGAGCAGAAGAAGAGAGATCTTATTCCCATGTAAAAGTAGAGCAGTACAACAGAGCAGTTAGAGATGAAGAGTTTTGAGACAGTATTTCTGTTCTTCATTAGAGCTGCAACCATGCATATGTAGATGCCGTCTGAGTAGTTCAACTTGGAAATGAACCATTCTTCCTTCTTCTTTCTTTCTCTAGGCAGTGAGCCTTTCTTAAAGTGAGCATTTCTCTGGGCAGTGAGCCCTAAGGCAATGACCTTGTAATCCAGAATTGTGCTATAATAATATATTGTGAGCTAACACTCACCATGGTTTTTACCTTTTTTGGTTTTCCACCTAAAAATCATAGTGTTCATGTGTTATGTCTTTGTGCTTGCTGTTCCTTTGCTTATTCTTCTTTCATAATATTTATTTTGGATAATGGATTAATGAACTTGTTAAGAAGTGGTTTTGTTGAATACTGATTCACCCCCTCTCTCAGTATTCCTTACTATCAAGAATTGGTATCAGAACAAGGTTCCTTGGAAGAAGCCTAATAGCTTGAAGAAGATCTGGGAGAGTTCACTCATGGTAGCCAGACGATTTGGAAACTTCTCAAACAATGTTGAACTAGAAGCAACTCGTATTGATCTTGAAAAGTCTAAAGAAGATGTTAGGGATCGAAAGGATAACTTACAAGAAGTTGATGGATTCCTCTCAAAATTAAAAGAACAAGTCAAGAAATTCAAAGAAAAATACAAAGAAGTTAGTGATCAATTAATATAAGCAAATGTAACCCTAAATGATTTGGAATTAGAAGTTATAGAAAGAGCAAAAATAGAAGAAGATCTGAATATATTTGTGAAAAGCAAATCTGAAGATTGTACCAAACTTGAAAAAGAAATTGTGAGTCTAAAAGTAGACTTGCAAAAAGCCAAAGATAAGTTCTGATGATAAGCAAGGTTTGGGATTTGAGAAAGGAGAAAGTTCAAAATCTAGTCAAACAAACACTGAGTTAAAGAAAAATAGAGGGAACCAGTTTAGAAATCAAAGAAGAAGACCTAGAGGACCTCCAGTCAAACAACCAAATGCTCAAAGGTATCCATCTTTCAATGACCACTATTTTAATTGTAATAAGTTTGGTCATAAAGCTACTCAATGTAGAAGTAGAGTAAATCAGAATGTTTGATCATTCTCTGCTCAATGTTTCAATTGCAAGAAAATTGGTTGTAAATCAAATGAATGTAGAAGTCTGGTAAGAAATGGATTTCAGATTTCAAAGAATACTCAATCATTCAATGGAAGATGTTTTACATGCAATAGATTTGGACACATGGCTAATCAATGCAGATCAAGGACAAGGAAACATTGTGTGCTTCAACTGCAACAAATTTGGACATGTTGCAAGATTTTTTAGAAGCAAGAGTGTGAAAAGAAATTACTATGCTGAAGAAAGAAAAATAGAGAAGAGGAATGATAAGGGAAAACAAAAAGTTGATCTAGTTGAAACTAAGAAAGAAATGGACATAATTTGAGTCAAGAAAGAAGTAATTGAGGTTAAGGATGGATCTACACCAACATCTGGTGCAGATACATCCTCCAAGTACTAAATTGGGAGCTCTGGCTTAGGGGGAGCTACATTAAAAATTCAAAACCCCCAACCAGTCAGCTAGTGCTGGAATCCAGCACTAAGATATGATGGAAATAATCATATGACATATCTTTTAAAGGAAGTTCTAGAAGAAAAGGATCAATTGCAAAGATTTGAGGAGTAATCTAAAGTGTCTGTGGTTGTCAGGAAAGTGCTTGACAACTTTCTAAAGATGACATTAATGACACTTAGGTTTCAAAATGTGAAGTTAAAAGGAGTTGTATCCAAAGGAAAAATCATTCTGCATTCCATGCACTCAAGTGACTAAGGCAAACCAAAGCAAGACTCAAAGCGACTACAGTATTCTCAAAAACATTTCAAGGCAAGATCAAGATCAACCCCAATCCAGTGGAAGAGGTATTTACAACTTGAAAACCCTGCTATGAAAATTAAATTACTCTGGGAAAATGTTTACTCCTCACATAATCAAGATAGGGAAAATACCTCGCCCCAAGTTTAAGAAATAATTCTTCAAATCATTGGAAAATGATTCGTTAGGGGCACTCTCAATTACTCCACATGGGGTTATGCACATGGAAGATATCAGAGCATACATTCATATTAGTCTAGAAGAATATGATCACATGAAGTCAGGAAAATTGTATTTGGACAAACTGACTATTGTGGATATTGTGTTGAAAGATGAATATAAAATTCTAGGAGAAAAGAAATCTGACACCTGGTTGGATTTTCTTGCAATTCCAAATGATGCATGGGTCAAGCTTATTCTAAGCAGAATTAATGATGAATCTCTATGGCTTGATGAACCCTATATGATAAATAAAGAAGCCATCAAAGTTGTAACTGACATGAGCTCCTCCAGAAGGGTTCTAGGCATAAAGAAAATGAAGAACAATATTGTAATGCAACTAACAAGAGCCAAATTTGATAATAATGTCCTTACTATAAATGATATTAAGAATCTGACTGTCAGATTTGCATCAATGATTGTTGGATACAAAATATACTTTTCCAACAAGCAAAATTCTATGTCAGCATTAGCTATATACATAGCATATGACATGATAAAAAATAATATGGACTATGACCCCTGCAAATTTCTCTTGAGTGAACTAATGGAGAACTTGCAAAAAACAAAAGAAACTAATCATCCTTTCAAATATGGAACATTGATTACATGTTTACTCTTTTACTTCTTGAGAGAGCTACCTAGTTTAGGAAATATTGTTTGGCTTGATCACATACTTGTAGCCACTCAAATAAGAAATCACTTATAGAGTTTGGGTAATGTAGATAAGTAGAATGAAATCTTATGGAAATACTTCAAAGATTTTCCAAAGAAAATGTCATGTAGGTTCCGGATACCTGAAAATGTATTAATAAAGTATGAGAAGGATATTGTATTCATGGTGGAAAAAGACAAATGCTTCATGGAAGTTGTGGAACCAAGAACTGTATGGGTTCCTACACTAGGATATGAAGTTGTAGAAGATGTGACTGAATTAGCTAATGCACTACTGAGAAAACCTAATGATTCCAAAGAGGGCAGATTTGGAACATTCTTAGAATTATCTTCTAGAATGTTTATGAAACCTGTGTTGGCAAGAGTCACTGCTATGAAGACAAGCTGAGTTTTGTCATTGATGGCAACAAGATAATGAGAACACATTAGCATGGCAGGAAGACATAACTATGGAAGTTCATTTGTGATTGGGAACAAGGCACAAGTTTGAAAAGTCCTATATTAGCTAAGTATTGGAAGTGTTCAGGTATGAGACAGAAAAAGGATCAGTACTCCTCCGCAAGTGAAGATATGAAGATGTGGCTCATGTATAATGTTCACAATTATCTATTGATGTTACATTCCAATAATCAAGTCATGAATTCCTCCAGAAGTCATCTAATGAAAAGATTAAGTCCAGGTCTGTAGAAGTAAGATAGAGATAGTGAATAATGCTAAGTAAATTGGTCCGTATTCCTCTACATTAGCATGTTTTATTCTATAGTTCTAAAGTAAGATAGAGATAGGTCATGACTATTAGAATCCAAGTTTGTAGCTCCATAAGTACAACATATCTCATTCTAGATGCTCTCCAATACTAGCATCTAGTATAATAGTGTTAGTGTGACAAGGCAACAATTCTAAGGTCTGCATTTTGGTATACAAATTTATCTTGTTCTATGGAGTTGAAGACATGTCAAGAGATCAATAATGATTGCTGAAAATGATTCATGAAGTCCCATTTGGTCCGTAGCATAAGTTGTGATGTGACAGAGGAACCTATCATATATGTTATAGAGGAACAAGTTGGCAAGATGGTTAATTCCTTATGCGAAGAAGAAATATGAGTTGGATGATAAATGTAAGTGGTTGTATAATTAGAGATGACACATATGAAGACATGTGCATGATGGTTTGGATCCGCATTGAAGACTTAACACAAGAACAAGCCGACATGATATAACACTTGGTATACACATTTCACAGTTTGTTTGCCAACCTGATCATGAGAAAGATTTAGTTGCAGATATAAATAGAGAATGGATTTTGGTGCTTGGTGAGTATGGTGTGTGATGTGATGTATATGAATGCAAAATATGCGAAGATAGAATGGCTGTAGCAAACAAAGAGAGATCTTGAGCATATGTAAGAGTAGAGTAGAGAAACAAGGGAAGATTAAAATGAAGAGTTTTGAGTTAGTATTCATAAGCTTAATTGGAACTATAATCATGCATAAGTAGATGCAATCACAATAGTTCATCTTTGGTAGTGAGCCACCCTTCTTCTTCTTCTTCCTTCTTTTCTTTAGGTAGTGAGTCTCTTTTGAGCAGTGAGCCCTAAGATACTGAGCCTCTTGTAATTCGGTATTGCTATAGCTAATAAAATTATGTGGGTTAACCCCCACTGTGGTTTTTCCCTTTTAGGGTTTTTCCATGTAAAAAATCTCAGTGTTCATGTGTTATGTCTTTGTAGTTGCTATTCATTTGTTTAATTTGCTTTCACATAATTGAATTTAGTAAATGAATAAAAGAGAAAGTGTATAAATGGTTTTGTAGAACACTGATTCACCCCCCTCTCAGTGTTAATTGTATTCAACAATTAGGATCAGAGCAAGGTTCCTTGGAAAAAGATTAACAACTTGGGGAAGATCTAGGAAGGTGTTCTCATGGTAGGAAAAAGGTATCTCACTTATCCTGAAACAAGTCATCCTGGTAGCATTATGATTGGTGATCATGTTTATGTCAACGATGAACAATTTGAAGTAGCTCTAGAAGATCTTAACAACTCCAAGGCTGATATCAAGGGTTTAGAGGAGAGTATCAAGAAGCTGATGATTGCCTTCTGAAATTAAAAGAACAGATCAGTAAATCTCAGGAAAGAAGGAAAGAATTATGTGAGCAACTAAAACAAGCAAGTGAATCCACAAAGAGTCTTCTTAGGGTGATTGAAGAAAAGACCAAGAATGAGGAATGTCTGAATCAAATTGTGAAGGACAAGTCAGAGGAATGTGAAAAATTGGGGAAGGAAGTTCTACTATTAAAGTTTGATCTAGAAGTAGCCAACAACTACAAAGAAAAATTCAAAATAAGCTCTGCAAAACTTGATGAGTTGCTATCCAGTCAAAAGTATCCAGATGATAAACAAGGCTTGGGATTTAAAAAGGGAGAAAGTTCAAATTCAGGACAAGTCAGATCTAAAGAAAGAAGAGGTAAAGATCATCTGGTAAAGAATCAAAGCGGAAGACCTAAAGGACCTCCAACCAGACAACCAAATGCTCAAAGGTGTAAATAGAGTAGAAAGATGTTAAAGGCAAGAATAAAGTTGATCCTATGGAAACCAAGAAGGAGATGAGTATGATCTAGATCAAAAAAGGTGTAAATGAGGTTAAGGATGGATTCGCACCGACATCTGGTGTAGATACTTCCTTTGGGAAGTAAATTGAGAGCTCTGGCTCAAGGGGACCAACATTAAAAATCTAAATCCCCTAGCTAGAAAGTTGGTGCTAGAATCCAGCATGGAGATATGTGATGGAATCTGACAAGATAAATCTGCTGAAAGAAAAACTAGAAGAAAATAAGCTAATGTGAAATATTGCAGAGCAATTTTTATCGACTGTATCTATCAAAAGGGGGATAGACAACTTTTTAGAACAAGAATTATTGATGATTAGGTTAAGTCATGTGGAGGATAAAAAGGAACTAGTTTAGTCTCAAAATCACTTTGCACCCTAATCTATCAAGTGTTCAGAGAGATTGAAGCAGAATTTGAGCAACGACAACCAAGATTTGAAGCGTTTGGAGAAATTTGAAGAAAGGAAACCCTAACATAGTGGAACAAGGTATTTTCATTGAAACCCCATTTGTGAATTTGTTAAAATTTTGCAATGGCAACTCCACAAGTCGTAGACATCACTAAATGACCTTGGCCTAAATTCAAGAAACACCCCTACAAAGAAACATAAGTGGATCCGTTGGGAGCATTCTCACACATTCTGCACGAAATTCTATATATAGAGGATGTTAGGGCATATATTTATCTTTCCCTAGAAGAACATGAGAAGAGCAAACTCACTGACTTATTTTTAAATCACTTGTGCGATGAAGGTTATGATTTGAAGAATGAATACAATGCATTGGAAACAAAGAAATTTATTTAGTACATTGATTTTCTGACCTTCGCTAAGGATGAATGGGTCTGGTATGTATTGAGCATGATGTTGAAATCAGGGTAGACAATTGAGAGGGTGGGTGAATCAGTTGTCTCAAATTTTATCTTTTGCTATACTTATAAATAGATTAATGATATAACCATGAAAGCATGAATCAACACATGAGTAGAAACATAATCAACACACATAACACCAAGATTTTTATTTGGAAACTCAGTTAAGGGAAAAACCATGATGGGGGTTAATCCACAAGATTTATTCTCAGCTAAAATAATAGAAAATGGGAAGGCACTTTCCTTTGGGCGCACTACCCAGAGCTCACTTCTCAAAAGAGGCTCACTGCCTACAAGAACATTTACAATGTTTAACACAGAAAGATTAAACTAGAAAATAGCATCTTCTTCATGCTAAGGTCAGTTCCATTTAAGCGCACAATACTTCTACTCTACCCCCAAACACTTCTTTGCTATCTTCTCATCCTTTACTATTTTTCCTCTTCTGCTTTTCCTCTTCTCTGCTCTGTCTTTCCTCCTTTCTTAGGATCTTATCATTTTTACACAAGGATGATTTTCCATAACTCAACCACACTTATTTATATGCTTCATCAACCTTGGAATAAACATCAAGGTTGGCACTACAAACATCTGACTTAATGTGAATCACTATACTGTCAGCCTAACATAGCTGGGACTTAAATCTTCCTTGAACAACATGCCACACTTCATAGAACCTCTCTTAAATCATCTGCAACATGTACAAGGCATCCGGTCAGCCAAGACTAGAAAAAATAGAAACACCCAAGGACAAATCTTCAGCTACGAGCTTAATTCTCAATGAGGACCACCAACACAATAGGAACTCGATCCAGAGACCACCACAAGCACAATGAAATCAACAGGAACAATTGCACCACCTCGGATCACTAGAAACACTTGTATCTTCATCTAGGAACTCAAGAACACCAACTATCATGACTGTCACACTACAAAGATTGCTTGTGGACCTCCAAACCATGAACCACTTGAGTTGGGGACACACACCAACATCCCAAACACATCTCTAGATTTGCAGATCATAATATTCTAATGCAGATCAATCCAGACCAGATTTATGTCACTCTGTCACCTCTGAACAACTGCAAAAATTGGTTCTACTCATATGGCCATAACTTCACCAATTCTCCATGCGGACCTCTCAAATATTGACTGGAGCAACTTTAGACAATCCTCTACAAACCCTTTAATTTGAAAACTCTGATCTTCATCCTACTAGGAATGCAGAGCAATCTACTTCACTGAACTGCACTATCTTCACTGTCTTTGATAGAGAGATATGTAACTCACTTGTTTCTTCTGAAGAGGCTAATTTTCTCAATATCCTCAACATACAAGTCTTCTAGAATGGGATACAGTTGACACCAATGACAATAAGGATATGTTGACATCAATGACAACACCGATTAGGCACATATTTGCAACACATGATTCATGATGAATTCATGTGGGTCGAGAGACCCTTTAAGATCACAAAAGATGCTATAATGGTAGTTACTAGGCTATGCTCCACCGGATTAGTACCAGTTCTGAAAGCTATGAAGAATGATAAAGTAATAGCAGTCATTGGAGCAAAGTTTGACAAAAGAGCGCTGACAATCAATGATATTGAAGATTATGTAGTAAGATTTGCATCCATGATTATTGGCTACAATGTTTACTTCTCAAACCATGAAAATTCAATATCTAGTACAACAATCTATACAAATTTTGAGATGGTGAAGGAAGATGCAGAGTATGATCTTTGTGAACTACTCCGACAATAACTGATAGAAAATTTAAGGAAGACCAAGGAGCAAAAATATCGATTCAAATATGGTACACTGATTCTCTGTCTATTCTTCTACTACATGCAAGAATTGCCAGGTATGAAGAATCTGCTCTGGACAAGTGATAAACCTGCTTCAGTTCAAATTAGAAATCATCTAAATAGCATAGGAAGTATTGATGCTTAGAAATCTACCCTATGGGGCTATTTCAAAAGTTTCCAAAGCATGATGCAGTCAAGGGAAAGAATCCCTAAGGCAATTGTTGAGAAATACAAAGATACCATCTATTTCATGGTTACCAAGGATCAATGTTTAATGGAAGCTATTGAGCCCATAACTATTTAGGTTATGCCCATGGATATGAGGTAGATGGTGGAATATTAGAAAATTATGCTCAACATGTACTAAGTAAACTCAGAGATCCCAAGGAAGAAAGATTTGGGACTTATGAGGAATTACATGCTAAAATTCATGTTGAAGTAAGGAAACCAGAGATCTCTAAGAAAATACAGAAACTGTTAGAAGAAATTGCCATAAAACATGGATTCACTAAGGAACACATCAAAGAAGCAAGGGAAAAAGGTCAAGGAGAAAGGGAAGCAAGGGAAAAGAAAGGAAGTGAAAGAGTTAAGGTTCTAGATGAACCTAAAGAAAAAGAAGAAAAACCCCAAGCAACAAAGAGGTCTACCAGAAGCTCTGCCTCCTCCTCTGGTCCTACATCTACTGGCATAAATGAGTTTGTAAAGAAGCCAATTGACAGAGGAGCAAAAAGATAGAAAACAAAAGGTAGAAGAATGTATGTAAGTGTGGGTGGAAAGGACAAAGAAGAAATAGAATCAAATGAGGAAATAAAGAAGATGAAAGTTGAGGTAGTCAAAGCCATAGGAAAGTCCTCTAGAAAGGAAAAATCAAACAAAAGGAAAAAGGTAGAAGAACCTTATGTTGAAAAGGCTACAAAATCTCTTCAAGATGTACTAAAATCTATCACAGTTGATGGGAACTTGAAGCTCATGATTGAATTTTATGATGAATATAATGATGCAGATAAGAGAATCTTGGAAGAGGCCATAGTAAAATACTTAAACACCTTCAACAGGGCCTTTATTGAGATATCTTTGATCTCCCTCAAATTCTAGCCAACATTTTGACCACGATAAAAAAGATTGTCAGGGAAAAAGATATCAAGCTAAGACAACATGTACTGACAAAATTATGTCTAGAGAATACTCCAGAAGAAGAAGACTTGATTTCTACAAAAACCAAGGATAAGTTTAGAACCAAAATGAGGATGAATTCATTAATGATGGGTGAGATTGATAGAGTGCTAAAAGAAACAAAGGAAATTGTTTTGGAAGCTCTGAAGAAATACAATCTTCCCACCACTTATGACAATGAAGACAACAATGTTGGTGATAATACATCTATTCCAGAAGTCAACATTGAAAAGGAGATAGATGAAGTTGACCAAACAGGTGAAGAAAAGGAAACTCTTGCCTCTCTAGAACATCAAATAGTGGACAATACTATTGGAGAGAGGACTGCAGAAGAAGAAATACCAACTGCACAAACCAGTTCCCCTTTATCACATCAGATTGAAAAAGGATTTGACAGAGGATGAATAGAAGGAGGACACAAACAAGGCCATGGACATTAATCCTCCAGAGTAGGAACATAAAAATGATGTCTCCAGTGTAGCAAGAGACACTGCAGAGGCAACAAAAGAATTATTGGAAAAGGAAGAACTAGTTCTAGGTGAGCCTGAGTCAATCCAAGGTCCAAAAAAATTGGATACAATGTCTCCTATTTAGATGCTCAAGTTGGCTTCAGTTGTGCAAGACAAAGCAAGAAAAGAGATATTGAAGTCCCACATTGAGCACAGTGAACTCATCAATGAAGCATCCAACATTTTGGAGAAGTTGATGCCAACATACCGGAAGGATACCTTTTTGTCTGCTTCATGTGAACTTAAGGGGCTCATACACTCTGTAAGTACACACTTCGAATCCCTTGAAATATCTGCTGAAACAAAAGTTAGACAAGAGTTCAATAAGAAAAGGTTAGATGAGTTGACAAAGTTGATAGCTCATGATAAGGTTTAGTTAGATAATGGGATACAGAGTATTCAAAGTGCTATTGTAGAAGCTGGTGATATATATAAATTTTTTCTATCATGGCCAGAAGTTACAAAGAAGACAGAAGAAAAAGATTAAGGACTTGGAAGAAAAACTGTTGAACATCTCTAAGTCTTTTGATCTAGTAAATGAATCAATTAGTAACAAAGAAGTTCAAGTCATCAACATTCACAATGAATTGAATGGTCTAATAAATTAGAAGTGTCAAATTAAGAGTAGAATGGGACAATTGAGAAGACTGATCAGTCCCAAACTAGAGTCAATGACTAAGCTTGTAGCTGAAGCACAACTTGTTGCACAAACTGCCACACCATCAGATCTACAAAAGATAGAAACTCTAGTTTTCCTACTTAGCAGACATATACAAATTTTGGATGGTTGTAAAAAGAGCTGGGATGTTGAGATAGCTCAAATAAAAAACATCTTTAGTGACATTCTTCAGCATATGTAAGATAAAGTAGAAGACTGTACTTGTAAATATGCGGCAGAGTACATAAATTTTTTGAAGTCTTGAAATTTTTTTGGTTCCAGAACACACCCTTTGCCATTGATGTCAAAGGGGGAGAAGAAGATCAATGAAAAATGGATAAACATCTCAAGGGGAGAAAAAATATAGAACTGTATATAGTAATGGGGAGCGGTTTTGCTAATGAAGCATTTTTCACTAAGTGTTGCCATTAATGCCAAAGGGGGAGATTGTTGGCAAGAGACACTGCTATGAAGACAAGCTAAGTGTTGTCATTGATGGCAACAAGATAAGGAGAACACATAAGTATGATAAGAATACATAACTCTGAAATTTCATTTGTGATTGGGAATAAGGCACAAGTCTGAAAAGCCCTAAATTAGCTAAGTATTGGAAGTATCTAGGTATGAGACAGAAAAATGATCAGTACTCCTCCACAATTGAAGATATGAAGATGTGGCTCAGGTATGATGTTCACAGTTATCTATTGATGTTACATTCCAATAATCAAGTCATGACTTCCTCCAGAAGTCATCTGATGAAAAGACTAAGTCTGGGTTTGTAGAAGTAAGACAAAGATAATGAATAGTACTAAGTAAATTGGTCCGCATTCCTCCGCATTAGCATGTTTTATTCTATAGTTTTGAAGTAAGATATAGATAGGTCATGACTATCAGAATCCTAGTTTGCAGCTCCGCAAGTGCAGTATATCTCATTCTACAGGCTCTCCAATAATAGTGTCATAGTGTGACAGGGCAATAGTTCTAAGGTCTGCATTTAGGCATACATATTTATGTTGTTCTGCAGAGTTGAAGACATGTCAAGAGATCAATAATAATTGCTGAAAATGATTCATTAAGTCCCATTTGGTCTGCAGCATAAGTTGTGATGTGACAGAGGAACCTATCATATATGTTATGAAGGAACAAGCTGACAGGATGGTTAATTCCTTATGCGAAGAAGAAATATGAGCTGGATGATAAATGTAAGTAGTTATATGATTAGAGTCGACACATATGAGGACATGTGCATGATGGTTTGGATCCGCATTGAAGACTTAACACAAGAACAAGCCGACATGATATAACACTTGGTATACACGCTTCACATTTTGCTTTCTGACCTGATCATGAGAAAGATTTAGTTGTAAATATAAATAGAGAATGAATTTTGGTGCTTGGTGAGTATGGTGTGTGACGCAATGTATATGAATGTGAAATATGCAAAGATAGAATGGCTGTAGCAAACAAAGAGAGATCTTTAGCATATGTAAGAGTAGAGCAGAGAAACAAGGGCAGACTGAAATGAAGAGTTTTGAGTTAGTATTCATAATCTTAATTGGAAATGTAATCATGTATAAGTAGATGCAATCACAACAATTCATCTTTGGCAGTGAGCCACCCTTCTTCTTCCTTCTTTTCTTCAGGTAGTGAGCCTCTTTTGAGTAGTGAGCTCTGGGCAGTGAGCCCTAAGATAGTGAGCCTCTTTTGAGCAGCGAGCTCTGGATAGTGAGCTCTAAGATAGTGAGCCTCTTGTAATTTAGTATTGCTATAACTAACAAACTTCTATGGGTTAACCCCCACCAAGGTTTTTCCCTTTTAGGGTTTTTCCATGTAAAAAATCCTGTTGTTCATGTGTTATGTCTTTGTGGTTGCTGTTTATTTGTTTAATCTACTTTCATATAATCGAATTTGGTAACTAGATAAAAGAGCAAGCACATAACTGGTTTTGTAGAACACTAATTCACCCCCCCTCTCAGTGTTCATTGTATTCAACAACCTAAGGAGTCAGAGAAAACATCAGTTGAACAATCAAGTAAGGCAAAAATCAAATTAGGAGGATCAAAGTCCATAGATGCTCCAGTAGAATGGACACCAAGCACTCCAGAAAGGAAAAATAAGAGATTTGAAGTGGAGAAACTAGCATCTAGCCTCAGAAAAAGAATAAGGACCTCATCCATTACAGAAGCCACAGTTGAAGAAGAGAAAAAAAAGGAAGCACAAGAGAAGAAAAGGAAGAAAGTTTCACTTGGTGAAGAAAAAGTGGCAAGAGACACTATTGCAAAACTCTTGGAAATGCAAAAAAGTGCACAAATCCTAGATCTACCCAAGTTTCTACAAGAACCAATAAATCTAAATTCCTTGTCTCCAGAACATAAATTTAAATTAGTATCATTTGTCCAAGCAAAGGCATAAGAAGAAATGCTAAAAACACACATGCAAGACAATAAGCTCATTACAGTCGTATCTGATGTACTAGGAAAGTTGCTTCCAAAACACTAGAAAGATACATTGTTATCATCAACTAATCATCTAAAAGGTATGATTAAATCAACCAGCAATCATTTTGAATCCTTTGAAAAATCGGTAGAAACAAAGGTTAGAAAAGAGTTTGATGAGAAAAGATTAGCTGAGTTAAAAATCATGTTGATCAATGATAAAATCTCTTTAGACCATGGAATAACAGGTATACAGAGTGCCATAAAAGAAGCCTGTGACTTGTACAAATTTTGTTTATCTTGGCCAAAAGTCACAAAAGAATTAGAAGAGAAAATCAAGGACATGGAACTCAAACTACTAGATATATCTGAAATATATAATTCAATAGTTGAGTCAATAAGTACCAAAGAAATATAAGTTGTAAATATTCACAATGACTTGAACACTCAGATGAAGAAAAGGGAGAAGTCAAAGATAGGTTGTGCTAGCTAAGAGGGCTGATAAGTCCAAAAATTGATTCCATGACCAATCTGGCAGAAGAAGCCTTGAAATCCAATGCATCAATTGATACACCATCAGATGTAGAGAAGGCAAAAAAGTTAGTCTTTTTGATAAATGGTGACATCCACATTTTGGAAAGTGCAAACAATAGATGGAATGGAGAGATAGCTCTAATAAAGACTATCTATAATGATATTCTATCTTCAACCATAGATTGAGATGGAAATATATATATCAGGCAGAATATGACAGTCTTGAAGAATTTTTGACACAATTTTGCTTATACACCAAACTTTGCCATTGATGTCAAAGGGGGAGAGGAAAACCAGTAAAAAATAAGCATACATCTAAAGGAGAATAGAAAAATAGAGTGTACAAAGTAAGGGGGAGCAACATAAGCATTTTTCATTGAGTGTTGCCATCAATGTCAAAAGGGGAGATTGTTGGCAAGAGACACTGCTCTGATGAATAATTGAGTGTTATCATTGATGGAAAAAAAGCAAAGAGACTCTACTCTGTGTAATGCCCCTCACTTTTTTGCTTGTGATAGATGTTATTTTCATATTCTCTATGACAGTTCTGGTATGGATGATAGTTTTATATTACACATTTACAGTTTCGAGACATTTGGACTTCTATGTTATGGTTTATGTTCTCCTTGATCTTGATGGACATATTTGATGATTATAGATTAATGTTATTTTGATTTTAATGGGTTATTCGATCATGATTATGATGCATTACTGGTAATGGATGTAGTTATTTAGTGATGTGTTTACATGAATGTAACAGTGTTGCATTACTCGTATCTGAGTACCCTACTACGCTGCGACTTCTGTTCATTGTGCCTATGACTGCATGTTTATATATATATGTGTGTACAACCTTGTTGTTTGTTTAGGATGCAAGTATCGGGCATCGACTCCACCTGAACTACCAGGTCTGAGTGTACCCTAGCCAATGGAATTGTGGATTGGAGTTAACATGAGGTTCCCTACTCAATCAACATCCTTAAGAGGATGAGTTCTCAATATTGTACCTTGTCGTCACCGTCAGTGAGATTGTTTGTCGTTATCTTGTCGTCATGTCCTGTGGGTTCACATGGGGTCAGGTATCATCCTGTAAGTTAGGGTTTATCCAATTTAAAGTGTTGATTTAAGCATGGTTAGTACTTCATTAAATAAGGTTAAATTTAAGCTTAAGTTAAATAAACATTGCTAGGGAAATTATGTGTGGTTATTAATTATAAATGATTTATTTGTTGATGATTGGTAAAACAAATATGAAAATAGTAAATAAATAAACAAATTAGATAAATGATTAAACAAAATAATAAATTACAAGTTGTTAGTGGATAAAATTAAAAAGAGAACAAAATACATAAGTAAGATGAATAAACAATTACAATCATGTTAAAATAAATTGATAATAATAAAGATGATATTCTAAAGTTAAAGTAATGGGGTTGTTGCCTGGTTTTATGTGTTCAGTATTTGGAGATGAGCAAATTTAATGTCATATGCCGTCAGTTGCAAGTTTGAGGTTGGGAATCCCTTGGTAAAGTGAAATTGTGGAATCTTACGAGAATGTGGGATGTTGGGGAGAGAGAGAGGCATGTCTCTTGCATTTACCCGAGAAGTGGACCCTTGTTTTGAGAAAGTGGGTTGTCAGGAAGAGAGACAGGCCTTTTGCATTTAACCGAGGAGTAAATCCTTGCTTTAAAAAGAGAGAACAAAGGAACTGGTGGCAGGAGTGGGGAGATTTTCTTTTGGAAAAAGTTGTGCAGTAGGAATCAGATCAAAGGAGATTTCAGAAGCTTGGAAACTCCAGGTATGTAATTAGATTAATATGTGTGAAAATTATGTTTTGCTTGGTAAACTGTAATGATTTTTAATATGGTTGCCTGAATACATTTCATCATCTTTGGTGATCTCTTCCCTCTCTATTCACACTATTACTCTGTCTTCTCAAGTCTGTAGAGTGATTTGATGATGTCAACACCAGATATGTTAAGCTCGCCGGTGATATTTTCTTTTGAACCATTTGCATTCCCCCTAAATTTTGTGTTTGGGTAGGCTTGTCTAAATCATTTAATGTGGCTCATCCCTGCTCTTGTGAAGTTAATCTACTAGTCTGAGACCTTTCTATTATCCTTCTCTGCTTACTCCATATTCTTCACTCTTGGTGTGCTTGTCTAACTTTTGAGTGCAACCTTACACCGTGAGCCATCGACTGTATAAGGTTGTGGATGAGGTTCATGTCGGAGTTGTTGCACTGAACCCTTAAGTTTTCTCCCATAAGCTCGAATTGTGATGGATGGTCACCATGATCGACCATTATCCACCATTTTCTTGTCACCTTTGAGATTTCGATGGAGACTGTGTCACTGGCAGATGGCAGATGACACCGTCGACCCCATTTTCCCATTAGACCAAGTGGCCATTTGGCCTTATCACCTTTGAAATTTTGATGAAGACTGTGTCGCTGGCAGAGGACACCATTGACGTCCATATCCTATTAGTCTAAATGACCATTCCTTTTCCAGACTCTAACGTATGAATTACTTACCTTTGCTTTCCTGTGCATACAACGAAACAACTGGTCATCTTCGACCCTGCCGATAACCTATGGTATTCTCTTTAATACTGCCATCTCCCTAACCATCGACACATTGCATTATGGAAGCAAGCCGTCAAATGGCACCCTTGGCTCTCTTAGTGAGTGACTATTTGCATCAAGAATCTTTGACGCCTCTAGGATTCCTGCATCATTCCAAACAGAAAGAAAATTATTCGTTGGAGGATAAATGCTACCCTGCATCTGAGTTGATTCCCATCTTATTGTCGCTCCACCCATTTCGCTTCAAGCTGTTGATAGCTCGATAGAGGGGATCTGAACCCTTTGTTTGGGCAGTCCATACCCAGTACGTGCTTGTGATCTTGTGCCATCGTTGCATTTTATGAGCCTTGAGTTCTTGTCACCATTGTTGATCATGCCACACTTTATTTCTGCCACCCTCTCATTATCCATGGTGCGAGCCGCGCTGTTATTATCTTCTCATCATGTAGATTAGATCAGACTTCAATGTAGATGAATCCCTTGTTTTATGTTTTCAGAACCTTATAGCTTGTCTCTGCGAATAGAAACCTCCACATCCACCGTGATCATTGCCGAATGATGAGAGAGATCGGTTTTAGAATGACAAAAATTGCTATATTTACTCGATGCTAAGTTGGTACTTCTGTTTGATAGAGCATTGACTATAGTTTAGGAGTGCTTCCTTAACCATAGGAGAAGGAAGCAATGCCTTCCTTGGAGCAGTTAGAATAGATAATTAATAGTAGTCGCAACTTATAGTATCATGACTTGTAAAATGCAAGATTTCCTTTCTATATGATAGCTCCTCATTGATGTGTCGATTAGATTTCATTATTGGAAATTAGGATAGTAGATTTAAATATAGCTAGTATTTTATATTTTGCTATAATATTTATCAAAATAGTTATAATAAGGTTAATAGATTAACATGATCTTATTGAGCCCTTTATAGTACTAGTCCAAATTGATTTAATGTTAAAACATAACTATGAGAATAGTAGTTGTGGGAATGAAGTTGTCGGGTCTCTTATAACTAGTGATATAATTAGTTTAGGTGATATGTCTTATCACCGTAATGGTCATTTATTGTAGTTATGATTAATAGTCATTTGATCTTGTAGGTTAGAGTATAAATCTAAATTAATGCTTAGGATGTGCAATTAAGTTTGATATTATCACAGCATGAATAACCCTATTCCCTAGTAGTTTATTTTAAAATATTTGATTTGTTTTGTCAGAGACCTAGTAGTATTTACGATCCTATGCATGGTGTTAGTGTCTAAGTTGGATTTTGACTCCTCTTGTGTTGTATGGAACCTATGTATGGGTAATTAGGTTAAGATAGGGTTTAAGGTCTTGTCTTAGAGTAATTATAGTCATTCGTTTTACTTTTAAGTTAATTTGTTGTTACGAGATTTAGGGTTCTTGTAGGTTCATAAAATAATTGGGAACCCTCAAGCTTATCCTCAAGAGTTGAATTCAAAATTACCTTGTAATTATTTAATTAACTCGACGTATGAAAATGACAAATAGTGGATTACTTTAGTTATGTTAATGATGTTTATAAATATGTTGTATCCTTACAAATCAATTAAATAATTATTTTAATAAACATTTTCTTGTAGTTAACTTTCATTGTAATTTTAGAATTATTCCTTAGTAAGAACACAATCAAATGATAAGTTATACTTAAATGTTAATAGTCTAATGTAATAACCTAGTCGATTGTAAGATGCTATAGTGGTTGGTTGTAAAGAAGGCACAATTTATTTATAAGTGTAATTGATAATAATTTGCTCATTATATGTTTAGTAAATACAATCTGTGGGTCATGAACTAGTTCACATAGTCTTTTGATTTGTATCTACATGGGCGGTTAGTTTCCCAGAGGCTTAGAATGGGATGACTTGAGATTAGGATGATCTAGGAAGTATGTTGTCTCTAGTAATGTTTGGATTAAAAGACAAGGTGAATGATAAATGCACTTCTTCGTGGATGAATTTTTATCCAATTGGTTATTTTTGTCTTGTATCCAGTTTGTGGTGAGTTATGGAACAGGGAGACATGGGAATCATAGAGTTGTAATGAATATGTGTTGTTATGGGCATTGGTTTAGGAGTCCTGCCCTTATGATCATGTCTTGGGGGGGGATTAATGCCTTGCACTGTTATATATACATGTTGATATAAGGATAGTCATTATGCAAGATGGTTAATGCCTTGCATGGTTCCTATACCCTTGTTGTCGTGATGATGTTGTTAAGCTTGTTGAGTAGGGTCTTTTAGTTGTAGGTAGGGGAGTGGCTTCCAATGTGGGGCCGGTGCCAAGTGGCTAGCCAGGGTAACCCATTGGGAGTTAGTAATTAAGTGATAACCTAATAATAAATCTAGGGGTTGGGTAGTTTTCACACTAACAAGATAATTAGATTCCTCACTCATGTTTGTAGTGCTAGTTCAGACTAAGGATGAAGGGAGAAGGCCTGGTTGGCAAATCAAGTTCTTTGTCCTCACGAAAGGAATGTTGATTCCACATGTGTCACCCTATGGGGCTGGCGTCTAGTGAGAGACTGTCAGGGTAACCATAGATGGGGGCCGGCGCCTAGCGAGAGACTGTCAGGGTAACCCATGGATGGGGGCCGACGTCTAGCTAGAGACTGTCAGGGTAACCCATGTTAGGACCATGCGATGACACTCTCCCTACTGCAGCCTAGCATTCCCTAGTTGTGCTCTCCCCTTTTGTTTAGTGGTTGCCTTTGGAAGTACTATTGTGTTGATTGTGATATTGACTTGTGATGTTGGAGTCATGTGTTATCTTATAGTCTACTATCCACCTAACTGTATGTTGTAGTGGGGACCTTATGTTAACTCCTAGCTCGGGGGTGGACCTCAGGGTTCCATATGGTCGGGTGGAAGAGCTTTATCCATTGGTTTTCTTTCCCTTGCCGTTGCTCATGAGCGAGGAGGATATATCTTGTGTATCAAACATCAGATCTTTTACTTGATTATGAAGATAGTGATTTTGCTCATGTACTAGCCTGTGTATCAGTTGATTCATAATGTATGTATTCAGATGTAATCAGGATAGTGATAATGTAATTATATAATGATGTACTCATATGTATAGTCTTTTGAATATGTACATGTAATATTGACTAGGTTGATTATCTAATTATGACATGAAATGGAGATGTATATGTATAACCATTAGTGCAATAGATTTAGAATGAATTGCTGATGTTAGTTAACAATGTATGTTAAATTATGTTGATTAATTTGTCAAGTAATGCAACCATGGAACCTTAGAAGACAAGTTGTTAGTTTTATGATGTGTACTGATATGTTCAACATTACCTTGTTATCTTATACAAAAAAATATTCTGCTTTGTATAGCATAGATGTGTTGTCCTCTAAGGTTTTCATTATGGGGCATTACACTCTGGTAGACCAAACTGATATGGTATCAAGGCATGCAAGGCTTCTGGTCCGGATGACTAAAATGACTAAGTGTTGGTATTTCACATGAGACAGTGATAGAGAGGTAATGTAATGAATGGAATTGGTCCACAGTTAAAGATCAGATCATGTGGTTTAGGTATGTTGTTTGTAGTCCTTAAGTGATCTTACATCCAAGGTTTCAACCTTTGATCAATTCCGGAAGTATATCTTCAAATGGCCTAAGTTCGGCAGAGGAAAATACAATATTATTTAGAACATAAAACTCAGTTTATTTGGTCCGCATTCTTCCAGTTTTGCATATCTTGATATGTAGTTTTGAGGTGTTGTAAATACTTGTATGAAGTGTCTAAATATAAAATTGTAGGTTCTGAAGTCCATCGGAAAGATAGTTACAAGCTGTTGAGTATCGCTACACTATTTGACAAAGTTTGATTGTGACAGAGTCTAAGTTCTGATGGTCCGCATTTTTCTGCTAAAGGATATTTTGCTTTGTGGTTCTAAAGGTATGATTTGTGATGTTTGAATAGTCTTTGATATGATTTTGGGAAAATCCTGTGGTCCACAGTAAAAGATGTAGTTTGACAGATGAATTGAATCAGTGGTAGTCTGAGTTAGAGGCCAACATGATAAGTTTGAATTGTATGCTGTAAGTTCTATTGTTTAGAACTTAATCCTAAGTTGTTCAATAGTTGAGGCTGATATATATGAATGAAATTCAAGTGTTGTTTGAGTCCGTTGGGAGTTTTGGTAGATGAATTTGACTGACAAGCTACTTAAGGTATGAGTGCATGCTTCACTTTATTAGGTTGACATAATATGAAGATTTCAAGTGTTGTAGATATATATAAGGGATTGAATTCAATGTTTGGGTTATGTGATGCAAATGTGAGATATATTTATGTGTGACATATAGAGGAAGGTGATTTTGTGGATGCAATAAAGAGTAGAAGAAGAGAGATCTTATTCCCATGTAAAAGCAGAGTAGTGAGACAAAGTAGTCAGAGATGAAGAGTTTTGAGATAGTATTTCTATGCTATATTAGAGGCTGACATGATAAGTTTGAATTGTATACTGTAAGTTCTATTGTTTAGAACTTAATCCTAAGTTGTTCAATAGTTGAGGCTGACATATATAAATGAAATTCAAGTGTTGTTTGAGTCCGTTGGGAGTTTTGGTAAATGAATTTGACCGACAAGCTACTTAAGGTATGAGTGCATGCTTCACTTTATTAGGCTGACGTAATATAAAGATTTCAAGTTTTGCAAATATATATAAGGCATTGAATTTAGTGTTTGGGTTATGTGATGCAAATGTGAGATATATTTATGTGTGACATATAGAGGAAGGTGATTTTGTGGATGCAATAAAGAGTAGAAGAAGAGATACTTCAAAGATTTTCAAAAGAAAATGTCATGTAGGTTCTGGATACCTGAAAATGTAGTGATAAAGTATGAGAAGGATACTATATTCATGGTGGACAAAGACAAATGCTTCATGAAAGCTGTGGAACCAAGAATTGTATGGGTCCCTGCACTAGGATATGAAGTTGTAGAAGATGTCTTGACTGAATTAGCTAACGCACTACTAAGAAAACCTAATGATCCCAAAGAGGGAAGATTTGGGACATTCTAAGAATTATCTTCCAAAATGTTTATGAAACATGAGGAGTTAGAGAAAACATCAATTGAACAATTAAGTAAAGTAAAAATCAAATCAGGAGGATCAAAGTCCATAGATGCTCTGGTAGAATGGCCATCATGTTGGTAAGAGACACTACTAGGCATGATAAGTTTTGTCATTGATGGCAACTAAGATCATCCCAATCATCTGTATAACACAATTTGTTCACACCAGAAGTCAGAATCAGAATTTGTCTATGTCCAGGTAGTCAAGAATAGAGCACGTGACAGGGTCTGGTATCCTGGTCCAGATCTATCCGGTGGAAATGCATGGTTTGCTATAGATCTAAGGTAGTTGTAAGCATTATCAAGACACTCTAAATCCAGAGTTTTGTCCTCTAGAGATGTAGGACTCAAAAGATATTAGCTTATGAGTATCGGGTTTTAGTGTGACAGAACAAATAGAAGAAGAATAGGCTGACTTTGTGAATGATCTTAATTTTGGATGTATAGAAGTTATTTATTGGGAAATTGGTGATGATAGGTAATGATAGCTGACATGATTGATGATTTACAAGTACAAATTTTGATTCGCATCTCATATTATGTATGGATCTAGCCGACAAAGCAAAGTACTCTACAAAGTTCTAAATGTTCTTGAAGCTGACTGGTAAAATGATTGTAGATCATGTTGCAGATATATATATCCAATGGAATTGGATGATTTTGGTGTGTGTGTGTGTTGTAACTATGGAGTAATTGCAAAAAGAAGCAAAGATGAAAGTTTAGATGCTAGCAGAGCAGTAAGAGGAGGAGAATAAGGATGAAGTGTATCAAGTCAATTTTCTATTCTTAACTGGAACTGAACTCCAGCATTGATAGATGCCAAATATCAGTTCAAATTTATTGTAACTCTTCTTTCTTATAGGTAGTGAGACTTCTTTTGAGTAGTGAACTTGAATGCTTGTGTATTTCCCATTGTAATACTTTTAACAATGTATAATCTTTGTGGGTTAACTCCCACCATGGTTTTTCCCTTAATCAGGTTTCCACATTAAAAATCTTGGTGTCAAGTGTATTATTTATGTTTTTACTCATGTGTTATTGATTAATGCTGAAATGTTTACATCATTGATTTGATTATAAGTTGTAAAGGAAGATTAAGAGAAAGAAAATTTTAAATTGTGTGACAACTAATTCACCCCCCCTCTTAGTTGTTCGGACCTAATTCAAAAATTGGTATCAGAATGAGGTTCCTTAAAAGAAGCTTAATAGTTTGAGGAAAGATATTGGAAGGAGTTTTCAATGGGTTCACTCAAAGATCTACTTCAGCTGGCTCTAAAAGATCTTGATCAGTCCAAAGTAGAAATATCTAATCTTAAAGATGAAATCAAGGATGCTGATGATACCATTGAAATGTTAAAAGATAAATTAAATAAGTCTATGGGAAGGAATAAGGAGTTACTTCTGCAGTTATCCAGTTTAACTAAAGAAAATGGCATGAATGAAGCCTTGGAAGAAAAGACAAAGGAGTGTGAGAAGCTATCAAAAGAAGTTGTTCTAAAAGTTGAGATGGAATTTGGGGCAATGAGGTTTACCAAAGAAATTGAGCAAAGGAAGAAGATTGAAGAAGATTTGAATCAAACTCTAAAAGAAAGAACTGATGAATGCTACAGATTGGACAATATAGCTGGTCATCTAAAGTCTGATCTACAAGAAAGCAAAGAAAATGAAAGAGATCTTGAAAGACAAATTGTCATTCTCAGACATGATCTAGAAGTTACAAATGAATACAAGGAGAAGTTCAAGATAAGTTGAGCTAAACTTGAAGCAATACTTGAGGGTCAGAAAAAGGCCGATGATAAGCATGGTCTTGGATATGAGAAAGGTGAAAGCTTCGGATCTAGACAAAGAAACTTTCAACCAAGGAATGGGAGAAACAAACCTAGAAGACCTCTGGTAAGACAACCTAATGCTCAAAGATATCCATCTTTCAATGGAAATTGTTTCAAGTGCAATAAATTTGGTCATAAAGCCACTCAATGCAGAAGTAGAGTAAATCAAAATAATCCATCCTTCTCTAGACAATGCTTCAATTGTAAGAGGTATGGTCATAAATCCAATGAATGCAGAAGTATGATAATGAATAACTCATCAAATAGAGGAAATAGGAATTCCTTCAATGACAAATGCTTTGCATGCAATAGATTTGGACATATGGCCAATCAATGCAGATCAAGAGGAAATCAATAAAATGGGCAAAGAAATGTTGTGTGCTTCCATTGTAACTGATCCAGTCATTTTGCAAGATTCTACAGAAGTAGGACTAATGAAAGAAGAGGTCCGGTAAAAAGAAAACTGGATGAGCAAAGACAAGACAAAGGCAAAAGAAAAATTGAAGAGAATGAGATCTAGAATGAAACAAGTGAGACATGGGTCAAGAAAGAAATTATGAACCATAGTGATGGGTCTGCACTGGAATTTGGTGCAGATAATTCCTCAGGGAATTAAATTAGGAGCTCTGGCTTAGGGGGAGCTGCAATAAAAATCAAAATCACCCAGCTAGTAAGTGCGTGCCTAAATCTGGCACAGTGAGAAAAGAGATCTTGGATTGTTTCAGATCATTTGGAAGGATTTCTTGAAGAAAAAAGGTGGATATGGCAAATTGTGGAATAATTCATGAGAAATTGTTCAACAAATAGAGTAACTGGATGTACTAGGGTAGAGCATTTATTACAAAGACAAATTAAGCACTGCGGAGCATAAAAGGGTCATTCATTCCCTAGATAGATCACTTTACATCAAAAGAAAACAAGAAGTGAAGGAGTGAATGAGCTCTAAATTGAGAATTCTTAAGAATTGAAGTACAAAGAGGATCCTCAAGAAAAACCCTAACCTGCGGAACAAGGTATTTATGTTTTCTATGAAACCTCTTGAATTCTCAATCTTTGCAAATGGCTACACCTTTAGTTGTTGATGTCACTAAAAGGCCCCATCCTGAATTTAAGAAGCATCCTTACAAATATGTTGAAGTCGAACCACTAGGTGCTTTTTCGAGTGTTCCATATGGGGTTTTACATGTTGAAGATATTAGGGCATACATCTGCTATAACATGGATGAATTTGGAAACCTAAAACTCTTAGATTTTCTCAACAACTACTTAACTGATGATAGCCATAAATTGAAACCGGAATACAAAGCCCTAGAAAGAAAACACTTTCTACAAGTCATTAGGTTTCTGATATTTGATGAAAATGAATGGGTTCGATATGTCTTGAGCTGAATACATAATGAGTTCATGTGGCTATTGAAACCATTTAAGATTACAAAGGATTTTATCAAGACTGTAACTAGGTTAAATTCCTCTGGTAGATTACCCATGCTGAAAGCTATGAAAAACCAGATAGTGACTGAGGCTACTGGTGCCAAGTTTGACAAAAGGGAAATGACCATCAATGATATCATAGAACCTGATGTTAAATTTGTGTCCATGGTGATTGGGTACAAGATTTACCATTCCAGCAGGGAAAATTTTGTCTCCGAAACTGCAATATATGCAGCCTATCGAATAGTAAAGGAGAATGCTAATTATGATCTTTGTGAACTAATACAAAATTAGTTGATTGAGAATCTAAGAAAAATAAAGAAAGATAGGAAAAATACCTTCAAATATGGTTCCTTGATTATATGTTTGTTCTTCTATTTTATGAATGAAGTACCTAAATTTCAAGGTGTGGATTGGACAATTGACAGGCCAATAGCATGGAAAATAAGAGATCACCTTCTCAGTCTTGGTGACTCCCAAGCCCAAAAGACTTCCATTTGGGGCTACTTCAAAAACTTCTAAAGTTTAATGCAAGCAAGGGAGCGAATCCCTAAAATAATTGTGGAGAAGTATGAAAATGACATATGTTTCATGGTTGACATAGATCAGTGCTTGATGGAAGCTATAGAACCAATGATAGTTTGGATAATGCCTATGGGTTATGAGGTGGATGAAAGAGTTTTGGATATGTATGCTCAACATCTTCTGAGCACACCTAAAGATACCTCTGTGGAAAGGTTTGGAACTTACAAGGAAGTAAGTCTAAAATTGCATGTGGAACTTAGACAGGTAGAGACCAAGTGGAAAGTGCAGAGCGAAGTTGAAAAGTATGCTAAGAGCATTGGTCTAACCAAGGAAGCGGTGAAATAGAACAAAGAAAGAATTGAGAAGGCTGAAAAAGAAAAATAGGACAAGAAACAAAAAGATGCTCTAGTGGAACCATCATTTACTTCAAGGACTACTAGAAGCTCTACTGTTGCTTCTATTCCTCCTAAAACTACAAAACTAGAAGTCAGACCATCTGGTGAAGCAAGTAAGAGAAAGAAAACAAAATCCATAAGAACGAGTGTGGGCACAAAAGATGATGAAGAGATAGAGATAGATGAAGAAGTCAAAGAAATAAAATCTAAGAAAGCCAAAACTTTGAAGACTTCTAAAGACCAGCTTTCCAGAAGCATTAAGACTGGTAAGAAGCAAGTAACTGGTAAGGTCGCTATGACTATTGATAAAATTGTAAAAAAAGTCTCTGTTCATGAAAACTTAAAGCCTATCAAAGTTTACTATGATAATTTTGATCAAACAAATAAGAAAATTTTGGAAGATGCCATTATCATATATTTGAACAAATTTAATAGAGACTATTGGAAATTCTACAAGAACTTCCTAAAGGTTTAAGGAAAGTACTGGAAATGAGGAAAGAAACAACCAAGGCTAAAGATCTAGAACTCAGAGAGTATGTCCTTTCTACTTTGTGTCCTGTAATGACTAGAAGAGAAGCAGATAAAATCCTTAGAGAAGTTAAAGAAAATTCAGAAGCAAGGTTCAGATGAACAAGCTAATGCTTGGTAAAACTGAGGAAATTGCAAAAGAAACAGAGGAAATTTTGAGAAACGCCCTAGACAAGGATAAATATTTTATTATTTTAGAGAAACAAGTTGAAGAAGACAATTCTCTAGTTCTAGAAATGGAAGCTCCAGAAGAAGAGATTAACAAGGGAATTGATGACCAAGGTGTTAATTTAGATCCTCCGGAGTTAATCTATGAAGAGACAAATGTTGGATTTGATTCATCAAATTTGAATGTTGGAGAAGTTTAGGAAAAGAACATCATTAAGCAACAATCTAATTTTGGTGAAGCCTTTGTTCCAGAAGAGGAACAAGTTAGTTAGGAGGACATAGAAATGATAGACAAAATATTTAGTGCAGAAGAAATTCTTCCACCTGATCTTTCTGGAAAAGAAGAGGATATTGTTGCTATACAAACCCCTCCGGATCAGGTAGTGAGTGGTGAAGATAGAGAAAAGATTTCACCTACAAGTGATACAAGAAATGATAAAGCAAAGGAAGAGAAGGAAGAAAACCAAGAAGACAAAGCAAAAGAAGATGGTGCAAATGTTGAAGCACCTAAAACATATGCTAAAAATTTTGATGAACAAATGGATGATTCAAAAAATGTTACAAGAGACACTGCAGATGTAGTGAAAAGTCTTCTTGGAGAAGAGATGATTGAGCTTGATGAGCCTAAACTACTCCAAAGTCTAACTAATCTAGATACTCTCTCTCCCATTCAATTAATGAAAATATCATCATTCACCCAAGCAAAGGCTAGAGAAAAGTTGTTAAAGTCCCACATGGAGGATAATGAGCTACTGGGGCTTACAACTGGGATTTTGGAGAAGTTAATGCCTTCCTACCAAAAGAGTCCATCTGATTCCCCCTCCAGACATCTAAAAATTTTGTAAGTTCTGTAAATACTCATTTTGAATCCTTTGAAAAATCTATAGAGGCAAAGGTCCGGAAAGAGTTTCTGGATAAGAAATTTAGTGAAGTACAAAATCTAATAGGAAATGATAGGATGATATTCAACATTAGCATAAGGAGTATTCAGAATGCTTTAAATGATGGAAGAGATATGTACAAATTCTATCTATCATGGCCCAAAATTAGTGAGGATATTGAGAAGAAGATAAAGGAGCAAGAACATAAATTATCAAATCTTTCTCAAAATTTTGATCTTCTAACAGTTTCACCTATAAGTCAAGAATGTCAAGTAATTATCTTGACAGATGAGATAAAGAGGCTTAGTAAAGAAAAAAGTAACATTATGAAGAGAATGTGTGAGCTCCGGGAATTGATTGCCCCAAAGTTAGAAACCATGTTTAATGCCTTATCAGAAGCTCAGACTGCACTTCAGACAAGCAATCCTTCAAATCTGACAAAGATAGAAGCATATGCATTTTTGCTAAGTGGACACATCTCAATTTTAGATGGAATAAAGGGAACTTGGGCCTCTAAACTTGTGCAATTGCAAAATAGTTTTGCAGATATTCTCAAGTTCATGTGAATAGAACTTAATGATTAGTTGTACATATGCAGTCCTATATACAAATTTTTGGAGAATTTTGGCTTATGGACCCCACCCTTTGCCTTTGATGTCAAAGGGGGAGTGAAGATTAGTGAAAAATAAAAAATCTAGCTAAGGGGGAGCAATGGAAAGCAGTGTGAACAATAGTATGAAGCACAAGCAAAGAGGGAGCTACTTTTGACACTTAGTCATTTTTCACTAAGTGTTGCCATCAATGCCAAAGGGGGAGATTGTTGGCAAGAGACACTGCTAGGCATGATAAGTGTTGTCACTGATGGCAACTAAGATCATCCCAATCATTCGTATAACACAATTTGTTCAAACCGAAAGTTAGAATCAGAATTTGTCTAAGTCCAGGCAGTCAGGAACAGAGCAGGTGATAGATTCCAATATCCTGATCTAGATCTATCTAGTGGAAAGGCATGGTTTGTTGTGGATCTGAGGTAGTTGTAAGCATTTTCAAGACACTCTAAATCTAGAGTTTTGTCCTTCGTAGATGGACTCAAAATATATTAGCTTTTGAGTATCAGGTTTTAGTTTGACAGAACAAATAGAAGAAGAACAGGTTGAACTTGTGAATGATCCTAATTTTGGATGTATAGAAGTTGTTTATGGGGAAATTGGTGATGATAAGTAACGATATCCAACACGATTGATGATTTACAAGTGCAATTTTTGATCCACATCTCATATGATGTATGGATCTAGCCGACATAGCAGAGTACTCTACAAAGTTCTAAATGTTCTTGAAGTTGACTAGTAAAATGATTGTAGATCATGTTCTGGATATATATATATCTGATAGAATTGGATGATTTTGGTGTGTGTGTGTGTTGCGACTATGGAGTAATTGTAAAAAGAAGTAGAGATCAAAGTTTAGATGCTAGTAAAGCAGTAAGAGGAGGAGAGTAAGGATGAAGTGTATCAAGTTAGTTTTCTATGCTTAAATGGAACTAAACTCTAGCATTGATAGATGCCAAATATCAGTTCAAATTTATTGTAACTCTTCTTTCTTATAGGCAGTGAACCTTCTTTTGAGCAGTGAGCTCTGGGCAGTGAGCCCAAATTCTTGTGCATTCCCCATTTTAATACTTTTAACAGAGTATAATCTTTGTGGGTTAACTCCCATCATGGTTTTTCCCTTAACCAGGTTTCCATGTCAAAAATCTTGGTGTCAATTGTATTATTTATGTTTCTACTCATGTGTTATTGATTAATGCTGAAATGTTTACATCATTGATTTGATAATAAGTTGTAAAGGAAGATTAAGAGAAAGAAATTGTTAAATTGTGTGACAACTAGTTCACCCCCCTCTCATTTTTTCAGACCTAATTCAACACATCAAGCACTCCAAAAAGGTAAGATAAGAGATCTAATGTGGAGAAACCAACATCTAGCCCCATAAAAGGAATAAGGACCTCATTCATTATAGAAGCCACAATTGAAGTAGAGAAAGAAAAGGAAGCAGAAGAGAAGAAAAGGAAGAAAGTTTCACTTGGTAAAGAAAAAGTGGCAAGAGACACTATTACAAAACTCTTGGAAATGCAAAAAATTGCACAAATCCTAGATCTACCCAAGTTTCTACAAGAACCAATAAATTTAAATTCCTTGTCTCTAGAGCATAAATTTAAATTAATATCATTTGTCCAAGCAAAGGCACAGGAAGAAATGATAAAAACACACATGAAAGACAATAAGCTCATTACAATAGTATCGAATGTACTAGAAAAGTTGATGCCAGAATTCCAGAAAGATACATCGTTATCATCAACTGATCATCTAAAAGGTATGATTAAATCAATCAGCAATCATTTTGAATCCTTTGAAAAATTGGTAGAAACAAAGGTTAGAAAAGAGTTTGATGAGAAAAGATTAGCTGAGTTAAAAATCATGTTGATCAATGATAAAATCTCTTTAGACCACAAAATAAGAGGTATACAAAGTGACATAAAAGAAGATTGTGACTTGTACAAATTTTGTTTATCTTGGCCAAAAGTCACAAAAGAATTAGAAGAGAAAATCAAGGACATGGAACTCAAACTACTAAATATATCTGAAACATATAATCCAACAGTTGAGTCAATAAGTACCAAAGAAATACAATTTGCAAATATTCACAATGATTTGAACACTCTGATGAAGAAAAGGGAAGAAGTCAAAGATAGGTTGTGCTAGCTAAGAGGACTGATAAGTCCAAAAATTGATTCCATGACCAATCTGGCAGAAGAAGCCTTGAAATCACACGCATCAATTAATACACCATCAGATGTACAGAAGGAAAAAAAGTTAGTCTTTTTGATAAATGGCCACATCCACATTTTGAAAAGTGCAAAGAATAGATGGAATGGAGAGATAGCTCTGATAAAGACTATCTATAATGATATTCTACCTTCAACCATAGATTGAGATGGAATTGTGTATCTGTATATATATATGCGACATAATATGATAGTCTTGAAGAATTTTTGACAAAAATTTTCTTGTACACCCACCTTTGCTACTGATGTCAATGGGGGAGAGGAAAACCAATGAAAAATAAGTATACATCTAAAGGAGAATAGAAAAATAGAGTGTACAGAGTAAGGGGGAGCAACATAAGCATTTTTATTTGAGTGTTGCCATCAATGCTGTAGACACCTAAAAATGTCTTCTACCATCAAACTAACTCCTGACAACCCTAAACACACCAATTTCCCTTCTAACCAATTAATTAAATTTTTATTTAATTAATTACCCTTTTCATTTTCCAAATTCACGCCATTTTAACCCCAAAATTGAATTAATTTCATTAATTCAATAGTCCAAACCTTAGCCAATTAATTTAATAAATATGTAATATTTATTAAATCAATTTCTCCCTTTTCACTAAATCTAATTAATTAGTTAAAACCATGTTAACTAATTTATTCAGCCTATAATTAACCTATCCCTACCCTAGACAATTAAATAGCTATTATTTAATTACCTACCCTAGCCTACCTCATCATAGCCCTAGGATTAATTAAATAAAACCTCTGTTTAATTAATCCTAATCCCTTCATTTGGGTGGTCAAACCTTGTTTAACACCCTTCCCCACATCCTCCAAATAAAAAATTGAATTAAATCGACATAAGTCAATTTTTTATTTAAAAACATCCCACATCACATTTATTTCTCCTTACAAACCCATACTCAATTATTTCCTCTCTTCCCCAAATGAATTTTTAATTCATTTACATTCCCCCATATGAATCTTTAATTCCAAAATAATCCTTCACCCCCATGCTCATTAAATTAGCCCTTTTCCCAAAATGAATAAAAGAATCACTTTTATTCCTAGCCCTCCATTCATTCAAGATTCAATCTAGGCCCTCCACATCACTTTTATCCTCCACCATTGATCTTCCAAATCAATCTCCACCATTGGATCAAAATCCCTTCTAAAAGTCTATAAATAGAACCTCTCACAATCCATTTTGATCATCCAAGTTTATGCAAAGTTAGCATGTCAAAATCACTCTTGAGCTAGAATAGTGAGTTGCAAACTAGAGTAGCATTTCACATTCAAATCCATTGTCTAGGGATTATCTTTGTCTAGGAGCTTGTTTTGGGTGCAAAGGCTCCTTCCTCCCTTGATGGGATTGGGTTTGCATGTAAGACGTGTTTTTACAGGTGCAGCGCCATTCACCCTGTGCAGTGGCGCTAACACTAGTGTATTTTAGCGTTATACTCTGTATTAGTGCTATTTCAGACAGCACATTTTCATTTTCAAACACACTCACATTTTTCATTTCTAACGGTCTCCCTGCTATTTTTTGCGCCTAACTACTCTCTGTTCTACAGGAATAATAGGAAACACAAGGGGAAGTTATGTCAAATTTTTCATAAAATTCATACACACACACTTTGGCTTCTCTTTTGCCTTGTTTTCCGCTTATCCATACTAACAATGCTAACAGGAACATTTCTTGGTGCAGCCTAAGCTCTATTTCCATGAGAAAAAACCACTTTTTTGCAGGTCAGACACGTTCAGTGCCATATCGGCGCTATCACCCAGATCAGCACTATCACCCAGATCGGCGCTATCTGTAGGATAAACAGACTCTTTGGAAAGTTGCACAGTGGCGCATTCATATACCTATATCAGCGCTATTACCCGTTTTACACTTTCCACATGATGTATTAGCGCTAAATAATTTATTAGTGCTTTAATTGTAATATTGTAGCGCTATCGTCTGTTTTGGCGCTTTGAGGGTCTTTTATTAGCGCTATATGTTTAATTAGCGCCATCTGTTAAGTGTCGGGTTGTTCTACCCGTAGTGGTGCTATGATATCTTTGTTTTAGCGCTATTTGAAAAATTGACTTTGCTGTCTATGCAGGTACTGACAAGTGTTTTTGCAAGTCTTTGCTGTCATTTCAAAGATACTAACTAAATTTTTGCAAGGTGATTTCATTTCTATTTTAACAAAAAAAACACTTCAATTTGCAACTTAAAATGAACCCTTTTGCATGTTAGTTAGTCAAACACTTCGATTTGGTGCAATTAAAATTGAACAAACAAACAATCAAACAAACTTTTGTGTGTGCGTGTGTGCCCAAAAATTTAACTTGGTGTTCTAAAATTTACAATTTGTGTGCCAACAAACAAAACACTTCAATTTGGGCTTTAAAAAGAACCACAACTTGCATAAATCGAAAGCATTTTGGTAAAAAAGAACAACAACTTGCATCTTTCACGAATATAATCAAGAAGATCATTTTTAATTGTGTGAAGTGTCTTGTGCTCTTTTTGCTTGTGGTGTGAAAAAGAGTATGCTCTTCCCTCGCACCATTTTGTTGACCTTGAGAATCAAAAGCTTCTTACGAAACTTGTATTAATCACACCCCATTTAATCCAAAGATCTAAAAATGAACCATGTTTAGTGTGATGCAATCATAGAAGATACGTATGCTCTCCCCTCGCATCTTTGAATGAACTTGGGGATCAAAAGTGTTTTCATGATTGTATTGCTTTTGTAAACCTTAGAGGGCCTGCCACCCCACTTCGAAAGGTGGGAACGACCCAAGCGGCATCAAGCTAAAGCCAAGCTCTTCCAAGCCACTATATAAAATAAGGCGTTTGGGACGAAAGTGTGAGGACGATTATTTTTACCTCCCTTATTTTGGATCGATATGCATTTTAGTTGATGACATTATTAGATTTATAGTGACTATGGTTTTGTTATGCAGACTTGGTTTTTATCTCCTGATTATGATAGGACATTGATTAGACATTTGTGATTCGATTTGATCAGGTGCTATTTTGTGATTCGACATATGCGATATATATGTGATGATGCTTGTGATGAGATTCTAGTTATTTATGTGATGTTGACTATGTGACATGTGATTGAATGATGCAGTTTAATTTAGAATTATGTATTGATGATTATTGTTGTATTCGATTGTGTGAATTTAATTCTAGTTGCTTCGGCTATGATTTCTCATGATATGATTGACACTTGATTGAGATGTGTAGGTTTTACATTCACTAGCAACAGGAAAATTGGAGGTAAAATTCACACTATGTTATCCCCTGTAAAACCAATCCGTTCCCAAGAGGGATAAGGATCATGTTTGAATTTGAATGTTGATTTAAGTGCTTGATTTAATTTTATTATTTTGACCTTAGTACCCTTCTGTTTAAATTGATTAATAATAAGTGTTGTATAAATTTTTACTTGATTTACACCACTTGGTATTTCTTTTACTTTGGGCCATTTAAAAGTGGATTTTTCACCCCCTTTGTGAACCCTAGAGTCCCAAAAGTTACCCTAGGTGGTTAGCCATGAGTCTAGGGTCAACTTGGACTATCTAACCCTAGATTTGACTCACGTTTGGTCACTCTAAACTATGGTTTAGTAAAAGTGACGAAAAATTGAAATAAGGGAAGTGAGAGACGAGTCATGCCTTGGGAAAGACTCATCTCCCTTCCCAAAGTTTGGGAACCCTTTCCCAAGGAAGACTTGGGAGGTCTCCTAGACTCCCAAGTGTGTGGGAGCTTTCCCCAAGACTCTCACACACGTGTGAGAGCATCTTGGAGGAAGATGGCTCCTTGAGAGAATAGGAGGATGCCATATGGCATCCCTTATCCTCTTGAGGGTGTGAGTGGGTTTGCCACCTCACCACTTGTCCTCTCACACATGTGTGAGAGCACAAGTGGATAAGGTGAGGATTGAGAGGGAATGGGAGGATGAAACACACTTCCTCTCCCTTGCAAGTGGCATGGGAGGAGGAAGGAGAAGGTGACAAGTGTCACCTTCTCATTCCTCAAGGCCAAATTGATGGCCTATATTATTTCCTCTTGTTGAGGAGTGTGGGGTTCTTGCAATTTTAATTTTTCTTGCTATTTTGGAGGAGTTTGGGAGAGTTAGAGAAATTTTCTTGAAGGATTGGAAGGCTTGGAGCTCTTCACCAAACTTACTTCCATTATAAGGGCTTTGAAGGTAGGCCTCTTAACTTGTTTTCTCACCCTAGTTTATTTAATGTATTATGTTTTAGTTTTTGGTTGTTTTGTTGTTGCATTGTTTGTTTTTTGTTGGGATGGGAGTTATGGTGAGAGCACCTCCTATGGAGGTAATGCTCAACTTGTTTGGGTAGGGGAAAGGAACCTCCTTGAGATCTCTCCCACATTATGTATTTATGCCTTGAGGATTTTTATTTGTGGAGGAGTTTATTGAATGGCAAGAGTGCCATGGAGATTATTGTGATTTTTGTGGAGAGTGGTGTTTTGGAGATTTTGGCTTGAGGCCGTGAGCTTGACATTTTATCATTTGGGAGCCCTTTGAAGTTGAGGGGTCCATTCCCTACCCTCAACAACTCATTTTCATGAGTTGAGTTTTGTGTTTTACCTATGGGCTGTTTGTGTTGTTGTGTTTCATATTTTTGTTGTGGATTGTTATACCTGTGTGAATCCCTACCTCAAATACAAAATGTGATTAGGGCTTTTAGCTTTATAATTTTATATTTATTTTTATTTGTGAGGATTTTAAATGGTGAGGTTTTGTTTTACTCTTTATTTAAAAACCTCACCTTCTTTTTTTGTGTAATTTGACTCTTGGGAATATTTCTGTTTTATTGATTTCTATTTTCCTTTTAATGGAGCAACCTAGTATTTTAATTGTTGACTCGTGATTGAAATTATTTTGGGAGGGAGGTTAATTTATTCATTAGGGAGGAATTTTCCCCTTGATTTAAATACACTTTAATAGGATTATTAGTTTTATTTTCCCTTCTTGGCGGGGATTGTACCATTTTAAATTACCGATCTATTTTATTATTTTACAGGAGTGAGTATCTTATCCTCCTCCTCCCTCCATCAATTTTAGAGTTCGTTAATAAATATACTTGTCAAAATTGTATTTAATAACTCAACTCTTCCTTTGGGTTTTATTTGATGCCTTGTCCTTTAATTTAATTTAATTATTTTATTTTTTATTATTTTTGCAATTGTTCTTAAGGTCTAATTTATTTTTATTCCTAATTTTATTTATTTTCTTTTAGTGATTTATTTTAAATTCATCTTTTTTTTGCGTTTATCGAAAACGCGTTATGCTGCCAGAATTTTGCTAGATTTTTAGGGTTAATTTTATGCGTTGTTTAATTTATTTCATTCCATCTTTCCACTTGAATCATGTACCATCTTACCATATTATTAAATCACTTTTCGATCTAGTTCTATTAAGGTTCGATGTTGGCGGATTCCTCTTCACACCTAGGAAACTAGGGTACAGATTTGAAACAGTCTAACCCTAGAAGCAACACACTTCATGTCGCATACCCCCTAGATGGCCTTCGCCATCACGGTTATGTTGACATGTCTACATCCTTGCGTATTGCCACCGAGCATGCAGACGCATGCGAGGGGGTTCCTAGGGATAGGTAGAAAAGTTTTTCGTAGTTCATGTCATGACCACATGTCAAATGTGGACATGACACGTGTGTTGTGTGTTGTGACCACATGGGAAATGTAGGCATGACATTTGGTATCAGAGCCAAGTTTAAACACTGGGCTTGTTTTGGACACATAACTATTTCCACAACTTGGACTAATTTTTGGTCACCTCATTTTTTTAGGATGCCTCCCCAACGAGTTTGGTGAGCACGGTCCCACCGCACTCCATCCCTTGAGGTTCACAGTGACTCTTCAGCTGAGGTTTAGGCACAACCAGTCCCACAGATACCGCAGGCACCACCGGCCATACCAGATATTGGGTCGCAGATATTACAGGCCTTACAGGTAGTTTTAAATAGGCTTCCATCGGTCATAGCAGAGTTACTCATAGAACCATGTGTCGAGCCCCGTGAGGATCTACGAGAGGAGCCACGCGTGGAGCTATGAGCTGAGTCCCATGTAGAGCCATGTGTGGAACCCCGCATAGAGCCGCGAGGGGCACCACGTGTGGAGCCTTATGTTGAGTTGCCAGAGACAGAGGAGGTTGGTTCGGCCGACAGGGCTCGTAGCAGGAGTCGTTCATGTCATGCTAGGTATGACAAGGCAGTATAGGTAGAGCACTTTGGTCACAGGCCTTATGACTACTATACAGATGAGCCTATCAGGAGGCCTAGAGACAGAGGAGACCCCATTAGGGATATATTGAGGTTGAACCCTCCTACATTCGTCGGGACCACAGAGGGAGCTAAGGTAGAGGCCTGGCTTATCAGTTTAGACAGATGCTTCACGTTGCGTCCTTACGATGGCAACATGAAGGCCCGTGTGGTAGTACACTTGTTGTGAGATGCAGCAGCTACCTGGTGGTGCACTGAGGAGTGCAAGTGTCACCTTTCTTTAGACACCCTCACATGGGAGACCTTCGTTGAGCATTTCATTGCATGCTACTTATCAGACCGTTACAGGTAGTGTCGTATAGATGAGTTCCATGATCTATAGCAGAAGGGTCTTACAGTGGCTCAGTATGAGGGTAGGTTTACAGAGTTATCCAGATATGCAGATTATCTTCTTGACGAGAAACTCCTGTGCATAAGTTTATCAGAGGACTGAACCACAGTACAGCAGGGCCTGTTCAGATGGCAGACCCCCAGACTTTGAGTGATGCTACTGAGAAAGCATACATCTCTGAGGAGATTCAGTGATGAGGGCAAGGTTCACACCCTTAGTTTCAGGATCGGGGACAACAGCAGCATTAGTAGAGTTCCCGTAGACCATCACAACCACCTCATAGAGGAGGATTTAGTTCCGCACCTTTACCTCCTAGGCCCCCACAGCAGCAGCAACAAGCTAGGACACAACAGAGGTCACATGGGGGACATAATAGAGGTTAGTAGCAATAGGGCCCACACAAAGATTAGAGGCAGTAGGGACCACCTGCGGGACCCACGAGGTTGCAGCAGTCTTATAGGGGCTCGCAGGGGTCTACTGGTAGATCAGGGCAGCAGCAGTCGAGTAGGACTCAGACTGGATAGGTACAGGCTAGGGGCCCTTGTTATGTTTGTGGTGGAGCTGGACACCTAGCTAGAGAGTGTCCACAGGGTTTAACAGTAGGGGGACAACCTCATGCAGGAGGATCTGAGCAGACTGTTGGTGATGTGGGTAGATCCCACCGTATGTTCGCGGTGGTTGATAACCGCCAGGCTAATTTTTAGGCATCAGTGATTGAGACATCAGGTATGATTGGGGGTAACCCCATTTCTATTCTCTTTGATTCTGGTGCTACTGATTCATTCATATCTCCATCGTTAGTGGAGCGTTGCAGGTTGGTGACCTCTAGGCAGAGTGATAGGTGGGTGGTTGAGTTGGCCTCAAGTACCAAATTGACAGTAGATCCCTTAGTCCATGACTGTGAGATTGCTTTGGGAGCCTTTACCACAGTATGCGACCTTAGAGTCATGACATTAGGATCCTATGATGTGGTGTTGGGTATGGATTGGCTTGCGGCTCATCGAGCCAAGCTAGATTGTTGTCGAAAGGTGATCAGCTGTTTAGACAATCACGACACATCAATTGAGTTTGTGGGCATGCAGAAGTCCATAGCAGTGCGTATGATATTCGCTCAACAGCTTAAGCGCTGCATGCGGAAGGGATGTCAGATGTTCACCATCACAGTGAGCGACAGGTCAGATGACAAGCCAGAGGCATCTTTGGATGATCATCCCATCCTTAGAGAGTTTGCTGATGTATTTCCAGCAGAGCTACCAGGGATGCCACCTTGATGTGAGGTAGGCTTTCACATAGACCTAGTGTCAAGTGCTGAACCAGTGTCTCGTGCACCCTACAGGATGACCACACATGAGCTCACTGAGCTCAAGTTACAGTTGGAGGACTTGCTCGAGAAGGGGCACATCTGATCGAGCGTTTCACCTTGGGGCGCTCCTGTCATTTTCATGAAGAAGAAGGATGGGTCTCTTCATTTGTGCATGGACTACAGGCATTTGAATAAGGTGACGGTGAAGAACCGTTACCCTCTGCCTAGGATTGATGATTTTTTCGATCAGATGCAGGGAGCCAGGGTGTTCTCTAAGATAGACCTGAAGTCTGGGTATCATTAGCTACATATCACAGAGGCGGATATCCATAAGACCACCTTCTAGACTCGTTATGGCCACTATGAGTTCACAGTGGTTCCCTTCGGCTTGACGAATGCCCCTGTAGTGTTCATGAGTCTCATGAATGGGGTGTTCCGTACCTATTTAGATTGGTTCATGATCATTTTCCTTGATGACATTTTGATCTATTCACGGACTGAGGAGGAGCACGAGGAGCACCTTCATTAGGTTCTACAGTGTTTACGAGAGTAGAATCTTTATGGGAACTTGGTGAAGTGTGCATTTTTCAGGACAGAGGTTCAGTATCTGGGGCATATCCTATCCGGTGATGGAATCTTAGTAGATCCATCGAAGATCAGGGCTATCAGGGATTGACCAGCACCCACTAGTGTGACAGAGGTCAGGAGTTTTATGGGGTTAGCTGGATATTACCATCGCTTTGTTGAGGACTTTTCTCAGATTGCGCACCCCATCACTTCCCTTCAGCAAAAACGGAAGAGTTTTCTTTGGACTAAGCAGTGTGAGAGGGCCTTCGGGGTCCTCAAGGAGTGTCTTACCAGCGCTCCTATATTAGCAGTTCCTGATCCTGCAACAGATTTTATGGTTTGCACAGATGCATCACTTGAGGGATTGGGAGTTGTACTTATGTAGGGTGGTAGAGCGATCATGTATGAGTTGTGAAAGCTCAAGACCCATGAGCTGAACTACCCCACGCATGACTTGGAGTTAGCGGCAGTAGTTCATGCTCTAGTTTGTTGGAGACATTTCTTGTTGGGTCGTCGCTTTGAGCTCCATTCTAATCATCACAGCCTTCAGTACATCTTTACACAACTGAATCTGAATGCCCTTTAGTGGCATTGGATGGAGTTCCTCTGCGAGTATGACTTTGATGTCCACTACATCAAAGGGAAGGAGAACGTGTTGCTGACGCATTGAGTCAGAGGTGCCACGAGCTCTTGACCTTGACTCTGAGTGTGGACTTGAGAGGTTGCATTATTCAGCATCTGCCAGAGGATGAGTGGTATCTTAAGGTGCCGTAGGAGATTAGTTCACAGAGGGCCCTTGTGGGCAAGTTTGTAGGGTATTCACTTGAGGCAGATGGGTTACTTCGTCATCAACAACACATCTATGTACCCCGCACAGCTAACCTACGTACTGTAGTGTTATTAGAGGCTCACAGAGCACCGTATGCGGCACATCCGGGGGTGAAGAAGATGCATGCCGATCTTCAACATCTATACCATTGGGTGGGTATGAGACATGACATAGCAGAGTTTGTTGCTTGATGCCTTGAGTGCCAGAGGGTCAAGGCTGAGCATTAGCATCTAGGGGGTCTTCTATACCCACATGAGATACCTGAGTGGAAATGGGACACCATTTCCATAGATTTTATTGTTGGTCTTCCTATGTCTTCACATCGCCATGATGCCATCATGGTGACAGTCAACAAGTTGACCAAAGTAGCGCATTTCTCACTTGTATGCATGACGTACAATGCGCCAACAGTGGTGAGAGTATTCTTAGATGATATTGTGAGATTACATGGAGTACCTCGCCGGATTATTTCAGATAGAGATCCAACTTTCACTTCAGCATTCTGGAAAGCCTTGCAACAGGCATTGGGTACACAGCTCAACTTTAGCTCCGCTTATCATCCTGAGACAGATGGACAGACAGAGCGGGTGAATCAGGTGTTGAAGGACATGCTTCGGATGTATGTTATGGACCATCAGTCTAGATGGGAGGAGTATCTGTATCTGGTTGAGTTTGCCTACAATAATGGGCATCACAACTCGTTGGGTATGCCTTCCTTTCAGGCTTTATACGGCAGACCATGCAGGACACCATTGAATTGGGATCAGATAGAGGACAGAGTTCCCATTGGTCTAGAGTTAGTATAGGATATGGAGCAGTAGGTCACACTAATTAGATAGAGGTTACAGGAGGCACATGACAGGCAGAAGAAGTATGCCAATGCTAAGAGGATTGATCAGAGCTTCTCAGTGGGTGATAGGGTATTCCTTAGAGTGCAGCCACACAAGAGTCCTATCCGTTATGGAAAGGGCTCTAAGCTCGCACCACGGTTTGTAGGACCCTTTGAGATTTTGGAGTGGATAGGACCAATTGCCTATCATCTAGTGTTGCCACCTAGCCTATCACGTATCCATGATGTCTTTCATATTTCTATTTTGTTGCGATATATATCTGATTTGTCTCACGTGCTGGACTGGAGTGCTTTACATGTAGAGGCAGACGAGCAATTGGCTTTGGAGCCAATTCACATATTGGCTCATTAGACGCTGGGCCTTCGAGGTCGAGAGCTGGACCAGGTTAGGGTCCAGTGGGATCGTTATGATGAGGTCACAGTGACTTGGGAGGATGCAACTAGTTTGAGGGCACTCTATCCTCACCTTTTTGACAACTTCCAGGAGGAAGTTTAGTCCTAGGGGGGAGGATGTAAAGATGATTATTTTTACCTCCGTATTTTGGATCAATATGCATTTTAGTTGATGACATTATCAGATTTATAGTGATTATGGTTTTTTTATGCAGACTTGGTTTTTATCTCCTGATTATGATAGGACATTGATTAGACATTTGTGATTTATGTGATGTTGACTATGTGACATGTGATTGAATGATGCAGTTTAATTTGGAATTATGTATTGATGATTATTGTTGTATTTGATTGTGTAAATTTAATTCTAGTTGCTTCGGATATGATTTCTCATGATATGATTGACACTTGATCGAGATGTGCAGGTTTTACATTCCCTAGCCACAGGAAAATTGGAGGTAGAATTCACACTATGCTATCCCCTGTAAAACCGATCTGTTCCCAAGAGGGATAAGGATCACGTTTGAATTTGAATGTTGATTTAAGTGCTTGATTTAATTTTATTATTTTGACCTTAGTACCCTTCTGTTTAAATTGATTAATAATAAGTGTTGTATAAATTTTTACTTGATTTACACCACTTGGTATTTCTTTTATTTTGGGCCATTTAAAAGTGGATTTTTAACCCCCTTTGTGAACCCTAGAGTCCCAAAAGTTACCCTAGGTGGTTACCCATGAGTCTAGGGTCAACTTGGACTATCTAACCCTAGATTTGACTCATGTTTGGTCACTCTAAACTATGGTTTAGTAAAAGTGACGAAAATTTGAAATAAGGGAAGTGAGAGACGAGTCATGCCTTGGGAAAGACTCATCTCCCTTCCCAAAGTTTGGGAACCCTTTCCCAAGGAAGACTTGGAAGGTCTCCTAGACTCCCAAGTGTGTGGGAGCTTTCCCCAAGACTCTCACACACATGTGAGAGCATCTTGAAGGAAGATGGCTCCTTGAGAGAATAGGAGGATGCCATATGGCATCCCTTATCCTCTTGAGGGTGTGAGTGGGTTTGCCACCTCACCACTTGTCCTCTCACACATGTGTGAGAGCACAAGTGGATAAGGTGAGGATTGAGAGGGAATGGGAGGATGAAACACAATTCCTCTCCCTTGCAAGTGGCATGGGAGGAGGAAGGAGAAGGTGACAAGTGTCACCTTCTCATTCTTCAAGGCCAAATTGATGGCCTATATTATCTCCTCTTGTTGAGGAGTGTGGGGTTCTTGCAATTTTAATTTTTCTTGCTATTTTGGAGGAGTTTGGGAGAGTTAGAGAAATTTTTTTGAAGGATTGGAAGGCTTGGGAAGGCTTGAAGCTCTTCACCAAACTTACTTCCATTATAAGGGCTTTGAAGGTAGGCCTCTTAACTTGTTTTCTCATCCTAGTTTATTTAATGTATTATATTTTAGTTTTTGGTTGTTTTGTTGTTGCATTGTTTGTTTTTTGTTGGGATGGGAGTTATGGTGAGAGCACCTCCTATGGAGGTAATGCTCAACTTGTTTGGGCAGGGGAAAGGAACCTCCTTGAGGTCTCTCCCACATTATGTATTTATGCCTTGAGGGGTTTTATTTGTGGAGGAGTTTATTGAATGGCAAGAGTGCCATAGAGATTATTGTGATTTTTGTGGAGAGTGGTGTTTTAGAGATTTTGGCTTGAAGCCATGAGCTTGACATTTTATCATTTGGGAGCCCTTTGAAGTTGAGCGGTCCATTCCCTACCCTCAACAACTCATTTTCATGAATTGAGTTTTGTGTTTTACCTATGGGCTGTTTGTGTTGTTGTGTTTGATATTTTTGTTGTGGATTGTTATACCCGTGTGAATCCCTACCTCCCTAGCTCGGGGGTGACCCACTTGCGGGTCTATGGTAGGGAGGAGAGCTTTTGAAGTGGCTGGTTTTTTTGTTCTTGTTGTTGTGTTTATTATAGGATTAGAGTGGAAAAATGAAGTGCATGAGAGCTCCTCTTTGTGTGGCTTTGTAGTGCTTTTGTGGCTGTGGAAGCCATGGCCTTTGTGGTCTCATTCTATTTTATTTTCTAAGAGATTGTTTGGTTATCTTTGCCATGAGTTGGCTATAACAAATGTTGTATGAAGAGTGTTATTCATTTAATTAAAAAGGCCGTTATCTTCCCTATTTTTGTGAGTTAAGATTTGAGAAATGCATGTGAGATGTAGTTAATTTTCTGTCATTGTAGTTCTCAAAAGGAAAATATGTTTGTGTTATAAGGTTGTTTTTTGGGTCTTATTTTAGATGAAAGAAAAGGAAAATGCATTTTTGGTTTGTATTATAATTTCAAAAAAAAAAATGTATGAGTTGTAATGGCTGGTAAATTATGGTAGAAGAAAGAAAGAGAAAATGTATTTTCATTTCTGTCTTTATTCTTCAAAAGGAAAATATGCAAGAGTTGCAATGCTGTTGTCTAGATTTTTTTTTGTAGATGAGAGAGAGAAAACTTGAGTTTTGTTATCTAGTTGTGGTTGAAAGTTCCATTGCAATAGTTGTTGTGGGAAGGAAACAAAATTTAAATTAAAATGTATTTCCACCTTATTGCTTTTCAAAAAAAAGGGGGGTATTTTTGGTTAATTGAACTGTTTTAAAAGAATGCATATTTCTGTTGCTGTATGTGTTCAAAAAAAAAAAATGGGATCATTGCTCAGACACCTATTTGATTGTTTTCAAAAAGAAATAATGTTAAAATTTCTATTATACTACTGTTTATGTAGATTTGTGGAAAGTGCATCTATATAAATTTAATTGTTATTTTACTGTTGTAATTTAAGTTAAATGTTTTTTTTGAGACTGTATAAAAAAAATAAAAAATGGAGTAAATATTACTGTGAAATTAGTTTGAACTAGAGGACCATTTGGGGTATATATATATAAATATATATACATATATATATATACACACACGTATCTATATATATACACGTATATATATATATATATATATATATATATATATATATATATATATATATATATATATATATATATATATATATATATATATATATATATATATATATATATATATAGAAGCTATTTTATTGCAAAAAAAATAGAGTTGAAAAATTATGGTGGGCGGACTGTGCACTGCCCACAGTTGTTTTTTTTGGTTATAACAAAAACAAAAAAAAGGTGAATTCTGTGGGCGGCAGCGCCGCCCACAGTAGTTAGGTTTTGAGAGGGTGTGGGGAGGAGGCCTTGCCTCCACCCACACCTGTGGGTGTGGGTGGAGGCAAGGCCTCCTCCCCACACCCCTTACCCCCCCTCGTAGCCTCCGTAGTGCACAAACCCCCATGGCCCCAGACTTTGTAGTGACCCGCAGTCCACACCTCCTCCTAATAGTTCCTCCGCCGGCAGTCACTCCAGCTACACCGCCACCAACAACCCTCCTGCCATCACCGCTCCCTTTCATTGTGCCTCCCACTTGTCTCCACCTTCCCTCACACAGTGCCGTCCACTGCTACCTTCGGCCCCTCTGGCTCCTTGAACCTCCTGTGAGGATAAACAATTATACCCAGCATATACATCAATCTCTCTCAAAAGAAAAATACAGTTATAATACACACGTTTTCCACCTTGTTAGCGGTGGGTACCTCTATGAGATGGGGCAGCAAGCCCCTCTCATGGCCTCCATGGTTGTCTTTAAACCCTAACCTGCACATTAAGGGCAAAACCAACAAGAGAAGAATATTAGAATAAGGAAAATTAGAGCTAAGGAGGAAACAAATACAAAATGTGATTAGGGATTTTAGCTTTAGAATTTTATATTTGTTTTTATTTGTGAGGATTTTAAATGGTGAGGTTTTATTTTACTCTTTATTTAAAAACCTCACCTTCTTTTTTTGTGTAATTTGACTCTTGGGAATATTTCTGTTTTATTGATTTCTATTTTCCTTTTAATGGATCAACCTAGTATTTTAATTGTTGACTCGTGATTGAAATTATTTTGGGAGGGAGGTTAATTTATTCATTAGGGAGGAATTTTCCCCTTGATTTAAATACACTTTAATAGGATTATTAGTTTTATTTTCCCTTCTTGGTGGGAACTGTACCGTTTTAAATTACTGATCTATTTTATTATTTTATAGGAGTGAGTATCTTATCCTCCTCCTCCCTCCATCAATTTTAGAGTTCGTTATTAAATATACTTGTCGAAATTGTATTTAATAACTCAACTCTTCCTTTGGGTTTTATTTGACGCCTTGTCCTTTAATTTAATTTTATTATTTAATTTTTTATTATTTTTGCAATTGTTCTTAAGGTCTAATTTATTTTTATTCCTAATTTTATTTATTTTCTTTTAGTGATTTATTTTAAATTCATTTTTTTTTTTGCGTTTATCAAAAACGTGTTATACTGCCAGAATTTTGCTAGATTTTTAGGGTTAATTTTATGCATTGTTTAATTTATTTCATTCCATCTTTCCACTTGAATCATGCGCCATCTTACCATATTATTAAATCACTTTTCGATCTAGTTCTATTAAGGTTCGATGTTGATGGATTCCTCTTCACACCTAGGAAACTAGAGTACAGATTTGAAACAGTCCAACCCTAGAAGTGACACACTTCATGTCACATACCCCCTAGATGGCCTTCGCCATCACGGTTACATTGACATATCTATGTCCTTGCGTATTGCCACCGAGCATGCAGACGCGTGCGAGGGGGTTCCTAGGGATAGGTAGAAATTTTTTTCGTAGTTCGTGTCATGACCACATGTCAAATGCGGACATGACATGTGTGTTGTGTGTTGTGACCACATGGGAAATGTGGGCATGACAGAAAGTCTCAAGTGACAGGTGTTGTTGTGTTATACCAACAGCCAACCTCCCCTAAAACCCTCCAAGGCGTAACCCTTGGAGGCTAGGAGACTCCATAATGGAGAGTAGCGCTGCCACACATATAACCACCTGAACGGATGCCCTTACCATGAACCATTGTTTAGCAAGCCAAAATCCTTCTATTTATTGACGCAGAAGGGAAACCTTTGAAGCGGCCCTGATTTATGCGGTTCTTAGCCGAGGTAGCATGGATAATCTAAAGGTTTGGTGAGGGACAAGCCTTATAAGAAACCTGGATCTTGGTATGCGTGAGAAGTGTGTGCAATTGTAAGGAGCCGGTGTTACCAAGATCCTGGAGCTACGCGCTTTGAATAGGCGCAGCTAGGGGATTCAACAAATATTGTCACATCCTCACCTTAGGTTGTTCAAAGTGCTTGTTAAATAAAATCACACATCTTTTTACAAAACAAAGAAAAATATTGATTATTGTGTGATTTATTGTGCTTGAATTGTTTGCAACAACATTGCCAAGAGACAAACCAAATCATTTGATCACATTCCAAACAAAGAAAATCTAAAATTGCCATAAAAAAATCTGTCTTTTTAGGACCTCGACAAACACTGTCTTGTTTTAGCGCCATATCTGTCTGATTTTGGTGCCATTTTACCTATGGATTGGCACTATTCTCAGAGTGACTTGCCTAAAATAGAGACCTATCCATTTGTGACCTTCACCATCTGCTCTGCCATAATCCATATTCACATCCCAAAAACCTGATAACAAGTGCATCCATTTTCTTCAAAATTTTCCAAAATCACACCTTCTCTTTGACCTTAGAGGATTAATCACCACCATTGTTCTACCCCTTTGCTACATCAACCCTACCTCATTTTCATATCCACCTCATATTTATTAATATTCTCATACCTTTTGGACCAAACCAAAATCCTTGTCATAAGAAAATCATTCCAAAAATCCCCAAAATCTCCAAAATCAAAACATCATCAAAATCTGTCATCCTCTAGAGCTAAAGTTAGATCTAGATTTCATTCTTCACATCATATCTTGCTTGGAAAGTCAATAGTCTACCTTCCAAGTGAAATCATTATCCCTCTTTGCATAAGGTCATTAGTCTACCCTAAACAAAGAAAAACATCCATTTGTGCAACCACAAATCTAGGTCCTACCAAAGCTCAATTTGTTGACTATCAAAATCATCCATAACAAACATCAAAATCAAACATCAAAATCTCTTCAAAAACAAAATGTCATCCATCACCTATCTCTTTGGTCCAAAATTTGTGCAAAAACTCAATATCGCCCATCCGTATCACCCTTAGGTTAAAACCTTTAGAAAGACATATCGATCTTCCACCACATCCTCTCCTCTACTCCATCTCACTACCACATCCATCTTTGGGTCCAACACAATCAATCAGATTCTCTAAGGTCTCCATCCCCACATCACTCTACGTCTAGAAATCAACCACATACGCGTGCATGCCCACCACGAGGTTACAACACAAAAAGAATCAAGAAATGGCAGAACATTGGCAATTTAGCATGCCTAACACCGATAGCAACAACATACCCATCGCCCAAACATTCAACCCACCTACGTACTCTTACCTCCCCCCATACGGTCCTAATGAAAATCCCTTCAGTTACTTACAACCACGACCACGACCACCACCACCACAAAATGTCCCCGTCCTATCCCAAGATGACCTAGATGTCTTTATCTTTACACAAGACGCTGATAACATGGACCTACTTGATAAAATCCTAAGGTCGGACCCAAATAGATATCTTGATCATCTTCTCAAAATTGGTACTCAACTCCCCCCATCATGATATCATCACAACCATCCACCTCTACAATTGTCCCTACCCCATCAAATACCCAAGCATCTACATCACATACCCAACCTACCATCTCTTAAACATCAACACCTACTGTATCTACCACCTCCACAAGCTCAACCGCTACCACATCTACAATTCCCACATATACCACCATCCCTACCATCTCCCAACCCATCATCACTTCTACTACCACAACTACCATAAACCCTTCCACTTCACAAATCACCATGGGCATACAAGGCAACATCATGCAAGCAAGTACCTCCACGAGTTTGCCCCCACCCCACTCTCAAACCATTACATACCTACGATAATTATTCTCACAAACACCTCGCAACACATGTAACCAATCCAATGTCCACATACCCAACGTCAACCCATATAATGTCACGTACCCAAATAATCCCATAAATCAACATAATCCCAATCCCCAAATACCACCACATGTTCTCCAACAACTCTATGCGCATCAACAACATTAGGCACCAATCAACCAAAACACCAACCCGCAATACCAACACCTCAATCAAACACATCTCCAACATCAAATCCCACCCCATCTCCAACATCTCACCAACCAACAGGCATACATACAACAACCACAACAACCATAGGATATCACAACTATTGTACAGACCTTGATCCAAAAGGTAGATGACCTACAAACTGGGGGCAAGAGAAAGTACTATTCCTTTGAGGATATTTGCCCCTATCCATTCGATCACACTTTGTACATGCCCCCTTTCCCCAAGAACTTTGAGACACCCAAATTTGACAAATACAAGGGAAAGGGAGACCCTAGAGATCACCTTAGGGAGTTCTACATCACTTGCTTAGAAGTCTCTAATAATGATACCTATCTGATGAGACTATTTCCACGAAGCCTCGGCGGTCAAGCCGCTAAATGGTTCACACATCTTCCCCCAGGCATTAGGACTTTCCCTGAGCTTGCGGAGAAATTTGTAAATCACTTCTACAATTTTAAGCACGAAATGTCTATGACAGACCTTTACAACACCAGACAAAAGAACGGAGAAGCCTTCGCTTCCTTCTTGCAAAGGTGGAGAGGCTTAGCAAGCAAACTCCGATGGCCCATTCTTGAAAAACAACTCGTCACCATGTTCATGGCCAACCTCAATCAGGAATTAGGGTTGCATCTACAAATCCTTTGTGCATCTACCTTTGAAGAGGTCATCGACAAAGGCACCACTATCGAATGAGCCCTCATTGCCAAGGGATCCATCAAACTGTATGACCACAAATCCCACAACAACAACAACTACAAATCCAATAACAACACCCCCAATACAAACAACAATGCCAACATGCAATCAAATGACAAATCACGTTATTGGGGGAAGAACAAGAACAATCTGAACGACGGTGTCATAGATGTGAAAGCTATCCAACATATACAAAACCAAACACCTGCACATACGTATGCAACAAATGTAAATAACCAGAGGGGCCCAACTAAACCACGCAAACCATGCAGACAATTCACACCCTTAGGGGAACCTGTCAAAGACATCCTTGATAGATGTATCAAGTAAAATTTGATCATGCTCCCACCCATTAGACCCTGTCAAGAGAATGAACTAAAAGCCGCGTGGTACAATGAGAACGACTACTGTGAATACCACCGCGTTGTGGGTTATAAAACAACTGACTGCATGCAACTAAAACATTGCATCCAAGACCTTGTAGAACAAAATCTAGTCAATCTCGATCACAGCGCCCAACCATCACCAAACACCAACCTAGGAGCTTACAAGAATCCCCTACCTAACCATAGCAAAGCCTCTTCATCCAACCAAGCATACAATGTCACCCCTCCACATGCGTCCTATGACTCTATTATAGGACAGATAGAACCATCATCCCATCATGTCAACACACTCACCATTCGGGCATAAGCACCCAATTGCACAGTTACAACCCGCTGTGGCCATGTATCCATCCACATAGCCCCTCCCACTGAACAAATGCTTGCATCCACATTAGATCCCCTACCTTCTCGTCCAACCACACGTCCATCACCTACCCACCAGTATAACCTCCTAGAATATCTAGGAAAGACACCTGCACAAATCTCCATCCTCGAGTTGCTCCATACATCACCACTTCACAAGGACGTCCTCGACAAAGCACTCTTGCAAACACAAGTCCCTGCCAACTTGAATGTAACTCAATTCCAAGCCATGGTAGGACACATCGCCGCACCCCACCATCTCACCTTCTCAGAAAAGGACCTACCCGCCTCCGATCACATACATAACGACACCCTACACATCGAAGTCCGCATCCACAAGCACACCATTAAAAGAGTCTTAATAGATGGTGGCTCTGGCCTCAACATATGCACTCTAAAACTGCTAAAACACTTGGGGTACTCTAATGTGGTTGTCAACACCAGCGAGTGCATCATAATCAAAGGCTATGATGACACTGAACGGCTCTCTAAAGGCACTATCAAGCTTCCCATACAAGTGGGACATAAAATATTGGAAACTAAATGTCAAGTTCTTGATCTCGACCTCCCCTACAACATCCTTCTTGGCAGACCATGGATTCATGCCATGTAAGACATCCCATCCACCTTCCATCAATGCATTAAATTCCCTCACAATGACATAGAAGTCACAGTCTATGCCAACCCTCAACCCTTCCAATACTATAGTTTTCTGGAAGGCCACAACCAAACATTCTGCTCATATAATAAAGCCACTGCTGAAGCCAATCCAATAGCATCAAACTCATATGTCGACCCCGCAAACATTGCCTCCACTTCATCCCAAGCATCTCCACCACCCGAGGTCTAGATCAAGCTAACCGACATGGGATGTGGGGAATATGACCTACATGGCACCTTTTGTGTGGGCACATTACCCAATCCTAAGACATTCGGCATCCCAAAAATAGAGGCAGCCAATATAGTCATCATCAAGTGCAAACCCTCGCCCATCTTCGAGAAGAAGCACCTCCTAGATCAGGATGTGCTCGAAGATATCTCATCTTGGCTTTACAAGCATGAAGAGCCTAAGCAAGAAGCCCCCACAATCCCAACAAAAATCTATGACAAAGGTTCTAAAATTGTCAAAAGCATGGGCTATAAAGGACAAGGCGGTATTGGCCTTCATGAACAGGGAATCGTAGAACCACTGCAAGCAACAAAGAATCTCTATACTCAAGGGTTAGGGTATGGTCAACCACAATGCATCCTCACTACCAGTGAGTGTATCTTAGTCGAGGTCGCTACAGTCTCCTTAGACGTCGACAATGTTAACGAAACGGGCCTTTAAGACTCCTTTAGTGACTTCACTGACTTCTTCGACTCATCCATTTGTACCATCTACTCAGTCACCACTCTCGCTTCACCCTCCAATGACTTTCCACTAGTTTACCCCGACCTCATTGATTGGGACCAACGAGGACCTCTTGTCTTTGACATCGCACCTAACAATGAGGCCATCGCTCCTAACGATGAGGCCATCGTGAAATGATGGGGGTAAGAGATCACTTCCCTTTGGGAGATCATCGAGTAGGATACATAATGGAACTCAATCCAAATGCCTATTTCAGGGAGACAACCCCTGCTTCCAGTCACAAAAACACAAAAATAAAAAATGGATTTGATGGTGAAAACCGTTCTACGGCAGTATCAGATCCCAAAATAGTAAAAACAAAAGACGTATCTCCTGGTGAAAACCTCCATGAGGTGCCAAGAAATGGAAGCATGGGCCTCCCTGAGATAGACAAAGTCTATCCAGATAGATCACCCATCTTGGTCAAACCAGCTCAAGAAATGAATCTTGGGACAGAGGAAGAGCCAAAAATCACATACAAAGCAGAATCTCTCAGCATACAGGAACATGAGAACTTCTTGTCCTTTTTCACACGCAGAAATTGCAATTTTGCGTGGACCTATGTGGACATGCCAGGGCTAGATCCTACTTTGGTGGTTCATCACCTTGCAGTATGCCCTGATGCAAAACTAGTCAAACAGAAGCTCAGAAAAATGAATCCTCAGGTGGCTCTCCTCGTCAAAGTAGAGCTAAAGAAGTTACTGGATGTTGGGTTCATTTGCCCAATCAATTATCCTGAATGGGTTTCAAACCTGGTACTAGTTGCTAAACCAGATGGCCAAATCTGCTATTGTACCAATTTCAGGGATCTCAATAAGGCCTGCCCTAAAGATGACATCCCACTACCAAACATTGACATGATAGTGGATCTCACGGCAGGACATGAAATGTTATCCCTCATGGATGGTTTCTCATGATATAACCAAATAAAAATCGCCAAAGAGGATCAACACAAAATAGCCTTCATATGCCCATGGGGAACATACTACTGGGTGGTAATGCCATTTGGCCTGAAAAATGTAGGAGCTACCTATCAAAGAGCTATGATTGTCATCTTCCATGACCTCTTCCACCACATCATGAAAGACTATGTGGATGATTTGCTAGGGAAATCAAAGACCAGAGAAGAACACTTAGATGTGTTGGCCAAAATCTTCGATAGGTTAGAGCAATACAATGTCTGTTTGAATCCAAAGAAATGCGTCTTCTGTGTCACCTCAGGCAAACTTCTGGGATACATAGTCTCGAGAAGAGGAATTGAAGTTGATCCTACAAAGGTCAAGGCCATCATTGAAATGCCACCTCCAAAAACACTGAAATAGCTACGAAGCCTGCAGGGAAAACTCCAGTCTATTCGATGATTGATTGCTCAACTTGTTGATAAGTGCCAACCATTCCAGCATCTGCTCTGAAAAGACATAGCTTTCATCTGGAATACTCAGTGTCAGGATGCCTTTGACCAACTAATAGAATACCTGGCTAATCCTCCTGTGCTAACTCCACCAAGGCAAGGCGAACTCCTCCTGCTTTACATCTCCGCAACAGAGACAGCTATCAAAGCCTTGCTAGCACAACTCGATGAACAAGGGAAAGAAAGAGCCATCTACTACATTAGCTGCACCTTGATCTCATATGAGCTCAACTACACACAAATTGAATGAGCATGTCTAGCCCTTGTCTTTACATCACAAAAGTTAAGACACTATATGCTCAATCACAAATCCAAGCTCATCGCCAAGATGGACCCACTGAAGTACCTGCTAAACAGAGCTACTCTTACTAGGAGAATGGCTAAATGGGTCATGATTCTCACAGAGTTTGATAAAGAATACATTGAGAGAAAGGCCATCAAAGGGCAAGTTATAGCAGATCAGCTGGCTGAAGCACCTAGTCCAGCAGAACATCCTACAATAGCAGAGTTTCCTGACGAATCTATCTTGACAATCACACCAGCCACAGACACATGGAAGATGTATTTTGATGGATCATACACTCACAGAGGCTGAGGGTAGGCATCCTATTTGTTACCCCTCAAGGTGACACAATCCCTAAGTCCTTCAAGATCACATTTCCATCTACCAACAACGTAGCAGAATATGAGGCCCTTATCACAGGTCTCCGAATGGCCATCCAATGGAAAATTGAAAAGCTAATTGTTTATGGTGACTCTCAACTAGTCATCAGGCAGGTCAATAATGAATACAAAACCAAGGATGACAAGCTCCTTTCCTATAAAAAGATGGTCGATGATTTCAAAGACTACTTCAAAGACATCCATTTCGAGCAAATCCCAAGACTCAATAACAAAGCAGCAGATGCCATGACAACTATTGGATCTCTGGTAGACATGAATAAGGACAACAAGAAATGTGAGTTCCTGATTGAAGAACTCCCCATCCCAGCATACGATGTTCCTCAATCCGAACTAGTGTGTGAAGTCATTGGTCCCTTATCCCTGTGGTACCAAGAAACATACTTATACCTCCACGACAACATTCTCCCCCCTAATCTGTCCACCTCACAAAGAAAATCGTTCATCCGTCGAGCATCCCGTTTCATCCTTGTAGGTGACACCCTATATAAAAGGAGTCTTGATGGTACGCTTCTATGATGTTTAGACTCTAGGGAAGCTGAAGTAGCCTTGGAAGAGGTACACGTAGGCATTTGAGGGGATGCATTCAAGTGGACCCACTCTTTCTAAAAAGATCCTCAGGACTGGATATTATTGGCCAACAATGGAACAAGATTCCCATAGGTTTATCAAGAAATGCCTCCCATGTCAACAGCATGGCGATCTCATCAACGTACTAGCACAGGAGTTGCAACCAATCACAACACCATGGCCTTTCTCACAGTGGGGACTCAACCTCGTAGGGAAAATACATCCTCCATCCTCCGATGGCCATAAGTTCATTATCAGTGCTATGGAATACTTCACAAAATAGGTGGAAGCAATACCACTCACCTTCACCACATGCATCCAAATCTTGAAATTCATCCTCCACTACATCATCTGCCGATATGGCATCCCCCATTCCATCGTCATTGATAATGGAAAGCCCTTCAAAAACTAAGAAGTTTGCACCTTGTGCGAAAAATTTGACATCAAACACCATTTCTCCACACCGTATTACCCTCAAGGAAATGGTCAAGCAGAGGCTTCTAATAAAACCATCCTCTGCATTCTCAAGAAGACAGTCAATGAAGCTGGCCATGACTGGCATCTCCAACTCAACCCCGTCCTATGGGCCTACCGCACAAGCATCCGCACTCCTACAGGAGCCACTCCATTCTCACTAGTATTTGGATCTAAAGCCATTTTACCTATCGAGGTTGAGCTCCCATCTCTCTGAGTGTCCTTACAAAACATTATCTCTGATGAGGAATACCACGTTGCATGGTTGCATCAACTAGAACTACTGGATGAGAAACGCCTGAATGCGTTGAACCACCTACAGGCATATCAGAATCACCTTCGAAGAAGCTACAATAAGAGGATCAGAACCCAAAAATTTGAAGTAGGTGACCTTGTCCTTATGGAAAATTAGAAGAACCTGCAAGAACATTCTAAGCAAGGAAAGTTTGAACCCAATTGGCTAGGACCTTATGTCGTCATGGCCAATTATGGGTCAGGAGCACATCAGCTTGCAACACCTGAGGGCCAGCCTCTAGATGAGCCGATGAACATCCTGCATCTCAAGAAATTCTATGCATAACACATCTGGTACCCCAAGTCAAAAAAATAAAAAAAATAAAAAAATCAAAAACACCAAAAAATTAGAAAATCAAGAAAAATCAGAGTGCAATAAAAACTTCCAATGGTGAAAATCACTTCAGTGACGCCTTGGATAAGTACCATGGTGAAAACCTATTTCAGGCACCATGGGTAGTGGCTAGTTCTACCATCTAATAAGTCCTCTTCCCGTCACATCACTCCATATCTCATGCATCCCATGGCTTGGAATTCTGAAACATCAAGTCCTATCACCCAACCCATCCTATCCCATCCCAAGGACAACTCATGGAACAAGGATCCTTGTAAGCTCCCTTTGTACATACAAAATCAAAAAATCCAAAAAATAACACATCTCATCACAATCATCAAACACACATCAATCTTCATCACATCACACCCATCCCAAACCATTCCCACATCATCAAGTCATGCCAGAACTACATATTCATTTCACCTGCATCTTAAAAGTACTTTGATCCCGTGGACACAGGGTATGTAGGCAGTCTAGAATACGAAGGATGTTTCTAGTACTCAGGTATATAAGATGCACCCATCCAACCTGTTTGGATGGTCCCCATTCACTTAGCTTTCTAGATCTCATAAATGATACACACGCTACATATATGCTTGAAACATGCTCCCTCAAAAATCATCAATCCACATACCAACTATAATCCTACATATGGCCAGACTGTTCTTTTGCCCATCTTCCAAAAATTTTCTAATCAAACACCAACTAATCTATGTCCTAGGATATATCTTTCCTACAATGGACAAAAATCTATCATTCTATCATCATGTCTCTTGGCAAGAGCACACAAAGGCTATTTGTATCCTTTTGTTGGTCTTTTTGATTATTGATTTTTATCTTTTTGTCTCACTCTAAGTCATCTCCAAAGCTACCTTGATCTCATTATATCATGGTAAGTAGCGGATAGCACCTGGAGTAAATATAGTCATTGTTTCTGTATGCTGTGCTTGTGGGTTGGTTTCATTACTCTAAGAATAGTATTCATATCTTGAAGTCTAGGTCGGTTCTAGCATAATGTGTCCCATTTGCATATACAGGCATCAGAACCTTATATGCATTATTTGCACTTATCACTATGAGTCCCCTTCCTAGGCTAGACAAGATTATACTACCTTGGGCATGCATGAAATCAACCTATTGTTTGTGGGTCTAGTCCATGCAATCGTAGGATATACATCATCACCTAGGTCATTTCATACCTTTGTGAACTGTATCCTACATTGCTACAGTAAATTAAGAAGTGGTCTCAATTCATCTTTTGCAACTACTGTTACTAGCTCAAAATCATCATCCTAATCACTTATTCAACTATCCCATCTTAGCCTAGATTTGATAATCACCTTCCCCCCACCCCCCCACCCATAGGTCCAGATGCTATGTCAAAGAGGGGCAAATGTAGACACCTAAAAATGTCTTCTACCATCAAACTGACTCCCGACAACCCTAAACACACCAATTTCCCTTCTAACCTATTAATTAAATTTTTATTTAATTAATTACCCCTTTCGTTTTCCAAATTCACACCATTTTATCCCCAAAATTGAATTAATTTCATTAATTCAATAGTCCAAACCTTGGCCAATTAATTTAATAATTATGCAATATTTGTTAAATCAATTTCCCCTTTTTCACTAAATCCAATTAATTAGTTAAAACCCTGTTAACTAATTTATTTAACCTATAATTAACCTATCCCTACCCTAGACAATTAAATAGCTATTATTTAATTGCCTACCCTAGCCTACCTCATCATAGCCCTAGGATTAATTAAATAAAACCTCTGTTTAATTAATCCTAACCCCTTCATTTGGGTGGTCAAACCTTGTTTAACACCCTTCCCCACATCCTCCAAATAAAAAATTAAATTAAATCCACATAAGTCAATTTTTTATTTAAAAACATCCCACATCACATTTATTTCTCCTTACAAACCCATACTCATTTATGTAATCTCTTCCCCAAATTAATTTTTAATTCATTTACATTCCCCCATATGAATCTTTAATTCTAAAATAATCCTTCACCCCCATGTTCATTAAATAACCCCTTTTCCCAAAATGAATAAAAGAATCACTTTTATTCCTATCCCTCCATTCATTCAAGATTCAATCTAGGCCCTCCACATTACTTTTATCCTCCACCATTGATCTTCTAAATCAATCTCCACCATTGGATCAAAATCCCTTCCAAAAGTTTATAAATAGAACCTCTCACAATCCATTTTGATCATCCAAGTTTATGCAAAGTTACCATGTCAAAATCACTTTTGAGCTAGAATAGTGAGTTGCAAACTAGAGTAGCATTTCACATTCAAATCCATTGTCTAGGGATTATCTTTGTCTAGGAGCTTGTTTTGGGTGCAAAGGCTCCTTCCTCCCTTGATGGGATTGGGTTTGCATGTAAGGTATAACTTTGTGTTTATTGCATTTTGTTTAGTAAAACACCATGCATGTATCACAATAAATCCATAAAATCAAAAACATCATCGCATAAACATAACACATCCATCGCATATAAATTCATAACGAAATACTACATCCATCACATAGGCATCATCATAATAGAGCATCATAATCATAGCATCATAAACCATCAAAAAACATCGCATCATATATAATGACCGCAAAAAAAATGTACATCGCTCATGTATCCATCAAAAAATATAGTGTCCTGATACAATGCCTCTAAGGGCTAACATGATATAACTATCACATGGAGGATCCTCTCTTTGAAGGAGTGGGAGACTCTGACCCTGGTCGAGGCTGTGATCTTGTTGGTGGCTGTGGCTGTGCCTGCACCTGTGGAACTTGCTGGGGCACGTGTGAGGGAGGAGGCATCATCTACTGAATGGACTGAATAGACCTCGATCTATGTGATCTCGATGCCCTCGATCCACTAACCTAGCTATAGCTCGGTGCTCACTACTCTGCTGGCACGACTGCATAATATAGGCCCCTATAATACTCCATCTGCCTACTGCTCTCTGTCAATTCCCCCTAAACCTGGCTCAATTGTCCTTGCAGCTAATATAATTGTGATTGCGCTTGAGATAACTGTGTCTGCATCACTACCAAGACTGGGGCAAGTCCACCACCTGAAGCCGGTAGGCTACCCAATGAAGTCTCTACCTGCTGGGCCCTGATGAGTGCTGCATCTCGCTCCCCTGTCAGAGTGACTATGTCACCCTGAGCCTGTGCTAACTTTGCCTCGCAGCTCTCTAATACCTCCTGCAGGCTCACCACCTGTGCTCTTAGGGTCTCCATCTCCTCCTCATCCTGTCACCTTCGACGAGGTGTAAGCCTCTCACCCTCGGCCTCTCTAGCTATCCCTGAAGGGCCTGCTTCTGCCCTGCTACCTGCTGCCCTCCCCCAACCACTTTCTGCTGTGCTACCTGTGGTGGGGGTAGGTCACCCCTATTCGCCCTCGGCTATCCCCCATGCCACCGAGGTCCCCTAGGCTGTCGCCCTAACCCAACCTGCACCCGCTCAATAGGTACCTATTGCCCCACCTGCCCCTGTCCTACTGCCACTGCCGCTAACACATCTATCGGCTGGCCATCCCTGCCAACCAACCTCTCCTCTCCATCATCTCCAATCTCCATGAGGACATCCTCAAGAATCTCCTCTCCCTCCCCCAAACAGTTATCCCCATCAGAGTCATCTCCATCATCACCTAAATCATCCCCCCTGTACCTACCGCCTCCTCTGCTGGATCTGTCAACCGAGTAGGCCGATGTATATGCCACCATATATCATACGTAGTTGTAGTCCTTGCATCTCTAACGGTGCTCCTCCAATCCCACCGTACTAGCCAGCTAAGGCAACCTGTGGCTGTATGGCTACAGGCTAATAGGCCGCATCTCGAGGTGTCTGCACGAATATCACCATCTACTGCGGAGTGTCCTGTACCAAACCATTTTGTCACATGACCTGCAATGGTAGATACATATCTATAGTATGGCCTCCTCGACCCATAAGGTACCACTGTTGTAATGCAAAAGGGAGATGAATGTCATCATCTGGCCACAGCTCTACACCGATATATGGTTGCAGGGTCACCCTAATCACATCATCTAGCATCCTCCTCCAATGCCGCACCTGCCCAATATACGTGTACTCTGCATCCTGATATAAAAACACAAAAGCATCAAATGGCCACTGATAATACCCACATGTTGGCCTGGTAACTAGGATGTGCTCCCAAATCCATACATGAAGCAGAGTGACTCTGGCTGACAACGCTCTATCATGCAGGTAGGTGACTGTATGCATCTCATGGTATAACTACCCCAACATCGCTAGTCCCCAGGCATAGACAGTCTCATGCCCCACCATCCCCTCTATCATCCTGCCCCAGTCAACCAGAAAACCCCTGTCTCACCTGTCAAGCATCATAACCCCTCCAATCAAAGCACATAGGAATAAGGCAAAGGGATCTGCACCCGCAGCTAGTGTCCCCTCATAGTCCATCTCTCTCTCGTCCATAGAGAGAACCAGGTGGTCTACTCCAAACACTCTGATCAGGGCATTCCGCCCCATCCTCATGTCATATCGAACCCACCAACCTTGAATAGGTAGCTTGAGGATACGATAGACATCCTCAGGTGTAATGGTCAGCTCACTAGTCAACAATAGAAAACTGCAGGTCTTAGAGCGATACCGCTCCACAACCACTGTCATCAGAGCTCTATGAGCTCGCAAAACTGGCATCGACAACACCGTCAGAAGCCCCAATCTCACCAACCACGCCCATGTAGCATCAACAAAATCATCGAATAGTGCCATCACAGAGGGAACTCATCACTCTCATGACTGCAATATAAATTGCTGTGTATCCTGCATACGCAACAATATGGTTAGATGTCAACCTATCTATTTCTAAACCAACCTTTTTCTTCTAAATGTCTAAAAAGCTAGCATCATGTGGCATGAAAACAGACAACTCCTTGTGCCATTTTTTACAATGGCGCTAAAATTTCCTCTAAAAGGTGCTAATACAGAAAACCATGCCACTGCGCAGACCTCTTTGCGCTAATCCAAACCATAGCGCCACTGTGCGCTATACATGGCGCCATTTTGCCCAATGGCATCACTATACCTTTTGGTGCTAATTCACACAATAGCACCAATAAACCAACAAGAGCCACTTCAGTAAATAGCGCTAATTCACATAATAGCACTAAAATGAAACATAGCGCTATTCCCCAGGATGGCGCTATTCCAGAAAATAGCACCACTTTCACCCCAATTTGGTGCTAAAATGCCAAATTCTATTCTTCTGCAAATTGTGCTAATCTCTAGGATAGCGCTAAAACACCTACCTAATGGTGACAAACTGCCCTACCCTACCCTAGTGGATGGTGCCAATCTAGAGGATGGCACTAGTCCACCTTGCCGTTGGTGCTACATGCTCCAACCCCACATCCCAAACCCCCAAAATGCATGTAAAATGAAAAAATTACAAAGACAGGGTTAGGCCCTACCGGGGGTCCAGCATCTGGTGCCCGGCCAAACTCTCGGAACCGCTCGGAGATGTGTCGAAGTTGCGAGAACTGGGGGTTGCGGTCAGCCATCTCTCCTTCGTCCTTTCTTCTCCAAAGTCAAAAGTGTGCAAATGTGGCACTCTAAGGGCCCACTTTGCCTAATATAGTGGGCCATGTCATACCTCCACCCCCTCCTTTTCCCTCCAGGGTACAGATCTTAGCCGTTTTTCTCTGTTTTTCTTCCTGTCATCCTCTTTTCCCATCACCTATCCAACTTTCACTCCCGTCACATCCTTTTTGAGAACTTGCCCAGAAAATTTTTATTTTCCCGCCGACCTCTTGAGGGGGCATCCTTTATCCATCTCATACTTGCCTGGTAGCTGGGGCATATTTTTCTTCGACCTGATGCCACTTCCCTCCTAGGTCCAAACGCCACATCAAAGAGGGGCTAATGTAGACACCTAAAAATGTCTTCTACCATCAAACTGACTCATGACAACCCTAAACACACCAATTTCCCTTCTAACCAATTAGTTAAATTTTTATTTAATTAATTACCCCTTTCGTTTTCCAAATTCACACCATTTTATCCCCAAAATTGAATTAATTTCATTAATTCAATAGTCCAAACCTTAGCCAATTAATTTAATAAATATGCAATATTTATTAAATCAATTTCCCCTTTCTCACTAAATCCAATTAATTAGTTAAAACCATGTTAACTAATTTATTCAGCCTATAATTAACCTATCCCTACCCTGGATAATTAAACAACTATTATTTAATTGCCTACCCTAGCCTACCTCATCATAGCCCTAGGATTAATTAAATAAAACCTCTGTTTAATTAATCCTAACCCCTTCATTTGGGTGGTCAAACCTTGTTTAACACCCTTCCCCACATCCTCCAAATAAAAAATTGAATTAAATCCACATAAGTCAATTTTTTATTTAAAAACATCCCACATCACATTTATTTCTCCTTACAAACCCATACTCATTTATTTCCTCTCTTCCCCAAATGAATTTTTAATTCATTTACATTCCCCCATATGAATCTTTAATTCCAAAATAATCCTTCACCCCCATGCTCATTAAATAACCCCTTTTCCCAAAATGAATAAAAGAATCACTTTTATTCCTAGCCCTCCATTCATTCAAGATTCAATCTAGGCCCTCTACATCACTTTTATCCTCCACCATTGATCTTCCAAATCAATCTCCACCATTGGATCAAAATCCCTTCCAAAAGTCAATAAATAGAACCTCTCACAATCCATTTTGATCATCCAAATTTATGCAAAGTTAGCATGTCAAAATCACTCTTGAGCTAGAATAGTGAGTTGCAAACTAGAGTAGCATTTCACATTCAAATCCATTGTCTAGGGATTATCTTTGTCTAGGAGCTTGTTTTGGGTGCAAAGGCTTCTTCCTCCCTTGATGGGATTGGGTTTGCATGTAAGGTATAACTTTGTGTTTATTGCATTTTGTTTAGTATTTCTACCTTATTTGCATATATAATCTACAAATGCCAAAGGGGGAGATTGTTGGTAAGAGACACTACTACAATGAATAATTGAGTGTTTTCATTGATGGCAACAAGGTAAAGAGGCTCTACTCTAGCAGACCAAATTGATCTGGTATCAAGGCATGCAAGGCTTTTGGTCTGGATGACTAAAATAACTAAGTGTTGGTAGTTCACATGAGACAGTGACATAGAGGTAATGTAATGACTGTCATTGGTCAAAAGTTGAAGATCAGATCATGTGATTTAGATATGTTGTTTGCAGTCCTTAGGTGATCTTATATCCAAGGTTTCAGCATTTAATCAAACCCAGAAGTATATCTTCAAATGGCCTAAGCCTGGCAGAGCAAAATTGAGTATTATTCAGAGTAGAACACTCAATTGATTTGGTTTGCATTCCTTTGGTTTTGCATATCTTGATATGTAGTTTTGAGGTGTTGTAAACACTTGTATGAAGTGTCTAAATCCAGAGTTGTAGGTTTTGAAGTCCATCGAAAAGATAATTACAAGCTGTTGAGTATCACTACATTGTTTGACAGAGTCTGAGTTCTGATGGTTCGCATTTTGCCACTAAAGGATATTTTCCTTTGCGGTTCTGAAGGTATGATTTGTGATGTTTGAGTAGTCTTTGACATCATTTTGAGCAAGTCCTATGGTCCACAATCAAAGATGTAGTCTGATAGATGAACTAAATCAGTGGCAGTCTGTGTTAGAGGCCGGCATGATAAGTTTGAATTGTATGCCATAAGTTCTATTGTTTAGAACTTAATCTTGAGGCCTGTTGCAAGTATGTGCCTAATTGGTGTTATCATTGATTTCAACATATTCTTGTTGTCATTGGTGTTAATTGTATCTTATTCTATTACTTGTTTAGAGGACTTGTATGTTGAGGATATTGAGAAAATTAGCCTCTCTAGAAGAAACAAGTGAGTTACAGAGAAGTGCAGTATAGACAGTGAGTTGTATGTTGAAGAATGGTCTGGTAAACTGCTCTGCATTTGCTCCTACTTGAAGATAGTGGTCTATGTATTGGAAGTAAGTTTAGAGGTATGTTTGAGGATGCTACATTTTAGGTCTGATCCATCTGCATGAAGATCTGAGTGAGTTGTGTTCACCAGAGTGAAGCCTACTTTTTCTGTAAGTTCAGTTGAGATAGGAAGATAGTATTTGGCTCAACATTCCTCCACAATAAAGTATTTTTCTCTGTGGTTCTAGAGGGAAGTCTAGGATGTTGGTAAGTGCCTATTGTTGTAATGGTTCATGGTTTGGTGGTCCACAATCTTTCTTTTATGACATTTGAAGACAGTGAAGCTCATGTGTTCCAGTGAGAAGATTCCTATGGATAAAGTGGTTAAGGTTCATGTGGTTTCTCCTGATGATTATAGCATTCTTGTAGATGTCTCCTTATCATGTTCCTATCTAGACTTTGGTCCACATTAAGAAATTGAGATGGTGTGAGAAGATTATTCCCAGTTAATGTAGTGTGTAACCAGTCTTGACTGACCTGGTTGATCCTAGTGATTATGGAGATCTCTGGAAGATTGTGGAAGCATGTTGTGGTGTGGAAGATTGTGTTTGACTCCTAGCTAAGGCATGGCATGATCTACATTTCATTCCCCTTGCATAAAGTTGTAATAAGTCAAGACCTATTTTGTAAATGTTTGTAATATCAACCTTGGAGATTGTTCCAATGGTTGATGGTTGTGATGCCGACCTTGATGATCATTCCAAGGTTGATGTAATGTATAAATACTTGTAGTTGAGTCATGGAAAAGGTGTTCTTGAGTGAAAATGAATATTTATTAGGAAAGGTCCAAAGGCAGAGCAGAGGAGGGGCATAGGAAAGAAGAGGAAGAGAAGAGAAGAGGAAGAGACAAAAAGAGGAAAAGTAGAGAAGAGAAAAGGTAGAGTAGAAAGTTATTATACTTCAGTTGCAAATAGTGAAAAGTTTTGATAGTGGCAATGAATAGGGTTTAACAGCCCTCAGAATTTAACAGCCCTCAGAATTTAACAGCCCTCAGGGTTTAACAACCCTTATTGTAATCTTTCTAGGTTTAGGGTTGTGGTAGTGAGCCTGCTAGACCTAGTTGTTCTTCATGGCAGTAAGATAGTATGTTTAGGCCAGTGGGGTGACCAAGCCTGAACATCACTATTTCAAGATTGCAATACTTATTGAGAGTTCATACTCTCCATGGTTTTTCCCCACCTTGGGGTTTTCCATGTAAATTTGGTGTCTCTTGTGTTTGATGTTGTATCTGTGGTTAAGTTTTTGATTTCATGCTCTCATTGTTAAATCATAATAATTATGGATAAGTGATGAATGTTTGAATTGTAAAAAGTGTTTAAGTTTTGTGACAACTGATTCACCCCCCCTCTTAGTTGTCTGACGCATATCAACAAGGCTGACATATGTGAATTCAATTCAAGTGTTGTTTGAGTCCACTGGGAGTTTTGGTAAATGAATTTGGCCAACAAGCTACTTAAGGTATGAGTGCATGCTTCACTTTATTAGGCCAACCTAATATGAAGATTTCAAGTGTTGCTGATATATATATATATATATATATATATATATATATATATATATAAGGGATCAAATTCAATGTTTGGGTTATGTGATGCAAATGTGAGATATACATATGTGCGACATATAGAGGAAGGCAATTTTGTGGATGCAATAAAGAGAAGAAGAAGAGATATCTTATTCCCATGTAAAAGAAGAGCAGTGAAACAGAATAGTCAAAGATGAAGAGTTTTGAGACAATATTTATGTGCTTCATTAGAGCTGTAAATAGGTATGTGTAGATGCAGTCTAAGTAGTTCAACTTTGCAGTGAGCCATTCTTCCTTATTATTTCTTTCTCTAGGTAGAGAGCCTTGTTTAAAGTGAGCATTTTTTTGGGCAGTGAGCCTTCTTGTAATCCAGTATTGTGCTATAATAATATATTGTTAGCTAATACTCACTATGGTTTTTCCCTTTTTGGGTTTTCCACATAAAAATCTTGGTGTTCATGTGTTATGTCTTTGTGCTTGTTGTTCCTTTGCTTATTCTTCTTTCATATTTTTAATTTTGGATATTGAATTAATGAACTTGTTAAGAAGTGGTTTTGTGGAATACTGATTCACACCCCTCTTAGTATTCCTTACTATCAACAATTGGTGTTAGAGAAAGGTTCCTTGGAAGAAGCCTAACAACTTGAGGAAGATCTGGGAGAGTTCACTCATGGCAACTAGAAGATTTAGAAACTTCTCAAACAATGTTGAACTCGAAGCAGCTCTTATTGATCTTGAAAAGTCTGAAGTAGAAGTCAGGGATCTAAAGGATAACTTACAAGAAGCTGATGAATGCATCTCAAAATTAAAAGAACAAGTCAAGAAATTCAAAGAAAAATAGAAAGAAGTTAGTGATCAATTGATATCAGTAAATGTAACCCTAAATGATTTGGAAATAGAAGTTATAGAAAGGACAAAAGAAGAAGAAGATCTAAATATAATGGTGAAAAGAAAATCAAAAGATTGTACCAAACTTGAAAAAGAAATTGTGAGTCTAAAAGCAGACTTGGAAAAAGCTAAGAGCTATAAATAAAAGTTCAAGATAAGTTCTACAAAGCTTAATGAAATGATTTCTAGTCAAAAGAGTGCTGATGATAAGCAAGGTTTGGGGTTTGAGAAAGGAGAAAGTTCAAAATCTAGTTAAACAAACACTGAGTTAAAGCAAAATAGAGGGAACCAGTTTAGAAATCAAAGAAGAAGACCTAGAGGACCTTCGGTCAAATAGCCAAATGCTCAAAGGTATCCATCTTCCAATGGCCATTATTTTAATTGCAATGAGTTTGGTCATAAATCTACTCAATGTAGAAGTAGAGTAAATCAGAATGTTCCATCATTCTCTCATCAATGTTTCAATTGCAAGAAAATTGGTCATAAACCAAATGAATGCAGAAGTCTGGTAAGAAATGGCTTTCAGATTTCAAAGAATACTCAATCATTCAATGGAAGATGTTTTGAATGTAATAGATTTGGAGACATGACTAATCAATGTAGATCAAGGATGAATTCATTTAGAGGAAGGAATCAAGGACAAGGAAACATTTTGTGCTTCAACTGCAACAAATTTGGACATGTTGCAAGATTTTGCAGAAGCAAGAATGTGAAAAGAAATTACTATGCTGAAGAAATAAAAACATAGTAGAGGAATGATAAGGGAAAAGAGAAAGTTGATATGGTTGAAACTGAGAAAGAAATGGACAAAATCTGGATCAGGAAAGAAGTAAATGAGGTTAAGGATGGATCTGCACCAGCATCTGGTGCAGATACTTCCTCCAGGAGGTAAATTGGGAGCTCTGGCTCAAGGGGAGCTGCATTGAAATTTCAGAACCCCCAGCCAATCTGCTAGTGCTAGAATCTGACACTAAGATATGATGGAAAGAATCATATGATAGATCTTTTAAAGGAAGTTCTAGAAGAAAAGGATCAATTACAAAGATTTGTGGAGTAATCTAAAGTGTCTATGGTTGTTAGGAAAGTGCTTGACAACTTTCTAAAGATGACATTAATGACACTTAGGTTTTGGCATGCAAAGGTTAAAAGGAGTTGTATCCAAAGGAAAAATCATTCTGCATTCCATGCACTCAAGTGACTAAGGTGAACCAAAGCAAGAATCAAAGCAACTACAGTAATCTCCAAAACATTTCAAGGCAAGATCAAGCTCAACTCCAATCTGGTGAAAGAGGTATTTATAATTTGAAAAACTTGCTGTGAAAATTAAATTACTTTGGGAAAATTTTTACTCCTCACGTAATCGAGATAGGGAAAATGCCTCGCCCCAAGTTTAAGAAATAATTCTTCAAATCACTAGAAAATGATTTGTTAGGTGCACTCTCAATTACTCCACATGGGGTTATGCATATGGAAGATATCAGAGCATACATTCATATCAGTCTAGAAGAATATGATCACATGAAGTTAGGAAAATTGTATTTGGATGAACTGACTACTATGGATATTGTGTTGAAAGATGAATATAAAGTTCTAGGAGGAAAGAAATTTGACACCTGGTTGGATTTTCCTACAATTCTGAATGATGCATGGGTCAAGCTTATTCTAAGAAGAATTAATGATGAATCTCTATGGCATGATGAACCCTATATGATAACTAAAGAAGCCATTAAAGCTATAACCAACATGAGCTCCTCCAGAAGGGTTCCAGGCATAAAGAAAATGAAGAACAATCTGGTAATGCAATGAACAAGAGCCAAATTGGATAAGATTGCCCTTATAGTAAATGATATTAAGAATTTGGCTGTCAGATTTGCATCAATGATTGTTGGATATAAAATATACTTTTCCAACAAGGAAAATTTTGTGTCAACATTAGCTATATACACAACATATGACATGATAAAAAACAATACAGACTATGACCTCTATGAATTGATCTAGAGTGAATTGATGGAGAACTTGAGAAGAACAAAATAAACAAATCATCCTTTCAAATATGGAACATTGATTACATGCTTACTCTTTTACTTCTTGAGAGAGCTACCCAGTTTAGGAAATATTATTTGGCTTGATCACATACATGTAGCCACTCAAACAAGAAATCACTTATAGAGTTTGGCTAATGTAGATAAGCAAAATGAAATCTTATGGAAATACTTTAGAGAATTTCAAAAGAAAATGTCATGTAGGTTCCGGATACTTAAAAATATAGTGATAAAGTATGGGAAGGATATTGTATTCACGGTGGACAAAGACAAGTGCTTCATGGAAGCTGTGGAACCAAGAACTATATGGGTTCCTACACTAGGATATGAAGTTGCAGAAGATGTCTTGATTGAATTAGTTGATGCACTACTGAGCAAACCTAATGATCCCAAAGTGGGAAGATTTGGGACATTCTTAGAATTATCTTCTAGAATGTTTATGAAACCTAAGGAGTTAGAGAAAAAATCAATTGAAGAATCAAGTAAGGAAAAAATCAAATCAGGTGGATCAAAGTCCATAGATGCTCTAGTAGAATGGACATCAAGAACTCCAGAAAGGAAAGATAAGAGATTTGAAGTGGAGAAACCAACATCTAGCCCTGGAAAATGATAAGGACCTCATCCATTACAGAAGCCACAATTGAAGTAGAGAAAGAAAAGGAAGAAAGTTTCACTTGGTGAAGAAAAAGTGGCAACAAACACTTGCAAAACTCTTGGAAATGCAACAAAGTGCACAAATCCTAGATCTACCCAAGTTTCTACAAGAACTAATAAATCTAAATTCCTTGTCTCCAGAATAGAAATTTAAATTAGTATCATTTGTCCAAGTAAAGGCATAAGAAGAAATGATAAAAGCACACATGTAAGACAATAAGCTCATTCGAGCAGTATCTGATGTACTAGAAAAGTTGATGTCGGAATACTAGAAAGATAAATCGTTATCATCAACTAATCATATAAAAGGTATGATTAAATCAATCAGCAATCATTTTGTATCCTTTGAAAAATTGGCAGAAACAAAGGTTAGAAAAGAGTTTAATGAGAACAGATTAGCTGAGTTAAAAATCATGTTGATCAATGATAAAATCTCTTTAGACCATGGAATAAGGGGTATATAGAGTGCCATAAAAGAAGCCTGTGACTTGTACAAATTTTGTTTATCTTGGACAAAATTCACAAAAGAATTAGAAGAGAAAATCAAGGACATGGAACTCAAACTACTAAATATATCTGAAACATATAATCCAACAGTTGAGTCAATAAGTACCAAAGAAATACAAGTTGCAAATATTCCCAATGATTTGAATACTCTGATGAAGAAAAGGGAAGAAGTCAAAGATAGATTGTGCTAGCTAAGAGGGCTGATAAATCCAAAAATTGATTCCATGACCAATCTGGTAGAAGAAGCCTTGAAATCACAAGCATCAATTGATACACCATCAGGTGTACAGAAGGTAGAAAAGTTTGTCTTTTTGATAAATGGCTACATCCACATTTTAGAAAGTGAAAAGAATAGATGGAATGTAGAGATAGCTCTGATAAAGACTATCTATAATGATATTCTACATTCAACCATAGATTTAAATGGAAATGTGTGTGTGTGTGTGTATATATATGCGGCAGAATATGACAGTCTTGAAGAATTTTTGACACAATTTTTCTTGTACACCCACCTTTACCATTGATGTCAAAGGGTGAGAGGAAAACTAGTGAAAAATAAGCATACATATAAAGGAGAATAGAAAAATAGAGCGTACAGAGTAAGTGGGAGCAACATAAGCATTTTGCACTGATTGTTGCCATCAATGCTGAAGGGGGAGATTGTTGGCAAGAGACACTACTCTGATGACTAATTGAGTGTTTCCATTGATGGTAACAAGGCAAAGAGGCTTCTGGTCTGAATGACTAAAATGACTAAGTGTTGGTAGTTCACATGAGACAGTGACAGAGAGGTAATGTAATGACTGGTATTGGTCCATAGTTGAAGATTAGGTCATATAGTTTAGGTATGTTGTTTGAGGTCCTTAGTGATCTTATATCAAGGTTTCAACCTTTGATCAATTCTAGAAGTATATCTTTAAATGGTCTATGTCTGGCAGAGAAAAATATAGTATTATTTAGAGTAGAACACTCAGTTGATTTGGTCCGCATTCCTACAATTTTGTATATCTTGACATGTGGTTTTGAGGTGTTGTAAACACTTGTATGAAGTGTCTAAATCTAGAGTTGTAGGTTCTAAAGTCCACTGGAAAGATAGTTACAAGTTGCTGAGTATCAGTACACTATTTGACAAAGTTTGACTATGACAGAGTTGAGTTCTGATGGTCTACATTTTACCGTTGAAGGATATTTTGCTTTGCATTTTTGAAGGTATGATTTGTGATGTCTAAGGAGTCTTTGACATGATTTTGAGCAAGTCCTATGGTCTGTAGTAAAATATGTAGTCTGACAGATAAACTGAATCAGTGGCGATTTGAGTTAGATGCGGACACGATAAGTTTATATTGTATGTTGTAAGTTCTATTATTTAGAACTTAATCCTAAGTTGTTCAATAGTTGAGGCTGACATATGTGAATGTAATTCATGTGTTGTTTGAGTCTACTTGGAGTTTTGGTAAATGAATTTGGCTGACAAGCTACTTAAGGTATGAGTGCATGCTTCACTTTATTAGGCCGACCTAATATGAAGATTTCAAGTGTTGCAGATATATATAAGGGATCGAATTCAGTGTTTGGGTTATGTGATCTGAATGTGAGATATACATATGTGCGACATATAGAGGAAGGAGATTTTGTGGATGCAATAAAGAGAAGAAGAAGAGAGATCTTATTCCCATGTAAAAGCAGAGTAGTGAAACAGAGCAGTCAGAGATGAAGAGTTTCAAGACAATATTTCTGTGCTTCATTGGAGATGAAACCATGCATGTGTAGATGCATGCTGAGTAGTTCAACTTGGTAGTGAGCCATTCTTCCTTATTCTTTCTTTCTCTAGGTAGTGAGCCTATTTTGGCAGTGAGCCTTTCTTAAAGTGAGCATTTCTCTAGGCAATGAGCCTTCTTGTAATCCGGTATTGTGCTATAATAATATATTGTGAGCTAATACTCACCGTGGTTTTTCTCTTTTTAGGTTTTCCATGTAAAAATATTGGTGTTCATGTGTTATGTCTTTGTGCTCGTTGTTCCTTTGCTTATTCTACTTTCATATTTTTAATTTTGGATACTGGATTAATGAACTTGTTAAGAAGTGGTGTTATGGAATACTGATTCACCCCCCTCCTAGTATTCCTTCCTATCAACAATTGCTATCAAAGAAAGGTTCCTTGGACGAAGCCTAACAACTTATGGAAGATCTAAGATAGTTTAGTCATGACAACCAGAAGATTTGGAAACTTCTGAAACAAAGTTGAACTAGAAGTAGCTCTTACTAATCTTGAAAAGTTTGAGGTAGAAGTCAGGGATCTAAAGGATAACTTACAAGAAGTTGATGAATGTGTCTCAAAATTAAAAGAACAAGTCAAGAAATTCAAAGAAAAATACAAATAAGTTAGTGATCAATTGATATCAGTAAATGTAACCCTAAATGATTTGGAAGTAGAAGTTATAGAAAGGACAAAAGCAAAAGAAGTTCTGAATATAATGGTGAAAAGCAAATTAGAATATTTTACCAAACATGAAAAAGAAATTGTGAGTCTAAAAGTAGACTTGGAAAAAGCCAAGAGCTATGAAGAAAAGTTCAAGATAAGTTCTGCAAAGCTTGATGAAATAATTGCTAGTCAAAAGAGTGCTGATGATAAGTAAGGTTTGGGGTTTGAGAAAGGAGAAAGTTCAAAATCTGCTCAAACAAACACTGAGTTAAATAAAAATAGAGGGAACCAGTTTAGAAATCAAAGAAGAAGACCTAGAGGACCTCTGGTCAGACAACCAAATGCTCAAAGGTATCCATCTTTTAATGGCCACTATTTTAATTGTAATAAGTTTGGTCATAAAGCTACTCAATGTAGAAGTAGAGTAAATCAGAATACTCAATAAAGGCACTCTCAATTACTCGATTGAATGATTGAGTATTGGTCATAAAGGCACTCTCAATTACTCCACACGGGGTTATGCATATCGAAGATATCAGAGCATACATTCATATCAGTCTAGAAGAATATGATCACATGAAATTAGGATAATTATATTTGGATGAATTGACTACTATGGATAATGTGTTGAAAGATGAATATAAAGTTTTAGGAGAAAATAAATTTGACACCTGGTTGGATTTTCCCATAATTCTAAATGATGCATGGGTCAAGCTTATTCTACGTAGAATTCATGATGAATCTCAATGGCTTGACGAACCCTATATGATAACTAAAGAAGCCATCAAAGCTGTAATTAGCATGAACTCCTCTAAAAGGGTTCCAAGCATAAGGAAAATGAAGAACAATGTGGTAATGCAGCTAATAGGAGCCAAATTTGATAAGAATTCCCTTACAGTAAATGATATTAAGAATCTAGCTGTTAGATTTGCATCAATGATTGTTGGATACAAAATATACTTTTCCAACAAGGAAAATTCTGTGTTAGCATCAGCTATATACACAACATATGACATGATAAAAAACAATATGGACTATGACATTTGCAAATTGTTCTAGAGTGAACTAATGGAGAACTTGAAAAGAACAAAAGAAACTAATCATCCTTTCAAATATGGAACATTGATTACATGCTTACTCTTTTACTTCCTAGAGAGCTACCCAGTTTTGGAAATATTGTTTGGCTTGATTAGATACCTATAGCCACTCAATTAAGAAATCACTTATAGAGTTTGGGTAATGGAGATAAGTAGAAAATCTTATAGAAATGCTTCAAATATTTTCAAAAGAAAATGTCATGTAGGTTCCGAATACCTGAAAATGTAGTGATAAAGTATGAGAAGGATATTGTATTCATGGTGGACAAAGACAAATGCTTCATGGAAGCTATGGAACCAAGAACTGTATGGGTCCCTGCACTAGGATATGAAGGTGTCTTGACTAAATTAGCTGATACACTACTAAGCAAACCTAATAATCTTAAAGAGGGCAGATTTGGGACATTCTTAGAATAATCTTCTAGAATATTTATGAAACTTGAGGAGTCAAAGAAAACATCAGTTGAACAATCAAGGAAGAAATCAAATCAGGAGGATCAAAGTCCATAGATGCTTTGGTAGAATGGACATCAAGCACTCCAGAAAGTAAAGATAAGAGATCTAAAGTGGAGAAACCAACATCTAGCCCCATAAAATGAATAAGGACCTCATCCATTACAGAACCCACAATTCAAGTAGAAAAATAAAAGGAAGCATAAGAGAAGAAAAGGAAGAAAGTTTCACTTGGTGAAGAAAAAATGGCAAGAGACACTATTGCAAAAAATCTGGAAATGCAACAAAGTGCACAAATCCTAGATCTACCCAAGTTTCTACAAGAACCAATAAATCCAAATTCCTTGTCTCCATAATAGAAATTTAAATTAGTATCATTTGTCCAAGCAAAGGCATAGTAAGAAATGATAAAAACACACATGCAAAATAATAAGCTCATTAAAGCAGTATCTGATGTAGTAGGAAAGTTGATGTTGGAATACTAGAAAGATACATCATTATCATCAACTGATCATCTAAAAGGTATGATTAAATCAATCAGCAATCATTTTGAATCCTTTGAAAAATCAATAGAAACAAAGGTTAGAAAAGAGTTTGATGAGAAAAGATTAGCCAAGTTAAAAATCATGTTGATCAATGATAAAATCTCTTTAGACCAGGGAATAAGAGGTATACAGTGTGCCATAAAAGAAGCCTATGACTTGTACAAATTTTGTTTATCTTGGCCAAAAGTCACAAAAGAATTAGAAGAGAAAATCAAGAACATGGACATCAAACTACTAAATATATCTGAAACATATAATCCAACAGTTGAGTCAGTAAGTACCAAAGAAATGCAAGTTACAAATATTCACAATGATTTGAACACTCTGATGAAAGAAAGGGAAGAAATCAAAGATAGGTTGTGCCAACCAAGAGGGCTAATAAGTCCAAAAATTGATTCTATGACCAATCAGGTAGAAGAATCCTTGAAATCACAAGCATCAATTGATATGCCATTAGATGTATAGAAGGCAAAAAAGTTAGTCTTTTTGATAAATGGTCACATCCACATTTTGGAAAGTACAAAGAATAGATGGAATTGAGAGATAGCTTTGATAAAGACTATCTATAATAATATTCTACCTTCATCCATAGATTGAGATGAAAATGTATTTTATATATCTATATATATATGCAACATAATATGATAGTCTTGAAGAATTTTTGACACAATTTTACTTGTACAACCACATTTGCCATTGATGTCAAAGGGGGAGAGGAAAACTAGTGAAAAATAAGCATACATCTAAAGGAGAATAGAACAACAGAGTGTACAGAGTAAGGGGGAGAAACATAAGCATTTTTCACTGAGTGTTGCCATCAATGCCAAAGCTGGAGATTGTTGGCAAGACACACTGCTCTGATCAATAATTGAGTGTTGTCATTGATGGCAATAAGGAAAAGAGACTCTACTCTAGTAGACCAAACTGATCTGGTATCAAGGCATGCAAGGCTTGTGGTCTGGATGACTAAAATAACTAAGTGTTGGTAGTTCACATGAGACAATGACAGAGAGACCTAATGTAATGACTAGCATTGGTCCACAGTTGAAGATAAGATCATGTGGTTCAAGTATGTTGTTTTTAGTCCTTAAGTGATCTTATATCCAAGGTTTCAACCTTTGATCAATTTCAGAAGTATATCTTCAAATAGCCTAAGTTCGGTAGAGCAAAATATAGTATTATTCAGAGTAGAACACTCAGTTGATTTGGTCTGCATTCCTCCAGTTTTGTATATCTTTATATGCAGTTTTGAGGTGTTGTAAATACTTGTATGAAGTATCTAAATCTAGAGTTGTAGGTTCTAAAGTCCACTAGAAAGATAGTTACAAGCTGCTGAGTATCACTACACCGTTTGATAAAGTTTGACTATGACAGAGTCTGAGTTTTGATGGTCCACATTTTGCTGCTAAAGGATATTTTGCTTTATACTTTTGAAGGTATGATTTGTGATGTCTAAGAAGTCTTTGACATGATTTTAGGCAAGTCCTGTGGTCCGCAGTAAAAGATGTAGTCTGACCGATGAACTGAATTAGTGGCAGTTTGTGTTAGAGGCCGACATGATAAGTTTGAATTGTATGTCGTAAGTTCTATTGTTTAGAACTTAATACTGAGTTGTTGAATAGTTTAGACTGACATATGTGAATGCAATTCAAGTGTTATTTGAGTCTGCTAGTAGTTTTGGTAAATGAATTTGGCTGACAAGCTACTTAAGGTATGAGTGCATGCTTCACTTTATTAGGCTGACCTAATATGAAGATTTCAAGTGTTGTGGATATATATAAGGGATCAAATTCAGTGTTTAGGTTATGTGATGTGAATGTGAGATATACATATGTGTGACATATAGAGAAAGGAGATTTTGTGGATGCAATAAAGAGTAGAAGAAGAGAGATCTTATTCCCATGTAAAAGCAGAGTAGTGAAATAAAGTAGTCAGAGATGAAGACTTTTGAGACAGTATTTCCATGCTGCATTAGAGCTGCAACCATGCATGTGTAGATGCAGTTTGAGTAGTTCAAATTGGTAGTGAGCCATTCTTGCTTCTTCTTTCTTTCTCTAGGAAATGAGCTTGTTTTGGCAGTGAGCATTTCTTGTAGTGACCATCTCTAGGCATTGAGCCCTAAGGAAGTGAGCCTTCTTGTAATCTGGTATTGTGCTATAATAATATATTGTGAGCTAACACTCACTGTGGTTTTTCCCTTTTTGGGTTTTCCATGTAAAAATCTTGGTGTTCATGTGTTATGTCTTTGTGCTTGCTATTCCTTTGCTTATTCTGCTTTCATATTATTAATTTTGGATATTGGATTAATGAACTTGTTAAGAAGTGGTTTTGTGGAATATTGATTCACCCCCCTCTCAGTATTCCTTACTATCAACAATTGGTATCAGAGAAAGATTCCTTGGAAGAAGCCTAATAGCATGAGGAAGATCTGGGAGAGTTCACTCATGATAAACAAAAGATTTGGAAACTTCTCAAACAATGTTGAACTTGAAGTAGCTCTTATTGATCTTGAAAAGTTTGAAGTAGAAGTTAGGGATCTAAAGGATAACTTACAAGAAGTTGATGAATGCATCTCAAAATTAAAAGAACAAGTAAAGAAATTTGAAGAAAAATACAGAGAAGTTAGTGATCAATTAATATCAGTAAATGTAACCCTAAATGATTTGGAAGTAGAAGTTATAGAAAGAGCAAAAGTAGAAGAAGATCTGAATATAATGGTGAAAAGAAAATCAGACGATTGTACCAAACTTAAAAAATAAATTGAGTCTAAAAGAAGACTTGAAAAAAGCCAAGAGCTATGAAGAAAACTTCAAGATAAGTTCTACAAAGTTTGATTAAATGATTGCTAGTCAAAAGAGTGCCGATGATAAGCAAGGTTTGGGATTTGAGAAAGGAGAAAGTTTAAAATCTAGTCAAATAAACACTGAGTTAAAGAAAAATAGAGGGAACCATTACAGAAATCAAATAAGAAGACCTAGAGGACCTCTGGTTAGATAGTCAAATGCTCAAAGGTATCCATCTTTCAATGGCCACTATTTTAATTGTAATAAGTTTGGTCATAAAGCTACTCAATGTAGAATTAGAGTAAATTAGAATGTTCCATCATCCTCTGGTCAATGCTTCAATTCCAATAAAGTTGGTCATAAGTCAAATGAATGTAGAAGTCCAGTAAGAAATGGCTTTCAGATTTCAAAGAATACTTAATCATTCAATGGAAGATGTTTTGCATGCAATAGATTTAGACATGTGGCTAATCAATGTAGATCAAGGATAAATTCATTTAGAGGAAGGAATCAAGGACAAGGAAACATTGTGTGCTTCAGCTGCAACAAATTTGGACATGTTGCAAGATTTTTCAGAAGTAAGAATGTGTAAATAAATTACTATGCTGAAGAAAGATAAATAAAGCAGAGGAATGATAAGGGAAAAGAAAAAGTTGATTCGTTTGAGACTAAGAAAGAAATGGACAAAATCTAGATCAAGAAAGAAGTAATTGAGCTTAAGGATGGATCCACACCAACATTTGGTGTAGATACTTCCTCATGTAAGTAAATTAGGAGCTCTGGCTTAGGGGGAGCTATATTGAAAATTCAAAACCCCTAGCCAGTCAGCCAATGCTGGAATCCATCACTAAGATATGATGGAAAGAATCATATGAAAAATCTTTTAAAGGAAGTTCCAGAAGAAAAGGATCAATTGCAAAGATTTTCAAAGTAATCTAAAGTGTCTGTGGTTTTCAGGAAAGTGCTCAACAGCTTTCTAAAGATGACATTAAAGACACTTAGGTTTTGGCATGCAAAGCTTAAAAGGAGTTGTATCTAAAGGAAAAATCATTCTGCATTCCATGCAGTCAAGTGACTAAGGCAAACCAAAGCAAGAATCAAAGTGACTATAGTATTCTGCAAAACATTTCAAGGAAAGATCAAGCTCAACCCCAATCTAGTGAAAGAGGTATTTACAACTTGAAAACCCTGTTGTGAAAATTAAATTACTCTAGGAAAATGTTTACTCCTCACATAATCAAGATAGGGAAAATGCCTGGCCCCAAGTTTAAGAAATAATTCTTCAAATCACTTGAAAATGATTCATTAGGGGCATTCTCAATTACTCCACATAGGGTTATGCATATGGAAGATATCAGAGCATACATTCATATCAGTCTAGAAGAATATGATCACATGAAGTTAGGAAAACTATATTTGGACAAACTGACTATTGTAGATATCGTGTTGAAAGATGAATATAAAGTTCTAGGAGAAATGAAATTTGACACCTGGTTGGATTTTCCAACAATTTTGAATGATGCATGGGTCAAGCTTATTCTAAGTAGAATTCATGATGAATCTCTATGGCTTGGTGAACCGTATATGATAACTAAAGAAGCCATCAAAGATGTAACTGGCATGAGCTGCTCCGGAAGGGTTCCACGAATAAAGAAATTGAAGAATAATGTGGTAACGTAGCTAACAAGAGAAAAATTTGATAAGAATGCCCTTACAATAAATGATATTAAGAATCTGGTTGTCAGATTTACATTAATGCTTGTTGGATACAAAATATACTTTTTTAGTAAGGAAAATTTTGTGTCAGCATCAGCTATATACACCACATATGACATGATAAAAAATAATACGAATTATGACCTTTGTGAATTTCTCCAAAGTGAACTAATGGAGAACTTGAAAAGAACAAAAGAAACTAATCATCCTTTCAAATATTCAACATTGATTACATGCTTACTCTTTTACTTCCTAAGAGAGCTACCCAGTTTTGGAAATGTTGTCTGGCTTGATCAGATACCTGTAGCCACTCAATTAAGAAAACACTTATAGAGTTTGGGTAATGGAGATAAGCAGAATGAAATCTTATAGAAATGCTTCAAAGATTTTCAAAAGAAAATGTCATGTAGGTTCCAGATACCTGAAAATGTAGTGATGAAGTATGAGAAGGATATTGTATTCATGGTGGACAAAGACAAATGCTTCATGGAAGCTATGGAACCAAGAACTGTATGGGTCCTTGCACTACGATATGAAGGTTCAGAAGGTGTCTTGACTAAATTAGTTGATACACTACTGAGAAAACCTAATGATCTGAAAGAGGACAGATTTGGGACATTCTCATAATAATCTTCTAGAATATTTATGAAACCTAAGGAGTCAGAGAAAACATCAGTTCAACAATCAAGTAAGGCAAAAATCAAATCAAGAGGATTAAATTCCATAGATGCTTTGGTAGAATGGACATCAAGCACTCCAGAAAGTAAATATAAGAGATCTGAAGTGGAGAAACCAACATCTAGCCCTAGAAAAAGAATAATGACCTCATCCATTACAGAACCCACAATTGAAGTAGAGAAAGAAAAGGAAGCAGAAGAGAAGAAAAGTAAGAAAGTTTCACTTGGAGAAGAAAAAGTGGAAAGAGACACTATTACAAAATTTTTGGAAATGCAACAAAGTGCACAAATCCTAGATCTACCCAAGTTTCTACAAGAACCAATAAATCTAAATTCCTTGTCTCCAGAATAGAAATTTAAAATAGTATCATTTGTCTAAGCAAAGGCATAGGAAAAAATGTTAAAAACACACATGCAAGACAATAATCTCATTAGAACAGTATTTGATGTACTAGGAAAGTTGATGCCAGAATACCAGAAAGATACATCATTATCATCAACTGATCATCTAAAAGTTATGATTAAATCAATCAGCAATCATTTTGAATCCTTTGAAAAATTGGCAGAAACAAAGGTTATAAAAGTGTTTGATGAGAAAAGATTAGCCGAGTTAAAAATCATGTTGATCAATGATAAAATATCTTTAGACTAGGGAATAAGAGGTTAACAAACTGCCATAAAAGAAGCTTGTGACTTGAACAAATTTTGTTTATCTTGGCCAAAAGTCACAAAAGAATTAGAAGAGAAAATCAAGGACATGGAACTCAAACTACTAAATATATCTGAAACATATAATCTAGCAGTTGAGTCAATAAGTACCAAAGAAATACAAGTTACAAATATCCACAATGATTTCAACACTTTGATGAAGAAAAGGGAAGAAGTCAAAGATAGGTTGTGCCAGCTAAGAGGGTTGATAAGTCCAAAAATTGATTCCATGACCAATCTAGTAGAAGAAGCCTTGAAATCACAAGCATCAATTGATACATCATCAGATGTACAGAAGGTTAGTCTTTTTGATAAATGGCCACATCCACATTTTAGAAAGTGCAAAGAATATATGGAATAGAGAGATAGCTCTGATAAAGACTATCTATAATGATATTCTACCTTCAACCATAGATTGAGATGAAAATGTGTATTTTTGTATATATATGTGGCAGAATATGACAGTCTTGAAGAATTTTTGACACAATTTTGCTTGTACACCCACCTTTGCCATTAATGTCAAAGGGGGAGAGGAAAACCATTGAAAAATAAGCATACAACTAAAGGAGAATTGAAAAATAGAGTGTACAAAGTAAGGGGGAGCAACATAAGCATTTGTCACTGAGTGTTGCCATCAATGCCAAATGGGGAGATTGTTGGCAAGACACACTACTCCAGTGAATAATTGAGTGTTGTCATTGATGGAAACAAGACAAAGAGACTCTACTCTGGTAGACCAAACTAATTTGGTATCAAGGCATACAAGGCTTCTAGTTTGGATGACTAAAATGACCAAGTGTTGGCAGTTCACATAAGATAGTGATAGAGAGGTAATGTAATGATTGGCATCAGTCCATAGTTGAAGATCAGATCATGTGGTTCAGGTATATTGTTTGTAGTCCTTAAATGATCTTATATCCAAGGTTTCAACCTTTGATCAATTCTAGAAGTATATCTTCGAATGGCCTAAGTCCAACAGAACAAAATACAATATTATTCAGAGCAGAACACTCAGTTGATTTGGTCCGCATTCCTCCAGTTTTGCATATCTTGATATGTAGTTTTGAGGTGTTCTAAACACTTGTATGAAGTGTCTAAATCTAGAGTTGTAGGTTTTTAAGTCCACTAGAAAGATAGTTACAAGCTGTTGAGTATTGCTACATTGTTTGACAGAGTCTGAGTACGATGGTCTGCATGTTTTTGCTAAAGGATATTTTGCTTTGTAGTTCTGAAGGTATGATTTGTGATGTCTAAGGAGTCTTTGACATGATTTTGAGCAAGTCTTGTGGTCTACAGTAAAAGATGTAGTCTAACAGATGAACTGAATTAGTGGCAGTCTAAGTTTGAGGCCGACATGATAAGTTTGAATTGTATACTGTACGTTCTATTGTTTAGAACTTAATCCTAAGTTGTTCAATAGTTGAGGTTGACATATGTGAATACAATTCAAGTATTGTTTGAGTCCACTGAGAGTTTTGGTAAATGAATTTGGCCAACAAGCTGCTTAAGGTATGAGTGCATGCTTCACTTTATTAGGCTGACCTAATATGAAGATTTCAAGTGTTGCGGATATATGTAAGGGATCAAATTTAGTGTCTGGGTTATGTGATGCAAATGTGAGATATACATATGTGTGATCTATAGAGGAAGGTAATTTTGTGGATGCAATAAAGAGTAGAAGAAGAGAGATCTTATTCCCAAGTAAAAGCAGAATATTGAAACATAGCAGTCAGAGATGAAGAGTTTTGAGACAATATTTTTGTGCTTCATTGGGGCTGCAACCATGTATGAGTAGATGCAGTTTGAGCAATTCAACTTGGTAGTGAGCCATTCTTCCTTCTTCTTTCTTTCTTTAGGTAGTATGCCTATTTTGGCAATGAGCCTTTCTTGCAGTGAGCATTTCTCTAGGTAGTGAGCCTTCTTGTAATTCGGTATTGTGATATAATAATATATTGTGAGCTAACACTCACCGTGGTTTTTCCCTTTTTGGGTGTTCCACATAAAAATCTTGGTTTTCATGTGTTATGTCTTTGTGCTTGATGTTCCTTTGCTTATTTTGCTTTCATATTATTAATTTTGGATATTAGATTAATGAACTTCTTAAGAAGTGGTTTTGTGGAATATTGATTCACCCCCCTCTCAGTATTCCTTACTATCAACAATTGGTATCAGATCAAGGTTCCTTGGAAGAAGCCTAACAACTTGAGGAAGATCTGGGAGAGTTCATTCATGGTAGCCAGAAGATTTGGAAACTTCTCAAACAATGTTGAACTAGAAGCAGCTCTTATTGATCTTGAAAAGTTTAAAGCAGAAGTCAGGGATCTAAAGGATAACTTACAAGAAGCTGATGAATGCATCTCAAAATTAAAAGAAGTCGATAAATTCAAAGAAAATATAAAGAAGTCAGTGATCAATTGTAAAATCCCTCAAACCATCACAAAAGTAATTAAAGTAAAATGAAGTAAATAATCCACTTAAATACAAAATCGCACTGTCAAAAGTAAAAAGATGTAAATAATCTGCTTAGATACAACTTCCAAAATATAAAAAGGGGTGTAATTAATTCGCTTAATTACAATATCCAAATAAATGATAATCTTGTCAATAAGATTCAATAGAGTCAATAAACCTTCACAAAGGAAATCCTCATAAACAAGAATCCATAAGATTCAATAAATCTTGCAAAAGATAATCTCATCAATATAAATCAATAAAGTCATTAAATCTTACAAATCGTGTTCTCATTCCAGGTAAAAAGCACTATAAAATCATATACAAGTCCCTTAACCATCATGCCATAATACATCCAATCTCAAGATACAATAATTATGTACACAAGAATAAATAAATCAATACGCTCATTAGTCACACGAACCAAGTTGTCCACCACCTGCGATCCAAGAGACGGGAATATGGCCCAGGTGATTTTCCACCCAACCATGAAGTAATTACACTTCCCCGGATCCCTTCATGAAATGAAGGAAACCCAACCCTACACAAAATGTCTATCTACCTGGAAACAACTGGCAGAAGGGAACACCCGATGCAACCCTGATGTCTGAATGTGTAATTCTAAATAATGAAATGTAGATTATCTCACAACAGGATGTGGCAGAGATATATATAAATAAGTTTTTCCAGACAAATAAACATCTATTTCAATGTCATCTCGATTAGATCTAATCCTTTAAATAGTAACCTAGTTCAATTCCTAAAAAGAGGAAAAGCCATCTCTGATAATCCACATTCGACATCCTAGCCTAGAAAGTAACCCAATGACATTCCTAGATAAAAATCTACCTTCTTTCCCCAAGAAATAAATAAGTAAATAAATAATTCAATGAATAAAGATCCAAAATCACCTATGAACCTCTGATCCCCTTCCCATACATCAATGAAGAAAGCACACTTTTCAATCAAGTAGTAATGAAGAACATCATAAAGCAATATATCTGATTATAATCTTAATTTGTATTTCCATGGTTAAATGGATTGTAGAATCTAATGATTTTGCTTCATATCTAAATACTGTTTCATATATCAAGCAATAAAATCAAATGATGAGGTTTGACTACTCCACTCTCACACAATGAGGTTTCATGCATACTTATGTCAAATATTATTTCTATCTTTCCTCAAGATCAAGTAAATAGACTAAAACAGAACAATGTTCTCCTATAAATCATTTTAAATCCCTTTTTCCAAAACTCTAATCAAGGAAACACACTTTCCAAGCAATAATCCATCTTTTGTTAATTCAATTGCATCCATAAGTTTATCAAATTGATATAATTTCTAAGTCCATATTTCAATCATAATTCACAATGTAAATAGTATTCTAAGATTTAAACAATCTTACTATCAAATCTATGACAGGAACTATCTAAGTCCATTATCTATAACCAAATAAGTTCACAATTTAATCACAAACCTTAATGTCACATCTATGATAGGAAGTCTAGAAACAATGAAAACAATCTTCCTGTCACAACTACAACAAGAATTGTTGCAGAAATAAAAATGAATAGAGAACAGAGTTTAATCAAGTTTCAACATTCAAATAATCATAAATGATAATATATAATTAACTATCTTTGTTTTAAAATATACTATCTGTTTTAAGTATTTTAAACAAGCTATAGGTACAAATTAATTTATCTACAAGAGATATTTTCAGCTATAAGCATCAAGTATATGTCTGCTATAGGAACTTAAATTATGGCTACAAGAATTATAAGGATTGCGATAGAAACTCCCTTAAGGAAATAAAATGATGCAGGAGCATCCAGTGGTGTAAGGGCAATCTTGCATCACCCAAAAAGAAGTTAATTCAAAATCATTGTAGTTGTTTTCATTTTTTTCCATAATTAGTGTTTCTGGTTCCATAATATCCAGAATAATAATGTAGGACTTTCAGTTTTTTCCAAAACTGCTAAAAATAGCGACCTGCCTATTTAGGAAAGTGTACCTGCTATTTTTAGAAAGTTTGCATTTGGGCACGTAATGAAGCAAAAACTTCTAGAAAGTTACATAACAGAAATATAAGACCTTTGGTGAAGAAATCAGGCAAAGATCATTTGTGAGCTGAAAGATATTAAAGTTTTTGTTTTCCAAAAAGCCCCTAAAAATTTTTGGAACGAGATATGAGGCACTAAAACTTCCCATAACATCCTAAAAAGCTGACAGAAATCTATTTACAAATTTTTGGCATGATAGTTCACATCACAAGCTTTCTGACGCTTAAAATGGTTTGTCAATCAGACACCCGAATCAAAAGTTATGCTTCCCAGAAGTTGACCTACTTTTGGAGGGAGTTGCAAATTTCAAAATTTAGCTGGAGGCCGCCAAAAAGTGCTATTTATGACTATTTTAGGAACCTTGAGTGGTAGTAGAGTTAAGGGGGGCCAGTGTAGAGTCAAGAATAGGTGGGAAAATAGAAACCCTAGCTGATTTAGGGTTATGGAAGGCTGAAGATTCTAGAGTCTTGAGGTTGGGAAAACTGTAATGTGTTGCAGCCAGTAGAGGATTCATCCTTTGATTGTAATTGAGCTTCTGTAATGTAATGAGTTGCCCAGTTCAATAAAAGAAAGTTCTATTTTCTATGTTCGATATTTGTTATTGTGTGTTTTGTGATTTACCCCCTTCATCAAGTGGTATTAGAGCGAGGGTTCCTGAGTGTGTAGACAGATCACCGACTGTGAGGTAGTTTGCACCAGGACTTGAGGTTGTGGGTTTGTTGCAGAGACAAAGATGCCTCCATAAAGAAATCATGTTGGGAGGAATGCTTTGACAGAGGGTTTTAGAGCCCTACAAAGGCAAATCGATGCATTGCAAGAGGAGCTATGAAGAGGGTTTGAGCCGAGGACAAGAGAAAAAAGTGAAGATGAAGTTGAAGAAGAGCTATCTGAGGAAGAACAAGAAGCTACCAATGATGCTGCAAAAGTAAGGTTGTTGAGGGTCATTTCAAAGATCAGAAAGAGGCCCAGGATCGAAGTTTCTACATATTCTGGAGATTTGAATCCAAAATAGCTTATTGATTGGATCAATGACATGGAGGAGTATTTTGAGTATGAAGATGTGGAGGACCCAGATCGGGTTAAGTTTGCAAAAACAAAGTTGAAGGGCCATGCCAATATTTGGTGGAAGGAGGTCCAATTAGAGAGGAACAGAAGAGGAAAAGCAAAGATTACCAGATGGGATCGGATGGTGGAGAAACTAAAGAAGCAGTTCATTCTTGTGGACTATGAGATGGAGTTGCTGAAGAAGCTGCAAGGACTAAAGCAAGGTAACAAGTTTGTTAAGGAGTATATAGAAGAGTTTTATAAAATTACTATCAGGACAGGCCATGCAGAGCCCAACAAGGAGAAGGTAGCCCGTTACATTAATGGGTTGAGGCCAAGTATTCAAGAGGAGTTGAGCCTGGCTAGAATGACCACCATAGAAGATGCATACCAGTTTTCCCTGAAGGTGGAAGAGAAGCTGAACAAAAGATTTGATAGCAAGAAAAGGGGAAGAGGTCAAGGTGGAAGGACTGGTGGAAGACCCTATGGAGGCTATAATGAAGATCAAAAGAAAAGTGAAGAAGTAGGCACCAGTCAAAATCAAAGAGGGGATAATACCTACCGCCCTCGTGACTAGAACAATGGTGAGCAAAGAGGAAGAGGAAGAGGCAGACTTGGGCAAGGACCTGGAAGAGGAGGTTTTAGAGGAACCTGTTTCCAATGTGGAGAAGAAGGGCATCGAGCATATGAATGTCCGCAACATCAAGGAAGGATGAATAGAAGACCTGAAGGTAATGCATGAGTTGCACATGTAGATGAAGATGCACAGTCTGAGCACTCTGAAGATGTAGAAAGGGGAAAACCCTAGTTGTCAAAAGAACTTTGTTGAATGAGGAGAAAGTACCCAATCAGAGGAAGAGTTTATTCCACACAAGGTGCAAATGTGAAGGTAAGTGTTGTGATAATATTATTGACAGTGGAAGCACTGATAATCTTGTTTCAAAGGAGATGGTTGACAAGTTGAAGTTGACAAGAAGAAAGCATCCGCATCCATATCGGATTGCATGGTTGCAGAAGGACCATAGAGCTTTGGTCAATGAACAGTGTTTAGTGAAGTTCAAGATTGGTGACTACCATGATGAGGTGCTGTGTGACATTATACCGATGGATGCATGTCATATGCTATTGGGGAGGCCGTGGCAGTATGATAGGAGCGTTGTCCATGATGGCCATGCAAACACATATTCCCTAACAAAGGATGGAGTTCGTCATAATTTGAAGCCCTTGAAGGAGGTGGAAGAAAAGGTATGTAGTACTGCCAGAATTTGTTTGGTAGATGGTAGGAAATTTTTGGAGGGTATGAAGCATGAGCGTCATTGCTTTGCATTGATTCCTAAGATTAGTCAAGAGAAATGTGAAGATGTACCAATAGAAGTTTTAGATATGTTGGAAGAGTTCCAGGACATTATCTCTGATAATGTACCAGAAGGTTTACCAACAGTAAGGAAGATAAGTCATCAAATGGATTTGATACCAGGAGCCAGTTTGCCAAACAAGGCAATCCATAGAATGACCCCTGCAGAGAATGAAGAGTTGAACAGACAAGTTCAGGAGTTGTTGAGGAAGGGACTGATAAGGGAGAGCCTAAGTCCATGTGTGGTACCTACAGTACTAGCACCAAAGAAAGATGGAGAATGGAGGATGTGTTCATACTCTTGAGCCATCAATAAGATAATGATCAAGTATAGATTTCCATTGCCAAGAATGGATGACATCATGGATTGTTTGAGTGGGGCCAAGTACTTCACGAAAATTGACCTGAAGAGTGGGTATCACCAAATCCGTATCAGAGAAGGGGATGAATGGAAGACAGGCTTCAAGACAAAGGAAGGTTTGTATGAGTGGTTTGTCATGTCATTTGGGCTAACCAATGCACCGAGCACATTCATGCGGCTCATGAACGAGGTACTGAAAGAATTTTTGGGAAGTTTTGTTATTGTTTATTTGGATGATATTTTGATTTTTAGTAAGACTTGGGATGAGCATTTGATGCATATCAAAAGAGTTCTAGAGAAGCTGAGGGAGGAGAAGTTACTGATTAATCTGAAGAAATGTAGTTTTGCAAAGAAGGAGTTGGTATACCTAGGATTTGTTGTCTTAGAGGAAGGTCTTAAGATGGACCTAGAAAAAGTAAAGGCTATCATTAAGTGGCCTATGCCAAGGAGTGCAACGGAGGTAAGATCTTTTCATGGTTTGGCAAGTTTTTATAGAAAGTTTATCAAGAATTTTAGTAGCATTTGTGTACCCCTAACTGAAACAATGAGAGGGGATAGAAAAGAGTTTAGATGGACTAAAGGAGTAGACAAGAGCTTTGATACATTGAAGCAGAAAGTTGTAGAACAACCTGTTTTGGCACTTCCAGATTTCAATAAGGTATTTCAGGTAGATTGTGATGCTAGTGGTAGTGGTATAGGAGCTGTTTTGAGCCAAGAAGGTAAGCCCATTGCCTATTTTAGTGAGAAGCTTAATGATGCCAAGAAAAAGTATTCTATTTATGATTAGGAATTTTATGCAATAGTTTAGGCTTTGAAGAAATGGAGACATTATCTGTTGCCAAAAGAGTTTGTTTTATATACTGATCATCAAGCTTTGCAGTATCTTAATAGTCAAGGGAAGTTGAACCAGAGGCACTTAAAATGGTTTGAGTTTTTGCAAAGTTATACCTTTGTTTTGAAGCACAGGAGTGGGAAGTCCAATAGAGTTGCAGATGCCTTGAGCAGAAGGTAAAATTTGTTTACAGAAATGAAGATAGAGGTTGTTGGGTTCGATGAGCTCAAAAGTTTGTATCCTAAAGATCCAGATTTTGCAGAGGCTTGGAAAGCTTGTTTGGAGCCTATTACTTTGGATAGGACAAAATGGTTGGATTTCATAAACCAAGATGGTATGTTGTTTAGAGGAAGCTAGTTGTGCATTCTGAGGAGTTCCATGAGAGAGAACCTGATTAAGGAGAAGCATAGTGGAGGATTGGCTGGACACTTTGGTCAAGATAAGACCATTTCTATTGTTGGTGAAAATTATTATTGGCCGCAGTTGCAACAGGATGTGAGGAAATTTCTACAGAGTTGCAGAGTATGTCAAATGGCAAAAGGAATAGGTCAGAATATAGGGTTGTATCAACCATTACCTGTACCAGAGAAGCCATGGGATGATATTAGTATGGATTTTGTTCTTGGTTTACCAAGGACACGGAGAGGGCATGATTCTATTTTTGTGGTAGTGGACAGATTCTCAAAGATGACACATTTTATTCCTTGTAAGAAGACTAATGATGCTATTCATATTACAGAGTTATTTTTCAGGGAAGTGGTGAGACTACATGGTCTACCAAAGAGCATAGTTTCAGATCGAGATACCAAGTTTGTTGGTTATTTCTGGAGGACATTGTGGAAGAAGTTAAAGACAGATTTGAAGTTTAGTTTTGCACACCATCCACAGACTGATGGACAAACTGAAGTGGTGAATAGGAGTTTGGGTAACCTGCTACGATGCTTAGTAGGAGATAAGCCCAAGGGATGGGATTTGATTTTACCACAGGCAAAGTTTGCTTACAACAATTTTGTCAATAGGAGTATTGGTAAATCACCATTCTAGATTGTATATGGCAATAGCCCAAGAAATACTTCTGAGTTAAGGAAGCTAGACAACGGAGAAAAGACAAGTGCTGAAGCTGAAGACTTTGCAGAACATCTGAAGAATTTGCATGAAGAAGTGAGAAATCACATTAATAAGATGAATATTCAGTACAAGGTTAAGGTAGATCAGAAGAGGAGGTATAAGGAGTTCCAGGTGGGAGATGAAGTCATGGTTCACTTGAGAAAAGAAAGGTTCCCAGTTGGAACATACAATAAATTGAAAATGAAGAAATTTGGACCATGCAGAATCATGAAGAAGCATGATTCAGGAAATGCATATGAGGTAGAGCTGCCGAGTGGGATCAATATTTCTCCTATTTTCAACATTGCTGATTTATCAGAATATCATGAAGGTGGAACAGAGGATGGACCAATAGAAGTATAGTGGAGTATTCCGGCATCTACTTCAATGGAGGAGATAGAAGAGATCTTGGATAGCCGTGTGGGAAGAAGTACTTGGAACAAGCAATATGCAAAATATCTGGTAAAATGGAAAGGAAGGCCTGTTGAAGATTCTTCTTGGTTGTCTAAGGCAGAGGTTGACTGTTTGGGTTTTCCTCATACAAACATCTGAGACGTGACAGGGTCACTTCTCAAATTACCCTGGGTGTCTGATGCAAGAGCATCCAGTGGTGTAAGGGCAATCTTGCATCACCCAAAAAGAAGTTAATTCAAAATCATTGTAGTTGTTTTCATTTCTTTCCATAATTAGTGTTTCTAGTTCCATAATATCCAGAATAATAATGTAGGACTTTCAATTTTTTCCAAAACTGCTAAAAATAGCGACCTGCCTATTTAGGAAAGTGTACCTGCTATTTTTAGAAAGTTTATATTTGGGCATGTAATGAAGCAAAAACTTCTAGAAAGTTACATAACAGAAATATAAGACCTTTGGCAAAGGAATCAGGTAAAGATCATTTGTGAGCTGAAAGATATTAAAGTTTTTGTTTTCCGAAAAGCCCCTGAAAATTTTTGGAATGAGATATGAGGCACTAAAACTGCCCATAACATCTTAAAAAGTTGACAAAAATCCATTTATGAATTTCCAGCATGATATTTCACATTGCGAGCTTTCTAGCGCTTAAAACGGTTCGTCAATCAGACACCCGGATCAAAAGTTATGCTTCCCGGAAGTTGACCTACTTTTGGAGGGAGTTGCAAATTTCAAAATTTAGCTGAAGGCCACCAAAAAGTGCTATTTATGACTATTTTAGGAACCCTGAGCGGTAGTAGAGTTAAGGGGGGGCAGTGTAGAGTCAAGAATAGGTGGGAAAACAGAAACCCTAGCTGATTTGGGGTTATAGAAGGCTGAAGATTCTAGAGTCTTAAGGTTGAGAAAACTGTAATGTGTTGCAGCCAGTAGAGGATTCATCCTTTGATTGTAATTGAGCTTCTGTAATGTAATGAGTTGCCCAGTTCAATAAAAGAAAGTTCTATTTGCTGTGTTTGATATCTGTTATTGTGTGTTTTGTGATTTACCCCCTTCATCATAAAAATATAGAAATAAATTGATCTGTGACAGGGTAACCATAAGATGAAGAACATCAATATTACATAACAGACAACTGATCATTTTTAGTGATCAAAAAGTAGTCTTGATAGTGATGTAGGAGCATCCAAGTACGTTTCAAAAATTGTCTTTGACAATCGATTTTTGCGTGGGTCGAGTGACAGAAGTTGAGGAACGAAGCTCCTGTCGCCAAGGCAATAGGAACAATAATATTTATTTATTATATTCCATGGAAAATGAGATAATGGGGAAGATTGTGAATATTGATAGAACAACTATTTTGAGAGGGTGACAACTAGTATGGGTTAGTGGTGACAAATTGGAAGGTGGCAGAAGGCATTAAAGAGAGGAAGAGACTGATAAAAATCAGGAAAAGGCTGTTATAAAACAGAAAGGCCAACTAATGTAAGAAAGGATAGTCATTAAAGAAGGCAAAGACTATATTCAGGGGACAACATGGTAAGGGGCGATAGTAATGAATGTAGAGCCGTTAATGGTGAGAAGCAACCATTAATAGAGAAGGTCGATGAATGGAGGGTAGTGTATTAAAAATAGTCGAGGATGGTTGAATGAGGAAGAACGATGTGTAGTGGCGGCAAGAAATAATTAAGGAGGCCGCATAGATATTGTGACAGGCCGAAAATAGAATAAGGCAGGCTGATAAACAATAAAAGGCTAATTTGTGGAGAAGGAGGATGGAGTGGAGGAACAGAAATAATGTAGGCCATGAGTTAATACAGATGATAAATAATTATTGAAGGCCAAGACAAGCTAATAAAAAAAAGGATAGCAAGGCCGAGTAAGAGGGAGGCCATGGGTATGAGAGAGACTGCACAAGTTGGATAGAGGTGATAACCAGAGGGGAGAGGCCAATATAATATGGAAGGAGGCTGATATAATATGTAAGGAAGCTGATAAGTATAGAGAAGGTTGAAAATCACCAGGAGATAGTGCAGGCCACAAAGAATGAAGGAGGCCGATATGATGAAGGGATAGGGTGACAGAGGAAGGTCCGATTGGGAGGAGAAAAGAAAGAAGGCTGATAGGCACATAAGAAAGTATAGACTGTAAGGATATAAAAGGAGCAGGTTGAAGCATATGAACTGGCCAATAGAGATTGATGGAGAGAATGGTTGAAAGGTAAAGAAAGGATTGAGCAGGTAGCATACAGAACATAAAGAGTTCACAAAAATTAGAGAAAGCAGGCAGTGTAACCAGAGAGGCCAATAGGCCAAGGAGAGAGGCCGATAGGCCAAGGAGAGAGGCTGAGGAATATTAAGAAGGGTCAAGGAGTATATTGAAGAGTTCGATTGGAATGATGGTGGATAGCGACAAGAGGGGAATGGGTGATAAAGAATAGAATGGACCAGGTTGCTGGAGAGAAGATCGAGTGAGGCCATAGGCCAAATAGATTAGATGTTTTGTAGAGTCTTGATATATTATAATAGAAGTGTATTGTTGAATAAAATGAATGATGAAATCTGAGTTGTTTATCTTCTATCATCCACTGGTGTTATGATGAATCTGTATTGTATTTGAATGATTTTATTAATCTATATGTTTGCTACCAAGTTCCTATCATTTTATTGACAGAAGGTATCTAACAGCCCCTGAAGACGGCAGAGACTTGTTTCTCATTGGAAGCTTGTAAAGTTTTTTGTGCATGTTATGTGGATGCATGCTATTAGTTTGGTATCAGAGCCAGGTTGGTCTTGAGTGCTGAGTAGATCACCAAAGGGAGGCAACTTATCCAGGTCTGTGTGTGTGAATGTGTAGCACCAAAAGACTGGGTAGAGTGGAAAGAGGAAGAAGCCCTAGGTGAGGTGTTTGAAGATGAAAGATGATAGAAGGATGCAGAAGAGAATGGAGGAAAAGAGTCTCATGAAAAGAGACAAAGAAAAGAAGGCAAGAGGATGATGGATGAAGAATTCTAGAGAGAATTGGTAGCATTAAGGAGAGATTTGATGTTGGTGAAACAATGGTATGAAGAACAAGATCAAGGATGTTATTGGGTATGGCCAATGGAAAAGAAAGTGCAATGGCCAGTGAAAGAGATTATTGAGAAAAGAAAAAGGCAAAAGATGAATGCCTTGAGAAGAGAAGAGAATAATGAAAAGAGTGCCCACAAAGATTGGGACATCAGAGAGTTGCTGTTGGTGCAATATGGACTGGAATAGGTCAAAGAAGTTCTCATTTAAGAGAACAAGAGAAAAGAGAAAGAGGAAAAGAGAAGTGAAGAAGGAAGAATGTCCATGAGGAGGGCATTGAAAGAGACATTGTGGTCTCTCATTTTATTTTCTAATGTTGTGTTTGTAGATTTGTATGCAGGGATAAAGAGAGTGATGAAGAAGGTCGAGAATGAGACCTTGAAGATGGTGAAAGTTGGGGTGAGGATAGATCCTGAAGAAAGCATAGAAGTTGAGAACAAGGAAAGATTGATGGCAGAAGAATGCCAAGAAGAGTTTGCAGCAGAGGTGCATTACAGAGTGCCTAGAAAGGAAAAGGAGATGGATGTTGAAGATGTTCAAATCGATGAGGAAGATAAAGAAGAAACCATAGAGTTTCATGATGCATGTGAAGATATTGCAGCAGAAGCACAAGATACTTTTGAAGAAGAGAAGTTGGAAAGCCAAGAAACTAAAGGAGAAGGCAAATTAGGACAACAGGTCCTTGCACAAGAGGATGAAGGTAAAATTATTAATTTTGATCATATATGTAGAAATGTGAAGATGGATAAGAAAGTTGATAAGGAAAAGAAATGGGAGAATGTAAATATGATTATGGATCATGGATATGTAGTGCCACATTGGTAAAGGAAAAAGATGGATGAGAAAGGTTGTAGAGAAGTGAAAGCCTTTGATTATGTTTATGCTAACAAGCAAGTGCAGAGAAGGAAGAATGTGCAGATGAATGAGTTGTAGCATGATGCAAGAAGGAGTTGGCCAGCAAGGAGGCCTAGAGAAAATAATTGGAGGATGAAGATAGAGCAAGTGAAGAAAAGCTCGAGTGCAGCAAATAGAAAACAACAATCCAGTAGTAAAGTATGGGTAGTGAATCAAGCAACAACAAACAAGGATGTTGTAGGAAAGACAAAGAGTTGGAAGCAGGTAGAAGAGAACAAACCTTGAGAAACTAGAAACAAGAGGAATCTAGGAGAGGATGGAAGGAAAGAGAAGAAGCAGACAGTGAAGTGGCAGCAAGAGAATCCAAGTATATGGAAGGTAAGAGAAAAGAAATCTAATTTTTGTGTTGATAAAGTATTGTATGATGAAGAGAAGGATATGAGGAGATTGTTAGATGAAAAAGAGATAAGGAGAAATAAATATTGGAGAAGGAAAGAATGTAGGCAAAGGCAAAGTGAAAAATGTAGGTATGGGAGAAGAGAGGAAAGGTGGAATAGAAGAATGGTATGTAAAAAGAAGACACCACATGTATGTGTGGAAGATGCTGATTTGAACATGAGAGAAGAGGATGATAGTGGAACATCCATAGTTCCAAAGGAAGAGGACAAGAAAAAGGAGAATGCAAGCAAAGAAGAAGATGGAGCAGCAAAGGAAGATGCTAAAGAAGATTTATGGAGTCAGTTAGAAGCCATTGAGAAAGAATGGAATGAGAAGATAGAAGGTGTAAGCATGAGTATGACAGTAGAAAAGAATAAGGATGAGGATGCAACAATAGTTGTAGAAATAAAGCATGAAGAGGATGCAAAGTTGATGGTGAAGGATGAAGCTGAAGCTGATTTGGTATTGCAGTAGTTGACCATGAAGGAAGAATGGCTTGAAGATGTGACAGATGAATATGTTGACCATGATGAAGGTCTGATAAGTGGTGAGGATGCATTGAATGTTGTAATTTTTCAATTTGATTATGATTTGTTTGATGTAAGAAGAATTGGAGTGTGTGGATGGATGGCAAGTGTTGCAGACAACCATGTGGGAGTAGCCTATAGTGCTACATGGAGATGTTGGAAGAATGAAGCATGTGAAAAAGAGAAGTTATGGAAAAGGAGGAAGAAAATGTTGTTTGAAATTGTAGAGTAACACGTGCCGAAGCACATGATCTTTGTCCCTGGGGAGTTTGATGCAGGAGCATCTGAGTAAGTTTCAAAAATTGTCTTTGATAATCAAGTTTGGCATGGGTCAAGTGACAGAAGCTGAGGAATGAAGCTCCTGTCGCCAAGGCGACAGGAACAATAATATTTATTTATTATATTCCATGGAAAATGAGATAATGGGGAAGATGGTGAATATTGATAGAACAACTATTTTGAGAGGGTGACAACCAGTATGGGTTAGTGGTGACAAATCAGAAGTTAGCAGAAGGCATTAAAGAGAGGAAGAGATTGATAAAAATTAGGAAAAGGTCGTTATAAAATAGAAAAGCCGACTAATGTAAGAAGGGACAATCATTAAAGAAGGCAAAGGCTATATTCAGGGGACAACATGGTAAGAGGTGACAGTAATGAATGCAGAGCTGTTGATGGTGAGAAGCAAGCGTTAATAGAGAAGGTCAATGAATGGAGGATCGTGTATTAAAAATACTTGAGGATGGTCGAATGAGGAAGATCGATGTGTAGTGATGGCAGGAAATAATTAAGGAGGCCGCATAGATATTGTGACAAGATGAAAATAGAATAAGGTAGGCTGATAAACAACAAAAGGCTGATTTGTGGAGGAGGATGGAGTGGAGGAATGGAAATAATGCAGGTTGTGAGTTAATGCAGATGGAAGATAATTATTGAAGTCCAAGACAAGCCGATAGAAAAAAGGATAGCAAGACCGAGTAAGAGGGAGGCCACGGGTATGAGAGAGACCACACAAGTTGGATAGAGGTGATAAACAGAGGGAAGTGGCTGATATAATATGGAAGGAGGCTGATATAATATGGAAAGAAGCCGATAAGTATAGAGAAGGCTGTAAAGCACTAGGAGATAATGCAGGCCACAAAGAATGAAGGAGTCTGATATGATGAAGGAATAGGGCGACAGAGGAAGGCCCGATTGGGAGGAGAAAAGAAAGAAGGCCGATAGGCACATAATAAAGTATAGACCGTAAGGATACAAAAGGAGCAGGCCAAAGCATATGAACTAGCTGATAGAGATTGGAGAGAACAGTCAAAAGGTAAAGAAAGGATTGAGTAGGTAGCATAGAGAATAGAAAGAGTTCATGAAAATTAGAGAAAGCAGGCAGTGTAACTAGAGAGGCTGATAGGCCAAGGAGAGAGGCTAAGGAACATGAAGCAGGGCCAAGGAGTATATTGAAGAGGCCGATTGGAATGATGGTGGATAGCAACAGGAGGGGAATGGGTGATAAATAACAAAATGAACCAAGTTGCTGGAGAGAAGATCAAGTGAGGCCATAGACCAAATAAATTAGATGTTTTTTAGAGTCTTGATATATTGTAATAGAAGTGTATTGTTGAATAAAATGAATGATGAAATCTGAGTTGTTTATCTCCTATCATCCATTGGTGTTATGATGAATCTGTGTTGTATTTGAATGATTTTGTTAATCTGTATGTTTGCTGCCAAGTTCCTATCATTTTATTGATAGAAGGTATCTAACAGCCCTTGAAGAGGGTACAGACTTGTTTCTCATTGGAAGCTTGTAAAGGTGTTTGTGCATGCTGTGTGGATGCATGCTATTAGATAGTTTATAAAGCTGGTTTGCAAAAGAAAACAAAAGTAGGCTGCTACATAAAACCAAGCCACTTAGATTCAGGTCACCCCAAGCCAGAAAATAGGCCAAATAAACTTGAATTGGTGTTGACCAAGAATAGGTTGATCTAGGCTTAGAACAGAGGAAAGATAATGTGGTTAAAATGCCAATGTCAGAGGTGAAAGAAGTTGGTGACAAGGCAAAAATAAGGTAGATCGAGATAAATTAGAGCAGAGGCCCAAAGGCACGACAGAGGGTCAAACCCCAAAACAAAATATCACAATTTTAAAAGCCATTCACAAGTAAAACATAGGTTAATAATAATAAGGTGATTCTTATGCAAGCATGTCAAACTTAGTTAAAAATTTAACGCATAAAGAGAAGTCTAATTTGAATTGCCATAGAGAATAATAAAGAAGGCAATAGGAAAAAGCCAAGTGATGGTCAACAAGGAACAAGTCATGGTTACATGGAGTAGGTTGACCACAGTCAAAACATAGGCTAGAAAAGAATATACATAGGCTGATTTACTATGTTTTCTATTGTCAAACAACAGACTTTTATTAAATGCAAAACCATAAGAAAAATACCTAGATGAGTTCACCTGAAAAATAGGTTGATCCTGCCTCCCAAATTGCTGCCTTTCTCTTGCTTTCTGTTGCTTTAGATGAAAATCTTTGTAACCTTTTTATGCTTCCAAAAAACAATTCTTTATTGCTACAAAATATCATGTGGTGTCCCCTTTGTATTGAGCTCCCTTCTTTTTAATAAAAATCCTCCTTATTTTTGGTGTTCCCCCAATTAGGTTAACTGTTGTTGTTTTATCAATTGTAGTTTTCACTTTTGTTTGCATGTGAATGATCTCTTCAAAGAGATCCTTAATTACTATTTAATTTAGAAAAAAACCACTTTTAATTGGCTTACTGTCGCATGCATGACAACATAACATTCATTTGATTTCTTAATTTACAATTCTAAATATAATAATACTATTTTTTTAATAAAAACACAATCACTTTAAATAAATCAAGAAGTGAAATATTAAAATAATATATATACCCATATATATTTATTATATTTTTAATTTAATTGTTTAAATCTAATTAACATATTGTCTTCCAAACATCCATAATACAAGAAAATAAAAAGAACTTAATAATTTAGCTTCACTAATTTAAAATACACCATTTAAATTTAATGAGCACAACACTTAATATTAAATAAAATAATGCTTTTAAAAAGAAACCATATTTATTCACTATTTTACAATACAATTCCCATCTAAAATATAATTTGAAAAGATATTTAATTATTATAATCAAATCATGCATTCACAAGGAACTTACTGTCGCAATTAAAACACAATACTTTCTAAGTATCTAACCTTCAATCCTATTTATCATTCACACAAAGAAGCCTAAAATAAGCCATTCAAAATGCAATATGAGACTACATGAGTGTGTGATTGTATCAAAGTTAACCATCCCAAACAGTTCTTACCAAGTAGCTAGAACATCTCTACCTCAACCATGTTCTTGTCTTCGATGAGTACCTACATTCATTTGCACTCAAATTGACATCAATAGGTTAGTGCCTCTATTGGAATTAGGTTGGACAACTGAGAGGGGCGGTGAATCAGTTGTCCCACAATTTTTAATCTTTTCTCATTTTAATCTTCTTTCACAACTTGCAAATAGATTAATGATGTAAACATTAAAGAATGAATCAATAACACATGAGCAGAAACAAAATGAACACACTTGACACCAAGATTTTTGACGTGGAAACTCGGTTAAGGGCAAACCATGGTGGGGGTTAACCCACAAGATTCGTACCCTGTTAAAAGTACTTGAAAGAAATGGGAAGGCACTTACCTTTGGGCACACTGCTCAGAGCTCACTACTCAAAGAGGCTCACTGTCTACAGGAATTTATGTTTAATACAGAAAGATTTAATTGAGAAATAGCATCTTCATCATGCTTGGTTCGGTCTCATTGAAAGGTCACAAAATTTTTAGCTCTGCCCCCAAATACTTCTTCACTATTTCTTCATCCTTTACTGCTCTTATTCTTCTGCTCCTCTTCTCTGCTATGCCTCTGAACCCTTCTTAGGATTTTATCATTTTTGCACAAGGATTTCTTTCCACACCTCATCAACAAGTATTTATATGCTTCATCAACCTTGGAATGAACATCAAGGCTGGCTTGACTTAATTTGGATCACTATACTGTCAGCCAAACATATTTGAGGCTTGAATCTTCTTCCAACAACATGCCACACTCTAGAGAACTACTCTTCGATCATCCACAACACGCTTGAATCATCCGGTTGGCCAAGACTGAGAAGAACAACAACATCAAGGAAGAAATCTTCAACAATGAGCTCAATCTTCAGTGCAGACCTCCAACACAATAGTCACATGATATAGAGACCTCCACAAGCACATTAAATTCAACAAAACATCTGTACTCCTCCAAATCATTAGAATCACTTGCATCTTCATCCAGAACCTCAAGAACACTATTTGCCATGACTATCATGCTAGAAAGATTACTTGCAGACCTCCAAACAATGAACCACTTGAGTTGATAGACACTGACTTCCCAACCATGCCTCTAGATCCGTAGATCATAATATTTCAATGCGGAGTGATCCAGACCAATTTACTATCACTCTGTCTCTTCTGAACACAACAAAACCTGGTTCTACTCAGAGGGCCATAGCTTCTTCAAATCTTCATGCAGACCTCTCAAATCTTAATTGGAGCTACTTCAGACAATCCTCTACATAGCCATATGGTCCACACACATTGATCTTCATTAATTTTCTCAATATCCTCAATATTTCAGTATTCTAAATAGGCAACAAAATAGGATACAGTTGACATCAACGGCAACAAGGATATGTTGACATCAATGACAACACTGCTTAGGCACCTATTTGTAACAATCTCCCCCTTTGTCATTGATGGCAACATATGATGTGAAAAACTGATTTGACCATCAAAACAAGAAATTCTCCCCCTTTCTCTTATCACACTTGCAACCATTTTTTTTACAACTCCCCTATTACCAGTAACTAGTTTTTCACGACTTCTCTCCCCTTTGACATCAATGGCAAAAGGCACATATTTGCAATCTTTTCTCCCCCTTTTTATTTTAGACTGATCTTCAAAATTTGCATACTGACTACTCCCCCTAAGTAGTATCTCCTTAACATCAATCCGGATCACAAGATATGACTGTGAATTCCACCAGACTGATGCACCCTAGTGCATCTTAGTTCTGATCAGGAGGGGTAATAACCCCTAACTTCTCTCTGAGATACTCAAAAGTATCCTTGGGTAGAGGCTTAGTGAAAATATCTGCAATTTGATCCTTTGAAGAAACAAACTCCAATCTAACTTTATTCTCATTAACCTTCTCTCTCAAGAAGTGAAACTTGATTGATATATGCTTTGTCTTTGAATGCAACACTAGATTCTTTGAGATGCTTATTGCACTTGAATTATCACATAAGATTTTAACAGGCTCCTCAAACACAATTTTGATGTCTTTCAACATTTGCTTCATCCACAGAACTTGAGTACAATTGTTTGCTGCTGCTATATACTCTGCCTCTGTAGTAGACAGAGATATTGCCTCTTGCTTTTTGCTCATCCAAGAAACCAATCTCCTTCCCAAGAAGAATGTACCACCACTGGTACTTTTCCTATGATCCACATCTCCTTCCCAATCAGCATTTGTATATGCATGAAGAGTGAAGTTATTATCCTTTGGATACCATAAGTCATAATCAAGTGTCCCTTTGAGATATCTAAAAATTCTTTTGATTGCTGTAACATGGGATTCTCTAGGATTAGCTTGAAATTTAGCAACAAGTCCAACTACATTCATGATATCAGGTCTGGTCTGAGTCAGATAGAGCAGTCCTCCAATCATTGATCTATACCATTTTTAATTTGCCTTAGGGGAGTCATCATCTTTACTCAACTTGCATTTGGTTACCATAGGTGTACTCACTAGTTTTGAATCTTTCATTCCAAACTTTTTCAACAATTCTCTTACATACTTGGACTGAGATATGAAGATGCCATTATCTGACTGAATGATTTGCAGACCTAAGAAGAAATTCATTTCTCCAAACATTGACATCTCAAATTCACTTTGCATCTGATCAACAAATGTTTTGCACATACTCTCATTTCCACCAAAAATGATATCATCAACAAATACTTCAACAATCAAGATGTGTTCATGATCAATTTTGATATAAAGATTACTATCTACTGTACCTTTGCTAAAACCTAGTTTTAGCAGATACTTATCTAGTCTTGCATACTAGGCTCTTAGGGCTTGTTTGAGTTCATACAATGCTTTTCTCAATCTACAAACCATATTTCCTTAATCAGACAACTGAAATCCTTCTGCTTGCTCAATGTAGACTTCTTCATCCAATTCTCCATTCAGGAATGCTAACTTGACATCCATCTGGTAAACCTTGAAATCTTTATATGTAGCAAATGAAAGAAATAATCTGACTGCTTCTACTCTTGCCACCAGAGCAAATGTTAATTCAAAATCAATTCCTTCTAGTTGAGAGTATCCTTTGCACACCAACCTTTCTTTGTTTCTCACAACTTCACCATCCTCGTTTAGTTTATTCTGGAAGACCCATTTAGTACCAATCACATTTTTTTCTTTAGGTCTAGGAATAAGATCCCAAGTGTGATTCTTTTCAATTTGTATTAACTCTTCTTCCATTGCTTTTACCTAATTTTCATCATTGCAAGCTTCACCTACTATTTTTGGTTCAATCTTTGACATCAAACAAATCTCCTCTTGATCTTTAGCAATTCTTCTTCTAGTTTGAACACCTTTATTTCTATCTCCTATGATCTGATCATCCAAATGATTCAACCTTACATACCTGGGTGTTTTGAGAATTGCTTGAACTTTTAATTCTTGAGCTTGTTCCTCAACACCTATACTGACTTCTTGAGTTACTAGATATTCTGGATCAATTTGGATCTGAGTCTGAGGTTAAACTTTCTTTCCTTGATTTTGACTTTCATCTTGTTCATTTGAATCATATCCGCAAGACCTAAAAGATCTTTCTTTTCTCTCATCAACTCTGACATTAGCACTTTCAACAATCTTTTTCAATCTCTTGTTAAAGCACCAGTATGCCTTGCTTTGAGTTGAGTAACCCAGAAAAATTCCTTCATCACTTCTTGCATCAAACTTGTTTAGATCCTCATCTCTTTTGATATAGCATTTACTACCAAAAACTCTAAAATATTTCACAGTAGGAGGATGACCAAACCATAGTTCATAAGGTGTCTTACCATAATTCCCTTTGATCTGCACCCAGTTAAGAGTGTAGACAACATTACTCATAGCTTCTCTCCAATAGACTTGTGGAACATTTGCTTCCATCATCATGGTCCTAGAATCTTTTTGAATGGTCTGGTTCTTTCTTTCCACAACTCCAGTTTGTTGAGGAGTCCTAGGAGAAGATAACTATCTTTTATTCCATGCTTTCCACATAATGTATCAAACTCACCAGAGGTAAATTATTCACCTCTGTCAGAATTTAGACACTTTATTTTCTCACCAATCTCATTTTCTGTTGATAACTGAGAGGGGAGGTGAATCAATTATCTTAATTTATTCAACTTTCTGTTCTTCTTTAATAATTAGTGCAACATCAAAGAAAACAAGCATGAAAGTAGAAACAAAGTCAATACACATAACATAATGATTTTGACATGGAAAACTTGATTAAGGGAAAAACCACGGGGTGATTAACCCAAGAATGTATTCTCTATTAGAAGAATAGAAGTACAAAATGGCACCTGCCAATTTAGGGCTCACTACCTGAGCATACTACTCATAAGAGGCTCACTGCCTACAAGAGAGAAAGATAACACAATGTTTGAACTGATGAGAAGCATCCACACATGCTAAGATTCAGTTCCAATTGAGCTCAATAAACTGATCTGCTGCACTTCATTCTAACTTTCTTTTGGTTTAGCTGTCCTGTCACATTCCGGACCTGTCTTCCTGCCTTCCTACTACTCTTCTACTTTTATTCACATAATTACACACTCACAACAACACACCTTCATATCTCAATTCATCTGGTATATATATCCGCATAAGTAATCTTACCACCTTTCTAGTCGGCATCCGGAATAGTCAATATTTTCCCAAGCTTTGATTTGTCGGCTGGATCCTTGCTTACCAAGTGATGCGGATCTAGGAGATGCTTGAAGAAGTCATCAATCATGTTGGCCAATCATGAATGATACCTCAAGAAACTAGTCATCAGCAATATCTCTTCTGGATTTGGGTCTAACACTCTGTTGGTACAGTTCTTCCTTTGTCTACTCTGCCAAATGGGAACCCAACACTCAAGTGCTCATATCTTTTCACCCTTCCATCACCATAGGCTAAATCCTTGGAATCTATTAGTCAAGGTACTCATATTGACTTCCCCAAATCTACACTTCACTGAGATACTTCCTCTGAGAGATCTGTACCTGATTGTCGGACCTTACTGACTGTTCTGTTCTTGCTTACCGGATCACAACACTTCTTTAATCTGACTTCCGGTAGAGACTCATCATGTCTTGCGGATGTGTGGGATAGCCTTTGTTGCCATCAATGACAACATACATAAACCCATATAGTGTCTCTTGCCAACAATCTGCCCCTTTGGCATTGATGGCAACACTTAGTGAAAAATGACTAAGTGTCACACTATACTCCCCCTTGGTTGATGCTCTATTTTTATATACATTTTCCTGAGCTCCCCCTTAGCTGAATTCCTCATTTTTCATTGCTCCTCACTCCCCCTTTGACATCAATGGCAAAGGGTAGGGTCCGCACACCAAAATTCTCAAAAAGTCAACTATACTTAGCCGCATAAATATATATATATATATAGCATACTTATATATACTGAAGTATGTTTGCAAAAGTTTTCTTCAATTGGAGGAATTTTATTACCCAACTTTGCTTCATCCTGTCCAAAATTGAGATGTGACCACTCAATAGGAATGCAAACACATCTGCCCTTTTTAAATCTGTCGGATCACTAGTCTGGGCTGTGATCTGAGCTTCTTTTATGGCCTCATGCATGGCCTCTAACTTAGGGATAATTATCCCTCTAAGTTCACCCAACCTGCTTATTCTATTTTTCTTTTCCTTCTCAAGCTTCTTGATTTCATTCAAGACTGCAATAGTCTGACATTCTTGATTTATTATGGAAGAGGAGAGAGGATCAAAATTCTTAGAGAGTGTTGTCAATTTGTCCTCCTGTTCTTTCACTTTCTTCTTAATATCCAATGTTACTTTGGACCATGATAAACAAAATTTGTACATTTCCCCACCATCTTTAAGAGCATTTTCTAATCTCTTTATCCCAATATTCATATTCCTCCTATCATTAGTTATTAACCCTTGTACCTTTGATAATCTTTTTTCCAAAAATTCCTTCCGGACCTTATTCTCTACTGACTTCTCTAGGGAATCAAAATGTGTGCTAACACTATTGACTGGAGATTTGAGATTACCAGATGAGGAGGCTGAGGGATCATTTTGAAAAGATGGCATGATCTTTTCTAATACTCCGGATGCAACTTTTATTAGCTCGCAGTCTTCCATGTGAGACTTTAGGAGTTTTTCTTTAGCCTTTGCATTAGCAAATGAAGCTATCTTCATTGTTTGTACCGAAGAAAGAGAATCAAAATTAAATGGCCCTTGTAGAAGTTTTGATTCATCAATCTCCATTGTCTCTTTGTTTAAGAATTCTTTGATAGTTTCTGCAGTGTCTCTTGCCGGAGACAGATTCTTCTTCTCTTCTGCAGTCTTAGAACTATCTCTTGGAGCTTTCTTTCCTTCTACACTCTTACCACTAATAAGTGTGGTCTTCTCTGCTGAAGTCTTCTTTCCTTCTGTAACCTTAGTACTGTCATCTTCTTTTTTCTTCACTCCTTTTTTTTATGCTCTATTCTTTCTTCTTCTTTGGATCTAGAGTCAGCAGGGGAAACTAGAGGAGTGATGTTTGTTTGTCCACGGACCACCTCTTTCAGAGCAGAGGATTCCAAGTCCTTATCTTTTTCTTCACCAGTGTCCATTACTTCTTCTGTCATTGCCTCAGTAGATTCTTTTTCAACACTTGTAGCTGAGGGATCAACACCCAAGTCCTCTATAATAGGAATGTTGAATCTTGAGTATGCATTCCAGAGGATCTCTTCTGTTTCTTTTGCTATTTTGTCAGTTTCTCTGAGCATAATTTGATTCATTCTTGCTTTGCTCTGGAACTCATCCTTGCAATCTTTGAAGATCATATTCATTTTCTTTGAATCAATTGAAGGATAAAGCTGAATGGCTATCTGTTCTCAGATCTCAAGATCTTTTGTTGTAGCATTATTCTTTCTTATTTCTAACTCTTTCTCTGGGCTTTTGGGAATAAGAGATATAATTTCAACAAAAGCCTTATTGTAGATATTTAGATACCTAACTACTGCTTCCTACAAGATCTTTTGGTCAGCCTCATTATAATGATCATAGAATTCAGCCATTGGTTGAAGGTTTCCATCCATAGTAACTAATTTGACGACATCATCTAATGATAGAGTGGGTTTTTCAACAAACTCTTTTGCCATTTCTTCCTTGTCTTCACCAGTAGAGGGTTCACTAGATACTTTCTTCTTTTTCCTCTTTTTCCTTACCTCCTCATCTGACTCAGTCTCTTCATCATCCTTTTGACTAATGTAAGACCTTGTGGCCTTTGTCTTAGTTCTTTTCTCTGCTTTACCAGATGATTTTGCTTCTGGTTTTGATTTATTTGAGCTCTTATCAGTGGTAGGAGTAGAGCTCCTAGAAGATTTGGTCCGGGAGGAGGATTCTACTGGAACACTTTGCTTTTCTACCTCTTTCTTCTCTTTCTCAGTCCTTTCCTTCTTTTCCCTATTGGCATCAATTGCCTATTTTGAGATGCCAAGGCTTTTGGCAATGTTTTCTACTTCTTTTCTTACCCTTTTTTTCATCTCTGGTTGCCTTAGCTCAACATGGATCTTCACACTCAATTCTTTAAAGGTTCCAAACCTTTCTGCCTTGGGATCCTTTGGTTGACTCAACATGTGCTGAACATGCAACTCTATGATTTTCTCATCCACCTCATACCCCATTGGCATGATCCACATTGATCTTGGTTCCACTACCTCTATTAGGCATTGATCAGTCTCTACCATAAAACATACTGTGTCTTTGTATTTCTCAACTAGAGATAGGGGAATTCTCTCTCTAGTTTGCATCATGTTCTGAAAGTTTTTGAAGAAACCCTAGAGAGCTATGTTTTGTACTTTGTCATCACCAAGTCCATGCAAATAGTCCCTGATTTGTATGGCAACCGGTCTGTCACTCTGCCATACCCATCCACTGGATCCGGGTAGCTCATTCATAAAGTAGAAGAATAAGCACAATATTAACCCACCATACTTAAATGAATTCTTTTTATCTTTCTTTATTTTCTGCATATTCTCCAAGAGTTGGTTTAGAAGGAGCTAACAAAGGTCATAATTTGAATTCTTTCTTAACATTTCATAAGCAGTGTAGATAGTAGTTCTAGGTACTGAATTCTCCCTGCTAGAATGATATATCTTGTATCTGATGATCATGGAGGCAAACTTGATATCTGGATCAGTGATATCTTCTATTGTCATTGCTCTTTTGTCAAACCTAGATCTAGTAGCCTCACAGTCTGATTCTTAACTGATTTTAGAATAGGTATCCCACTGGATGAGTGCAAACCGGTAACTGCCCTAATGACATATTTTGTGATCTTGAATGGTCCATTCAACCACATAAAGTTGTCATGTATTCTGCTCAAGACATACCGGACCCATTCATCCTCAGCAAAGCAGGGGAAATGTATACACTATGCAAAGTGCTTGTCCCAGAGGGCCTTGTATTGGGGTTGGAGCTCAAATGAATCATCTATTAGTTGTTTGTGGTAGATATCCCTCAATTTAAACTCTCTGAATTCTTCAATGTTTGCGTGAATGTAAACCCTAATATCTTTTGTATGCAAGACACCATGCGGAACACTGGAAAATGCTCCTAGGGGATCTACTTCCAAGGATTTGTAGGGATGTTTCTTGAATTTGGGGTGAGGCCTATCAGTGATCTACAAAATATTTAGAGTAGTCATCTTAAAAAAGATTTGTAGAGAGGTGTTTAGGAATGGAAAATACCTTTTGCACCTTTAGGTTTCACGAAGTGAGCCAGATCGATTTCTAAATGAATCAACTTCTGCAAATGATCTTTGATGGGCTTGAGGAAATTTGTTGCAGAGCTCCTTTTTGCTTCTTCTTAAATGCAGAATAAACAAATATTTAATACGAAGAATCCTTATATTACTCCGCAAACCCTAATACCAAGTTGCAATAAATGCTTGACCTAAGTCATTCCGGTTTGCCTTATTCGGATGATTTGAAGAACTGGATCAATCTTGATCTAAACATCTTGTGGATCTTCCATATCTTAACCATAGTTTATTTAGATGTTTCTCTTATGAACCCTTTAATCCACAACTCTCCTTGTGCCAGTTCCGGCACCAATTGACTGGCTGGGGGAAAATGGTTTTCTTGTGTCTCCCCTTGAGCCAGTGCTCACTTTCTAATTTCTGGGAGGAATATCAGCACCAGAGCCTGGTGTGGATCCATCCCCTACATTCTCTGTACTTTTCTTCACCCAAATCTTGTTCATCTCATTTTGAACTTCATCCGCATTCACTTTTCATTTTCCCTTATCTTGATTCTGATTATGATGTACCGGACCTCTTTTGTCTTGATTCTTGCTTCTACAAAATTTTACAATATGACCAGATCTATTGCAAATTTGGCAAACAACATTTCTTTGCATATTTGATTGATATCCTCTTGATCTGCATTGATTAGCCATATGACCCATTCTATTGCATGCAAAGCATCTACCATTGAATGAATTGTTCATTTGCATATTTCTGCATTCATGAGATTTGTGACCATACCTTTTGTAGTTGAAACACTGTTTGGAGAAGGATGTATTAGTCTGATTCATTCTCTTTCTGCACTAATTATCTTTATGACCAAAGTTATTATAGTTGTGGCAGTATCCATTGAAGGATGGATATCTTTGAGCATTAGGCTGCCTTACCGGAGGTCTTCTAGGCTTGTTCCTTCGATTTTCTGATCCAAAATTCTTCTGACTAGATTTGGAGCTTTCACCTTTTTCATATCCCAAGCCACACTTGTCATCTACCCTCTTTTGGCTTTCAAGAAGAACTTCAAGTTGAGCAGAGCTTATCTTGAATTTCTCTTTGTATTCATTTGCTGTTTGAATATCGCTTTTAAGAGAGACAATTTGATCCTCAAGTTTTTCTTCATTATCTTTAGCATCTTCAAGATCAGATTCAAGATGTCTGATTATTCTATCCATCTTGTGGCAGTCTTCTGATTTTTCCTTGAGAGATTGTCTTAGATCATATTCAAATTTTCTTCTCTCTTCAATTTCTTGGGTGAACTTCATAACTCCTGATTCCATTTCATGTCTTACTATGATGATTTCTTTTGATAACTTTTCACATAACTTGGTTTTCTCTTTCAGATCTCCATTTGTATCATTGGCTTCACCTTGACTTGCCAATTGCTGAAGTAGCTCCTTTCTCTTTTTCATAGAGAGACTCAATTTCTCTTTTAGTTCTTTTATGAAATCATCAGCTTGTTTGAGTCTTTCCTTCAATTCATTGACTTTAGAATTTGACTGCTCAAGATCATCAAGGGTAGACTTAAGTTGCTCCCTCATACCATACACATCCATTTGAATTCCTAGATCTTCTTCAAGTTGTTAGGCTCTGTTGGGAGGAACTTGGCTCTAATACCAATTATTGATAACTAAGAGGGGGGTGAATCAGTTATCTTAATTTATTCAACTTTCTGTTCTTCTTTAATAATTAGTGCAGCATCAAAGCAAACAAGCATGAAAGTAGAAACAAAGTCAATACACATAACACAATGATTTTGATGTGGAAAACTTGGTTAAGGGAAAAACCATGGGGTGATTAACCCAAGAATGTATTCTCTGTTAGAAGAATAGAAGTACAAAATGGCACCTGCCAATTTAGGGCTCACTACCCGAGCATACTGCTCACAAGAGGCTCACTACCTACAAGAGAGAAAGATAACACACTATTTGAACTGATGAGAAGCATCCACACATGCTAAGATTCAGTTCCCGTTGAGCTCAATAAACTGATCTGCTGCACTTCATTATAACTTTCTTTTGGTTCAGCTGTCCTGTCACATTCTGGACCTGTCTTCCTACCTTCCTACTACTCTTCTTCTTTTATTCACACAATTACACATTCACAACACACCTTCATATCTCAATTCATTTGGTATATATATCCACATAAGTAATCTTACCACCTTTCTAGTCAGCATCCAGAATAGTCAATATTTTCCCAAGCTTTGATCTGTCGGCTGGATCCTTGCTTACCAAGTGATGCGGATCTAGGAGATGCTTGAAGAAGTCATCAATCATGTTGGCCAATCATGAATGATACCTCAAGAAACTTAGTCATCAGCAATATCTCTTCTGGATTTAGGTCTGACACTCTGTCGGTACAGTTCTTCCTCTGTCTACTTTGCTAAACAGGAACCCAACACTCAAGTGCTCATATGTTTTCACCCTTCCATCACCGGAGGCTAAATCCTTGGAATCTATTAGTCAAGGTATTTGTCTTGACTTCCCCAAATCTGCACTTCACTGAGATACTTCCTCTGAGAGATCCAGACCTGACTGTCGGACCTTGCTGACTGCTCTGTTCTTGCTTATCGGATCACAACACTTCTTCAATTTGACTTCCGGTAGAGACTCATCATGTCTTGCAGATGTGTGGGATAGCCTTTGTTGCCATCAATGAAAACATACATAAACCCATATAGTGTCTCTTGCGAACATTTTCCACCATAATGTTGAATACCTTGAACTTGTCAAGAGCTTCTGATTTTTCTTTCAAGAAGGTTACCCACATCATCTGGGAGTAATCATCAATCAACAACATGAAATATTTATCTCCTTGCACACTCCTAATTCTAGCAGGACCACATAGATCAGTATGCACAAGTTCCAACCGTCCACTTGAAAATTGTTCTTTACTCTTGAATGAAGTTTTGTTCTGTTTTAGAAGTTTTGGAAGATCTCTCACAGCTTGAGTAGAACTTATCTTGACAATGTTATCAAAATTCACATGACACATTCTCCTATGCCATAACTGACTTTGATCAATATGAGCAATCAAACAACTTTTGCCAAGACTACTTAAATGAAAGATGTTACCTCTAGTCTGAGTACCAGATGCAATTTTAGTTCCAGAGTTTTCCAAGATTCTGCATTTTCCATCCTTGAATTGGAGATCATAACCCTTGTCAACCAACTGTCCAACACTAAGAAGATTATGCTTCAATCCTTCCACATACAGAACATCATTAGTGTTATTCATACCATCAAAAGAGATGGATCCTCTACCACAGATTCTACCAGTTGAGTTGTCTCCAAATTTTACAATTCCACCTTCATATTTTTCAAAGCTTACAAACTTACTTTTATCACCAGTCATATGATGAGAACATCCACTATCAATCACCCATTCATCTTTTTCTACAACTTGAGCAGCCAAGGTACTTTCCACATTTGCATAACTAGTAGATTCAGTAGGCATCGGATCTTCTTTGATAGAAATGAACACCCAATCAATTTTAGTGGAACCTCCATGATCAGATTCATCATCTATGACTCCTTCTTCACCAGCTTCTTAGACATAATAGCATTTCTTTTAAACTCTAGGTCTGTTAGGGTTTGGTTTTGAATCCCTCTCTGGACACATTGAGGCAAAATGACCAATCTTATTACAAGCAAAAAATTTGAATGGCAACTTTCCTTCATACTTACTAGATCCTCTTGGAAATCTTTTGGCAAAAAGGGATTCAATTTCATCAAACTTAGTTTCATAATCTTCAAGATCCTTCCTTGGGTAAATGCAAGAAGTTGTGTCCACTTAAGGTGGAAGTTTTGGAGTTAGAAAAAAATCCAAAATCGGGTAACTAAAAAAGGGATCCTATTTTGCTTCGGAATCCCGAGCCAAAAGCAGGATCCCGTTTTGAGTTTCATAAAAGGTTAATATTTTAACCTTTATGAAATAGGATCCCATTTTGAAACGGGATCCCATTTCATAAAAGATTAAAATATTAACCTTTAATGAAATGAGATCCTGTTTCGAAATGGGATCCTGTTTCATAAAGGTTAAAATATTAACCTTTTATGAAACAGGATCCCGTTTCAAAACGGGATCCTGTTTTAGAAATTTTGAATTTTTGACCCACTTTTTGCTATGGGTTTTGGGTCAGAAAAAAGGCTTGGGAACCCGACCCTTGGCTTTGGACCTGGTTTGACTTGTAGGTTGAAGGTCCTGTCAATGTCACAACAAACTAGTGACTTTGGGCATATGTCTGAAGGCCTTTTTGCAGAATTTTTTGATGAAATTAAAACCCATTATAGATGAGATAGTTTAGATTCCAAATATGTAATTTTTTTTACAATTGGATTATTTTTTCTATTTTTCAATTAATTTCTAATGAAACAGGTCCATAAACTTGAATTATCAGGGTTTTTTAGTATTTTAATAACTTTTTATTAAAAAAATTGTAAAAAAATTTATATGAAAATGTACTTCAGACAATTCTTTTCAATTTGAAAAAAAAAATTCAAAAAATGATAAGTTTAGTTCATCTTATGCGTGACGTACACGACGATTTTTTAAACACAAAAAATGGCCAATAAAAAATTAACAAAAAAAATATATTCAATAAAAAATTACAAAAAAAATGGAAAATGTGCTTCAGTGAGTTAGAAATCTTTTCCCAAAAGTATTTAGAAAAATATGATTATTTAGGTCAAAATATGGATGACGTACACGTGCATGGTATAGTAAAAAAAAAAAAACTTTTAAACAGTGGTTTTTAGAAACGCCTATTAAAAATTAATTTGTATCATCTGGGTATTAAAAAAATTACATATTTGGAAACTAGACTCCGAGTACTACATTTTATATTTAGTGACTTTTTTCAAGATTCCACATTTAAGTGCTTCAAATTTTTAGGTCAAATGTGACAAATTCTAAAAATCAGGGAAAACACTTCCACTTTTTGGCCAATAAGTGGACACAACTTCTTGCACACACCCCCTTGTCAAATCTGTTTGATCTTCTTGAAGAGATTTCTCCCAGATCATATCTGTTTTCCATGAATACTAGCTTTAAATGCAAATTCAAACTTAGGAAGAGAATCACCAAACTCATTCATTTCAAATGCTAAAAACTTACCAACCAACTGATCCCTTGTAACAGTTGTCACAGTCTTGATTTCTTCAATGGCAATAACTTTATGCTTGTATGCCGGAGATAAGGATCTAAGCACTTTGGCAACAATCTCTAATTCATCCAATACTCCCCCAATACTCCTGATATCGGTCACAAGTTCATTTACCTTCTGCATGTAGGAAGTAATGTTTTCATCTTCATTCATCATCAACCTTTCATATTTACTCTTCAAGCTCTGTAGCTTGGCACATTTGACATGTTTATCACCTTCATATAGAGTTTCCAACTTATTCCAGATTTAATGAGTAGTTTTCAATTCTAGGAGATTTGTCATCTCTGTATTAGTCAGGGCACTCAACAATACTTCTTTGGCTCGAATGTTCTGTTCAGCATCCTTGAGTTCATCTAGAGTTGAAGGGCATTTCTCTAGAATCTTATACTCATCCTTAGTTATGAGCCAAAAGACATCACCCGTACATTGCAAATGACATTGCATGTGCACCTTCTAAAGGGAGTAATTTGTTCCATCAAATCTCAGACTTTCCTTCTTGTAAGTCAACATCTTGGATCTCCTCAAGCGGTCAAGATTCTTTTAGAGGAACCTGGCTTTGATACCAATTGTTGGAATTAGGCTAGACAATTGAGAGGGGAGGTGAATCAGTTGTCCCACAATTTTTAATCTTTTCTAATTTTAATCTTCTTTCACAACTTACAAATAGATTAATGATGTAAACATTAAAGCATGAATCAACAACACATGAGTAGAAACGAAATGAACACACTTGACACCAAGTTTTTTAATGTGGAAACCTGGTTAAGGGAAAACCATGGTGGGGGTTAACCCATAAGATTTGTACCCTGTTAAAAGTACTTGAAAGAAATGGGAAGGCACTTGCCTTTGGGCACACTACCCAGAGCTCACTGCCTAAAGGAATTTATGTTTAATACAGAAAGATTTAACTGAGAAATAGCATCTTCATCATGCTTGGTTTAGTCTCATTGAAAGGTCATAAAAACTTCTACTTTGCCCCCAAATACTTCTTCACTATTTCTTCATCCTTTACTGCTCTTGCTCTTTTGCTCCTCTTCTCTACTCTACCTCTGAAGCCTTCTTAGGATTTTATCATTTTCGCACAAGTATTTATATGCTTCATCAACCTTGGAATGAACAACAAGGTCAACCTGACTTAATGCAGATCACTATACTATTGGCCAAACATAGCTGAGGCTTGAATCTTCTTCCAACAACATGCCATGCTTCAGAGGATTGCTCTTAGATCATTCGCAACATGCTTGAATCATTCAGTTGGCCAAGACTAGGAAGAATAGTAGCATCAAGGAAGAAATCTTCAATAATGAGCTCAATCTTCTGTGCAAACCTTTGACACAGTAGTCACATGATCCAGAGACCTCCACAAGCACATTAAATTCAACAAAACATCCGCACTCCTCCAAATCATTAGAATCACTTGCATCTTCATCTGGAACCTCAAGAACACTGTCTGGCATGACTGTCACACTAGAAAGATTGCTTGTGGACCTCCAAATCACAAACCACTTGAGTTGATGATACACACTAACTTCCCAACCATGCCTCTAGATCTGTAGATCATAATATTTCAATGTAGAGTGATCTAGACCAATTTACTATCACTCTATCTCTTCTAAACACAACAAAATTTGGTTCTACTCAGATGGCCATAGCTTCTTCAAATCTTCATGTGGACCTCTCAAATCTTAACTGGAGCTACTTCAGACAATCCTCTACATAGCCATATGGTCCACATACATTGATCTTCATTAATTTTCTCAATATCCTTAACATTTTAGTCTTCTAAACAGGCAACAAAATAGGATACAGTTGACATTAATGGCAACAAGGATATGTTGACATCAATGACAACACCACTTAGGCACCTATTTGCAGTAGCCTCAATCATAGCTTAAGCAACATTATAATCACATTGATAATATCTAATATTTAAATCAACTTTTCAATTTTTCACAAATATAACTTCATGATAATTATCTTCACATACATGGGACTTACTTGAAGTAAAACAATCATGGCAAATATTCACTAATAGTTTAGTCCAAAAAATGAGACGTGACATAACCCTAAGTGATCTGGAAGTAGAAGTTATATAAAGAACAAAAGAAGAAGATCTGAATATAATGGTGAAAAGAAAATCAAAAGATTGTACCAAACTTAAAAAAGAAATTGTGAGTCTAAAAGAAGACTTGGAAAAAGCAAAGAGCTATGAATAAAAGTTCAAGATAAGTTCTGCAAAGCTTGATGAAATGCTTGCTAGTCAAAATAGTGCTTATGATAAGCAAGGTTTGGGATTTGAGAAAGGAGAAAGTTTAAAATATGGTCAAACAAACACTAAGTTAAAACAAAATAGAGGGAACCAATTCACAAATCAAAGAAGAAGACCTAGAGGACCTCTAGTTAGATAGCCAAATGCTCAAAGGTATCCATCTTTCAATGGCCACTATTTCAATTGCAATAAGTTTGGTCATAAAGTTACTCAACGTAGAAGTAGAGTAAATCAAAATGTTCATTCATTCTCTGGTCAATGTTTCAATTACAAGAAAATTGGTCATAAATCAAATGAATATAGAAGTCTGGTAAGAAATGGCTTTCATATTTCAAAGAATACTCAATCATTCAATGGAAGATATTTTGCATGCAATAGATTTAGACACATGGCTAATCAATGCAGATCAAGGATGAATTCATTTAGAGGAAGGAATCAAGGACAGGGAAACATTGTCTACTTCAACTGCAACAAATTTGGACATGCTGCAAGATTTTGCAGAAGCAAGAATGTGAAAAGAAATTACTATGCTAAATAAAGAAAAATAGAGCAGAGGAATGATAAGGGAAAATAAAAAGTTGATCCGGTTGAAACTAAGAAAGAAATGGACAAAATCTGGATCAAGAAAGAATTAATTGAGGTTAAGGATGGACCCACACCAACATCTAGTGTAGATACTTCTTCCAGGAAGTAAATTGGGAGCTCTGGCTTAGGGGGAACTACATTAAAAATTCAAAACCCCCAGCCAGTTAGCTAGTGCTAGAATCTAGCACTAATATATGATGGAAAGAATCATATGACATATCTTTTAAAGGAAGTTCCAGAAGAAAAGGATCAATTGTAAATATTTCTGGAGTAATCTAAAGTGTCTGTGGTTGTTAGGAAAGTGCTTGACAACTTTCTGAAGATGGCATTAATGACACTTAGGTTTTGGCATGCGAAGGTTAAAAGGAGTTGTATCTGAAGGAAAAATTATTCTGTATTCCATGCACTCAAGTGACTAAGGCAAACCAAAGCAAGACTCAAAGTGACTACAGTATTCTCCAAAACATTTCAAGGCAAGATCAAGCTCAACCTCAATTTGTCGAAAGAGGTATTTACAACTTGAAAACCCTACTATGAAAATTAAATTACTCTGGGAAAATGTTTACTCCTCACATAATCAAGATAGGGAAAATTCCTCGCCCCAAGTTTAGGAAACAATTCTTCAAATCATTGGAAAACAATTCATTAGGGGCCCTCTCAATTACTCCACATGGGGTTATGCATATGGAAGATATCAAAGCATACATTCATATCAGTCTAGAAGAATATGATCACACGAAGTTAGGAAAACTGTATTAGGATGAACTGACTACTATGGATATTATGTTGAAAGATGAATATAAATTTCTAGGAGAAAAGAAATTTGACACCTAGTTGGAATTTCCCACAATTCCAAATGATGCATGGGTCAAGCTTATTCTAAGTAGATTTCATGATGAATCTCTATGGCTTGATGAACCCTATATGGCAACTAAAGAATCCATCAAAGCTATAACTGGCATGAGCTCCTCCAGAAGGGTTCCAGGCATAAGGAAAATGAAGAACAACGTGGTAATGCAGCTAACAGGAGCCAAATTTGATAAGAATGCCGTTATAGTAAATGATATTAAGAATCTAGTTGTTAGATTTGCATCAATGATTATTGGATACAAAATATACCTTTCCAACAAGGAAAATTCTGTGTTAGCATCAGGTATATACACAACATATAACATGATAAAAAATAATACGGACTATGACCTCTATGAATTGCTCTAGAGTGAACTAATGGAGAACTTGAAAAGAACAAAAGAAACTAATCATCCTTTCAAATATGGAACATTGATTACATGCTTACTCTTTTACTTCCTGAGAGAGCTACTCGGTTTAGGAAATATTGTCTGGCTTGATCACATAACCGTAGCCACTCAAATAAGAAATCACTTACAGAGTTTGGGTAATGCAGATAAGAAAAATGAAATCTTATGGAAATACTTCAAAGATTTTTAAAAGAAAATGTCATGTGGGTTCCAAATACCTAAAAATGTAGTGATAAAGTATGAGAAGGATATTGTATTCATGGTGGACAAAGACAAATGCTTCATGGAAGCTGTAGAACCAAGAACTATATGGGTCCCTACACTAGGATATGAAGTTGTAGAAGATGTCTTGAATGAATTAGTTGATGTACTACTGAGCAAACCTAATGATCCCAAAGAGGGCAAATTTCGGACATTCTCAGAATTATCTTCCAAAATGCTTATGAAACCTGAGGAGTTAGAGAAAACATTAGTTGAACAACAAGTAAGGCAAAAATCAAATCAGGAGGATGAAAGTCCATAGATGCTCTGGCAGAATGGACATCAAGCCCTCCAAAAAGGAAAGATAAGAGATCTGGAGTGGAGAGACCAGGATCTAGCCCCAGAAAAAGAATAAGGAACTCATCCATTATAGAAGGCACAATTGAAGTAGAGAAAGAAAAGGAAGCAGAAGAGAAGAAAAGGAAGAAAGTTTCACTTGGTGAAGAAAAAGTGGCAAGAGACACTATTGAAAAACTCTTGGAAATGCAACACAGTGCACAAATCCTAGATCTACCCAAGTTTCTACAAGAATCAATAAATCTAAATTCCTTATGTCCAGAACAAAAATTTAAATTAGTATTGTTTGTCCAAGCAAAGGCACATGAGGTAATGATAAAAACACACATGGAGGAGAATAAGCTAATTACAACAATATCTGATGTACTAAGAAAGTTGATGCTAGAATACCAGAAAGATACATTGTTATCATCAACAAATCATCTTAAAGGTATGATTAAATCAATCAACAATCATTTTGAATCCTTTGAAAAATCAACAGAAACAAAGGTTAGAAAAGAGTTTGATGAGGAAATATTAGCCAAGTTAAAAATCATCTTGATCAATGATAAAATCTCTTTAGACCATGGAATAAGAGGTATATTGAGTGCTATAAAAGAAGCCTGTGACTTGTACAAATTTTGTTTATCTTGGCCAAAAGTCACAAAAGAATTAGAAGAGAAAATCAAGGACATGGAACTCAAACTACTAAATATATTTGAAACATATAATCTAGCAATTGAGTTAATAAGTACCAAAGAAATACAAGTTGCAAATATTCAAAATGATTTGAAAACTTTGATGAAGAAAAGGGAAGAAGTCAAAGAGGGGTTGCACCATCTAAGAGGCCTGATATGTCAAAAAATTGATTCCATGACCAATCTGGTAGAAGAAGCCTTGAAATCATAAGCATCAATTGATACACCATCAGATGTATAGAAGGCAAAAAAGTTAGTCTTTTTTATAAATGGCCACATCCACATTTTGGAAAGTGTAAAGAATAGATGGAATGTTGAGATAGCTCTGATAAAGACTATCTATAATGATATTCTACCTTCAACCATAGATTGAGATGGAAATGTGTATCTATATATATATAGATACACATTTCCATCTCAATCTATGGTTGAAGGTAGAATATCATTATAGATAGTCTTTATCAGAGCTATCTCTCCAAAATGTGTATTTGTGTGTATATATATATATATATGCGACATAATATGATAGTCTTGAAGAATTTTTGACACAATTTTGCTTGTACACCCACCTTTTCCATTGATGTCAAAGGGGGAGAGGAAAACCATTGAAAAATAAGCATACATCTAAAGGAGAATAGAAAAATAGAGTGTACAGAGTAAGGGGGAGAAACATAAGCATTTTTCACTGATTGTTGCCATCAATGCCAAAAGGGGAGATTGTTGGCAAGAGACACTACTTCGATGAATAATTGAGTGTTGTCACTGATGGCAACAAGGCAAAGAGACTCTACTCTAGTAGAACAAACTGATCTGGTATCAAGGCATGCAAGGTTTCTAGTCCAGATGACTAAAATGACTAAGTGTTGGCAGTTCACATGAGATAGTGACAGAGAGGTAATGTAATGAGTACATTGGTCCTTAGTTGAAGATCAGATCATGTGGTTTAGGTATGTTTTTTGTAGTCCTTAAGTGATCTTATATCCAAGATTTCATCCTTTCATCAATTTTTGAAGTATATCTTCAAATGGCCTAAGTCCGGTAGACCAAAATACATTATTATTTAGAGCATAACACTTAGTTGGTTTGGTTTGCATTCCTCCAGTTTTACATATCTTGATATGCAATTTTGATGTGTTGTAAACACTTGTATGAAGTGTCTAAAGTTGTAGGTTTTGAAGTCCACCAAAAAGATAGTTACAAGTAGTTGAGTATCGCTACACTATTTGACAGAGTTTGACTGTGATAGAGTCTGAGTATTGATGGTCTACATTTTGCCGCTAAAGGATATTTTTCTTTGTGGTTCTGAAGGTATCATTTGTGATGTCTAAGGAGTCTTTGACATGATTTTGAGCAAGTCCTGTGGTCCGCAGTAAAAGATGTAGTCTGACAGATGAACTGAATCAGTGACAGTCTGAGTTAGAGGCCGACATGATAAGTTTGAATTGTATGCCATAAGTTATATTATTTAGAACTTAATCCTAAGTTTTCAATAGTTGAGGCTGCTATATGTGAATGCAATTCAAGTGTTGTTTGAGTCCACTGGGATTTTTGGTAAATGAATTTAGCTGACAAGCTACTTAAGGTATGACTGCATGCTTCACTTTATTAGGCCAATCTAATATGAAGATTTCAAGTGTTGTAGATATATATAAGGGATTGAATTTAGTGTTTGGGTTATGTGATGCGAATGTGAGATATATATATGTGCGCCATATAGAGGAAGGCAATTTTGTGGATGTAATAAAGAGTAAAAGAAGAGAGTTCTTATTCCCATGTAAAAGCAGAGCAGTTAGAGATGAAGGGTTTTGAGATAGTATTTCTGTGCTTCATTGGAGCTATAACCATGCATGGGTAGATGCAGTTTGAGTAGTTCAACTTAGCATTGAGCCATTCTTCCTTCTTTCTTTCTCTAGGCAGTGAGCCTTTCTTAAAGTGATCATTTCTCTGGGAAGTGAGCCCTGAGGCAATGAGCCTTCTTGTAATCTAGTATTGTGCTATAATAATATATTATGAGCTAACACTCACCATAGTTTTTCTATTTTTGGGTTTTCCACGTAAAAATCCTGGTGTTCATGTGTTATGTCTTTGTGGTTGTTGTTCCTTTGCTTATTTTTCTTTCATATTATTAATTGTGGATATTGGATTAATGAACTTGTTAAGAAGTGGTTTTGTGGAATACTAATTCACCCGCCTCTCAATATTCCTTACTATCAACAATGCAGATGTAGACTTTAGTAGATGATAGTTTTTAATTCTCTGTGTGTGTAAGGTACACGACTTGATTTGATAAAAATTATATGTTCAACTACGATGAAGATGAATTTGTTAGGAGTGATATAATTTAATTCATAATTGTACTGGAAAGATGATTTGCTTACCTTTGTTGTTTCAATAATGTCAGTGAATGAAAATTACCCATCTTGGTTATTGTGAAATGATTATAATTAAAATATTAATACTCTAGTGAGATCGAATTATTAAAAAGGTTATTATAACACGTGAATTTGATGATTAGAAAAATAATTGTGAAAAGGTTGAAATGAGATTATGTATTGATATTTGCAAATGACTATGTTAGTGTTTGAAACACTTGGTTATTGAGTGACTCCGTGTGTGTTTAATTCTTTTCACTTCGACTATATATATATATATATATATATATATTAGACATATTAATGTGTGTGTTGGAGTGTGCAGGTATTTCCATAGCCAATGGAAATTTGGAGGCCTACTAAGTAACTCATGTATTTAACCAGTAATGCCAACCTAATCCCTAAGGTGGATTAAGGTTTTTTTTTGAAATTAGAATGTTTGTAATGTGTTTTATTTGTACACTTTCGTTTATGAGTGTTCTAAGGTTGTTGAGTAGTAAGGTGGATGATGAGTTGTCATCCAAGTGTCCATTTTCGTTCATGGGCTTCTGGAGCATTTTAAAATGTGTTTTTAAATTCTTTTATTAATTTTTGAGTGGTTTTAGGGACCCTAGGTCAAGTACCTATGGTATAGGCATCTTTTGAGTCTCAAATCTTGGGCCTAGACCAAGATATGATTCCTTAAAGTGACCTTAGAAGAAAAGTGACGAGATTAGGTTTTGCGAAGAGGGATGGAGACTTGTCTCCATCCCAATCTCAATCTACTAAGCTCTTGGTTTGATTTGGGTGGCTCCCAAGGCTCTCACATGTGTGAGCATAGAATGTAGGAGCTCATGGGAAGAGCTCCCAAGTAAAATCTTTTCCCTAATGTCTCACACATCTATGAGAGCACTTGCGGGAAGGTGTGTGTATGAGAGTGAATGGGAAGGTGACAAGTGTCACCTACCCATTCAAGGAATTTTGATTTTCCTCCCTATTTATCTCTCCCTTTGCAGAGAAGAAAGGGAATTTTCCTTTTTGGATTTTTGGGAAGAGCTTGGGCTTTGGAGAGGATTTTTGACGTGCTGGAGAACTCTTAAGTAGATCTTATTCAACTCCTTCATACTTGGAGAGCTTGAGAGGTAAGCTCTCAAGAGTCTTGAATATTTTAGTAGTTTCTTTATTTGTTTATGGAATGAATGCATTTGTATGTTCTTGTTTGGTTATGTCATTGTGTTGGGATGGGTTGTTTAAGGAAGATACTCACCACTTGTGTCGTATGTTAAGTGTCTCAACCTTGCAACTATGAAAGGTTACTATTCTTCCTAGTTTTGGTCTTTTTGAATACCCTTTATCTTGAAGAATGGTCTAGAACTTTCAAAGTTTCCAAAAGGGCTAAAAATGGCGGCCCAACTTACTATTTTTAGTAACTCTACATTTGACCTCAGATTGACCCAAATTTTTTCCCAAAATGTGTAGAAATGCTAATTAAACATCTCGAGTGAGTTTCGACTCAAGATCATATCTAGATTGTGAGATATTAAAGTTTCTATTTTTTGAAACTGTTGAAAAAAGTTTCAAACTCAATTTTGAGGAACTTAGAGGTCCCTAAATGCCTTGAAAGTTGTCATACCAATGAAGTAGGTTATATCTTGATAGATCTCTTGATTTGCTTTCTGATGCATTAAATGGTTCATCAATCAGACACCTGGATCAAAAGTTATGACCTCCGGAAGTTGGACCTCCTATTTTTGGGAAATATGAAAATGTGTTGGACACTTAAAAGAGCTATAAATGGGAGAGTTACACATGTTGGTGTGTGAATTGGCACATCACAAGACATCTTTGATTGAAGTTAATCTGGGCACCACTTTTAGGTGGTTTTGGCTCATGTTTGTAATTACCGTTGATGGTTTACTATATTGTATCTCCTATATATCATGCAGTTGAGATGGAGGTTGTGTGTAAGAGTCTTATAGATGAGTTACCTCTTAGATCTCTGGTTTGTTATACTCCTATAAAAGCTTGCTCTGCAAGTATATTGTAATCTTCTTGATTCTTGAATAATATATTGGGCAGCTTTGGAGTGTTGGGTTTTTTACCTGAAAGGGTTTTCCCCACGTATATCTTGTGTTATGAGATTTGCATTTGGAAGTTGTTATTATCTTTCTATTAATGTGCATCTTAATCTGTAACTGCAAAAGTTAAAATATGCATAAATTTTCCTCAGTAGATTAATGTTTTCTGCATACCTTGCTTCCTTTCATGGTAGAGCTTGCCTTGTATTTGGGGTTTGGAGAGAGGTGAGAACCTCCTTGGGGAAAGCTCACTCCTTGAGAGGAATTGTTTGGTTTGAGGCCTTATTTGAGGCGTGGTTATGTTTGAGAGGCAAGAGTGCCCTCCTTATGATTATTAGATTAATAAGATGAATAAGTTTGTAATATGAGATGATATTGATGAAAAAATGGTAAAGTTTAGATATGAGAAAGTATTGTTTAAGAAATGAATAAGCCAGTATTTGATGTCTTTCCCATTGAGGAGAGTAGTCTACTCTCTCCCCATTATTTTCAAATCCATGGTACATTGATTTTGTTTTGTGAATAACCTTGGTTGGGAATGTGGTTCTTGCTTGAGTGTGTGGTTGCATCCCTTGTGTATGTGTGTATTTCAAGGTTACATGTAGAACTCCTAGCTCAAGGGAGGCTTGTGAGCAAGCCTATGGTTGGATGGTGAGCATCTCCATTGGATTTGTTGTGTTATTATAGTTTTTAAAGGTTTTGGCTAAGAAAGAGGGAAAGAAGGAGAAATAGTCTCCTTATGGATCCTAAACTATGTTTTAGAGCCTTAGTATTGTGTTAAGGCATGCAAAATATTAGCTCAATGAGCTTTGTAAAGGGAAGGGAAGGAAAATCTATTTACCATTTTATGAATGTTGGGGTTATTAATCTTATTGTATTTATGAAAGGAAGAAAGAAATAAAGAAGATTTCATTGAATGAATATATGGCATATTAGTTGTAAAGAAATATTTGGATAGGTCTCTTTAACACTCTCTTCTTCTTGGGGTGTCAGAGTCAGTGACTATCTCTCAGTTACTAAAGAAGGTTCTTTCTATAGTTCTAATTGGAGAGATTTTCCAACTTGTCCTATTCCTAAGAATCAGAAGATCCTTCTTAGCCAAATATTAAGTAAAAGAAGGCTATGTTTTTTACCAAAAGAAGATGTTTTATTTTGGTCCTTTTCTAATACTGGTTCTTATTCTGTTAAAGATTGTGTGAGGCCTAGCAAGTACTGCACTTGAGACCATGATATGATACTATTTATAATTATCTATTTTGATGTGTGTTATTAGACATTATGATATAATTAAACTCTTTGGGAATTATGGATTGTATACTTTTTATTCTGATGAGTTGCTATTGGATAATTAATTGTGTGGGAAAAGAAAGTATTGAATGAATTAAATAATTTTTGTGATAATCTTTAAATAAAATAAATTATATTATTTGAATTATGTAACCATGAATGAAGTTGGATTATTTAATTAATTTTTCTATGCATTTCAAGTTGCTTCCACTATATTTTCTTGACAAACTGATGTTCGAAACTTAAGTGTGCAGGTGGGTGGTCAAGCTCCTTAGGTGGACTCGGAGACTCCATAAACCCTATGTCAGACCAGTTAAGCCTAGCTTAACCCATGGAGGGGGTTAAGGCTAATATGTGATGTAATATTGTTATTTGATTTTTATTTTAATTTTCTTTGTGTGTGTTTGTGGTATTTTATTTATTTATATTAATTCTATTTAATTGTAGTTTGGGAGAAAGTCTTTTTAATTAATTATTTCATTTTACTTTATTTCTTTTGTGGGATGTGGAGAATGTTTTAAAATTAATAATTTAATATTTTAGTTTATTTTATGAAAGGATTTTATCCCTTTGTTTTAATTTTAGAAAAATAAGAGTTTTATTGAGAAAAATAAAGAAAGTTGCTTTCTTTTTTCTTTTTTTGTTTTCTTTCCTTTTTGGAATCTTTGAGTTTTATTTATGGGAATCTTTGGGAAGAGTCTTCACACTTTTGCTATGCTTGGATTTGGAGATTTGGAAATGGTGAGAAGTTTTTTTGGAAGAGAATTTCTTTGTGGGAAGATTTGGAAGAGAATTTTGGTACAGAAGTTTGGCTTTAGAATTTGGATTGTGAATTCAAGAGTAAGATTTTTGTCTCATTTGGGGTTTTGAGCTCACCTAACTTGGGGATCTGAGGTAGGAAATTATCTTCTCTTCATATTTTTGTAAAATGTATGCATGCTTATGAAAGCCTTTGTTTATGTGTTTTTGTATTTTTTTGGTTATTGTGGGTTGGGTTGTAATAGGAGCAACCCTCCGTATCTGATGAGAGCCTCCTACATAATGGGGTTTGAGAGAGGTGTGGAGCCTCTCTTGGGGGGGGATTTGTTTTATATGTGATGGTATTGTGGAGTAAATTGATAGTGGAGTTGGGTTTGGGCATGAGTGCCCATGTTTTATTGATATTTTGTTGAGGATAATTATGGAGGTTTGTTGGAGGAGGTTTGTGATTATGGAGTTTTGTGGAGATGAAAGGAAATGGTAATAAAATAAAAATGAAATGAAATGAAGAAATAACAATTAAAATAAATATATTTATTTAAAAGATAATGTAATAATGGTATTGATTTGAGTAGTGGTGTTGTAGGTGGTGGATTATGGTGTTGCATGGATGGTATTGTTATTGAAGATTAAGGGGGATTGATGTGATTATTTTACCCGCCCAAGAGAGATGATTATCCCCTCTCTCCTCCTATTTTGGATCTAGTTTGGATCCTTTGTTTGTAAGTCAACCAATGGGCTTCTTCATGTTTATGTGTAAATGATCTTTTTTGGTTTATGGATTTATGTGTTTGCATGAGTGTTTTACCCAGTTTATGGAGTTCTCCTGCTCGGGGGTGGGATGTGCTTAGGCAATCCCTATGGTAGGGTGGAGAGCAGGACTTGGCCATCTATTTTGGCTGAATGTGTGCAGGTTATGAAAAGATTCAAGTTGAAGATTGGAAGTTGATATTATTCTCTATGTGTTCACCGAAAAAGAAAACTATCTATGTTTGCAAGTTTTGGCAGAAGTGCCATTATATGTTGGGGTTTCATTCATTGTGTACAAAAGGGTTTCTTGTGAAGTTGTGTCAATTCTGTGTTAATAGGAGAATGTTGGGAGTTTGGAAAGAAATAAATATCATAGGCATATCTTCTCTTAAATAAAAAAAAAAATGATTATTCTATTGTATTCATACTTGTGTTAATGGTTTTTATTTCAGAATATGGTTTCCTTTATTTTGATTGAATATAAAAAGGTCTCCTTCGTGTAAATTGATTCTATAAAATATTATAAGATTTCCATGGTACTACTATCCTGCAAAATAAATGCAAAGTGTAGGTAAAATTATGTTAATAGGTAAATATAAAACAATGGTTTAGTTTTATTACAAAAAAATCATGTTCATATATATATAAAAAAAGAAATATAAATATGTATATTTATATATATATTAGATTAATGTTTATATTTTCAAATGGAAAAAGTATGTTAATTTTAGAAATGAAACAAGAAAGCAAGATTTATACTTAATTTTATTCGAAAGAAGCAATTTTAGTTATTTAATTAAATTATTAAAAAGAAATCAAAAATTAATTTTATCTTACATATATTTGAAATAAAGTATTTGCTTTATTGAGTTAGAAAGAAAAGATTGTTTTCTTTATTTGCTTTATTTAGTTTAAAAAGATTGGGAAATTTTAAATGTATAATTTAATAATTGTTTTATTGTTTTGAGAATAGAAAAATCAATTTCATTTAGAAGAATATTGGCTTTATTTCATTATTTTAAAAAGGAAAAAAGAAAAAAAAATTAAACTTGTTTTATTAAGAAAGATATAATTAGATTTAGTATTTATAATATAAATCAATGGTTTGGGTTTTACTGCTTTAAACAATTCTATAATGGAAAAATATTGGATTGATTATATTTTTGGAATAGAAAAAGAATTTTAATTTTAGAATAGAAACCAAAAGGAAAGCTTTATGTTTTATTTAATTTGAAAAGAAATTTAGTTGTTTTATTAATTTATTAGAAAGAATTAGCTTTGATTTATTTAAATATGAAGAAAAAGAATATGTTTTTATCTTATTATTTTTAAAACATAAAAAGAGTTAGATTTATTCTGTTCTCATAAAAAGGAAACAATTATTATAGTTAAATAAAGAAAAGAAAGTTTTTGTTTCAAAGATGGAAAAAGAAAACTAGTTTAATGGAAAAAGTTGTTTTATTGCTTTAAAGAATTAGATTTGTTATATTATTTTTTAGAAAATAATTAGTTTTATTCTTTAGAAGAAAGCAATTGATATATTTAAATTAAAGAAAGAAGCTTTTAAAAATTAAAAAAAAATAGAAAAAGTATTAGTTTTATTTCTTTATTAGAAAAATAAAAGAATTAGATTTCATGGAAACAAAATTTGTATATTCTTTTTTGAATGAAAAACTTGTTTTATTATAGGAATGGATTTGTTTAAATATATTCAATAGTTTCTATTTTTAATTTAAAGATATAAATCATGTTATTTGGGAATTGAAAATGAGTGAAGAGATTTAGTTGGATATTCTCCTTAAAATCAATTAGTTCTAAATAAGAAAGATGTTAGTTGATTTTATTAAAAAGAAAAGATTTAGAGATTGAAGATATTAAATTGATGTCATAATTAGTAATAAAGATTTGCTTTCTCTTTTGTTAAATAGATATTAATTATCAAATATGGAATGTATTATTATTACGTTGAATTTATTATCTAGTTTTATTCTAGAAAGAATTTGAAAGATTTGATTATTTACTGATAAAATATTCAATTTGACATCATAAAAAAAAAAAATAGTTTATTGCATTATTAAAAGAAATTAGTTTAAAATGAAATACTGTAGTTAAAGTTATAAATTAGTAGTTGTAATTTTATATTTAATGTTTTGTATTATCAATTTAGCAACTATGATTTATTAAATGTTAAACTAAACCTATTCTTGTTAATTTAAATTAAAGAATCAAATAATATATCTAAGTCATTAATATCTTATAAACTTTGATGAATGTTATATTAAGTGTAATGATATTTTTAAAATTAAAATTTACTAAAACATCGTTATATTTAATTAAATCACTTAGTGGTGGAAAAATTATAGTGTAACTCTATGGACTAAGCTTAACACAATATTTAAATATTCTTATTGGTTTAACCTGGCAATTAGTTATTAGGATACTTGCAAATTAGAGAATGATCATCATCAAACCAATACGTGTTTGTTATACGAGAGTGAACTATAGGTAAACTGATAATGGAGTTTCGAGTTTAACTCAATTCCTTAAAAAAAAAAATATTTCCATCATTTTTTTTCCCACTTGTATGGTTGACATATAGGTGGGCCTGGTACGGGCATGACATTTGGTATCAGAGCCAGGTTTACAAACACTAGGAACTCTGGGAGTGTGTTGGGTCATGTTGTTGAATATGTAGTAGTGAACTGTTACCACTTTATGTGAAAATGTTTGTGTAGTTAATTTAAGATGTAAGTAGTTACACAAGTACTTGGATTGACTTACTTTTAATTCATTTTAGTTAATTTTTTTAAACTATAGTTTAAATTGTTGTGTGTCCCTATTTTCCTTTTGAATAATAAACTTCTAGCCAAATTAGAATGAAATGAATCCAATTAGACACATAGTATGTTTAACATCTCTTTATAAGTGCAAATTTCTTGTATCTTCAAGTCAAATATTGCTTAGAAGGAAGTAGATTGTTTAAGGGTGCAGTTGTCATGTACAATACTATAAGTATCTGTGTTGACGTTTTTTTTTTTTTAAAAAAAAAAAAATTTATAAGGTGATAGTGGCTTCCTACTTCATTTGATTTATCCACTTCTTTGCATCTAGTCTAGAGGCCTAGTTTATAATGGAGCCAACCTTTTTCAAACATGACATAATTGATTTTGTTATAGATAGTCCACACTAGTTTAGGATGTAAACTGAAATCTTCCCTAAGTGCACCTTTGTCATTCCGAATTGGAGTCTTGATGTCCTTAATGGTGTCTCAACAAATTTCTTCTTTTGACATTATAAATTGTTGGTTCTCTTAGAAACTAATTTAATGATAGTAGCATTTTTTTCTAATTGTTAAGTGGATTGGTTGGGAAAACAAAGTTAGAATTAAGGGTGTATAAGGCTTGATTTGAATAAATATTTCTAGTGGATTATAAGGTAATATAAAGTTGTGTGATCTCCTTCAAATAAATGTATGTTACTAGTGAAAGATGTGAAGTCTTAGACTATTGATCATTTATATGCTTTAGGATAGAATAATGACAATAGATAGGGGATATAGTCAAACATGTTAAGAGCACTTTGATTGAAGAATATGTATATTTATACTCTTATGAACCCATTCTAACCATGAAACTAGAACTCTTTCTATTATTAGTTATTATGTGTGGAAAAGTCTTTGCAAATGATCTTTGTGTGAGTTAGTATTGATTAAGAAATGAAGCATACTTAGCATATTGTACCTTCTTGTGTGTATTATTGTGATATTCAATGAAGGATAAATGTAAAAGATTGGTGTCATTCACATTAGTTGATAATGATGTAGATTACACATAAAGTTACATTATTTATGCATACTTGTTTAGTCATCTTTGTTTGAATATGAAATAAGATAAAAGTTGTAATATAGGAATTAGGTCCTTGAATGAGTTTGTTCTAAGTACAACATATAGTAGGCAATTAAGGCATGCTTTTTCCTCCTTATGTGGTTGGATGTGTAAATAACTATCCTTAGATTTTGAGTTTATGATGAACTATTATTTCAATATATGAGATTGATTTAGGAAATATCTAATGTATGCATATATTGTGTGATAAGAAGGCACTAGTATCTTATGTGATTGTATTTTTAGATTTGAAATAGGATATTAGGTACCTCTTTAATTGTTTTCTTATAAATAACTACTTTTAAAGTTGATAGGATTGAATGCCTAGTATGGTAGAGGTGTGTTCCTTCTCATTCAAATGTGTGGGTTGCTTCCTTTACTTTTAAGGTGGTGATATTCGGGTTAACACCCTCTTTCTATTCCAGTAGATTGGGCACTCAAATTTGATTTAGATATGAATGAAAGTGGTGTTCATTGGGAGATCATAATAATATTCCACGAGCATATCTCTCGATTGAGCTTTCTTTTTTGTTAAACCACACTCGTTAGTGCACAAGAAAAAGTCTAATTCAGGTTGTTATATTGTTGCAGTTGAGATGGGGTACACTCCAAGTTTGTTAATCTTTTGATACCAACATTAGATATTAGTGTTGGGAAAACTATTTCTAGTATGGTTCCATTCCCTTGCTTTTTAATGCAATAGTGAATTATGGGTTTGAATAGTATTAGGTGTACCATAATAAAAATTTAGAATATATTATAGTTTCCTTAAACTCTCTTAGATACTCTTGCACATGTTATACCTTTGCACTAGGCTTTTTCATTGATTATAATACATGTTCATTATAATGAGAGCTATGGGATTATCCAATGACATGGTTATCTTAGAATAATTTTTTTTAAGGATGAGTCTACCATACTCCTTCTCCCCTTTGGGTGGCTTGTATAGTCATGATGAAATTTTGATGGACAAATTTTTATGAGATTAAATTGGTTTGCTTCTTTAATTAATTTATGTTTTTTTTTTTTTTTATGAATCTTTAAATTTTCAACCAACAGTATGAAATTTTTTATTTTCATGGGCTGCTTGGCCAACTAGATTTGATATGTTCCCTTGCCTTAGGAACTTATTGAGTTGATATTTTGAATGAATTTGACACATTGTTGCATTGGTGGCCACACTTGAATTTTGTTATCTTTATGAGGTTTCATTTTGGATTTTAATTGATATTGGTATCACTTTTATTTTACAATTATTGTTTCCTTTTGAGGCATTTGCTTAATTGTTATTGTTAGTGCTTATGAAGTTTTGCATGTATTTAAGTTGTCATTTTTTTTAAAAGGGGCCTCTGGAAGGTTGTATGGGGGGGAGAAGGTGGTTTGGAGGTTCTCGAGAAATAAATAAGGTTAGTATAGGAAGTTTGAGTCTTGTTTTTTTCTTACTTTCATAAATAAATATACCCTCTTATTACCCTATAAAACTAAGATACTATGATATAAACCCCTATTAGGGAGGTGAGACTTGTTGGACATCATAGGTTTTTAGATATTGATTCTTCTACTACAAGCTAGTTAGCTTCTTAGTCATGAATTCTTGGTTATTTGAAAACATTTGAGTGTTGATCATCTTTATAAATTCTTTGTAAATGAGCCTCATGTTGCAAGTAAGAGAAGTTATTATTTTGATTCCACATACCTTTGAGATATATAAGTTTAGTAAAATAAGTTCTAGAAGTTACTTGAGTGGTAGGAAAGCATGCTTGACAACTTGATGCATGGGATGATTCTTGATTGGAATGTTTGATGTAAATTATCATTATGCTTGATAATCTAAAGTAGAAACCTTGTTATGTTGCAACTAATAGTCTAATAATTATTGTGTTTTAGTATGCATGGATACAAATTTACTTTATGTGTGATTACTATGGCACTTCATGGGATAAATAGTGTTTTTGACATTCTTTATGAATGTAGATAGTACTGTATTCTTGTTCAACATATATAGCAGTATGGATACTTTCATGGGAAAGATAGAATCTAGGGTACTAATTATTTGTTGGTTATCATGGTTACTTAGTTCTTCATGTCCTTGATTTAGAAGCTCATTAATGAGATGCTTTGTCAGTACACTGAGTTATTCCACTGTAATCTCTTGAGGGCTTCCAGGAGGAAGCCTAATATTAGAGGGGGAGAATGTGAGGCCTAGCAAGTACTGCACTTGAGACCATGATATGATACTATTTATAATTGTCTATTTTGATGTGTGTTATTAGACATTATGATATAATTAAACTCTTTGGGAATTATGGATTGTATACTTTTTATTCTGATGAGTTGCTATTGGATAATTAATTGTGTGGGAAAAGAAAGTATTGAATGAATTAAATGATTTTTGTGATAATCTTTAAATAAAATAAATTATATTATTTGAATTATGTAACCATGAATGAAGTTGGATTATTTAATTAATTTTTCTATGCATTTCAAGTTGCTTCCGCTATATTTTCTTGACAAACTGATGTTCGAAACTTAAGTGTGCAGGTGGGTGGTCAAGCTCCTTAGGTGGACTCGGAGACTCCATAAACCCTATGTCAGACCAGTTAAGCCTAGCTTAACCCATGGAGGGGGTTAAGGCTAATATGTGATGTAATATTGTTATTTGATTTTTATTTTAATTTTCTTTGTGTGTGTTTGTGGTATTTTATTTATTTATATTAATTCTATTTAATTGTAGTTTGGGAGAAAGTCTTTTTAATTAATTATTTCATTTTACTTTATTTCTTTTGTGGGATGTGGAGAATGTTTTAAAATTAATAATTTAATATTTTAGTTTATTTTATGAAAGGATTTTATCCCTTTGTTTTAATTTTGGAAAAATAAGAGTTTTATTGAGAAAAATAAAGAAAGTTGCTTTCTTTTTTCTTTTTTTGTTTTCTTTCCTTTTTGGAATCTTTGAGTTTTATTTATGGGAATCTTTGGGAAGAGTCTTCACACTTTTGCTATGCTTGGATTTGGAGATTTGGAAATGGTGAGAAGTTTTTTTGGAAGAGAATTTCTTTGTGGGAAGATTTGGAAGAGAATTTTGGTACAGAAGTTTGGCTTCAGAATTTGGATTGTGAATTCAAGAGTAAGATTTTTGTCTCATTTGGGGTTTTGAGCTCACCTAACTTGGGGATCTGAGGTAGGAAATTATCTTCTCTTCATATTTTTGTAAAATGTATGCATGCTTATGAAAGCCTTTGTTTATGTGTTTTTGTATTTTTTTGGTTATTGTGGGTTGGGTTGTAATAGGAGCGGCCCTCTGTATCTGATGAGAGCCTCCTACGTAATGGGGTTTGAGAGAGGTGTGGAGCCTCTCTTGGGGGGGGATTTGTTTTATATGTGATGGTATTGTGGAGTAAATTGATAGTGGAGTTGGGTTTGGGCATGAGTGCCCATGTTTTATTGATATTTTGTTGAGGATAATTATGGAGGTTTGTTGGAGGAGGTTTGTGATTATGGAGTTTTGTGGAGATGAAAGGAAATGGTAATAAAATAAAAATGAAATGAAATGAAGAAATAACAATTAAAATAAATATATTTATTTAAAAGATAATGTAATAATGGCCATGATTTGAGTAATGGTGTTGTTGGTGGTGGATTATGGTGTTGCATGGATGGTATTGTTATTGAAGATTAAGGAGGATTGATGTGATTATTTTACCCCCCCAAGAGAGATGATTATCCCCTCTCTCCTCCTATTTTGGATCTAGTTTGGATCCTTTGTTTGTAAGTCAACCAATGGGCTTCTTCATGTTTATGTGTAAATGATCTTTTTTGGTTTATGGATTTATGTGTTTGCATGAGTGTTTTACCCAGTTTATGGAGTTCTCCTGCTCGGGGGTGGGATGTGCTTAGGCAATCCCTATGGTAGGGTGGAGAGCAGGACTTGGCCATCTATTTTGGCTGAATGTGTGCAGGTTATGAAAAGATTCAAGTTGAAGATTGGAAGTTGATATTATTCTCTATGTGTTCACCGAAAAAGAAAACTATCTATGTTTGCAAGTTTTGGCAGAAGTGCCATTATATGTTGGGGTTTCATTCATTGTGTACAAAAGGGTTTCTTGTGAAGTTGTGTCAATTCTGTGTTAATAGGAGAATGTTGGGAGTTTGGAAAGAAATAAATATCATAGGCATATCTTCTCTTAAATAAAAAAAAAAATGATTATTCTATTGTATTCATACTTGTGTTAATGGTTTTTATTTCAGAATATGGTTTCCTTTATTTTGATTGAATATAAAAAGGTCTCCTTCGTGTAAATTGATTCTATAAAATATTATAAGATTTCCATGGTACTACTATCCTGCAAAATAAATGCAAAGTGTAGGTAAAATTATGTTAATAGGTAAATATAAAACAATGGTTTAGTTTTATTACAAAAAAATCATGTTCATATATATATAAAAAAAGAAATATAAATATGTATATTTATATATATATTAGATTAATGTTTATATTTTCAAATGGAAAAAGTATGTTAATTTTAGAAATGAAACAAGAAAGCAAGATTTATACTTAATTTTATTCGAAAGAAGCAATTTTAGTTATTTAATTAAATTATTAAAAAGAAATCAAAAATTAATTTTATCTTACATATATTTGAAATAAAGTATTTGCTTTATTGAGTTAGAAAGAAAAGATTGTTTTCTTTATTTGCTTTATTTAGTTTAAAAAGATTGGGAAATTTTAAATGTATAATTTAATAATTGTTTTATTGTTTTGAGAATAGAAAAATCAATTTCATTTAGAAGAATATTGGCTTTATTTCATTATTTTAAAAAGGAAAAAAGAAAAAAAAATTAAACTTGTTTTATTAAGAAAGATATAATTAGATTTAGTATTTATAATATAAATCAATGGTTTGGGTTTTACTGCTTTAAACAATTCTATAATGGAAAAATATTGGATTGATTATATTTTTGGAATAGAAAAAGAATTTTAATTTTAGAATAGAAACCAAAAGGAAAGCTTTATGTTTTATTTAATTTGAAAAGAAATTTAGTTGTTTTATTAATTTATTAGAAAGAATTAGCTTTGATTTATTTAAATATGAAGAAAAAGAATATGTTTTTATCTTATTATTTTTAAAACATAAAAAGAGTTAGATTTATTCTGTTCTCATAAAAAGGAAACAATTATTATAGTTAAATAAAGAAAAGAAAGTTTTTGTTTCAAAGATGGAAAAAGAAAACTAGTTTAATGGAAAAAGTTGTTTTATTGCTTTAAAGAATTAGATTTGTTATATTATTTTTTAGAAAATAATTAGTTTTATTCTTTAGAAGAAAGCAATTGATATATTTAAATTAAAGAAAGAAGCTTTTAAAAATTAAAAAAAAATAGAAAAAGTATTAGTTTTATTTCTTTATTAGAAAAATAAAAGAATTAGATTTCATGGAAACAAAATTTGTATATTCTTTTTTGAATGAAAAACTTGTTTTATTATAGGAATGGATTTGTTTAAATATATTCAATAGTTTCTATTTTTAATTTAAAGATATAAATCATGTTATTTGGGAATTGAAAATGAGTGAAGAGATTTAGTTGGATATTCTCCTTAAAATCAATTAGTTCTAAATAAGAAAGATGTTAGTTGATTTTATTAAAAAGAAAAGATTTAGAGATTGAAGATATTAAATTGATGTCATAATTAGTAATAAAGATTTGCTTTCTCTTTTGTTAAATAGATATTAATTATCAAATATGGAATGTATTATTATTATGTTGAATTTATTATCTAGTTTTATTCTAGAAAGAATTTGAAAGATTTGATTATTTACTGATAAAATATTCAATTTGACATCATAAAAAAAAAAAAAAATAGTTTATTGCATTATTAAAAGAAATTAGTTTAAAATGAAATACTATAGTTAAAGTTATAAATTAGTAGTTGTAATTTTATATTTAATGTTTTGTATTATCAATTTAGCAACTGTGATTTATTAAATGTTAAACTAAACCTATTCTTGTTAATTTAAATTAAAGAATCAAATAATATATCTAAGTCATTAATATCTTATAAACTTTGATGAATGTTATATTAAGTGTAATGGTATTTTTAAAATTAAAATTTACTAAAACATCGTTATATTTAATTAAATCACTTAGTGGTGGAAAAATTATAGTGTAACTCTATGGACTAAGCTTAACACAATATTTAAATATTCTTATTGGTTTAACCTGGCAATTAGTTATTAGGATACTTGCAAATTAGAGAATGATCATCATCAAACCAATACATGTTTGTTATACGAGAGTGAACTATAGGTAAACTGATAATGGAGTTTCGAGTTTAACTCAATTCCTTAAAAAAAAAATATTTCCATCATTTTTTTTCCCACTTGTATGGTTGACATATAGGTGGGCCTGGTACGGGCATGACAGATGGTTATAGATATCTTTCTTCTCTGGATTTTCCTTCTGATCCGGATTGGCCTCAGCTGTTGTGTTGGAATGTTGCTTGTCTTCAAAAAGCTGGAGCCTTTGCATGGTTAGCTTTGAAAAATAAAATTTTAATGGGTCAGAGATTGGCTAGGTTGGGAATTATGGATTCCTTCAGTTGTGTGTTTTGTGGCTTATGTGAAGAAGAGGTAGATCATCTATTTATTTCTTGCTCTTTTTCTTTTTCTTGTTGGACATGGCTTTTGTCCAAATTAAGTTGGTCTTCTCCTCTTCCTAATACTTTGTTGGAACTCTTTAAAAGTTGACCTATTTTATTCAAAGGTTCTACTTTTGCTGTTATTTGGATTGTTGCTCCTTCTATTGTTATTTGGAATATCTGGCTGGAAAGGAATAGAAGGATTTTTAGAAATGTCAGAAAGGATTTTCAGTCTGTTTCCCTTATTATTGAAAAATCTATCTCAGATGTTGTGGTGAATTATCTTAAATCTATGAAGTCTTCTAATCTTCATTTCTCTTCTTGGGATAATTCCATTTTGGGAAATTGGCCCTCTTTAGGTTCATTTTCTTTTTCAAATTCTTTTGCAGTCGCTTAGGAGGATAGAAGGTTAGTTATGTGGCTACCCCCCTTTGGTGATTTTATTAAGCTTAATTTTGATGGGGCTTCTCGTGGCAATCCGGGCCCTTCTTCTATTGGCGGGGTTTTTCGAAATATGAAAGGTGAAATTCTTAAAGCCTTCTCTGGTAAAATTCCTGATGGTACTAATAACCAGGCTGAGACCCTTGCTCTTGTCGAGGGTCTTAGGTTGGCTATTAGTTTAAAGGTCTCTAGACTCCATATTGAGGGTGATTCTTGAATAATTATTAATGCCTTGAAAAAGCATCATATTTTTAATTGGCAATTAGATTATCTTCTTTAAGAGGCATGGCATCTTTTGGATTTGTTTGATAGCTTCATTATTTCACATACCCTTAGAGAGGGCAATAAATTGGCTGATGCTATTCCTAACTTGGGTTTTGATTTAGAATCCTCGCTAACTTATTTTGATGAGGACTTAGTTGGCAAATATCCACATTTGGCGGATATAGTACAATTTGATTGTTTAATTTATGCGACTTAATTCTCACTTGTGTGGTTACATGGATGTGGCATTTAGTAGTTCTTTTTTGGAGTTGCCATTATTCCCACATGCGTTGTTCATCTGTGTTGTGATTTTTGTTGTCCATTGATTCTTATCCTCCGCAAGTTTTTTGTCCTTGCTTCCTTACAGTACCAACTCTCAACAAGTTTTATTCATTTCCCTCATGGGTGTTGACGCCTGCTAATTATGATCTATTGATCCTTTGGGTTATATATTTCTATTTCTTAATATGTTTAACCATCCTTCTTTTATTGTTTCTTGTTCTGTATGATGCAATGGAAATTCAGCTTAATCGCAGATTATTCTTTCCTATTTCAAAGTGGGAGTCTACTTTCATCGGCTCTGTGTCTCCGGATGGCTTAAGATCTATCTTTGCTATAGACAGCCCAGAGGTGGAGGAAGCCATTAGAGAGGTTGTGGGTAGAGACATACTTGAAGGCCGTGTCTGAGTTCTTTATCCTTCTCAGATCTTCATGGTTTTTGTTTCTAATGCTATGGACTTATTACAGGATATTGGCATATTTCGTTAGCTTATTGAGAAGTATGTTCATTGTTTCCTTTTTACTAATGAAAGTGTTGATGCAGCCTTTCAGAATTATGATTTATTTAGTTTAGAAGCTCTTATTGTTGGCCTTTTTTCCAAATGTCAAGTTCTTCACTCTCCTGCCCATAATTATGTTTTTAATGTGGTTCGTTCTTCTTTGTTGCATGAGGATGAAGATTTTCTACATCTTTCTTTACATGCTCATGGTAATGAGATTGGTGAGAGCTTATCTTACAGAGTGGATGAAAAATTTCAAGCTCTACTATTTTTAGTGCAAATTCATCCTCTTCTTCCTCCCCCTCCGGGTTCGCCTATTGAAGATCATGCTGTGGGGGATCTGAATTACATTGTGTAGGATCTGAATACTAAAGTGAATTTGGGTTAGCTAGTAGCTTTTTTGGGTTTCTACTTCCTCAGTTCGATGATCAAAATGTAATATTTTGTTAAAATTATACATGTAAAATCTTGCTCCTATTTTTGTGAAATGTTTGGCACTTTTTGTATTCTCGAGCTATAACTGGAGGTTTTCTTCCCCTGGTTCTTTCCTGCTAGTATGCTCGTCGAACCAGGGTTTGTAATTATTTTTATATTAAGTATAATTACAGTGGTTCACCACTTTTGTTAAAAAAAAAAACACTCTCTCCTCTCTCTTTACACTTCAAAAGAAGGGCTATGCAAGAAAGAAAACTAATCATTGGTGAAGTAAAATATTTCTTTTGCATTTAATAATTTACTATCAAGTTCATTATAGTGGAATTTTGAAAACAAATGAATAAGTTTGTCTTTGAAAGGTATATATTGTTACAAAAGAAAATACTCTCCCTCTCTTGGAAAATTTTATAAAGTTAGTGGTAAACAAAAAATATATAATTTGCACTATATATTTGATAGTTTCATTATTTTGAAAACAAATCATTTACCTCTATTTTTGAAAGAAAAATAAATCAATATATATATATATATATATATATATATATATATATATATATATATATATATATATATATATATATATATTAGACTTATAAAGTTTCTCTTTTATCATAAAAGAAGAATGTTTATATTTATATGTATATATATATATATATATATATATATATATATATATATATATATATATATAATGTTTAAATAAAGATGTGATGTATTCTAGTTTAATTATTTATTAAAAATATAGAGATGAGATTAATTCATATATATATATATATATAACATAGGCTATGAAAGAAAATATATATGAAAGTTTACATTTCAAAAAAAGGTATTCTAGGGTTCGAGGGAAGGGCTCCTGCTCCTCCCTGTCCACTGTTGTTGCAATGGAAGAGGGGGGGTGGGTGAAGCCCCCACCCCCATAGTGCCATTGTAGTGACACTATGTGGACATGCTCAGCCCTCCCCTGGGGACCAATTCTGAGTAGGCTGGTAACCCCCTCTCATGGGCCTGTGCCTTGATTAGGGTTGGCCTTTGTCGACATTTTTTTATGTACTCTATGGTTTTTTAATAAATATTTTACAACCTTGCAGATTCATTTTATTTGGCTCTGTGTATTACAATTTAGTCCTTGATATATATATATATATGTATGTATGTATGTATGTATACCTTTGGAATGAATCTATAAATATATATGGAAAATATGTATGTTATATATATTAGCCTCTTATTTATCCCCATAGCAATCTTGAGATAATGCTTTATTCAAAAGGGATATTTTAGATTTATTTTATTTGAACAATAGTAAAAATATAACAAACTATAGAAAACTAGATATAGGTGGAATATAGGAAATATGCTTTGTTGTTAAAACATATATGTTAAACCTATGAGATTAGAAAACTTTTCTAGACTTATAGAAAACTTTTAAACAAATTATATTAGCATCAAATAGAAAATTTATCTTCAAGGAAATAATCTTTCCCCTAAGGAAAAAGATTTCCTCCTTTAGCATCTCTTCAAACCTACAAGCAAAAATGAGCTCTCTAGAAGACCTTAGAAAACTTATAGGCAAACATTAGGGTTTGATAGTTTTCCTAATTTATTTAGGCCACTAATCTGACTTTAAGTTTAATTAATCTCACTTTAGATTAATTAAATTGCTTTCCTAACGTCCTATAGTTAGGAGATTGATATTTGATTAATTATTAATTAATTCTCAACCTTAGGGAAATTTTTTTTCCCTATAATTTTAATTAAATTTTTTTGAGTTAGGAATTGATTTCCTAAGTGAATTTTAAGACATTTTAATTCTCTTTTGATGGAGATTATTATCCCTTGTGTTAAACCAACTTTTTGAGAAACCTTCAGTAGTCTTAGTTGGACCTAATTTATTAAGGTTACTAAAGGCTAGTTAAATGTTTGAAATCAAAATAAATAGTGTTAATTTTATAACGTTCTTCTATGGTGTGTGTTTAATTCAATTGAATGTTTGGATTTAAATATTAACACTTTTGCATTATGAGTAAATAATTCCTTAATTTAATTATTAGAGTTAATCTTTTTAATTAGGGTTTTAGGTCCTACTTCTAAAGTGGACTATCTCTCACTTAATCTTTTAGAAGACCCTAGGGGTACCCCATCTTCTAGTAGGGACTCCCCTTAACACAACCTACATTGTGTACAACCTAACCCTAACTAAATTTCCTTCATAATTGAAGGAGTGTGAAAGGAGTTTTGCACTACCCTTATCATGTATCATTATTCCCCACCGTAGTGCAATGTGCTAAATATACGTTGCACATGCAAGGTGCGCATGTTCAACTTACGTGCATGTTGCATGTAAGTGAGTTATGTGATGTTTATAATGTTGTTTTACAAAAGAAATTGTTGGTTGTGTTTCATGTCGATGTGTTAAATTGTGGGCATGACATTTGGTATTAGATCCCGAGTTTTAATGCTGGGAACTCTAGGTAAGTACAAGTGTATGTTGTTGGATTATTTGTTAGTTGTACAAACCTGTGACACATGTCTAGTCCTAGTTAAGTTCTGATGATATGGTTAGGTACCCTACATTAGTATGACTATATTTATTTTTTCTCTTGGTTGCTTAATGCTAAACCCTTTTTATGACTTAGCATCACAGACCACTTGTGGAGTTCAATCATGATGTGTAAGTGATTAAAGGATCTTGCAAGACCTAATTCCTTGAGTTAGGCTACTTTTATAGTGGGATCTTAGGAAGAGGTTTTAAGTGGGTAAGAGAAGTAAGACCTTAGATGATGTTCAAAACATTACTTATTTTCATAATAAGTGACACATATTTGACCTTGATAGGGTTTGTCGACAACACCTTGTGTATTTCAACTTTAGGAAAGAGGTTGAATTTTGGTAACAATTTTCTAATCACCCTTGAAAGAGGGATAGTTGACAAGCTTATTGTATCATATCCTTAGGGAAGGGGCTATTCGTTGACCACAACTATCTAATAACACATTTGAAAGTCTTGATTTGTGTGAGGATTGGAATTCATGTTGCAAGTTCTGTGCACTTTCAAGTCTTATAAGACTTATTTGAGTGAGCATGTTGAGTTGTGAATGTCCTTCTTGTAGTAGGAAGAAGTGCATTAAAATAAGTACATCAACCTTGAATGTGGATATTATGGGCCTTCTTATGTCTTTCTCCCACCTTTTTATTGGTTAGATAACCTATGTAATTTGGGGTAAGTTCTATTTATTCTAGTAGATTCCTTGTAGAGATGAAAGAGATATTGTTTTAAACTATAGAGCACCTTTGACTTAAGTTATAGGGATTTGATACCCTGATGGGTTATGGTATCCTTGATGAATGCAAGAAGAGGACGATGGTGTGAACCCTTAGGCTATGAGTTTTTATTAGATGTGTCTTGAGGATGGTTTTTTTTAAATGTATAAGTGGGTGGAGTATAAAGGCCGATTATTGTATCACCTTGTGTATCCATCTAGTTAAGTGGGATGAGAAAGGTGGATTGGTGACCGACTTCCTTTTAATAAAAACACTGTGACACTTGTGCCATCTCAGAATAGTTCCTTGGTAACATGTTATGCCTTGTGGATAGAAAATGTTGTACAACACTAGTAAGCATTATTTTTCAATGAATCTAGCTCATTTTTAGATAGATCACTTGTTTAGTTGGTGGCATAAAGATAGACTATCGTGTAGTATTTGAGTCATGCTATGTTTTTCCTAATAATAACATCTAGTTGGGTGAGAACTCCCTAGTTGCTTATTAATTGAGGATTCAAGAGCATCTCTTTCATTGCATTACCATCCTTGTTTCATGGTTATACCTATGCAATAACTTGCGTCTTGCTAGGATTTTGAACAACACTTGGATGCAAGTGGTTCTATGTGTGTGAAAAGAGATAGTCAAATCTTTTTATAAACAAGTTAGACTAAGAAAGAGAGGTAAGTGTTGGGAAATGCTTAGTAATGTTGGGTTGATGTGAAAACCCCTCTTGATGAACCTCCTAGTTGAATATTATGAAAGGACTCTTGGTGAGGCTTAATGTGATTTAGTTGGATAATGCGATAAGTTTATGTTGACCCTTATATCTTGAACCTTAGATATTAAAGTTTGTTGAAGGGTCTTAGAATGAGTCCCTTGTTCCTTGGTTGTATAATTCCACTCCTTTGATCATAATGGATATGATGGAATGCTATTATTGAATGCAATAATGTTCTAGGTGTTGAATCAAATAGGGGATTCAAACCCATTGTTTAAGTTATGAATGCAATAGCCTCTTGAAAAGCTATCTTAAAATAGATTAAGTTAGAGAGTTGAGTTGGGATTAGAATGTGATTGGTAAGTAATTGTTATCTTGGTGTCATAACTTTAGACATCCAGTGGAGTAGTGTGGTAGATGACACATGCAAATCATGTAGGTGTCTTTGGAAAATGATTGCTCCCTTTAAACATGATAGAATGGGTGTGCTATTGAAGAAATGCATGTGATCTCTCCATGCTTTTAAATTCCTCTTTGTGTGGTGCCACTTCTTAGGTCTATGTGTACCTGAGTCCTTATGGGTACTAGAATTGTAACTAGCATCACTTTTTGATCCTTAGCATCACATGGGGTTATAAGCATCATTAAAATGATCTTGAAGATGGAGTTTAATTGCAACACTTTAGTTGGGCGAATACTCAACTTGTCACATAGAATTTTCCTAAAATGATAAAGTGAATGCAATACATAACTAGAGTTTGTATGGAATGACTCCTACTCTAGTGGCTTGGTAACAATAGTAAGGCATACTAATGTGTTCATAAGCAACATTTGTGACTTCACAAGTTATTAAGGTGAAGTCAAGGTTTTAGGATGATGTTGGTATAACACTTGAAGGGATTTGTTATATTCCTTAGGAGGAATTGAAATCATTATTACAAATGTGATTCTTGACTTGTGTAACATGTCGTGGGTTGTGTGAGGCATGTGAGTGATCTTTAAAGATAGGATGTATCATAATCTTAGCCGAATGTGACCACTATTCCTCTTCTCTCTTTTGTGACTATGTTATATATGTGTGGTGTTGTAATGTGCAATTTTGAGAAATTATTTAAATGTTAATTATTTAATTAGTTATTGGTAAAATTTTCATGTCTTCTTAATTGGGAAATCAACAGTGCTGAAGTTCTTTTCTTGGGCTACTTAGCTACATTTATTTTAAATAGTCCTCTTACCTCAAGGACTTGTTTAATATTGTTTTGATTTAAATTTTTGAATATTGAATTTGTTGCCACTTTTGAATTTGATCTTTCTTTTGAATCTTATTCACTTATTTGATTTTACATCTTATTTTTAAAAAAAATTCTTATATTGAGGATCTTTGTTTTGTTTTCTACTATTGGTGCATGTGTTGTAATGTGACTTATGTGACCTATCCTACCTATAAGAGGTATTTGGTCAAATATAAAAGGGAAGTAGATGGTTAAGAGTCATGGTCATGTAAGGCTGAAAATTGCTCTATAGGATTAGTAAATGGACAGTTAGAATTCCTCCCTTGTCCTTGAATCTCATAAGTTTTCCTCTTGTACCCTTCCTCTTTGGGAGGTTGAACTTTGTTAAAAACAAGAGAAGCATGCTACGAATAGCATCAAGGGAGGATCACGGTGGAAGATCCTAGGACCATCCTATTGTCTTGAATATACATTATCTGTGAGATGCACAAGCTTCATTGTGGTTAAGGTTGTTGAATTGTATAATCATGAGAGTTCTTATAGTGATGTGTGTGCTTTTGGTTCATCTCTTGACTCTAAGAAGGCGTGAGATTATTTTGGTTCTTATCTAATTTTGTCATCTCACATGGTTAGTCCAGTGCTTATTTCTTGGTAGAGGATGTGAATTAGACTTGTGATTATCATGTGTATTGCTAGAGAGATTTAGAGTTTTAGTTTTTCATTAATGGTAATGAATTAAATGCTTGTGTAGGGTTTTGATGATTTGTGATAGTTGATGACTTGTTGGGATTGTACAACTTCCTTTTTGGCTATACATTTTGTAATCTAAGTGAATCTTGGGTGGTTAGGAGAGGTTAGGAAGATAATGACCATGTTAGGTGATAACAAGAGGATTTTATGTTGTTTAAACCTCCTTGGTGTAACTTCTTCTTTTGCGACAACTAAACAAGCTTAATGATCTTATTTAGAGGATCTAATGCCTTGTCCTAATAGGAAACCTTTGTGGAGTTATTGGAGGAAGTGATTGTTATTTTATACTTGGACTCGCCTATCTTGGAGAAGGATTTACAACTAGTTGTTCTTTAGAAAGAATTGCCTTGTAAGCGTTTTTGTTGTCCCTTGTTGTTTGTGTAATAGAATAAGTTGTCGCCCTAGCCATGTTGGCATGGCTTGAAGGTGGGATACTCTACCTTACCTCCTTGTTAACTTCTAGGAGGAAGTTTAGTCCTTGTGGGGGAGGATGTGAGGTCCACCCTTGTGTGATGGGTTTAGTCGCACTATTAGATCATATTGTGTTTGTTACATGTGGAAGTGGAATGCAACATATGGACTTAAGATCCTATTATGTAGACAATATTGGAATTAAGGTTGGATTTAAATGGTTAATATTACTGCTTATGTAGGTATAGACCTTAGTAGATGATAGTTTTGTTATTCTCAAATTTTGTGTGTAAGATACACGTCCTGATTTGATAAAAATTATATGTTGTTCAACTATGATGAGGATGAATTAGTTAGAAGTGATTATGTTAATTTTCAATTGTAATGGAAAGATGATTTTCTTTCCTTTGTTGTCTCAATAATGTTAGTGAATGAAAATTACCCATCTTGGTTATTGCGAAATGATTATAATTGAAATATTAATATTCTAGTGATATTGAATTATTAAAATGGTTATTATAACACCTAAATTTGATGATTAGAAAAAGAATTGTGAAAAGGTAATGTTAAGTATGGAAAAGATGAATGATGACAACTAGCATTGCACATTAGATCAAACCCTCTTTCACAATGACATTGAAGGACAAGACTGAGCCAAATCACTACCAAATGGAGGTGGACTCAGCTACAAATATTGTACTCAAGATAGCTATAGAAAAATCTAATTTAATCAAGCCTTTTATCAAACCTTGGGTCAAATATTCACTAAACCCTAGTTCTATAATGATCAGAGCATAACAGACAAATGGAGATAGATATAAACAATTTGAAAGAAGCACAAAGATAAATGAACATAGGAGAACTTGATTCTACAAGAAAATATGTCAAAGGATGAATTCGGGAGCATCCAAGTCTTGCACAAAGGAATATTCCTAAAATAACGTTAGATCCCAAAACCTTGATCCTTCGTCAATATTACTATATCTTCATTTCCTAGATTTCACACCTATAACTTGCACACAAAAAGAAGAGAAGGGGTTTGGGGGTTATGGTGTTTAGGGACTTGCCTTAGTTAAATCTTGGGATAGCATTCAAACTTCCCAACACTGTTGATAGATAAAGAGAGCATGCCCTTGCAGGGTAGAGGCTGAAAATAATGATGATAGAATGATTCAAATAATGATAAGCACACGATGATATCACCGATGTGATGAAATCCTTAAGAGGGTCAAGATCCTTCAACTCCTAAGGAGAGATAGATGATAGCTTTAAACCTACAACAACACAATAACAACACATACAAATCTACTCTAGAATCATAATGATTGCTCTTCATTACTTTGCTTCAATATCATAAGTTAGTAATTTCCATCTAGGTTACAAATGAACTCAAAAATGCACTTATATATGTATTCCTGCTAACATTTGTGCAATTAAACCAAAAGAGACGATAAAGAGGAACCTTTTTAAAAGTCCTAGGCTAACCTATACTCAAATTAGCCCCAACCAATCAGGGAGGACTTGGTCACTAGTGCCCAAGTCTTTCACCCCTTTTTGGATCTGAGACAAGATTAATGAAGGGGCCCACATTCCTCATTTATCTGAAAGTCAAGCAATTTTGTATCGGGATAATCATTTTCTATGTATAATGTAATAAATGGGACCTAGGAGCTAAACAAGGAGGTAAAAAGGAAAGTGGCCACTTTTTACTCCATAACATTTAGCCACCAATTTAATGTGTGTATAATCTTATGATCAATACATGCATTAAAGTATGGTCAAAGCATATCAAACACTAGAGTGACAACACACCCTAAGTTTGAAGGACCATTTCTAGCCCGCAAGCTTAGGAAAACATAAGAAAACACTTGACAGTCACGCAAAACACAAAGAATATAGTAAGGAAGCATACAATACATGAATAGGATAGTAAAACATGTAATACACAAAGAATACATGGATAAGGTCATGCAATACACAAAGCATATATGAAGAGAAGACATTATATAAATAACCCTAACTAGGTGATGGGGGGAGCTGATCGCTATGCACACCATAAAAGGCACACAAAAGACATGGAATGGGGGAGATCATCGCTACATGCCACCACTAAAAACATACAAGACATGCAAGGAAGACATGTAAAACACACATAAAACACATGGAATACATGAGTGTTGTATAGTATGTCATCAATACACTATGTATGTCTTTTACATAGCAAACACAGGTGATAGGAAGGAGCTCATCGCTACAATTCACTATCTAAGGCACACCAAACACACTTGATGATCGAGCTACACTGCCACAACTACCAAATACATGCTTAAGGGTGAATAACTCAAGATCCAACCTTGCCTCTACAGAGGACTTTTATAAAAGGATGTGCAACCACTCAATGGAAGACACAATCCTACCTTCCATAGAAGGGCTTTCAAAATACAACCCCACCTACATCCATAGATGCCTTATGGTGAAAAGGAAGCATGCACACAAAGTATACAACCCTGTTTAATAGGAAAAGAGAGAAGGGGGTTTTATAGTTAGATCCTCCTTTCACTACAAACATTCAAGGACATTCAACTGAGTTGAATCACAACTTTTACAAGAGGATTCACCTACATGTTGATGGTCACTTGTAACATTGTGGAAACTTGGAATTTGTTGATTAATTGATTTATTAAAGCCCAATTATGCTAGAAACCCTAATTATACAAAATCACAAACAAATAGATGAATCTTGACAAATGCTCACACACAAAGATGTAATATTTAGAGTAAATACATACCAGGTTTCAAGATTCAGGATATGAAAAAGTCAGGATCGAAGGTGCGGGCACCAAAGCCCAAGGTAGAATTTTCTTTAGGGATTCCTGGAAGATGTCGGTAACATATTCTTGCTATACCAAAGATTCCTATGTCAGAGATCTGAAGGGCTTTGGTGTAAAGTGCCCAAGCCCAAGCAATGCTTTTTTTAGAGATCCTTGGATGTTGTCTGTAACTTGATTTTGTTGTCCTAGAGATTTCTATGTTGGGGATCCAAAGGGCCTTGGTGTAAAGTGCCCAAGCCCAGGTCCTTTTCTACTTAGGTACTAGATCTAAATACTTTATTCTAGCCCCTTATAACTCCACTCTGTCAGATATGACACCCGTTACCTATAATCACAAGGAGTGTGGTTGGTGGTTGTGGTGTTTAGGAGCTTACCTCAGTTAAGCCCCAAAAAGACATTCAAGTCTTCCAAACACTATTGTTAGATAAAAGAGTGTGTATCTCTATGGAGTAGAGGCAAAAACAAATTGATAAATGTTTGAAAACACAAATAGATATCACCTCAGAGGTGTAGTTCGCATGTATATGAAAACCCTTCAATACATGAGAAGATGAAGCTAAATCTGCAATCACAAACACAACAACAATATTATGCTCTACAACAATGAATATCTTGAATTCTCATAAATCATAAGTTCGCCAAAAGTTCATCATCATCTTCTAGTTTGAAAATGAAACCCTAAACATACTTAAATATGCATTCCTACTACAAATTTTGTAATTCAAACTTAATATGTTGGCATGGGAACCTTTTAATGGTCACATAACTGACATTCAAATTTGGGACCTGTTATAAATGGAATGAACTTATTGCTAAGCCCCCACCATCTTAGGCACATTAGAGGCACACCTGATAGTTGGGATTATGCCACAAAAACCACTAAAGACATGCTTAAGGGAGGATACACCAACCCACCTGCTCAGAGGACTTTTGAAATAAAAAGGATGTGCACTAGCTCAAGAGATACACCATCCCCGCCTCTACAGAGGGCTTTAAATAAAATGATACACACTAGCTCAAGAGATACAATATCCCACCTCCATAGAGGGCTTTTTGATTGCAATATAAAATAAATATGTGCAATTGTGTGGAGATACAACATCCCACCTCTGTAGAGGGCTTACAAACACGCTTCATTAGTACCAAAATCATCAGATAGCTTACCTTATATACCCCCACCTTAAGGTGGTTGATATCATGTATCAATATCAAGCACGTTAAGGTAGAGAGAAAACAAACAAGGGAACAAGATCTCTCTCAAAGCCCATGCCCCCAAAGGTGACATGTGCTTTACGATCACCGAATGTTCCCACAAACACACAATTTCTGACAAGAAGAGACATTAGAAATCTTTCTCTATTATAATAACCACATCACATGATAAAAATAATGCATGAAAGTAATCACATCAAGAGCCAATGTTATACTGCAGAGATCTCAGAACCATGGGGCTATACTGCAGAGATCTCAGAACCAAGTGTAACCAAGGTGAGACCCAAGATAAACAAAATGCATGGAGTAGCTATATTGTTAATATTTGTTAGCAAATATAAGACAAAATCAAAATATCACACGGAGTGATTCTACTAGCCAAGCATTGGATAATATATATCAACCCCATTGTCATATATGGACTAGGTCCATTTTTTCTTACTCACTGAAGGGACACATGGTTTGTATTAGTATTATTTGTTTTTCATCATTCGCCAACTAGATAGAACCATTAGAAGAAGGTAAAAAATGAATCAAGAGAGGAGAGCAAGTGCCTTAGGGTCATCACATAGGAGGGTGCCCGCAGGTCACCAACCGTAATGCTATGCCCCTAAGGCACGACACACAACAATGAAATAGAGGAGAGGAGTAATATAGAATAATGATGATACAAATAAAAAAATGGTCACAATAGAGGCAGTCTCCCAGTATCCTTGACCTTACAAGCGTATCAAGGGTCATCCTAGGAGGCCTAAACAACACATAACACATCACAGGGGGATCATAACATAGAGAGAAGTGTTAGAAATACTTACCTGATACAAACCAATGTTAAGAACATACATATCTAGGAAGAGGCGCCCACCCTTAAGAGCGACTATAATATTTGCTACAGTGAGTGTGGCTTAAGGAGGGAGAAATATTTACCTAATTGAATGAGATACTTCCTAGTGGACAATTCTTGACTATTAGCCTAGGATATCTCTCATGTTGTTTTGGTCATATTGATATTGCATTAACATTAAGTTTAGGATGACGAAAGGCTTTAGTGGGTTTCAAAAAATGGTATCTAATACCAACTATGTAGTTAATTCCAACAACTTGTAAAGGTACTCTAATTCCTTGTTGATTTACACTGCAACCATTACCTACAGTCACTATTTTTATAAAGGATTTTAAATCCTTGACCATAGAGGGATGTCATTTCCTTAGAAGATGGTGAAGCCTCATAGGTCTCATAATTTGTAGTATAAATAAGGGTGTTGTCTTTATTTTCTACCAAGGAGACTTTGGTTATCTTATGTGTTTCCAAAGATTGCTTAGATGAGATCAATGTAACTTTTGATGTGTTAGAGTTATTAAGTTTATATTCCCCATTAAAGGAAGTAGTAAAATCTAATGAAGCCCAATCATCACCAAAAAGTGCATTTGATGGTTTAGAGTCTTGTACAACATTATCTGTGGCAAGAGGTATTGTTGAATCAACTCGTAAATTGTTTAGACTTTGTTGAATTTTAACATGTTTTTGCATTTCTATATGTAAACAATTATCTGGTTGAAGATCTGCTTCAATGGTGTAGAGCTTGTATTTATATATAAACTTTATTGATCTATGAAGGGTAGATGGAACTGCCCCATGGCATGGATCCATAGTCTACTAAGGATCATATTATATGAAATCGATCCAGGCATGACATGAAAAAGGGTAGATAATGTTACAGGTCCTACCTTTATAGGTAAAGTTATAGTACCCAAGGATTGTCTACCAACATTATCAAATCCATGAATGCTAATTATATCCGGTTTAATCAAAGAGGTATCAACCTTAATCCTATGTAACAAATTAATACCACAAACATTAAGAGCTGATCCATTGTCAATCATCAAATTTTTATCTACCATGACAAATATGATAAGAGGATCATATTGGTTTTGAACTTCAGCTGATGGTAATTCATGTGGTTGAAATAGAATATCCATTTTTGTCGCATGCATATAATCTAATAGAGCTGCTACATCATTCGGCTTAACAATAGGGGATACAATCACCTTTTGTAGAGCTTCTTGGAGAATTCCATGGTATGTAGGTGATGTTTGTAGAGAGATCTTAGCTGGAGTAGTGTGAAGCTTCTCAACAAGATCATATTCTTGACCAAATTTAGGAGTAGGACGAGGTGGTGAAGGGAGCATAGGTTGAGAACATGGAAGAGAGAAAAGCACAAGGTTCTTGCTTACTTTTTTTATTATTACAAGTGTTATATGTTTGAGCAATCACATTAGGGTGTGGTTGTTGTGACGCATTTTGAATGTACCTTGATTTCTTTGAGTGATTTGTCTTGCATAGTTTAGAATGTAACTGGGGGTCAAGGTGGTTTTTGATCACCTTGAACCATAATCATTGGTTTTAAACAAGAAGGTGCATTAGGTGCCCCTCACACAATCATCTTAGGAATATTGGTACATTTTGTCTAATAACCCCTTGGTGGGTGGTATAAGTCTATTAGTGAAGATTGAGTTAACATTGTTTACCTCTTGATTATTCCCAACATCTATCCCTAAAGGATTTAATATGAGAGACATTTTCTCATCCACTAATGCTACATCTTGGCCAAGGAGAGCATTGGAATGAAAGAAAGGTAAGGTGTTATTAAGAAGGTTAGGTGTTGTATCATTAGTGATATCTAAGGGACTTGAATTTAAAGCCACAATAGAGCTATCCATAGTATTCTCATCTAAGGTTCTTGGACATTCAACTATAGGAGAAGTAGGATAACTTATAGGATCATCAACATCATCATATTCTTTATCTATAAATTCCAAGGCATTAATGGAAGAGGATTTTTCACACTCATCTTTCTCATGAGAGTTCTTAGAGATGAATTTGGTTAAATCTTCTAATATCAAAGGATATGCTCCTATGAGTAATGTGAAGCTATCAAAATCATGTATATAACAAAGTAATTTAAGCTCATGTGTAGAACATTTAGAAATATCAATATCATGTACACATGCTATGTGTTCTAGAACATGGAGTTCTCATTAGTGAAATTAGAGAAATTTTCAAAATCTAGGATATACTCATGCAAAGATTTATATCAAGATTTCCAAGGAAATCTAGTAAGACAAGACATGCAAAGTTTTATGATGATTAAGGCACCCTAGATGTGTGACTATTTCACTCCTAAACACTTGTTTGAGGGAAAAGGGCTAGCAAGACACACTAAGTCCACAACAAACACAATTGATAGGAGTAGAATAGTATAACACAACAAGGCCCAGTTGATGATTTGATATATTTAGATTGAATGAAATGAAACAACACAAATTATGCTTGTTTATGCACCTAAAATTTTCACTTTTTTCCCCCTTTTTTTCAATGCAAATCACTAAAAGATAAGGTGTTGTAAGGAAATTGATAAGGGGCAGAGAATAATAAGATTAATATCAGTCCAATAATGCAGTAATATCCTTCACAACACACCTATAATGCAGATCTAGATATATGACAAGGCAAAATCTAATGAAAATGCAAGGATTTGAAACTCTAATTGTGAAATTAAGGTATGAAACAATGCAAAATGATACATATGAATGAATTTTAATCAAATTTATGATGTGAAATGTCTCAGCTCAGATCTGAAAATGATGTAAAAATCTTACAATGTTCAATGTAAGTGCAATTTTAAAGAGAGATGAATGAATATGCTAGTTTTTGTTGGAATTGACTATGTGAAAATGCAAAACTTTGAATGTAAAATGCAATGACACACAATAATACAACACTGCAAACAAAATTAGATTTGAATGAGTGTTTTCAAAGAGTAGTAAAATCTGAAATAGGATTTTAACTACAAACCCTAGCTAATGCAAAGACTAGGCTATATGAAAAATACACAATTTCAAGTAATTTTTTGTAATTTAAGCACGAAAATGCAATGCAAATGATTATAGAATAATGTCTTATTGTAATTTATATCAGATCTAATGAAAATATCTTAAATTAAAAGAAATTGAATGAAATTATGTCAAAATACAAGCCTAAAATGCTAATTTTTTCAAAATTTTCAAATTTTTTGTATATTTTCAAATGCAATAAGATGAAAATTAAATGAATGAATGCAAATCTGAAGTACAACACTCAGCAAGGTGCAAAATTCAATAAATACATGGGTTCACTAAAATATTTAACAGGAAAAGAGGGAAGAGGGTTTTATAGTTAGATGCTCCTTTTAGTACAAATATTCAAGGACATTCAACCGCGTTGAATTAAAACTTTGCAAGAGGATTCACCTATAGGTTGATGGTCACTTGTAATGCTATGGAAATTTGGAATTTGTTGATTAATTGATTTATTAAAGCTTGATTATGCTAGAAACCCTAATTATACAAAATCGTAAACAAACAGACAAATCCTGACAAATGCTCGCACACAGAGATGTAATATTTAGAGTAAATACATACTAGGTTTTGAGATTTAGGATATGGAAAATTTGGAGTCGAAGGTGCAGGTACAAAAGCCCAAGGTAGTATTTTCTTTAGGGATTCCTGGAAGATGTCTATAACCTATTCCTACTGTACCAAAGATTCCAATGTCAGAGATCCTGAGGGCTTTGGTGTAAAGTACCCAAGCCCAAGTAGTGCTTTTCTTTAGAGATCCTTGGATGTTGTCTGTAACTTGATTCTGTTTTCCTAGAGATTTCTATGTTAGGGATTCAGAGGGCTTTGGTGTAAAGTGCCCAAGCCCAAGTCTTGCTTTTTTGCTTAGGTACAGAATCTAAATACTTTATTCCAGCCTCCTAGAACTCCACTCCATTAGATATGATACCTATTACCTACAATCACAAGGAGTGTGGTTGGGGGTTGTGGTGTTTAGGAGCTTGCCTCAGTCAAGCCCCAAAAGGACATTCAAGTCTTCCAAATACTATTGTCAGATAAAAGATTGTGTATCCCTATGAGATAGAGGCAAAAATAAATTGATAAATGATTGAAAATGCCAATAGATATCACCTTAGAGGTATAACTCACATGTAGATGAAAAGACTTCAATACATGAGAAGATGAAGCTAAATCTGCAATCACAAACACATCAACAATATTCTACTCTGCAATAATGAATATCTTGAATGCTCTAAAATCATAAGTTCACCAAAAGTTCATCATCATCTTCTAGTTTGTAAATGAAACCCTAATCATACTTATAAATGCCTTCCTGCTACAAATTTCATGATTCAAACTTAAGATGTTGGCATGGGAACCTTTAACAGTCACATAACTAACATTCAAATTTGGGACCAACCTAAAATAAGGTAGGACTAGGATGTAAGTACCCAAGTCCTCAGGTCCTATTTTAGGGCAAGGTCAAATGCAACAATGTCCCTCAAGCCCCATTTCACATGGTTTTCAGTCCATTTTGTCTTGGGAGTTAAAATGATCATGTAAGATGCAAAATAAGGGAAATGGGAGCTACACTTAGGAGGTAAAAGTCCTAGGGGGACATTTTATGACATAACAAACCCCACCTGCATCGTGGAGATGCTTTACAGTGAAAAGGAGGTATACACAACAAAAAAAAGTACATAACCCTACATGCATCACGGAGACACCTTACGGTGAAAAGGAAGTATACACAAACATGCTTTATCAACAATATCTAAAATATCCAAACATTTACCATAATATATGCCCCCAAAATGTTAAGTGTGAAAAGATGAATGATGACAACTAGCATTGCACACTATATCAAACCCCCTTTCACAATAACATTCAAGGACAAGATCAATCCAAATCACTACCAAATGGAGGTAGACTTAGCTACAGATCTTGTACTTAAGAGTGTTATGGAAAGATCTAATTCATTCAAGACTTTTATCAAACCCTAGGTCAAATATGCACTAAACCCTAGTTCTATGATGATCAAAGAATAACAAACAAACATAGATAGATACGGATAATCTGAAAGAAGCATAGAGATCAATGAATAGAGGAAAACTTGATTCAAGAAGCAGAGATGTCAAAGGATGAATTTGGGAGCACCCAAGTCCTTGAAGTGAGAATCTACCAAAGGTCTCTACTTAGAAAATGTTCCCAAAATAACATTAGATCCCAAAATGTTGATCCTTACTCAGTCTTCCTATATCTTCATTTCCTAAATTTTGTACTTGTAACCTGCACACAAAAAGAAGAGAAGGGGTTTAGGGGTTATGGTGTTTAGGGACTTGCCTCAGTCAAATCTTGGGATAGCATTCAATCTTCCCAACACCATTGATAGATAAAGAGAGTGTACCCTTGCAGGGCAGAGGATGAAAACAATGATGATAGAATGATTCAAATAATGATAAACACACAATGATATCACCTATGTGATGAAATACTTAAGAGGGTGAAGATCCTTCAACTCCTAAGGAGAGATAGATGATAGCTTTAAACTTGCAACAACACAATAACAACACATACAAATCTGCACTAGAATCATAATAAATGCTCTTGTTTTCTTTGCTTCAATATCATAAGTTAGCTATTTCCATCTAGGTTACAAATGAGCTTAAAAACACACTTATCTATGCATTCCCACTAACAATCATGCAATTAAACTAGAAGAGCTAACAAAGAGGAACCTTTTTAAAGGTCCTAGGCTGACCTACACTCAAATTAGCCCTGACCAATCAAGGAGAACTTGGGTGCTAGCACTTAAGTCTTTCACCCCCTTTTTGGGTCTAGGATAAGGTTAATGAAGGGGTCCACATTCCCAATTTATCATAAAGTTAGGCAATTTTGTATCAGGATGATCATTTTGTATGTATAATGTAATAAATGGGACCTAGGAGCTAAACAAGGAGGTAAAAAGGCAAGTGGCTACTTTTTACTCCATAACAGGTCAAAATGACATTATGTATTGATATTTGAAATTAACTATATTTGTATTTGAAACACTTGGTTATTGAGTGACCCATGTGTGTTTAATTCTTGTCGCTTCGGCTACATATATATGTTGGACATATTAATGTGTGTGTTGGAGTGTGCAGGCATTTCCATAGCCAATGGAAATTTGGAGGTCTACTAAGTAAGTCATGTATTTAACCAGTAATTCCAACCTAATCCCTTAGGTGGATTAAGGTTTTTGTTGAAATTGGAATGTTTGTAATGTGTTTTGATTGTACACTTTAATTTATGAGTCTTCTAAGGTTTTTGAGTGGTGAGTTGGATGATGAGTTGTCATCCAAGTGTCCATTTTCATTCATGGGCTTCTGGAGCATTTTAAAATGTGTTTCTAAATCTTTTTATTGATTTTTGAGTGGGTTTGGGGACTCTAGGTTAAGTACCTATGGTATAGGTATCTTTTAAGTGTCAAATCTTGGGCCTAGACCAAGATATGACCCTTCAAATTGACCTTGGAAGAAAAGTGACGAAATTAGGTTTTGGGAAGAGGGATGGAGACTTGTCTCTATCCCAATCCCAATCTCCTAAGTTCTTGGTTTGATTTGGGTGGCTCCGAAGGCTCTCACATGTGTGAACACACAATGGAAGAGCTCATGGGAAGAGAACCCAAGTAGATTCCTTTCCCCAATGTCTAACACATGTGTGAGAGCACTTGTGGGAAGGTGTGCTTATGAGAGTGAATGGGAAGGTGACAAGTGTCACCTCCCAATTCAAGGGATTTTGATTTTCCTCCCTATTTATCTCTCCCTTTGGAGAGAAGAAAGGGACTTTTTTCTTTTTGGATTTTTGGGAATAGCTTGGGATTTGGAGAGGATTTTTGAAGTGTTGGAGAACTCTTGAGTAGATCTTCTTCAACTTCTTCATACTTAGATAGCTTGAGAGATAAGCTCTCAAGAGTCTTCAAGATTTTAGTAGTTTATTTATTTGCTTATGGAATGCATGCATTTATATGTTCTTGTTTGGTTGTGTCATTGTGTTGGGATGGGTTGTTTAAGGAAAATGCTCACCACTTGTGTGGTAGAGATTTCCTTGTATTTGAGGTTTGGAGAGAGGTGAGAACCTCCTTAGAGAAATCTCACTCCTTGAGAGGAGTTGTTTGGCTTGAGGCCTTATTTGAGTTGTGGTTATGTTTGAGAGGTAAGAGTTACCTCCTTGTGACTATTAGATTAATAAGATGGTTAAGTTTGCAATATAAGATGATATTGATGAGAAAATGGTTAAGTTGAGATATGAGAAAGTATTGTTGAGGAAATGAATAAGATGGTGTTTGATGTCTTTCCCCTTGAGGAGAGTAGTCTACTCTCTCCCCCTTGTTTTTAAATCCATTGTACATGGATTTTGTTTTGTGAATAACCTTGGTTGGGAATGTGATTCTTTTTCTTGAGTGTGTGGTTGTATTCCTTGTGTATATGTGTATTTCAAGGTTACATGTGGACCTCCTAGCTCAAGGGAGGCTTGTGAGCAAGCCTCTGGTTGGGTGTTGAGCACATCCATTGGCTTTGTTGTGTTATTATAGTTTTTGCAGGTTTTGGCTAAGAAAGAGGGAAAGAAGGAGAAAGAGTATCCTTATGGATCCTAGGCTATGTTTTAGAGCCAAGTAGTACATTGTGTTAAGGCATGCAAAAGATTAGCTCAATGAGCTTTGCAAAGGGAAGGGAAGGGAAATGTATTTACCATTTTGTCAATGTTGGGGTTAGTAATCTTATTGTATTTATGAACGGAAGAAAGAAATAAAGAAGATTTCATTGAATGAATATATGGCATTAGTTGTAAAGAAATGTTTGGATAGGTTTCTTTAACACTTTCTCCTTCTATCTCTTTACACTTCAAAATAAGCGATATGCAAGAAAGAAAATTAATCATTAGTGATGGAAAATATTGCTTTTGCATTTAATAATTTACTATCAAGTTCATTGTAGTGGCATTTTGAAAATAAATGAATAAGTTTTCTTTAAAAAGGTATATATTGTTACAAAATAAAATACTCTCCTTCTCTTGGAAAATGTTATAAACTTAGAGGTAAATGAAAAGTATATAATTTGCACTATATGTTTGATAGTTGCATTGTTTTGAAAACAAATTATTTACCTCTATTTTTGAAAGAAAAATACATCAATATATATATATATATATATATATATATATATATATATATATATATATATATATATATATATATATATATATATATATATGCATTTAAAAATCTATATATTAGACTTATATAGTTTATCTTTTATTATAAAAAAGAATGTTTATATATAATGTTTAAATAAATGTGGTGTATTCTGGTTTAATTAGTTATAAAAAATACAGAGGTGAGATTAATTCATATATATATAATATATTAAAGTTTTTTAAATGTTTATGTTTTAAAAAAAGTATTTTAGGGCTATGGGGAAGGGCTCCTGCTCGTCCCCCCCATCCACTACTTTTGTACTGGCGGAGGGGGTGGGGAAGCCCCCCATAGTGCTGCCATAGTGGCACTATAGGGAGGGGCTCGACCCTCCCCCAGGGACTAGATCTGAGTAGACTGGTAACCCCCTCTTAGGGGTCCGCACTCTACTCAAGGTCAGCCCTTGTTAGCATTTTTTAATGCACTTTGTGTTTTTTTAATTAATATTTTACTCTCATTTGACTTTTTTAACTTAGCTTTGTGTATTACAGTTTAGTCTTTGATATATAGAATATATATACTATATATATAATGTGTGTATACATGTAGTGTATACATAGTATATATTGTGTTTTTGCACATCCTTGTATTATATATATATTTCTACAAAACAATGTGTTTTCTCAAACATATTATTATGTTTATATATATATATATATCTTTGGAATGAATATATAAATATATATATGGAAAATATATATGTTATTTATATTAGCATCTTATTTATCCCCATAGCAATCTTGGGATAATGTTTTATTCAAAAGGGAGATTTTAGATTTATTTTATTTGAACAATAGTAAAAATTTAACAAACTATAGTAAACTGGATATAGGTGAAATAGAAGAAATATGCTTTGTTGCTACAATAAAAATGTTAAACCTATGAGATTATAAAATTTTTCTAAATATTATAGAAATTTTTTAATCAAATTATATTAGCATCAAATAGAAAATTTAGCCTTGAGGAAATAATCTTTCCCCTAAGGAAAGAAATTTCCTCCTTTAGCCTCTCTTCAAACCTACAAGAAAAAATGAGCTCTCTAGAAGACCTTAAAAAACTTATAGGCAAACATTAGGGTTTGAGAGTTGTCCTAATTTGTTTAGGCCACTAATATGTCTTTATGTTTAATTAATCTTACTTTATATTTATTAAACTTCTCTCGTAACATTCTATAGTTAGGAAATTGATATTTGAGTAATTATTAATTAATCCTCAACCTTAGTGAAATTTATTTTCCCTATAATTTCAAATAATTTTTTTTTGAGTTAGTAATTGATTTCCTAATTGAATTTTAAGACATTTTAATTGTCTTTTGATGGAGATTATTATCCCTTGTGTTAAATCAACCTTTGAGAAACCTTTGGTAGTCTTAGTTGGACCTTAATTTATTAAGGTTACTAAAGGACAATTAATTGGTTTAAATCAAAATAAATTGTGTTAATTTTATAACATTATTCTATGGTGCATGTTTAATTCAATTGAATGTTTAGATTTAAATATTAATGCTTCCACATTATGAGTAAATAATTCTTTAATTTAATTATTAGAGTTAATCTTTTTAATTACAGTTTTACGTCCTACTTCTAAAGTGGACCATCTCTCGCTTCATCTTTTAGAAGACCCTAGGGGTATGTCACCCTGTAGTAGGACTCCCAATAAGGCAACTCACATTGCGTAACCTAAGCCTGACTAGGTTGCCTTCACAATTAAAGGGGTTAGAAAGGAGTTTTGCACTACCCTTCCCATATACCATTCTTCCCCACCTTAGTGCGGCGTACCATATGTTGCATGTGCAATGATGTTAGATGCACATGTTCAACTTACACGCATGTTACACGTAAGTGAGTTATGTGATGTTTATCATGTTGTTTTAAAAAAAATGTTGGTACAAGTATTTCATGTCCACATGTTAAATTGTGGCATGACACTTAGTCTTATTAAAATTAAATGTCATCCAAATAAACAATCACAACATTTTTCAAATATGAATTCAATACCTCATTCATCAATTTTATAAATGTGCTTGGTGTGTTAGTCAACTCAAAAGGTATACAAAACCACTCATACAATCCTTATTTACACTTAATTGCTATCTTCCACTCATCTTCTTCTCTTCTTCTAACCTAATAATAATCACCCTTCAAATATATCTTGTTGAAATACTCTACTCCACTCAAATAGTCCATCAAATCATCCATCCTTGGCATTGGAAATTTATACCTTATTGTGATCTTATTTATTTCTCTTGAATTTGTAGACATTTTCCATTCTCCTCCTTTCTTTAGTGCTAGTATGACTAGTACCAGACTTGGACACAAACTCTTGTTGATCAAACCCTTCTTTAGTGATTCCTATACTTGTCTATTTATCTCTTTTTTTTTTTGATGAATTTCTATGTGCAACTTAATTTGGCAAATTTGATCTTGGAATTATATCTATATGATAACTAATACTCCTCACACATGGAAATCCATGTAGTAAACTATTAGACACTATATCATTGTATTCTAACAATTCTAATTTTTCTATTTTTAGGTCCTTACCTTCATTTGTTCTACTACATACTCTTGGAGTCAATGTAAAACACATATTTTCATGATTTAGACCATCTAAAAACTTTTCATCAATCACCAAACAAACTATAGTATTATTATATACCTATCTTTCCTTCTCTTTCAATGGAGTAAGAGTATTATTTTCACCATCCTTAATCAAAGTGTAAGTATTTTATTTACCATTATGCATAGATTCTCTATCATATTGCCATGGTTTCCCTAAAAAAATGGACATACATCCATATCAATAACATCATACAAAACCTCATGATATTAAGAAAAATTGTGTCAAACTTTGAGGGGATGATTTACATAAGTTGTGGAATGCATGATCTTATTATTTTATCCAATACTTGTGCATTTTAATCATCTAGAAAATCCTTTAACATTTTTTTGAATTAAAACAATTTACCCATGCTAGCAATAAGCTAAATGTTGCTAAAGTGTTAGTTGGGTCTAATCTTATGGAATCAAGAGAATGTTTTCACAAATGGTGTGTAATGGCATGAAAATAACTAGAAGAGGCTTTGTTTTGCCTTCCACACCTCTTGGACCTTCTAGGCTTCATTAGTTAGATAATGTCTCAAAAGACACCTATTGTGTGGTTGCACAACATGCCCCATTTTGCCTTAGCAAAATAGGGACCCAACTTTTGCTTCTGCTTGTTCTTTGTTTTCTTGCCTTGGACGGTTTGGCAAAAGTCAATTAAGTATATCACCCTTGCACATGCATGTGCCTCACAAGAGAAGGTCAAGTGTCAAACTCAAAATTTGCCATCATAAACCTCATAATCTAGAAGAGCATAAAATTCTGAGCAGATTTGCCTTTTGGATCACCTTGATATTTCTTAAGGATAAGAAGTTATGCTTGGTCAAAGTTTGGTCAAACCTGATATTCTCATAAGGTCACATTCGTTAATATCAGTCACATTCGCTAGATGACCCTGACATATGAAGATCACCTGATATCTGCATATACTTCAATATGCAAACATCAAAGTTAAGTGCGAAGGAATGCCTACCCGTTAAATACACATGCATATTGCCGGAGGGTCATCTGTCATATTTTGAAATATCCCTAACCTTCACAAATATGATTGTGATGTCATCTTGTTCTGATTTATAAAAGAACCTGATATGATGCTGATGTCATCAGTTTGCCTGACACCCAAAGGGTCATATTTCCAAATATCTGTCATATTTCTCAATACGATGATGATGTCAGCCTAACCTGATACAAAGAGAACACGACAAGATGATGATGTCATCATGACCCAGACTCAAGAGGGTCATATTTTGAAACATCCTTGATCTTAACTAATATGAAGATGACATCATTTTCTCAAACAATTTGAAATCTTTCTAAAAATCCTTATGTCATCCTCACATTTTCAAATAGAGTGATATTTCGTAGTGTTGAATATCTGGATATTTCCAATATCCCTCATATCAACCCTTGAGACCTAACATGCATATATTTCCAGTGACCAATTAAATGATGCCACATGGTAAATTGACATGATCATATTGATACAATGGGTTATCATGATTATTAATAAAGGTATAGTGACCCGATTTTGGTCATTGGTCTATAGTTGACCATCCTTGTGATGACGTCACCCTCATCTTCTGGATATCAGTCATATTTTTAAATATCCTTGATCTCCACAAATATCAACCCCCACATTAAATGCAATTCCAATGGTAGGTTGAGCCTTCAAAATTTCAAATACACGCTTGCCACTTGTCAACATCTACAAACATCATCTGTCAATCAATGGACATGAATAAGGACATTAAACGTACCCTAATTCGCCATGTTAATCATTTAAAAGTAAAGATTTGGGTTCATTTCAAATTTACCATATGTTTAAGCAAAGAATTACAGATCTCTGGTGAGATTAAAACATCACTGTAACTAGCAAACATAACGGGATACTCACTCGAATGGAACAGAAAATAGTAATTGCAACGTGACCACACTCATCTAGATATCACTTACACAATAAAAGGGAAGTGATTATTAGGTATGTAGAAATAAAACGCTCTTTTGTCATTTATGGTGAATGAAGAGGTAAAAATGGTTTTAACAGAGTTAATTGATATGATGATGCATAAAATAAACTAGAATGATAGAATTGTTAGCATGAAATGCATGTGATCACTAAACCACTATTGCACATGACACGTTAGGGTAAGATATGCATGTTCTATTAAAGGATCCAATGGCAGTCATAAAGAACCGATTCAACACCAAATTTTTGAAACCTATGTATGTGCAGCCAGAGGGGATAACATTTAGATATGGGCAAATTAATGATATGCGTCAAGGCAGTACTGATGTTGATGTATGGATAGCGAGACTAGAGAAAAGAAGTGGGAATCCTCTGCTCATGGGCATATACAGTTTAGGAATATGGAACACAGGGGGATTTCGGTATGCAATGGAGGCCACTGAACTAGTGGTAGAATGAACCCAGAATTACAATGTGGATACCAAGAGGGTAGAGAAACATGGTAGAATTTATGCAGGCTTTTCAACTGCAGGCATCACCGCAGCCTTCAATCTACCTAAAGGACCTAATATGGTTAGATTAAACCTGGGAAAATTGGAAAAAGAATATAATACAAAACAAAAAGAAGCTAGAAAGATCATGTATCAATGGAGGGCTAAGAATAGCACATACAAGGCCACTACCAAACTACCTGTTCATCTCTTCAAGTTTGGTTTTGTTCTAGAGTATCAGTACATGATGGTTATGCTAAGCCGGATGACAAGGAAACCAAATACTGGAGCCTTTGAGAATTGGATGTATGGTATTATAAGGATGGTAGAATGTTCTAATGACAAACCCCTATGGGCGAAGATCATAATTGACATCCTAGATGAGGGAATGAGGAAGCTAGGAGGGAAAATGAACATGTTCCACATGACCTCCTATGTAGTATATGCCTGTGCATTTAGAGACACTTTTAATGGATTGCAAACAGTAGGCAGGGTCAAAAGTAACCCTGGAGATATGAATATTTGGGAGTGTGAAGGGGAAAATGGATTAAATCAAATCAATGAATAATAAACCCAAACACTAATGAAATCTGAAGATAAAAGAGAGATTTTAAAGTAAAACAAATAAGATACTTACACCTCTTGCCTTACGTCTTCCATAGTTTGCCTATCAGCTCTTGATCTTGATAAATGTGAAGCCCTTAGAAGCGTGTACTCCCTTGCTTGTAGAAGATGACAAGAGTAGAATGGCTAGGATACTTATTTGTATTTGAAGATGAGCTTCAAACACAAACGTGAGAGGATGAATATGAAGTGCTATGAAGTGCTATGAAGTGCCAAAGGCGTGCTTGTGTTCCTGTAGCATAAGTTTGCTCAAATGATCGGTTTTTTGAATGAAGAAGGAGAAGGTTGTATTTATAGAGATGTGTAGAAGAAGATCAATGGTTGAGACGAAAAGGAAAGATCAATGGAGGAGGATTGTTGAGGAACGCGCAACAAATGGAAGAAAGACACGTGTCATTCAAAAAGCAGCTTTGTTGAGTTAACTCCTCTCTTGATGAGGATGAGATTTGATTTTCTTAAATTAGAATTTATTTTTCTAATTTAAGAGAAAGTTTGCTTTAAAGATGCTTTAAAACTGATTTTGCTTTTGTATGACAATAGGAAAGTACTTTTAGAAGGTAAGAATGATTTTTGAAGATAAGAATGCATAATTAAATAAAAAGATTTTATTTAATTATTTTGTAGATAACTGAGAGGAATAAATAAAATATAGAAATATATTTTATTTTGTGGATATTTTTGAAGAATAAAATAAAATATAAAAGTATATTTTATTTAGTGGATATTTTAGATTTTATTTAAATAAAATTTGCATTTTATTTAAATTTGGAAGAATAAAGGTTTTAATTAAATAATTAAAATTATTTAATTATTTAGCAGAATGAAGGTGATGTATATGAATTTAATTAATTAAATAACTGTGTTTATTTAATTAAATGAGAGGAAATGAATCAGATAAATAAATGAATTTATTTATATATTGATAGAAGAATGTGAATGACGAAATAAATATTTAAAATATTTATTTAAGTAGAGTCATGCCAATTTTAGGTGTATACATTTTGCCCCTTTTTGATGTAATGTGTTTTATCACATTGTTTCAAAGAATAAGATTTTCGCCTATCAGCTCTTGATCTTGATAAATGTGAAGCCCTCAGAAGCGTGTGCTCCCTTGCTTGTAGAAGATGACAAGATGTAGAATGGCTAGGATACTTGTTTGTATTTGAAGATGAGCTTCAAACACAAATGTGAGAGGATCAATATGAAGTGCTATGAAGTGCCAAAGGCACGCTTGTGTTCCTGTAGCATAAGTTTGCTCAAACAATTAGTTTTTTGAATGAAGAAGGAGAAGGTTGTATTTATAGAGATGTGTAGAAGAAGATCAATGGTTGAGAAGAAAAAGAAAGATCAATGGAGGAGGATTGTTGAGGAATGTGCAACAAATGGAAGAAAGATATGTGTCATTTGAAAAGCAGCTTTGTTGAGTTAACTCCTCTCTTGATGAGGATGAGATTTGATTTTCTTAAATAAAAATTTCTAATTTAAGAGAAAGTTTGCTTTAAAGATGCTTTAAAATTGATTTTGCTTTTGTATGACAATAGGAAAGTACTTTTAGAAGATAAGAATGCATAATTAAATAAAAAATGTTATTTAATTATTTTGTAGATAATTGAGAGGAATAAATAAAATATAGAAATATATTTTATTTTGTGGATATTTTTGAAAAATAAAATAAAATATAAAAGTATATTTTATTTAGTGGATATTTTAGATTTTATTTAAATAAAATTTGCATTTTATTTAAATTTGGAAGAATAAAGGTTTTAATTAAATAATTAAAATTATTTAATTATTTAGCAGAATGAAGGTGATGTATATGAATTTAATTAATTAAATAACTATGTTTATTTAATTAAATGAGAGGAAATGAATCAGATAAATAAATGAATTTATTTATTTATTGATAGAAGAATGTGAATGACGAAATAAATATTTAAAATATTTATTTAAGTAGTCATGCCAATTTTAGGTGTATACATTTTGCCCCTCTTTGATGCAATGTGTTTTATCACGTTGTTTCAAAGAATAAGATTTTAATGACAGGATGCCCCCTCGGGAGATTGGATGGGGAGACGGTAGAAAGGCGTGAGACAGACAATCTCCTGATGAAGAAGAGGAGAAACAGGAGAAGAAATGGTTGGATGCAGAAGAAAGATGGTGAATGATACGTGATGCAAGATAAAATGATAACACACACAAGCAAGTAAGCAAGTATGCACAAATGATACAAGAACAAACAAGGTATTGCCCTTGTCAAGCAGTAAACCAAGGATATAGATCGATGATGTCTAATGTTAGGAATGAAACATGTCGTATAAGACTCTGGGTCTGGTTTCAACAATGCAACATCCTTTCTAAGACATTTGATATGATAACAATATATGACAGTGTTGTCATGGCGGGGAACAATATATCCCTAGAGCAACATGAAGGATAGTTATGGCTGATTGATATGGTTTAAGACAAGATTAGGATCAAGACCGCTGATTGTGATTGGATAATTTTACATGATTGGCTTGACTCGATTGGTATGGATTAAGGATAGACTTGAATTTTGATCACTGCTCAGATTGATAGCTAGAACTGTTGATGAGAGATACAATGATAGATAGAAACTTGATTGATAGAAGAATGACTCGATAGAAGGAATCACAAACTTTTGCAAACATTAATACTCTGCATAGAATTTTATTGCATGGGATATGGAGAAATGTATTTGGATATGGATACGGATATGAGACACAATTGGATATGTTATGGATATGGATAGGGATATGAACTGCAATTGAATACGGTATGGATATGGATATGGATATTTGTCATCTTGATATAGCAAGTATTTTGAAGTGCTTATTTCATCATTGGGCTTTATTATGTTGTACGAAAATACAAGCACCTAGGTATAATTAAATCGAGATGACCTAAGTATTACTTACATGGATTTTGATATAGCAATTTAATACAAGCATCTAGTCAAACTTGAATCTAGATGACCTGAGTATTTCTTGCATTTCAACAGACAAGGATTGTCCCTTTTCATGTTTAGACCTTAGAGTCCTTGATGATCTTTTGCTGATCATGTCTTTAGACAAAAAGTTGTTACACTACTAAAGTTTAATCCACAAGCAGCAGACAAAGAAAGAAATATTATGCCCCCATCATAGCATCTCTAGCTTTTGGCATCCTTGAGTAGCATAGGAAGACATAATAACGAAAAATCAAGACCTTGTAAGTTAACTTGTTTATAAAACATTCTTGCATTATCCATGTCTTTTTCCATAATTGATATAGATTCTGTTTGAGTGCTTCGGTATGGTTCTCTGCTTTGTTTAGGACAGGTTGATGTTCTACATCAAGACTTTGTTTGAAAAGCGGGATTGTTGTGTGTGCTTTGCCTGGTGAAAGGTGTGGACATGGATGGACTGGAGGATAGGCGATAAGGTAGGGAATGGATGGGTAGCAGAGCCTCAGGGGCGCATTGATAATGGCCTTGCCTACATGACGACGCAGAGCCAACATAGTTTGGGAAGAACCTTGATGGACCTAAGATATGGATTGGATGAGACAGGATATGGGACAGATATGGATTAGATATGGAATAGGTAACATTGATGACAGGGGCCATGCTAGGCTGACACTGTGGATAGGATACTGGACAAGAATTTTGGATAGCCTTAATGCTAGATACTGATGACAAGGGAAACACCACGGATAGGTAGATGGATGGGCGATAGGGGATCAATGGTAGGGTAGGTAGAAGGAAACAAGGATGTGATTTCCAAGGACCATGTTGCATAAGAAAAACATGCCCCATTATAGGTAGAATATGTAGGAGTTTTCATGACAATGTTTATGATGACAGGAGGATGAGAGGATAATGATAGATTTGTGTGGTTTTGGAGGGATAAGGTATGTCAAGAGACATCTAGAACATTTGTCAACATTGTGCCCCCAATCTTTATCAAGATCAAAAAATACAGGAAAGGAAGATCAGGATGGATAGACATGACAAGATAGGTATGTAATGGATAGAGGAAAAGGATAGGAAATGGTATGAAAGGAAACTAGTAGGAGAAAAGTGATATGTTGATGAGACAAGGTACCCCCAAGTGTAGGTGACATAGAAGATCAACTTACACATGACACTTGTTTGCCAGATTTTCATCATGGTACTTATCCAAGGTGCCTGTTTGCCAAGTTTTCACCATTGGATGAAGGGATTTCTCTTTACTTTTTTTTTTTTTTGAATATTTAGATAGGAGAAGGTGGATATGGATAAGTAGAGACTCAAGTATCTAGTTCCTTGAAAGGTGATAGTCCCGCTAGATAGATGATGTCGAATGGACCATGTCAAGTGTTCTCATAGATGTTGGTAGGGGATTGCATGAAAGTGAGATGAGTATGTAGATAGCGGATTATGGAAGGTGCAATAGTGGATGATGATGCAAAATATAAAAGGAATTATCCAAAGATGGAAGGAAGATTTATGCAAAAACATGGACCATAGGATGAGAAAGATATGTAGGATAGTAGTGGAAGGGAGGGGAGATGGAGTTATACGGAAGTGTTGTGGAATGGAAGGGAACCATGATCAACGGTTGCACATATTGTGATAAACATTGAAGCTTATGATGGGAAGGTGGCATAGGAAGCAATGAATATTTTTGCTTGGTGGATGAGTGATTTAGGTATTAGGGACCCACATAGACTTAGTATTTTTTTTATTTTTGCTTGTCTTGTGGGATGGAGGAATTGGACACTTTTGGATGGAATGGGAGAAAGTGAATGGTTGGAATTCCTGAGAGGTGGATGCCTCATGTAACTTTAGGGATTTTTGCTTGGGTACCCAAACCATTTTGCTTTTAGATTTTACTTGTGAAGGTATGGGCTTGGGTATATGTGGCATTTGTGCAGCTTCAGAGGTAATTAGTTGTTGCTTAGGGACCCACACCTTTTTTAGTTTGGCATTGAGGTGTATGGGTGTATGCAAATTTTGATATGGATAATTCTTAGATTCTTTTCTTTTGTATCCTAGGTCATGAGGACGCTTAGGATTTTTGACTTGAGAGGTAGAGGCATCAAAATTTTTGTTGTTGAATTCTCTTGGGATGGTGGAAGTGGGGTAGGTGGAAGCTCTTTGTTTAGACAACATGTGTATTTGTTGGCCATGATTGGGAATGTTAGAGGATTTACAGATGGATAGATAAGGTGTTGGAAGAAATGGTGGTAAAATGTATGGAGGGATGTTAGGATTTGGGAGTAGCGGAGGTAGATTGGATGGTGGAAGGTGTATGGTCACATGCTTTTGCCAAATGTAGGATGATGGAGGTGGAATGGTGACATATGTTGTGGGGATATGATAGGGTTTGCGATGGAAAGTAGTAGACTTAGGAGGAGTGGAGGAGGTACCAACATCTTGAGATTGCTCACCTTGGGGTATGTATCTAAGGCCGTATGAAGGTGGAGGAACATTGACATGGATAGGTTCCAAAATACCTTGTTCATGAAGGCCTAAGCCTTTACCTTGATAGTTCATATTCTGGAGTATGCGGTGGACCATGGGATTATGTATAGGTGCACTAGCAATGAGTTCCTTATTGGATGAGGAAGGTGAGATAGCAGATAATGGTTGTTGGTGTTCTAAGGAAGAACATTCATGCATGAAGGTAGTAAGCCCAAGGATATAAGATGATGGATTTGTAGCTTGGTCAATAATGGATGGTGAAGGATCATTAGAATCTTGATCATCATTATGCTCTTTAGGATCTAAGTTATTGGGTTGATCATTCATGTGCACTTGGGAGGCAAGTGTCTCATCAAAGGAAGCAGAAGTTGTTGGATCATGGATGGGATTAGATGTAAGAGGGATAGAAGTAATGGAGGTTTCTTGCTCATGAAGGGGTATGGGATCAAGCTGTTCATGGACATCTTCTTCATAAAAGGTAGTATCTGGATCATAGAGAAGGTATAGATTATGAATGGGTTGGAATTGGATCTCTTTCCCATGTATAGGATCAAGTTGCTCATGGATAGATTCTTCATAGGTATTATCTTGATCATGGAAGAGATAAAGGTTATGAATGGTTTGAAATTGGATGGGGGTGTTTTAATCTTGATTTAGACAAAGGGTGGATATTTCCACATGCTCTAAGGTGTGCTCTTGACATAGCTCTTGGTCTTCTTGAATGGAAGTGGATAGCTCTTGGATATATTCTTGGTTGACAACAAGGATGTTCAATGGAATTTGACTTTGGTTCATGGTAGGAGGTTCTTCGATAAGCTCAAGGGTTTGCAGATGACATGAAGGTGTTGTAGGATTTGACATGGGATTGGAAGAATCTTTGGTAAGGTCAAGGACCAGAATTTGGGGACATGGTTGACTCTCTGCTAGTAGCCCTTGGATCACATCATTGGTAGGTGTATGGATAGGTGAATGAGGGGATTTATCTTTCTCTCTAGCTTTTCTCTGGTTGTATAAATTTGGAAAAACTCTTTCCCACCACTCATCTGATTCTTTTTTGGTTATCCATTTAGAGTTTGAGGAACTAGATGGTGGTGTTGGTGTAGAACTGGTATGTTTTGGAATATGTGTCTTAGAAGGTGGCAAAGGAGGACTAGTAAATGGGGTGGTATATGATTTCTAACTTGAGGTGGTGCTTGCCTTGTCATGAGTATGGGAAAAGGATATACGATTTTGGGGTGAGGTGTAGCTGGTACTGGCACGTTCAGCTTGCAAGATTGCTATTTCTTGTTGTAAGACTTGGACTTGTTGAGAAATTGCTATACAATTTTGGAGTGAGGGATCTAAGCTTATTTGCAATTGCAGGTATTGGAGTTTTTGACCAAAATATTCTAATTGGTTTTCCATTGACATAAGACTGGAAAAGCTTACTGGTTTGGATGCGCAAAAACAAATGCACCAGAATAGAGTGCAAATGCGCTAAAAGTTGGATCAAATGCGCAACACTGGTGATGCTTCAAATGCACCGCAATAAAGTTTAAATGCACTGAAAGTCAGATCAAATGGGCTACAGGTCATGACAAATGCACAATTCTAGCTTTTTGTCTGGATTGTTCTATTTTTTTTTTTGGTTTGAAAAACTTGGTGTTCTGGATAGTCTGATGTTCACTTATGGAAAAAACACAGCAAACACATAGAAGTTTTTCATGATTTTTATCTTTTGTTATTATTATTTTTTTGGTATTTTTGGATTGTCTTGACTCAAAAACAAGTACACCCTAGGCTGGATAGGATAGTATTTGTTGAATCCTCTAGCTGTGCATACTCAAAGTATGTAGCTTTAGGATCTAGTAGCATTGGCTCCCCTCCATGGCACTCACTTCTCACACATACCAGATCTGGGTTTCCTTAGGCTCGTACCCCCACCGAACCTTAGGATTGTCCCTGCTACCTCTACTAAGAGTCACATGAATCAAGGCCACTTCAAGAGCTCCACCCTTTGCATCAACAAATAAGGGATTTTGGCTTGCTAAACAATTGGTTCTTAATCAGGGCAACCGTTTGAGTGGTTACACATGCAGCAATACTACTCTCCGTTATGGAGTCTCCCAACCTCAAAGGGTTATGCCTTAGAGGGTTTTGAGGGAGGTTGGCTATTAGTGTAACACAGCAGCACTCGTTGCAGGAGGTTTTCACCTCAAGCACAATTTATTTTAAGTGGCTTGGTAGGGCTTGGCTTTAGCCTGTTACCACTCAAGGTCGTTCCCATTTGGACAGGTGTGCATCCAAGGGCAGCCCCCCTAAAGGTTAAACAAATGGAATGACAAGTCTGGTACTTTGGTCACCCAGTTAAGGGGAGAGCATAAGCCTATTGTCATTCACAAGCATAGTGATGCAGAGGTAAAAATGCAACGGGAGCTTACAAATAGGAAGGAGGGGTCATTAACACAACCAACATGTTATAATACCTATCGGCTTATCATCATCATCATATTTCTTGCTAACACAGACAGCATCATCATATTTCAAAGAGGCATGAAATATCCTCCTGCTAACTACTGTTCACTTCCTTATCACCTTTCGCCTTTCGCCTGTCAGCAGCATCATCACATTCGGCAAGCACAAACATCCTCCTGATGTTCACTGTTCATCTTACCGCCAAACTCTACCTTCATCATCATGATATTCAACATCACCTTCATCAGCAGGATATAAAATATCCGGTTCCTCCAATATATCCTGATGACGACAACTTCAAGCACCTTTCCTTCGATGCTTACGTCACCCCGATATCCGACTATTCAAACAACAGCATCAGGATATGACTTATCCGGTCATATTGAAACATCTTGATGATGTTACCCAAACTTTATGCTGAAGACTTACGCCGATGCTAAAACACTTAGCGACAGCAGGATAAACTTGCATAGGTTGATATTCGTAATATCCTGATGACGATGACGTCACTTGCACCCGATGATGATGTCAATGCACCTGATGATGATGTCAACAGGATATAAGACACTTATATCCTCCGCAACATGATAATGAATATCCGGTGATCTTTTCAATATCCTGATGATGACCTTTCCGATCCTTAGCGAAAAAGTGAACTTTCACTCTTACATGCGATAGCGATATGCAGATGATGGATACACATGAAAGATGATCCTGACGATGATATACACACTGAGTATATATCCAACCTATATCATCCTGATGCACTTGAAACATACAGTCTTCATCAGCTTCATAACCCGATCCGGATAGCGATATACTCGTAGATGACGATGCGATTCACTCCATCTGGAAAAGCACATGCAGATCCCTGTATATCCGTCAGCTGCATGCAAACTCACAGAACCGCACAATTTCACAAAGGAAATATGATGATCGGGCCGGATCACCTTCAAATCAAAACTTAACAGTTTATCTTCCTAAACCTAGCACATGAGGATGCTAGGTTGATTCATAACATGCTACCAATCGATCTCCCACACAATGAAATGCATAAACAGAAAACTAACATACAACCTACACTAACATGCATGACCATCCCACCGATTCACAGAATCAACCGGTGGAAGGGTTGAAAGAATCCATTAACCTGTAATCAGAATAGAAATCAAAACATAAACAGCTGATAAACCAGATAATGCAATTGATGAGATCTTATTCAGATGAAACACAAATGTCCTATTTCTACAATGTTTCACAATGTCTGGACTGATCTCTGGATTTCACTCAATCACCAGTACAACATAACATAACTACTACTCTCCTGATCATGATCTCAAACCCTAACTGATCTGAGTTATTTATAGCAATATCCTACGAGTACTACCAACTCGATTCCCAGCGGCTGGGAGCTTCCAAGCGGCTGGGAGAAGACATCTCATACTACCTGATCACGAACTCTAACTACCTGCACACTCTCCTAGGCTGATCTAATACATATGCATTGGTCCAATGGACCTTATTACATTATGAAGTCAAACATGCTAAAAATAGACTAATGTCCTGTCATGCGGACAATGAACCTATATCCTGTCTTGTAGGGGTGCTCCTACACCACATAGAATACACTGGTTAATCCAACCTAGTTAAAAGTAGAAAAACTAAATGGGCTAATCTACTTGTGCACTCACATGATTGTTAACTTGGAAGTGTTTAGAGTATAGCAATGTTCATTCCCATTTGTTTGAGATAGCAATGATTTAATCTAGGAAAGGAATTAACAATGCAAAGATAGCAATGGGTTCAGTTACTTTCTTCCTAGTTAGAGACTATGTGGAATTTGCATGCAATGCACTTGTTTACTTTTCCCCTAATTAGTCTAAATGAACTAGACAAAGCAGCTAAATGATCTAATCCAGCCACTAACCCTACAAAAATGACCGTTAGCTCAAACACACAAAATCAGAAACCCTAAAAACAAAAAGTAGAATTAGAAGTGCCGCACTGCAGTCTGAATGCACAGAAACAAAGATTGCATGCGGCGTTTTACAAAAGTGCTAAGACAGGTGTCAAAAGCACTATAACAAGAGATATATGCACTATTTTAATAGATGCATCGAATCAGAGGACATATGCACAGAAAGAAACAATCAGTCTATAGAAATTTGCATTTTCTAAAAAATGTATGTAGATGATCTCTTAGCTCAAATCTAACCTCACCATTGCATCTGGGGGGGGCATTTCCATAAATTTTGAGTATAAATTTGCCTAGATTTCATGAAAAATAGAGCGTTTGGTGAAGAAAACAACTTTCCTAAAATTCATTGCAAAACAAATGCACTACAAGATGTAACATATGCACCATTTCAGAGTGTATATGCGTCATTTCAGAGTGTATATGTGCCGTGTTAGAGCATAGGCACCGTTTTAGAGTGTATATGTGCCATTTTAGAGGATGTATGCGCCGAAATGTCGTAAGCGCCGAACAAAAGGTAGATGCATCATTTGGGAGATCAAATGCACCAGAAGCCTCTATCAGAAACCTGTTTCATCACCTGTACGGACCTATCACTTAGAAAAAACTTAGTTTTTGATTGGTTAGAGGGGCAAGGGCCCCACGGTGGGCACCAAAAATGTGAAGGGGAAAATGGATTAAATCAAATCAATGAATAATAAACCCAAACACTAATGAAATCTGAAGATAAAAGAGAGATTTTAAAGTAAAACAAATAAGATACTTACACCTCTTACCTTGCATCTTCCATAGTTTGCCTATCAGCTCTTGATCTTGATAAATGTGAAGCCCTCAGAAGTGTGTGCTCCCTTGCTTGTAGAAGATGACAAGAGTAGAATGGCTAGGATACTTGTTTGTATTTGAAGATGAGCTTCAAACACAAACGTGAGAGGATGAATATGAAGTGCTATGAAGTGCCAAAGGCATGCTTGTGTTCCTGTAGCATAAGTTTGCTCAAACGATTAGTTTTTTGAATGAAGAAGGAGAAGGTTGTATTTATAGAGATGTGTAGAAGAAGATCAATGGTTGAGAAGAAAAGGAAAGATCAATGGAGGAGGATTGTTGAGGAACGTACAACAAATGGAAGAAAGACATGTGTCATTCGAAAAGCAGCTTTGTTGAGTTAACTCCTCTCTTGATGAGGATGAGATTTGATTTTCTTAAATTAGAATTTATTTTTCTAATTTAAGAGAAAGTTTGCTTTAAAGATGCTTTAAAACTGATTTTGCTTTTGTATGACAATAGGAAAGTACTTTTAGAAGATAAGAATGATTTTTGAAGATAAGAATGCATAATTAAATAAAAAGATTTTATTTAATTATTTTGTAGATAATTGAGAGGAATAAATAAAATATAGAAATATATTTTATTTTGTGGATATTTTTGAAGAATAAAATAAAATATAAAAGTATATTTTATTTAGTGGATATTTTAGATTTTATTTAAATAAAATTTGCATTTTATTTAAATTTGGAAGAATAAAGGTTTTAATTAAATAATTAAAATTATTTAATTATTTAGTAGAATGAAGGTGATGTATATGAATTTAATTAATTAAATAACTTTGTTTATTTAATTAAATGAGAGGAAATGAATCAGATAAAAAAATGAGTTTATTTATTTATTGATAGAAGAATGTGAATGACAAAATAAATATTTAAAATATTTATTTAAGTAGAGTCATGCCAATTTTAGGTGTATACAGGGAGCATTACCCACAATTGAAAAGAAGATAGTATCTCCAACATTATCAGAGAGTGAATGATTCATTCTCTATGCACCTTGTCAGGACCATGGAAGAGGACATAGAAAAGAGATTGAGTGTGGAAGCTCAAGCTGCTATATAAAAACATGGGGCTTGGTTCATCGAATTCCCCACATTTTTATACATAAGAATGGAAGGTTTCATTGGGAAATCTCTCATGTTTCTAAGATATCCAAGTGACAAGGTCATCCTGATGGAGTTTGCTAGATAGATACTGCCCTCAGTGGAGGCTTATATTAAGAAAGGAAAGATACCCAATGTCTTGTTTCCAGTCATGATTGGCTGGTATATGTGCCCTGATAGGGAAAGTGTTAAAGATGTAATTGGAGGATTGAACTTAATGTACTTGCAGATCTTCTAACTAGCTAGGCCATATGATCCTTATGATAGGATGCTGGCATTGCATAAGAAGCCTATACATCAGAAGCACATTGAAGATTTTTGTGCTGATTGTAATGATGAGGTAGAGGTAAGAAGGAGAGGTTTCCAGAGGCTTACCTTGAATTAGATACGCACCTTGGATTGTATGCTAGTGCTTGCTCAGTTACATGAAGATGATGGTAAGATCATGTTCCATGAATATGAAGACAATAAAGTATAAAATGAAACAATATTAGCTCTAGAGTAGAATCAGCCAGAGGAAACCTCCTTGGACTAGATAACTCAGAAGGTCATACAATTGACCAAGGAGTGGGTAGAAAATGAGATCACCCAGCTAAAGAATAGAGGAGTGGCACTCACTATGGATAACAAAAGAAAAAGAAAAGAATTATCAGATGAGGAATATTATGATTTCCTTAGGGAAAAGAGGTAGTCAAATGGAGAAAGACAACAAACTAAAAATAAGAAAGGAAGACAAGTAGCTAGGGTGATGGTCATTCGACAACCTCAACCAAAAGAAAATGTAGCTTCCACATTGGCGGCAACATCAACTCATACACCTACAAAACCAACAAAAATTGTTGCAAAGCATGCCCCTACAATTGTAGAGGAGGAAGAAGAACCCTTAGATGATGACCTATTGATTAAGAAGAAAAAGAAGAAGATCCAAACACCACCTCAAAAGAAACAAAAACTTGTTATGAGGGGAACTATGGATATAAATCCCATTCTATTGATAGGAGTAGGTGGTGAAGGCATCTTGAAGAATTTGCAACATGAAGTTCACATCCCTAATATTGTTCAATTCAAGACTGAAAAGGTAGAGGAATGAAGAAAACAGATGTATACTGCAAGTAAAGAGCCACCTTTTCCACTAGATGATATAGTGGACTTATCTGATGATGATGTAGTTAATGATGTTTCTGCTCATTCTATGGAGACATTTGTGATTCCGATTATTTTTCCTTCTTTATTTTGATCATTTTTCATTTCAGTTGATGATATTATCAGACTTTTAGAGACTATGGTTTCATTATTTAGATTTGATTATATCTCCTGATTTTGTTAGGACATTGATTAGACATTTGGTGGTTCGATTTGATCATATTTTGATGCTATGTTGAGACTAGACATGTGAGATATATTAGATGATGTTTTGTGATGTGACTTCTAGTTCTTTATGTGATGATGATTATGTGACATTTGATAGAAAAATGCAGTTTAATCTGGAATTATGTTATAGATGATTATTGTTGTATTCAATGGCACGAATTTAATTTCAGTTGCTTTGGCTATGATTATTCATGATATGATTGACACTTGATTGAGATGTGTAGGATTACATTCCCAGGCCATGGGAAATTAGAGGTAGAATTCACACATATGTTATTCCTTGTGAAACTGATCCATTCCCAAGAGGGATGAGGATCACGTTTGAATTGAGTGTTGATTTAAGTGCTTGTTTATTTTTATCATTTTGGCATAGTACCCCTTGGTTTAATTTAATTATATCATGCGTTGTATAATTTTTATTGATTTATACCACTTGGTATTGTTTTCATTTTTGAGGCCATTTAAAGTGGATTTATGACTCCCTAGGTGAACCTTACTGTCCCAAAATTTACCCTAGGTGGTTACCCATGGGTCTAGGGTCAATTTTGACTAACTAAACCTTGGGATAACTCACTTGTAGTCACTCTAAACTAAGGTTTAGTCAAAGTGACGAACTTTGAATTAGATAAGGGTGGGAGATGAGTCATGCTTTGGGAAAGCCTCATCTCCCTTCCCAAGGTTTAGGAATCCCTTCCCTAGGAAGACTTGGGAGGTCTCCAAGACTCCCAAGTCTGTGGGATCTTCCTCCAAGACTCTCACACATGTGTGAGAGCATCTTGCAAGAAGATGGCTCTCTTAGAGAATAAGAGGATGCCATATGGCATCCCTTATCCTCATGGAGGCTTGAAAGGGAATTCCACCTCACCACTTGTTCTCTCACACATGTGTGAGAGTACAAGTGGATAAGGTGAGGATTGACATGGAATTGGAGGATGACACTTGTCACCCTCACACTTCCTCTCCCTTGCAAGTGACATAGGATGAGGAATGAGAAGGAGACAAGTGTCACCTTCTTATTCCTCAAGGCCAATTTAGAAGGCCTATATTACCTCCTCTTGTTGAGGAGTGTGGGTTTCTTGCATTTTGGGAGATTTCCTTCTATTTTGAGCAATTTTTTTGGGAAAGTTAGAGAGATTTTGGAGATTGGAAGGTTTGGAGAAGCTTGGAGCTCATCACCAAACGTGCTTCCATTATAGGGCTTTTGAAGGTAAGCTTCATGACTATGTTCTTTACCCTTGCATATTTTATTATGATGTGTTTGTAGATTTGTGGTGTGTTGTTTCATTTTTTTAATGTGGGATGGGAGTTTGGTGAGAGCACCTCCATTTGGAGGTAAAGCTCAACTTGTTTGGGGTAGGGGAAAGGAACCTCCTCAAGGTCACTCCCATATTTTGTGTTACTTATGGCCTTGAGGGCTTTTTACTTGTTGTTGAAATTATTTGGATGACAAGAGTTCCATGGAAGTTTATTTGGAGATATTTGGAGAGTAGTGGTTTTGGAGGTTTTGGCTTGAGGCCATGAGACTTGGTATTTGGTATTTTTGGTGTGGCCTTTGAGTAGAGGGGTCCATTCTCTACCCCCATCAAACTTATTTTCATGAGTTGTGTTATATGTTTATCCTTGGGGTTAATTTTTGTGTTGTTGTTGCTTTGATGCTTGTTGTGGTGTGTTTGCAACTATGTGAATCCCTACCTCCCTAGCTTAGGGGTGACCCACTTGTGGGTCTATAGTAGGGAGGAGGGCATTTCGAAGTGGTTATGTTTTCCCTTTTTGTTGTATTTTATTTGCAGGTTCTTATTGAAGAAATGGAGCTTTGGAGAAGTCCATTCTTGTGTTGCCTAGTCATATGTTGTTGGCTGTTTGAGCCATGGCCTTTGTGGCCCTATTGTAATTTTTGTCAAGTTATTCTACCCATGGTGTTGGCTGTAATAAGTGATGCAATGTAAAAATTCTTTATTTTTTATTTAAAAAGATGTTTATTCTCTAAGTTGTGGAGTTGGTGTGTTTTGAGAAATGCATTTGAAATTATATATATTTTCTATCATTGTTCTTTACAAAAAAAATATACATCAGTTGTTGTATAAATTTTATTGCATACAAAAGAAAGAAAGAGAAATTTTAAATTAGTTTGTTATTTTGTTGCATTGAAAGTTTCATAATTTTAGTTGCTATTATGAAAAAGGGTTCTTAGAAATTTAGATGAAAGTGCATATTTTGTCTTATCGGTTCTTAGAAAAAAGGGTTATCTATGTGTAGTTATGCTTTTTCAAAAAAAAAAAGGAAATGCTATTGAATTATATTATGTTACAAATCTAAAAGTTAGTATTTCTATTATTTATACCATTGTTTGAGAAAGTTAGTGTTGTATGTATTTACGTAAATATATATATCCATATATATATAGAGGAATATATATATATGTATATATATATATAGAGGAATATATATATGTGTATATATATATATAATAGTTGACCAAACTTGCTGTTCATTTTATATCTTTATGTAGATATTGGAATAAAGCAAAAAAAGAGAATGCATATTAATATATATATATACCCATATATATAAGTGCATATATATATCCTAATGTAAAAAAAATGCTTATACATTCAGACTAGAGGAGCAAATTGTTGTTTGTCTTTTTTGTAAAAGAAAAGAATAAGAGAAGGGTTGTATATATATATATATATATATATACATATATATATATATACATACATATATATACATATATATATACATACATATATATACATGTGTGTATGTATATATATATATGTATATATATACATACATACAGTATAACATATATATATATATATTATTTGAAATAAAATCAACTGATAAAAAATTAGATTTTAAAAGAATGTTTTTGTAGAACAAAAAAAAAGACAGAAGCTAACCCGACCCCAAGAGATTGGGGCTGTTGATGTTTTAAAAAAAAAGATAACAAAAAAAGAGGGGTATGGGGGACAATGACCATGGTAGCCACTGCCCACCATACCTCTCTCTAATAGTCCGTGGGGGGTGTGGGGAGGGGGCCGAGCCCCCACCCCACATCCCTTACCCTATCTCCACCAGAGCTAACTTCCCCTCTGCCAACTCTCACGCCGCCCTCTGTCCCTCCTCTGTGGCCAATCACTCCCCCTCTCCATAGTGGCCTTCCCTTTGGCCCACGAAACTCTGCAGCGATGGTGCTTTGTGGTTACCTCCAGCTCTGTAAACAATAAAATATAACATATATATATAATAAAAATAAATAATACAGAAAAAAATAAAAATGGATAAAGAAATCTCATGGCAATAGAATGCAAACCTCCGTGAGGTATTTTAATGGCTGCCAAGCCATTGTGGAGGAGATCTTCAAACCTGCAAACAAAAAAAACAAAGGAAGAGGAAACAAAATGAGGGAGAGAGGCAAACAAAGAAAGATTAGGGTTAACATAAGGAAACCATTAGAATAATGTTAGGGTTTTCTTGGTCAAAGGAGAAAACAAAAAAATAAAATTAGGGCTTTCCAAACTTGGAAACCAATATTTTAATGAGAGGAGAATGTGAGGAAATTTGTTTTATTCCTTATTTTTAAATTCTCTATTTTTGCCTTTGTCTTTTTATTTCTTGTGCTTCATTTAATTTGTTTATAATTTAAATGAGGTTTTGCATTTTTGTATTAATGTCTTGTGATTTGTATTTTAAAGGGGAGGGTTGTCTTGTTCTTTTGTTTTTAATGGGAAGTGTATTTCCTTTGAGATTAAATCATTTTACTTGGGATATTTATTTTACACCTTCCTACGTTTTAGTCGCTTTATTTATTTAGCAATTTGATTATTATTTTACAGGAAAGAGTAATTTAATCTCTTCCCCTTCTTTATTATTTTGAGTTAGTTAATAAATATAATGCTGATATTATATTTATTAACGGACTCAAATTTGGAATCTATTTTGGCGTCACTTAGTTGTTTTATTTTGGGTTTTAATATTTTATTGCAAGTCGAGTTATTTTGGACTTCGTGAAGTATTTAAATTTTAATTTGTTCTTAAGTTTAATTTTTTTATTCTTAAATTTTGTTTAAATTCTTATTAGAGTTTTATTTTAAAATTTCTAAGTTGATTATTGAAAACGCGTTATGTTGTTGAATTTTTCCTAGATTCTAGGTTTTTAATTTTATGATATTTTATTAACTTTTATTTTACCATTCCACTTTATCATATGTCCATCTTGCCATTATTCTTAATCATTATTTTGATTTCATCTTGTTCTAAGTTAGGGTTAGGTTTTGAATCTGATGAAATCCCCTTCTCACCTAGGAAACTTAGGGTTAGGATTAAAATTGTTCTAACCCTAAAAGTAACACACTTCATGTTGCATACCCCCTAGATGGCTATCATCACATAGGGGACTATGTAGGACAATGCACCTCCCTGAATTATGTTGACATGTTTAAACCTTATGCGTATTGCCATTGAGAACGTAGATGTGTGTGAGGGGGTTCCTAGGGCTAGGTAGAAAAGTTTTTCATATTTCATGTCATGACCACATGGCAAATGTGGACATGAAATGTGTGTTGTGTGTCGTGACCACATGGGAAATGTGGGCATGACAACATTAGTGTGAAATACAAAAATGACCCCTCATGGTACTCCTGTAGTTCAAAAGGAAGTTCCTCAGGAGGAAGTTGAAGTAGAGGAAATTGAAGAAGATAACCCTAAAGTGGTAGCCCAACAAATTGGATTGACAAACTTAGTTGATCAAGTCACCCGCCCTACAACAATAGACCTAAATTATTAGGGTGATGAGGACAAGATAAAGGCAAAGATTTACCTCTAGAGCAAGAGAAAGCAAAAGTCAATGTACATATAGAGGGTGATGAAGAGATGCCTGATAAGAATGATGATCAGGATAATGAGACGACACCTAGAAGAGGAACAAATAAAAAGGGAATGGATAAAGCCTAAGACCTAGGAGAAATAGACACATCAAAAGATGGAGAACAGAATCTTCAACAAGGTGATGATCAGCAAAAGGAAGTAGAAAATGTGAACAAGAATGATTAGGGTGATCATCCAGATAAATTAGACCAGAATGCTTAATCTCCTTGTGAAGATCAAGCACAACAGAATATATAGGATCAAAATGTGAATGCATCACAAGAGACTCCTACACAAGAAGAGATTCCCCATGAGAAAATTCAAGAGGATGAGCAAAGAAAAGAAACTTCTCCATCAAGGGTGGAACATAATGTAGAGTCTCAGGATGCTCACATTGAGCAAACAGACCAACAAGGACCCACCGGTGACATACCATATTGGTTGTAGCAGGAGATACCCCCACCTTAGGACATTGATGTGCCTGAATTTGATGTTTCTACATTATTCTCAGCTAATATTATTAAGCCTAAGAGAAAGAAAAAACCCACATTTGCAATCAAGAGAGATCCTACCATAGGTAGGAGAACAACTCAGGTAGCTTTGCCCATAGTAGATAAAGCTAAGGGAGAAATAAATATTGATTAATTTTGGATAACTAATGTTGATCTAGGCTTTGCTACTGAGGAACAAGAGGGCCAAAGATATTATTGACTCCTTGATGAAAAATGTGAAAAAGGAGAAACACAAAAATAAAATGCACAAGGAGCACATTACCCAGATGCATACATTTATAAAAGGGTTAATTGATCTGAATCACATGCCAGTCAACACAGCCACCCCCTTGACCATCATATCTCAAGATGAGATAATAGGGCTAGACATCATGAAGCATAAGGCTCATGTGGTGGACAATTGGTTTATTCTTTTCATTTCTGAAGAAGAAAAGGTGATAAAGACCTCCCTCACCAATTGGAACTTGCTCAGCACATTGAGGAGCAAAGTAGATAAATTTCAAAAGGAGGTTGGATGGAGATCCATCAAAGTAGAGAAGCATCTAGATGCTCTGATTGAAATGAGGCATATAGACATGAAGGTGCTCATATATAATAAGGTATTAGACAACAATACTACACAATTATTAATCATATGGTATAAGTGTAGGAGTACAATCAACACTAAGAGGGGGGGTGAATCAGTGTTGTGTGAATTTTCAAATCCTTTTTACACACTTTAACTTTCAGAGTACAAGGAGAGAAAGATAGCATTGATCTGTCAAATACATATGCACATGAATGTGAATATAGAAAGAGAACAAAACTTCATAAGTAAATCATACACACACAGAGAAGATTATGACACAAGAATTGCATGAGTGGAAAACCCTCCAGGGGTAGAAAAACCACTCTAAACTGCCTCACTGGCTTAACTGATCAAACATGCCTCACTGGCTACAATATGTCTCTCATTGACAAATGTTAAGGTCTCACTGACCTACAAGCCTCACTAGCATACTGTTTAGAAGCACCAGCTTCAAGGAGCACCAACCCCTATTACAGAACAAACTGAAAACATAAATTCAAAGGGTTTCTCTATTTCAATACATAACATTTATTCTCTCTCATGTGTCTGTCAAATGATCATTCCAAAATCATATACAAACTCAGATATTTCAATCCTGTATCATGATCCACTCTACAACACCAACACTGCTTGATTTTCAACAACACTTCACAACACTGTATGTTTCATCTCTATCTTACTAGTTTCAATGTCTTGATCAATCAAATTCATGATTCATGCACCTGATTGTCATTACAATTGCATATTGTCTTTCTAATCACCTTGTCAATCTCTATATCTGTATTTGATCCCTGTCAGTTCATCATCAATCTGCACAACATCACTCACATACCTTGTTAATCCACACAACTCTATAAAAAGCATCTGTAATATCATTAAATAAAATCTGAATATACTTTCACAACCCTTCATATTCTCTTCTCTATTTTTAAAACAAAATATCTTCCCGTCAATTCTATGCATTAAAAAAACTTTTGATCTTCCTCTTCTCTGTACATGATCCTTCACATTCTTTGACATTTCAATTTGGACAATTTCTATATTCAATATTATCCCTGCAAATAAAATCTTCAATTTGATTTTCTCACAAGACAAAAACATCATTCAATCTTGTTGATCTTCCTCAAAAATATCTTCATGAAAACCTTTCATATTCTATATCTGTGAAGAAATTACTTTTCTCTTCATGTCTATGACTGTTTATTTTCTTCCTCTCTTCCTCTTTGCAAATTCCTGCAATCTTATTTCATCTTCAATAAAATCAAAAAATCAATTCATCTTTGAAAACCAATCTGCCTCAAAAAAAATCTTCAATCTGTAAAGAATCTTTCTCATTGCATCATTGTTATCTCTGCAATTTTTTCATAAAAATCTTTTCTAAATTCTTCAATAGTTTTCTAAAAAAATTGCTTTTAAAAAGCAATAGCAATCTCCTATAAAGGCTCCTTAATTCTATAATGAATCTTAAGCCATTTAATTAAAAATGGAAATTTAAAAGAAGTTTCCAAAAATCTTTAAAAAAAAAAATGTGCCCACTTATATCGGGCTCCCTCCTTATTCCATGCACCTTTTATTTAAATGTCATAAAATATGACATACTAAAGTTTCTAAGTTTTAACAAAAAAACAAACCTTCCCTTTTTGAATATACCGCGGGCTCTTCACAAAGCAATTTCAATTGTTTTAAACTCATAAAATCCTTAATGAAATTCGCGCTCCAAAAAACATGTGAAGAGAGTCATTTGAAATGACTTCCCGCCCGAGCACTTTTGGAAGAGACCGATGGAGTCGGTTAGGAGTATGAGATGGGCCAGTCACCACCATGACTAGAGACCCCTCCAAATGGTGGTATTTAAGTTGTAAACCTGCTACAATAAGTCACCTCCCAAATAGATTTAAAAGTGTATGACAGGTAGAAGGTTTAGAGATTATTTAGAGTTGATAATACCTCTTTAGTCATCCTTATTGCAATGTCAAAAACACCACATCAAACTGATCACCTTACCCTCGAGCATGTCTGATTGATATCAGTACACATTATCTAAACATCAAATTCAAGGCACCCTTGAAAAGATAAACTCTTTTGAGCCATGAGCAAAAAGATTTAATACTTCAACATATACGATTTAAGCTCCTGAGATTACCTCCATCATAATTAAAACTTAGACAATTAAAAACCTCAAATGATCTCCAAAAACATATCTCTGTGAAATGATTGATCATCTCTTGCAATCAATACTACTTTATAATGTAACCTTGAGAATGAAACAAGCCCTCTCATAAATATGATTATAAAGACTTGATCAAGTACTACATACAAAGTGAACCCTCCAACATAAATACCTTATCTGCACTGGTCTTATTAAACTGAAGCAAGTGAACTTTGTCAAGCCAAGATCAATCATACATTGTAACATCAACATGATCAATCTGCGTAAATATGAACATGCATGTAACCCATTTGAGCTCCTGTATGATCAACATCCTCAAACACATCACTGACTTTGCACAAACACAATTGATATTCTTAAAGCAACATTTTCACAGATCAATATTATCATCAACTCAGTCTGAATGACACAACACTTTACCATACTGAACAAGCTGTGATATGACAATAGAAAGAACACATGAGATGATGTCTCATGCTATTGCTCCTATCAACAACAAACAAGATGATGTACTCCTGATGATGCAAGATCAAACCTGTGAAGTATAAAACCATTCTCTATATCTGCAAGATGATTTCTCATGCTCCTGAACACTTTTGACATCAATGACAACCTCACACCATCAATAAGGATACCAGGTTTGAGAGTGATATCCTAAAGAGATGTAGCACCAAGCTCAGGAATATCAGTGGAAAATTGCATCATCTTATGGCTGGGGAGATAAGTATCTTGGAAGCTCTTGAAGACAATGTAGAAGGAAAAATAGAAAATCAATATGTTGATTTTTCAATTGAGGCCTTCCAAAGTAATTTTAAGTAGGCAATAGATGACCCTCTCCACCATTTGATAGAGGAAATAGTTGATAAATCTATGAGGATGAAGGCCAAGGTGGAAGGATATAATGAGATGTTAAATGGCAGAAAAGCAAATGGTCTACATTACAAACACAATTTCATTCCCAAAAGCATGCTGTAATAAAAGCCAGAGTTCAGGATGGTGAAGAGATTGAAAGAATAATATAGGCATATGAACCCATTAGGGGGATAATCAGTACACATGTAGCATATGATCCCCACACAGATGAAGAAGATGAAGAATGAAAGAAAGGTAGGTGTGTGGAAATCGCTTCCTACACTAATCTAAAGAGGAGAGAAGAGTGCAAATTTGTTTTAATCCTTACAATTATAGAATGTTAACAACAACAATGGAGATATTGCAGCAAACACACACACAGAATTGAGATAGAAGAGAGAGACATAAGATATATGTGGGGAAAACCCTTATCAGGTGAAAAACCCCACACTCCAAAACCTGAACAATGTATTATCAAAACTGAAATGGTTTACAAGTCTTCAACACTTGTATCTGGAGAAAAACTAGCAGCATAACAGTACCTATCAATCATATATTACATCTCCTCTCCAAAGCACCTGTTTATATAGAAAATACAAGGAAAAAATGGCTCTATCTTGAGATGGGCATCCAACATGGTCTCATGGCCCAAAACCCATGCCTATGGACACTTGTCCAACACTGTAGGATCTTCCTAACACTTGTCATGTCACCCCATCCCAAAGAGGTCACCTATTCCCAAGTTGGGCAATGAAAGATACTCTTATGACTCTTACAACTGTCATAGAATCCATCATACTGACATATCTTACAGCTATAAGAGAATCTGTCATAAACAAGCTATAAATAGCATATTCTCTTACAACATGTCATAACCCTCCTTGGGGTGCCCAAATATGCTTTCTTTTAAGATTCCTTGTGATACATGTCTTCACCTATCGTATAACCTTCTATTTCTGACTCTTACATGTCATAGATTATGTCATAGGAATCTGTCATAACCGTTTCGGTCAAGATTCACTTACACACTAGTCAAGATGTTGACACATGGCAGAAAACCTCTACCACACAAAAGGGATGCCTATCTCCACATGGAGTGTGTTGACTATCCTAGTAATCTTACAAGTGGAGTGACAACTCACCATGCCACTTCACACTAAATGAAAAATTAGGATGTGCAACAAAATTACAAATAAATACATTACAAATAATAAATGCAAGGAATTACCAAGGTTGAGACACCTTAATTCCCAACATTCTCCCACTTGTTGAAAACCTTGTAAGAGCTAATAGAAATAACAAGATTTAACTTTTATAGGCTGAGAGGCCCATAGACTTTAAACACCATCTGAACTTCTATGTGCCCACTAGTTTCGTCAATGCATCTGCAACATTCTTCAAAGTATCTACCTTCTCCAAATTCACCTTCCCATCCTCTACCATGTCTCACATGAAGTGAAACTATAAATCAATATTCTTTGTTTTGGCATGGAAAGTTGGATTCTTTGCTAGGCAAATCACACTCTAACTGTCAAAACAAATCATAATCTGTCCTACATCAACACCAATATCTAAACATAGTCTCTTAAGCTAAATGTCTTCCTTACAAACATGAGTTATTGCCATATACTTAGCTTTTGTCATGGACAAAGCAACCACAGGTTGTCGCTTACTCATCCAACTAATTGCACCACCGAACATAGTGAACACATAGGCACTGGTGGATTTCCTACTGTCAATGTCACCTGCCCAATCAGAATCCATGAATCCATGAATACAAACTAAATGATGCAGAGCCTAACCCAGAATGAAGCATATAAACCAGTTCAATCACCCTTTCGGCACCTACAAGACCTTTATAGTAGATGTCGGCAAGACTTCCCCCAATGTCTCACCGAAGCAATCCCCCTCTTGCCTATCGGCAAGACACTATTCTATCAAGCAAGCTAAATTTCCCTTCGCCGATCCATATTTCTCCCAGATGAGCCTCCCATCAACTAGACCTCGTAACTCTCACTTTGATGAGCATCTAATGCCCACTTCTCCTTCAGTGAGACTTCTGTCTGTCAGGCTGAACCTCTTCATTGAACCATTGCATTGAACCTCTTTATTGAACCGTTGCATTGAACCTCTTCATTGAACCGTTGCATTGAACCTCTTCATTGAATCGTTGCATTGAACCTCTTCATTGAACCATCGCCACATCTCCATCGCCCAGACTTAGCCTTTCGGCGAAGATGTCATTTCTTCTGCCGATGCCCTGGGTCATGCTGACATCTTTCATCGGTGACACTCCATGATGATCTCTCCGATCGGCGAGAACATAAACTATCGGCTACCACTCAAAACTTTATGCCGATATACCTTCTTTCACCGATGTCTTTGGCCAAGTTGATCATCGGTGAGACCCTCCACATCGGGCCAGCACAACTCTTCATCACCAATGCCCTTGGTCAAGCCGATAGACCTGGCACCCGCTCCACCGTGGGCAAGACTTTTATCTATCGGCACCACCCTTCTCCTTTTCGCCGATGGTAATCCTTACACCGATGCTTCCTTCATCAGCGACACAAATGGAAACTCATGCCGATGTCTCCAAAACATACATTTTAGGCTTGAATTGGCCCCCGACCTGGCCAGCGATACATATATAGATACTAAGGATGGATACACACAAACTATTCACCCTGTAAATGCAGTGCACACATACTAAATGACAATTCTCCCTGGAGGGGTTCTTGCAATTCCTAACCTCCCATACCTAAAACGAATAACCAAAAATGGGGAAATTAATCTACAAATCCATTCCACTGTTTTCCCAAAAATCTGCCAATGGAATGGATTTATTCATTCAATTCAACTCCAGAGGCACAAAACTAAATTATATACAATTTCTACACAGAATGATCTATACAAAATATCTACACAACATTCAGAATCTAAAAAGAAAACAATTTACAGAACTTCTATTCCTCCTCCTTAATGTTTTAGAATTACATTTCGACTATTTTTCTCCAAAAGACAAAACACACACCACACCCCCCCGTCACTGCTCTGCTCCATTCCATATTTATCTTTCCCAATGTGAGGGACTGACATTCTCCTCTGTTTCTGGGATTTGAGCTTACCAAGATTATAGGTGGAAACTCCTAAATAATTATATGACAACTGTTTTGCATGGGACAACAAAACTCTTAAGGTTAAGACACATTTGTTTACCCTTCCCTTAATCCAACTTGTCTAGAATGTCAAGTTTGGAGTTTACAAACATGAAATGCCCATACAAAATGTTACATTTGAAAATGCTATGAGGTAGCATGAAATGTCTGAAAAACATATTAATGTCTTATGCATATTTATATTGTCTATGGGGGACTCCTGCACCATACTCCCCCATTTGAAAAGAACTCATGTCCCATGAGTTAAGGCTTTGACTGAATCCATCTGTAGCTGCTATCTCATATCTGTCTCCTAATCTTGGTGTTGCAAAATCTCTAAGCTGCAACTTGCTACCAGCGAGGCCAATACTCATGCCGAGCAATACAGGCTCTCCTCATACCTTGCTGATCATTGCTTCCTACCATCATCTCTGTCTGATCATGGATAGTGGGAACCTCCTTTACTATTATGACAGAATGTGTTGGTCTTTCAACTATTAGAGGACAAACAATAGTCCCTATTAAGATTGTATCCTTGCACTCCCAATTAGCCTGTGGCCGTGGACAAACCTGCTTCTGGATCTTCTGTTGATCCATCTGATCTTTGTCAGCCAGAACTAAAGTCTTCTTCAAACTGTGATCTCCTCTCCTTGGGGTATCCTCAACTTTTTGTGACTCTGTTGTAGGTATCTTCACAAACTCTTTCTTACCTACCAAGATAATCTTACCTGTCTTTTCTTCTTCAACATCTTCCTGCAATGGAATCAACACAATAGTTCTCCCATCCTTCTTGATGGTGTATGTGTTAGCATATCCATCATACAATGCTCTCCTATCAAATTGCCATGGCCTACCCAAAAGTAGGTGACAACATTCCATGGGCAATATGTCACAAAAAACTCTATCTTGATAATTCCCAATCTAAAAATCAACATATGCCTGTTCATACACTAAAAGTGATTGACTATTACTTACCCAAGAGGCTTTGTAAGGATTTTTATGTGGAATTCTCTCCAAATTTAGTTTATCCACCATTTCTTGAGATACCATATTATCTGTTGAGCCAGAGTCTACCACTACCTTGCATATTTTGCCTTTGCTTCTACAAGTAGTCCGAAAAAGTGCTCTCCTCTGTATCATCTCCTTGGATGTCTTCAAGTTGATTTTCCTTAGCATCAATGCTTCGCCCTCCTTAGGGTATCCACAATTATTAGGAGATCTATCTCCTTTATAAGTGTTTAAACTCTACACACTTTCCTCTATCTTCTCTTCCTGCACAAGCTATACTCTCTTGTCATTTGTTCTATCATCTCTAGATGATGAACCTTGTCTTTTTGGACATTTGAAAAATGGATGACCAAACTCACCACAGGTGTAACATTTTCTTGAAAAGGTATTAGAACCTCTTCCTCCTCCAAATCTGCCTCTTATACCCTTCCATCCACCTCTGTAATCAGACTGTTCCTATCCTTTACCAATGTTTTCTTGACCCTCATTGGTTTTCCTTATTGTAGGTGTTGATCCTCTTCCCCTCATGTTGTTGCCTCTTCCTTTGTTACTCTGCTCTTGCCTTCTCTTCAGTTTCTCTTCTACTCTCAGTGCCACTTGGAAACACTTGTCCACAGTTTCTGGTGTTAAGATGGTGATCTCATCTTGTATGCTATACTTTAGGCCATTAATATACCTAGCAATTCTTCCTTTCTCATCCTCAGCAACCACATCTAAGGGACAATTTGTGAAATTCCTCTGTATAGGTGGATACATCCATATCCTTCTGTCTAAGATTCTAGATTTTCCTGTATATCTGCACTTCATAGTCCACTGGTAGGAATTGAGCCTTGATCCTGTCTACCATCCGACTCCAGGATGAGATCATGTTCTTGCCACTCTTCACCCTTTCCCCCTGGGTGAAGTTCCACCATGTGAGTGCAGCACCTTTCAGTTTCATTTTAGCAAACTTGACTCTCCTATTCTCTGGTACCTCCTTGTATTCGAAGTAATTGTTCAAAGCCTCGATCCATTCGATGACTTCTTCTGTATCCATCTTTCCACTAAACATCAGAATCTCCATTCTTGATTCGGACGACTCCTTACTGAGAGATTTGATAGCCTCCAGAAATTATTTCTGATCTGCAGATATTTTTGGCTATGTCGAGGTCATTTCCTCTTCTCCATCTTCTTCTTCTCCATCAGACTCTTCGTCTGGTTTCTGGCCTTTTCCTAAGGCTTTCAATTCAGCCTAGAGTGCTTCCTTGACTCCAATCTTGATCAGTTCCTCCATCTCCTTGAACCTCTTGGCCACTTCGGTGGTCATCCCCTTTGGAGGCATATTACTAGCCCCTTCTTTACCTTTTGTGTTTGACATAAACACTCTCAGACTCTGTCAATACCTCTGTCGACCTTTCTCTAGCTCTGTCTTCTTAATGATAGAATCAATACACAAATAGCCTAGTTCTTTTGCTGAGCTTTGATACCACTTGATGCAGAGCCTAACCCAGAATGAAGCATATAAACTGGTTCAATCACCATTTCAGCACCTACAAGACCTTTATAGTAGATGTCGGCAAGACTTCTCCCAACGTCTCACCGAAGCAATCCCCCTCTTGCCTATTGGCAAGACACTATTCTATCGGGCACGCTAAATTTTCCTTTGCCGATCCATATTTCTCCCCGACGAGCCTCCCATCAGCCAGACCTCGTAACTCTCACTCCGATGAGCATCTAACGCCCGCTTCTCCTTCGGTGAGACTTTTGTCTGTCGGGCTGAACCTCTTCATTGAACCATTGCATTGAACCTCTTCATTGAACCGTCACCACATCTCCATCGCCCAGACTTAGCCTTTCGATGAAGATGTCATTTCTTCTGCCAATGCCCTGGGTCACGCCGACATCTTTCATCGGTGACACTCCATGATGATCTCTCCGATCGGTGAGAACATAAACTATCGGCTACCACCCAAAACTTTATGTTGATATACCTTCTTATGCCGATGTCTTTGGCCAAGTCGATCATCGGTGAGACCCTCCGCATCGGGCCAGCACAACTCTTCATCACCGATGCCCTTGGTCAGGCTGATAGACCTAGCACCCGCTCCACCGTTGGCAAGACTTTTGTCTATCGGTGCCACCCTTCTCCTTTTCGCCAATGGTAATCCTTACGCCGATGCTTCCTTCGTCGGTGACACAAATGGAAACTCACGCCGATGTCTCCAAAACACACATTTCAGGCTTGAATTGGCCCCCGACCTAGCCAGTGATACATATACAGATACTAAGGATGGATACACACAAACTATTCACCCTGTAAATGCAGTGCACACATACTAAATGACAATTCTCCCTGGAGGGGTTCCTGCAATTCCTAACCTCCCATACCTAAAATGAATAACCAAAAATGGGGAAATTAATCTATAGATCCATTCCACTGTTTTCCCAAAAATCTACCAGTGGAATGGATTTATTCATTCAATTCGACTCCAGAGGCACAAAACTAAATTATATACAATTTCTACACAGAATGATCTATACAAAATATATACACAGCATTCAAAATCTAAAAAGAAAACAATTTACAGAACTTCTATTCCTCCTCCTTAATGTTTCAGAATTACATTTCAACTATTTTTCTCCAAAAGACAAAACACACACCACACCCCCCCGTCACTGCTCTGCTCCATTCCATATTTATCTTTCCCAATGTGAGGGACTGACATTCTCCTTTGTTTCTAGGATTTGATCTTACCAAGATTATAGGTGGAAACTCCTAAATAATTATATGACAACTGTTTTGCATGGGACAACAAAACTCTTAAGGTTAAGACACATTTGTTTACCCTTCCCTTAATCCAACTTGTCTAGAATGTCAAGTTTGGAGTTTACAAACATGAAATGCCCATACAAAATGTTACATTTGAAAATGCTATGAGGTAGCATGAAATGTCTGAAAAACATATTAATGTCTTATGCATATTTATATTGTCTATGGGAGGCTCCTGCACCACTAAATGTGGAGGTCCTGTAGAATTACCATGAGAGCATATGGAATACTCAGAAGTACCCCTCAAATATTTGAACACTCGCTTAACTGCATCCTAATGTACTCGTCCAGGATTAGCCATTAATCGACTAAGGACTCCCACTGCTTGGGCAATGTCTGGTCTTGTGCAGACCATAACATACATAAAACTACCAACAACACTAGCATAAGGTACTTTGCTCATGTCCTCCACCTCACTAGGAGATTTTGGACAATCACTAATAGACAACTTTGTCCCCAATGAAATAGGAACACACAATGGTCTACAATCTGCCAGCTGAATCTATCCAACATGGTCTTCACATACTTACTCTGGCTTAACCAAAGTTTTTTGTTAGCTTTGTCTCTTCTGATTTCCATTCCTAGAATGGACCTAGCTGCCCCAAGATTTTTCATCTCAAACTGTGCTAACAAATGAGACTTCAAATCAGAAATCATATTCTTACCATTCCCAATCAACAACATATCGTCAACATACAATGCAATAATGAGAATGCGATCATTGTCAAACTTGTAACACACACAATTATCAAATTTTGATCTAAAAATTCTAATGGACAACACAAAGGCATCAAATTTCATATACCACATCCTAGGAGACTACTTCAAACCATACAAAGACTTCTTCAACTTGCAAACCAAATTTTCTTTACCATTCTCTATGTAATGCTCTGGCCGTGACATGTAAATCTCTTCCTCCAAATCATCATGAAGGAAAGTTGTCTTCAAATCCATCTACTCCACCTCTAAGTCATAACCATGTTGGGAATTAAGGTCTCTCAACCTTGGTAATTCCTTGTATTTTTACATTGTATTTATTTATTTATTTATTTATTGTCTATTGTATTAATTGGACGCAAATCCTATGTTGTCATATTGTGGGAGTTGGCACGGTGATTTGTCATCCTACATGGCATATGACCACATGTAATTTTGTCTTCACATGAGGAGATAGGTGTCCCACTTAGTGATAGGAATTTTTTGCCATGTGTCGGCATCTTGGATGTTGTGTAAGGGAATATTGATCGAAACGGTCATGACAGATTCCTATGACAAAGTTATCACATGTAAGATTTAGAAATAGGAGATTCTATGATAGGTGAAGAAATGTGTTGAGAAGCATCTTTGAAAAAAGAATCTTTGGGCACCCCAAGGTGGACTATGACATGTTGTAAGAGAATATACTAGTTATAGCCTGTGTATGATAGATTCTCTTATAGCTGTAAGTTATGACAGCTATGACAGATTCTATGACGGTTGTAAGAGTCGTAAGAGCATCTGTCATAGCCCATTTTGGAAATAGGTGATGTCCTTGGGATGGGATAACTTGACAAGTGTTAGGAGAATCCTACAGTGTTGGAGAAGTGTCCATAGGCATGGGTTTTGGGCCATGAGGCCATGTTGGATGCCCATCCCAAAGTGGAGCCATTTTTGCCTTATATTTGTTCTATAAATAGGTGCTTTGGAGAGGTGATGTACTAGAGGTTTGACAGGTCCTGTTATGCTACCAAATCATCTCTAGATACGAGTGTCAAAGACTTCTACAAGAGAATTGGCTCTGTGTTGTATTGTAACCTTCATTATTTACAGAATACATTTGAGTTGTGTTTTGGAGTGTGGGATTTTTCACCCGTAAGGGTTTTCCCCACATATATCTTGTGTCTCTCTTCTTCTTTCTTACTTTCTTGTGTATGTGTTTGCTACAATATCTCTATTAGTGGGTTAACATAGCTGTAATTGTAAAGATAAAATTGAATTTGCACTCTCCTCCCCTCATTAGATTAGTGTAGGAAGCATTTTCTGCACACCTAGCTTCCTTTCAAAGTAGTTGCAAGAGATAACAAGAACTAAATGGATGTTAGCTTTGCAATGGGAGAGAAAATTTCACCATAATTTGCTAGATTTTTGAAAGCTAATTCATTTTCCATTCCATACATAAATAAGAAACTAGTTGTTTTGTTGTTAGTGTCAGTAGATTGGGGGTTAGATTCATACCAAGGTCTCAAGTGAAAGGGATATACAATCTTGATTTGAATACCTTCCTTTACATAATCTTTTACCCAATCTTTAGGGACATCTGCGTCTGTTAACTCATACCCATCGTAGTTGCATTTGAGATAAAATTCCTTACTCAATTTGTACCAATCTTGTTCCGATTCGGGAACTTGAAATAATAAACTATGACCAACATTTTTAGCTATTATCAATAAATGGAAATAGACTCATTTTCTAAGATATACATGAGTGTACAAGACACCAGCTCTTAGATAGTGAAATACTTCCCAATCGAAGCCTTATTGTAATTAACGGCACTGATCTTCTTTTCTTTTTTGTCTTCTATCAACAAATTTGTCAAAATATCTTAGGAGTCTTGAAATTGTAATCTCCTCTTTAGTTGCTTCAGGGTCAGGTTTGTGACATGGTTTTTGAGTCATGTCCTTTAGTCTCTAGAAAAGAATCGATTGTGGTTTCAATGTCCAATTGTTCACCACTAAAACTTTATGTCTTTGAAAATGAATGGCTCCCTTTCACTAGAAATCTACGAAAATCTCTTACATGTGGAAAACTAAAGACATGTATGTCTTTTGTTACTAGGTTGTCTTCTTCATCTCCCCCCTCCTTTGATTCTTCTTTTTCTTGATCTACTTCTTGCTCTTGAGCTCATTATTGTTCTTTAGTTCCTTCATCCTCGTCTTTGAAGAATTTGAGGAATCCTTTCAAAAATTCTTTTTCTTTTCACTCTTCTTTATCTTCTATTTCCTTTATTTTTTCAAAGGGCTTTATAATGATTAAATGTTGAGCTCTTTTTGGATGAGTTTCGAGAAGATCTTTGATAGCCGTAACATCATGAGCACCTGATAATATCGTGGCTGGCGATTTAGACACAACAAATCTATTAAAATCTCAAATTTAAGGTTCATAATCATTAACAATGGGGTTTTCCTTGAATTCCATGAATTTTGGATAAAGAATAAAAAATCTTTATAATAAGCAATATCTTCATCAAAAATATTTTGATTTTTCTATTTAGTACCTTCTTCTTCAGAAGGAAGATCCTCATCTAAAATCTCTTTAGGAATCTTTTTAAGATCCCTCCACTTGTGAGTACCCCTTCACAACCAATCTAGCCTTGTACTTTTCAACACTACCATCTGTACTAAATTTCTTCTTGAACACCCATTTGCATCCAATAAGTTTCTATCCTTCAGGCAAAGGCACCAAGTCCCATGTTTTATTCTTCTCCAAATAAGCCATCTCATCTTCCATGGCTTCCTTCCAGGAACCTACATCTTTCATGCCCATAGCCTCTGTCATAGTTCTAGGCTCATCAGTGTTAGTAAGTAGGGAAAAAGCACAACTAGAATCAAGTAATGAATAACCAAACCTATTAGGTTGCTTTCTTGTTTGTGTAGAACTCCTCAATGGCTGAGGTTGAGGTTCTACTTTTTCTTCTAAGATTTTAGAGATGCTAGAGCTCTCCTCATCATCAGGTCTCACAGGGTCTATCAGTTCAGTCTTCTCAGGGGTAGAAGGAAACTGAACATCTTCTTTCTTTTCTGTCTGTTCTAGCTATAAAACAATGGAAGAAGGTGTTAGCTCTCTAAAGGTAACACTGCTGCTATACAACACTTGTTTAGCCATAGGATCCCAAAGCTTGTATCCTTTCACATCGACACCATAGCCAATGAAAATACACTTAATAGCGTTGTTCTCCAAGTTAGACCATTTCTCCCTAGGCACATGTGCATATGCCTCACAACTAAAAACATGAAGATGTCTAACTGAAGGCTTCTTACCAGACCACACCTCCATAGGTGTCTTTACAACAAGAGATGATGTAGGAGACCTGTTTACCAGGTAGCAAGCATTGGTAACAGCTTCAGCCCAAAACTTTTGTTTGAGGCTTGCTTCACTAAGCATACTCCTAACCTTCTCCATCAGTGTCTTGTTCATCCTCTCTGCAACTCCATTTTACTGTGGGGTGTATGGATTTGTCTTATATCTTTCAATCCCTTGCTATTTACAGAACTTATTAAACTCTTCCAAACAAAAATCACCACTGTTATCAGTTCTCAAACACTTAATCTTTTTACTAGTCTGATTTTTAGAAAAGGCTTTAAACTCTTTAAACTGACTAAAGACTTCAGTCTTGCTTCTAATAAAATAAACCCATGTCCTTGTACTATAATCATCTATGAAAGATACAAAATATATAGATTTAGAAATCGAAAGAACATTAACAGGACCGAACTCATCATAATGAATAAGATCCAATATGTCATGCCCACATCTCCCACGCGGACGCGACATGCAAAACACCCATATCATGACCACATTTTCCATGTGGTCACGACACAGGCCACAAAATTTTTTTCTTTCTAACCCTAGAAACCCCCTCACACGCATCTGCATGCTCAGTGGATATACGCAATGGCATAGACATGTCGACGTAACTGTGTTGGTGAAGGCCGTCTAGGGATAAGCAACACGAAGTGTGTCACTTCTAGGGTTAGGTTGATTCCATCTATCCCCTAAGTTACCTAGGTGAAGATATTTTGCTGACATTGATCCCTATCTACTCATATCGAAGGGTGAAATTATATGATGACAAGGTGGTGCACGGTTGAAGGTGGAAAGATGGAAAAGAACTTATTAAATTATCGTAAATTCAATCCTAGAAATCTAGGGAAATTTCAGCAGCGTGACACATCTTTGATAAACACATAATTTAAAATAAAATCGCTACTACAAAAATTTGATTAAATTATACTTAAGATCAAATTTTAGAACAAAATAATAAAATATTAAGATAAATACTCTGCCGAGGTCGAATAAATCGACTTGGCATAAAGAAATAAAAATTCGAAACTAGAATAATAATAAACGATGAGACGTCCATTAAATCTGAAAGAGAGTTGATTCCATTATTAAATATGTTTAGCATTATATTTAATCTCTAACTAGAATAATTAAATAGATAGGATAAGAGAGTTTAATTAACTCATCCGGTAAAATAATAATAAATTAGGTCAATAGTTTAAAACAGTACAATCCCCACCAAGACACCAAAAAAAGTCAATAATTCCATTAAAGTGAATTTAAGAAAAAGAACAAGGGGAAAATTCCCCCCCCCAAATGAAATAATTAATTTCCCTCCTAAATAAATTCAAATTACAAGTCAACAATTAAAATACAAGGTTGATCCATCCAAAAATTTTAAATCAATGCAAAAGAACCCCCAATGGGAAATAAGAAAAAGACCAATGAATAATAGAAACAGTAAAACTCAAATGCAATAAAAAGAGAAGTAACTTCCCCATTTAAAATAAAGCCCAATCTGAAAGAACCCAAGGTTAAAAAGGATAATGAGGCCAAACCAAAAATAGAGGAATTTAAAAGTAGTAAAGTCAATTATCCTTTAAAATAAATTAACATTAAGTTTTAAATGAAAAGCACCAATAAAATCAAAATTGTTTTCTAATATCTAGTTGCCCTAATTCCTCTTCCCTATCATTTTCCTCATACCCTAATTTTCTTTTCATATTTTCTCTTCTTTCTCTCATTGTGCCCTAATCACTTATTTTTGTTTTGCCTCATCTATCTTTTGTGTGTTTGTATTCTAAGTGTAGGTTAGGGTTTGTAAATCAGAAATAGAGGCCATGAGAGGGACTTGCTGCCCCATCTCACAAAGGTATCCACCATTAACAAGTTGAATAAAAGTGCATATCATAACTGTATAGTTTTGTTTGAGGGATTGATGTATATACTGTGTATGTTTGTTTACCCTCACAGGATGGTCAAGGAGCAAGAGGGGGGGCCGAAGTCAGTGGTGGATGGCATTGCATGAGGGAAGGTGGAGAGGAGTGGGAGGCACAGTGGAGAGGGTTGGCACTGGCAGGAGGGTAGAAGGTAAGCCCAAAGGAGAGGCGGAGCTGCAGGCTATGGAGAGGCACTGCCGTGGCACCAGAAGGTTAGGGTGAGCCCACGAGGAAGAGGGGATGAGTTTGGGGCTGTTGGGGTGTGGGGTGTGAGGCGGAGCCTCCACCCACACCTGCTCCACCCACACCTGCGGGTGTGGGTGGAGGCTCCACCTCACACCCCACACCCTTTGATGCAAGACTCGGTGGGGCTGTGGGCTTAGCTACCCACAGTCCCACTAATGTATTTATTTAAATTTTTTTTTTTATTACTTTTCTTAGTAACTAAACCCATAGTTCACCCCCTCGTGCATTTCGAACTCTCAGGAAACTTTGCTAACAGATGCTTTTCGATCAGAAAAAAATGTTATATATATATTTATATATTTATTTTAATGTATTTCCACATACTTATATACATATATATATGAATATGTGTATATACATTTACAAAAGGATTTTAACAGTATAAAAAAATACTCAGCATAAGGCATTTTATTCTACTTTGGATAAAAGGGTATATGGATATGTACGAATATATATATATATATACATATATTTATATATATATTTCTATATGTATATATAAGTAAATGTATATATATTTACTACATGCCATAGTTAATGCACTTTCGTAGTTCCTTCTAATTTTTTTGTGTAAAAAAAAGGACAAATACACGGAGATAAAAAGTAAATAGAGTGAACTGAACATAACTAACAATTTATTTCTTTTATTGCAGACATGTCATTTTTGAATCCAAATAAATGCCATAGTCATAAAATTTCCTTTGAACATACATGAACAACAATATATTTATAATTATATCTCCTTTTTTTTTTGTAACAGTAAACTAGAAGGCTACCAAATTCCTATGAAATCATAACAGCTCTGTTTCTCTTCTAGAATGACAATTAATGAAATAGTCTTTTAAGCATAGTTAATAACATAACTTCAAGTAAAAACAGGTAACTATTCACAACTTTCTCCTTCTTGGTTGTAATAATATATTTATTCAATAACACTCTTATATATATATTTTTGTCAGCATTCTACAAATCTGAACTCACAATTAGGAAAATATGCAGTATTAAATAACATACAAAGTTTCAATCCTTGAAATCCCTCTTTTCTTGCCTACATCATATTTTATCAACCATTGATGCATTTACACATATTTTTTTTTGTAAAACAGATAATGGCCGAAAACTACTTATATCCTCACCTACATTTCACAACTCCACAGCCCCACAAAAATAGAAGTAATAGCATTAAATTAAATACAAATTATTGCAATTCAACATTTACACAGCCAACATTATGGTAAATAACAAATCAAGCTCTTCAAGAATAAAATATAATGAGGCCATAATGGCCATGGCTCCAACAGCAATCACAAAGGGACTATAAGGACACCCAAATGAGCTCCCAAATATCACCATCTCTTCACTTTAAAACCTGTAACTAAACACAACAACCAACAACAAAACCAACCACTGCGAAAGCTCTCCTCCCTACCGTAGACCCGCCAGTGGGTCACCCTGAAGCTAGGGAGGTAGAGATTTCACATAGGGTTTCATTCCACAACAAAAGCAATCACAATAACACAAAAAAGAATAGAGAAACCCCATAGGCTTTACACATAACTTAACTCATATAAATGAGCTTAGTGAGGGTAGGGAATAGACCCCTCAACTTAAAAGGGCTCCCAAATGATAAAAATCTCAACACATGGCCTCAAGCCAAAATCGCCAAAATCACCAAAATACCACCATCCTCCAAATCACAAATACTCCATGGCACTCTTGTCATCCAATAAATCACAACCCATGGCCTCAAGCCAAAAATCTCCATAACACCAACCTCCACAAATATCACATAAAATCTCCATGGCACTCTTGCCATTCAACATTCTCCTCCACAAATAAAAGCCCTCAAGGCACAAATGCAACTGTGGGAGAGCCCCCAAGGATGTTCCTTTCCCCTACCCATACAAGTTGAGCATTACCTCCATTGGAGGTGCTCTCACCATAACACCCATCCCAACATCACAATGCAAACAACACACAACCAAAATCTAAAACATTGAACATCATATAAGCAAGGTAAGAAGCAAGTTAAGAGGCCTACCTTCAAGGCCCTGACATTGGAAGTAGAATTGGTGAAGAGCTCCAAGCCTTCCCAAGTCTTCCTCTCTTCCCAAAAATTTTCAACCTTCTCCTAACTCCTCCAAAAATAGAGAGAAAACTAAAAATTGCAAGAACTATAAAATTGCAAGGAAAAGAGCTAGAAAAGAAGAACCCCCACTCCTCTACAAGAGGAGCTATTATAGGCCATCAACTTGGCCATGAGGGATGAGAAGGTGACACTTGTCACCTCCTCCTTCCCCCTCCTATGCCACTTGCAAAAGAGAGGAAGTATGAGGATGACAAATGTCATCCCCTCATTCCACCTCCATCTCCACCTTACCCACTTGTGCTTCCACACAAGTGGGAGGGGGACAAATGATGAGTTGGATTCCCACTCACACCCCCAAGAAGACAAGGGTCTTGAATGGTGCTTCCACTCACTTGGGAGTTTTGGAGGACTCTTGAAGACCTCCCAAGTCTACCTTGGGAATGATTCCAAGACTTTGGGATGGGAGATGGGTCCTTCCCAAGGCAAGGCCCATCCCTCATTTTTCCTCATTTCTAAATTCGTCACTTTTACTAAACCATGGTTTAGAGTGACCTAAGGTGAGTCAAAACTAGGGTTAGATAGTCCAAGTTGACCCTAGACTCATGGTTGACCACCTAGGGTAACTTTTGGGACCCTAGGGTTCATGAAGGGGTTAAAAATCCACATTTAAATGGATTAGAAAAATAATGTAAATACCAAGTGGCATAAATCAAATAAAAATATACAACACTTATTATTAATCAATTTAAATAAAAAGGGTACTAAGGCCAAAATAATTAAAATTAAACCAAGCACCCTAAATCCACACACACACAAATTCAAATGTGATCCTTATCCCTCTTGGGAATGGATCGGCTTAATAGGGGATAACATAGTGTGAATTCTACCTCCGATTTCCCATGGCTAGGGAATGTAAACCTGCACATCTCGATCAAGTGTCAGTCCTATCATAAAAAGTCATAGCCAAAGCAATTGTAATTAACTTCACGCAATCGAAATAAACATCAATACATAACTCCAAATTAAACTGCATTTTCCATCACATGTCAAATAGTTCACATCACATAAATAACTAGAATCTCATAACAAAATAACATCTAATATATATCCCGTATGTTGAACCACAACATAACATCCAATATGACCGAATCAAATCACATACATCAAATCAGTGAAATAAAACATCAAGTCTGCATAATGAAACATAGTCAATAAGGTCTGATAATGTCATCAACAAAAGCATAATGATCAAAATATGGTAGGTAAAATAATCAGCCTCACACAATACACTAGAAGACTTGTGAGAACTAGAGTAAAACTAAACACAGTTTTGCTTTCCATATACATAATTTTCACAAAAGTCAAACTCAAGATTACAATCATTTAACCCCTCAATGAGGTTTTTATTTTTCAAGGTTCTAAGACCCTTCTCACCAATGTGGCCATATCTCAAATGCAATAACATAGTATTTTCAGTAGGAAGTTTAACTTCCAAAGCATGTGCACTACCATTAGAATGTGTTACAACATATTTCTTCACTACTCATTTAGATGGTGGGGATGAAGTGACTGCAACTCTTTTCTTTGAGTCAAAAGAACTATTGCACTGTGAAGTGCATGCCTCTAGTTGAAATAGAGTGCCTCTCCAAGTACCCTTTGCAAGAACCATAGATCCTCTAGTCATCTTGCATCCATCCTTCGAAAAGACAACCTGCATACCTACATCATTCAACATACTTATAGAAACCAAGTTTCATGCCAAGCCTAGGATGTGCATAACTCCAGTGATCCCCTTCACTCATCCATCAGGGAATCAGATTGAGACTCTTCGATGACCAACAATCTTTAGATGAGAATCATCACCCAGGTACACTCTTCCACCATCAAAATCTTCATACTTCATGAACTAGCTTTGGTGTGAGGTCATGTGGAATGATGCACTAGAATCTATCAACTACACATCATCAGATGCATGGGTGGCTAGGGCTGCGATGAAGGCATCACCATCATCTTGTGACTTGTCAGAATCTGAATTTGGGGCATTCTTCTTTTTCTTTTCCTCTTTGCATTCCTTTCAAAAATGTCTAGATTTGCCACAATTTCAACAGAGAGCCTTGGACTTTCCAGGAGATTTGGATCTCCCATGGGATTTGGATCTACCCTTTTCACCTTTCTTGTCCTTCTTCCATTTCTCTTTGGGTCTTTGATGAACCACAAGAACTTCATTGGCTGACTCAGATGTCTTTCTCTAAACTTCTTCGATAATAGCAAAGAAACCACATCTTTCATCTTGAAGGTGGTAGTAGTGCTTCTGATGGCCATGACAAGATTATCCCACAAATTCAGCAAAGAACAAAGTAGGGTCATACACTGATCCTCCTCCTCCATTTTTACACCCATAGATGTCAATTGTGCAACAATCATGTTGAAAGAATTCATATGGTCCACAACAGATCCTTTGTCTTCCATCTTTAGAGAAAACAACTTCTTTTTTAGAAAAAAGCTTGTTCACCAAGGACTTGGCCTGATAAACATCTCCCAACTTCTTCTAAAGTTTGTTTGCGGTCTTCTCCTCATGGACATTCAATAGGACAGAGCCAGCTAGACAGAGTTTTATAAGACCCTTGGATTTCTGATCTTTGAGCTCCCAATCAGCTTGTGACATTGCCGTAGGTTTTGTTCCATCAACGGTTTCCCATAGGTCATGATCAACAAATAGATCTTCCATCTTGAGTTTCCACAACTCAAAATTTGTGCCATTAAACTTCTCCACTCTACTCTTCTGGATGTGGTTTCCATATCCTTCCTATAACAAGATATAGAATACTCTGTATGGACTCCCACTCAACCTAAGATTAGCTTAAAAAACCCCTACCCAGCAGCTAGAACCAAAACTAGCCAGGCTCTGATACCAACTAAAAGGAAGCTAGGTGTGTGGAAATCATTCCTACACTAATCTAAAGAGGAGAGAAGAGTACAAATTCATTTTAATCCTTACAATTACAGAATGTTAACAACAACAATGGAGATATTGCAGTAAACACATACACACATAAATGAGACAAAAGAGAGAGACACAAGATATATGTGGGGAAAACCCTTATCAGGTGAAAAACTCCACACTCCAAAACCTGCACAATGTATTATCAAAACTCAAATAGTTTACAATTGAAATGCAAGCTCTCAGGAGTCTTCAACACTTGTATCTAGAGACAAATCGACAGCATAATAGTACCTATCAATCATATATTACATCTCCTCTCCAAAGCATCTGTTTATACAGAAAATAAAAGTAAAAAATGGCTCTATCTTGAGATGTGCATCCAACATGGCCTGATGGCCCAAAAACCATGCCTATGGACACTTGTCTAACACTGTAGGATGTTCTTGACACTTGTCAAGTAACCCCATCCCAAAGAGGTCACCTATTCCCAAGTTAGGTAATGGCAGATACTCTTACGACTCTTACAACCATCATAGAATCTGTCATACTGACATATCTTATAGCTGTAAGAGAATCTGTCATAAATAGGCTATAAATAACATATTCTCTTACAACATGTCATAACCCTCCTTGGGGCACCCAAAGATTCCTTCTTTCAAGATGCCTTGTGACACATGTCTTCACCTGTCATAGAACCTTCTATTTCTGACTCTTACATGTCATAGATTCTGTCATAGGAATATGTAATAACTATTTCAATCAAGATTCACTTACACACTAGTCAAGATGTTGACACATGGCATAAAACCTCTACCACACAAAAGGGATGCCTATCTCCACATGGAGTGTGTTGACCATCCTAGTCATCTTAAAAGTGGAGTGACAAATCACTGTGTCACTTCACACTAAATGATAAAACAGCATGTGCAACAAAATTACAATATAGGCTAAGTAAATAAATACATTACAAATAATAAATGCAAGCAATTACCAAGGTTGAGACACCTTAATTCCCAACAAGAAGATGAAGAAGAAGAAGAAGAGTGAGTAAGGATGCATGATGACAGGGTCATATGCATAGTAAGACAAAGAAGTGATCAAATCTGACCAGATGGTTGCCAACTGACAACCTGTGCTACATTTGATATCTCTTAACCAAGTCAAAGAAGATATGGACTATTGATTTAGATAGATAAATGCTGATCATTAAATCATTTGTAACTGCCTCCTCTCTTGGTCCTATAAAAGGAGATGGAGTGTACATTGTATCATTATTCAAAACTTAATTGAGATTAGATTGCTGAAGTCTCTCAAGACTAATTCTCAAAGCTGATTGTAGATATACATGTCTTTTGCATACTTAATGAAAGTTAAGATCTAGATTACAAACAATCATATACTTTAAGTAATATGTAGATGAATTCTTGGCTTGTACTTTGATTTTATGTGTCCCTTGGAGTGCAAATCATGTTGTACATGTTGTCTTCATCTCTGTTTCATCAAAGTTTGCATCAACCATACTTAGCTGTGGAACACCCTGGTGAACCTATGGTTTGATTTTCTTCCTTTCACAATAGTATCTGGAGTGTATGTGGATGAATAGCTAAAGATTCATTCAATTTAGTAAAGATTAGAAATCATTTAACATAATTTGTTTAATTTCATTACAATCATAATCACAGTTGCAAATATATAGATAATCTTAAGCAAATTCAAGTAAATATGCAGATATCCTGAAGGAAACTGAATATTCATAGCATATTTGAGCTAATCAGCATGTATAATTGAAAATACCATGTGAATACATATAAATGTCAATAGTAATCATACAAATATCTGCTTAAAGGCACATTATTTAGATAAATTCATAGTGTAGAAGTGAAGATTGATCCATGACAATTGATGTTCAGAAGAATTGATCAAACTTGGAAAATATCATCATCATCTATTGAATTCAGTAGGAATAACCTTATTTGTAAGGAAATTTATAGAAAGTAGGTGTAAAACTAGATTTTTAGATATTAGTTCTTAGTAGCAGAACAACATAAGGCTCCTTGAATGGAAAACAACATATCACATCAACCTCTAAGTAATATCAGATGATCATGACCTGATCAACAGAGACTTGGAATCATCAATTTATCCTAAATTGATCATACTTTTCAAGAGAATAAAGGTTTGTTGTGTAAACTTTTATTCATGTTGTTTTGACTAACAATCATAACCAACATAAATTAGTGCTAGAAGGAGGGCCATCTGTTCTCTTTCGCTACTTGAATTGGTCAGCTATGTTTAATTCTGGCAAATTATAGGTGATCTTGTCAAAGTTCATTAAATTTGGTTATGCTTTGGATATTTGTGAAAAGATTCACTTGTTTCAGGTCATTTCAAGAGCATTGATAATATATATTTTAGTATAGTGCATGAATGCTTTGATCTTTGCAGTCATTTGCTTGAAGTCTTCAAATATTGAGTTGTTGTTTAGGTTTTTTTGCAAATATCTGGTAGTAACTTGCCTTTGTGACCAAATATCTAGTCATTACTTAGTCCTGACCATAAATATCCACCCTTGAAGATCATTTCCTTTGATCTTTGTAAAGATTTAGTAAAAATATCCATCTTTTGTCCTAAGCCGTTAGAATCCTGGCTCACCAGCCTAATACTAGGTCTAGATCCAGTGGACTCTTTGAGGAATTGCCTATTCATGGACTTAGACATCGTAGTATTAATATTCATCATACTCCTGAGTCTAGTGCATCAGTATCTTCATCTAGACATATTGTAACACCTCCAATATCTCCACTTGTACCTCAGACACCTCTAGGATCACCAATTATACCTCAAGTGCAGCAAGCACCAGTCACAATGTCATACTTTTTTATTGATTCACCCTTAACCTTTATGTCATGCCCACATTTGCCATGCAGTCACAAAACGCAACACACGTGTCATGTCCACATTTTTCATGTGGTCATGACATGAAATATCAAAAATGTTTCCACGTGTCCCTAGAAACCCTCTTTCACGCATCAGTGTGCTCGGTGCCAATACGCATAAGGCGTAAACATGTCAATTGATAATCAGGGAAGTGCATTTACCTACACAATCCCCTAGGTGATGATAGCTGACTAGGGGGTTATGCGATGTGAAGAGCATCGCTACTAGGGTTCTGTTGATGATTGTTTTTACACATTCATAACAAAAGTTAAAATTCACAAAATAAACCTAACTGTCTTGAAAGATATGAAGAAATCACTTAAGAATTCTTAATCCCAAGTTTCTGTAAGGTTAGGTCTTGACCTTGTGGACAATTCAGTAGGTTAATGTGGAACTATAATATGTAAGGGGCCTTACTTGATTTAAGGTGATTTATGACTCACTGGACTTGAATTATGCAAATTGTTACAAAGATCAACAAATTATCCATTTCTTTGCATAAATTTATTACTGTATCACAAAGCTTTGTATGATTTATATTAAAACAAGCTTTTCTTTTCAAATATTATGAAAATTGTCAAATATTAACTCAATTGTTCATGTTTCATTCAAATGTCAGATAATCTCCTTTAAATTTCTGCGTTTAAGCTAAGTATTTCAAATGTTTGGGGAAAAGTTAAAGAAATTCAAATTGAACATCATTCTGTTACAAGATCTAAATGTTCTGTTATCCACATTGTAAGAAGTAAATGAAACTTGATCAAATCAACAAACTAAATCATTAAATGTGAAGTCCTGAGTGTTTTCATAAACACACATTCAAGATTGCAAGCTTTAAAAGAGATATTATTTCAAATACAAGGAAGAGTTGGAAAACACTCTAAAAATAGACGTAGAATTCCAGATTTATTTATATTTAAAACACATAGTCATATATGATTTATAATGTATGAATGACTCTTTGCTTCATTAATCAACTTCACAGAAAACTTACAACGTCTTATAGATACAATAAGAAAGTTAGACATTCCACGCATTCCTTAGTGCAGACACAGGCGACCTCCTCTAAACTAAAATACTCCTACTCAAAGTGTTCGAATAAATTACAATTGCCAGTTATCTTTCAAAATCCCTGTGTAACTAATATACAAGTAGCAGAGTTTCTTATATAGATTTTGAAACTTCTTACTGTTACGGCTACCAAGCTTAATCTACGGTTAAGATCCCTCTATTATTGATCAATACTACACGTTCATCTCTAACCACCTCTCAAAATATCTAAAGGTATCTTTTCCCTCTCAAAGGATGTTGTTGGAATCTTTTCAAAAATAAGATTCCCCTTTTCTTTGACTTTTGCCTGCTGATACTCTTTACTTGACTTTTCTCAAAATTGTTGCTTCTTTTACTTTTTCTACTCCTTTAAGTACATTTTGAAATTATTGATCACACCTTCTACAAAAGTATGACCCCCCCTAGACTCTTTGTCCATATATACTCCTACAGGGTAACTCCTTCCTTTAATTTATTTTCTCTATTCTCTAATCCTTCACCTCTTTTCTTGTACTTCTTCATTTTAGCACTTTCCTCCATTAATGAGTCAATCATCTATTTACTGAGATATGCATCAGGATTCTCCATGCATGGTGTAAAAATGGCATTAAATTCTGTCAAAGCTCTTTCTAATTCATATGCTAGTACATCTAGGCATTCATGACCTAAGATTCTTTCTATTATCTTTTTATGCACTCTAATCATATCATCTGCCTTTTCCTCTAAGTCCTGAGCAACTGCTATGCATTTTCTGAGATTATCCACCTCAAATTTGAGTTCTAATCTTAGCTATGGCACTTGATTTGCCATTGAAGGTGTAATTACTCCTTCATTTATTAATTCTTCTGTTCTTTCCTCAATTTCTGTCAACTGTTTCAATTCAAATCTGCATTCTTCCCTTCTGAATTGGCAATTATGTATAAGTACACTACATTTATTATTTTCCATTGCAGCCACCTCCCATCCTCTCACTGCTTGTTTTATTACTTCACCTTCTTTCATGAAATCATTGAACTATTCTTCAAATACATGGGCCTTAAGCCTTTTATTCTCCATGTCCTTTATTTCATCCCTAGTTACAACTGCTATGTCACTGGGCAATTATGGCACTGTTGTATTTGGATCAAATATTCCTTTAATAAATTTCTGCAATTGGACAATATGTCCCTTCAAATATTCTTGTTTGTCTTTATCTTTTCTCAACATTTCTACTGTCACTTGGTACATGTCTTCCCACTCAGTTATGTGTTGCTCTTGTGTAGTATGTCCAAGGTCAAAATTTAGTATCTTATACTCATCTAAGGTTATTTCTCCCTTAGTCTTCTCCTTTTGAGGTATGGCCAGGTTCAACATCCTAGATCCATCTGGACCTCTTTGTATGGCTGACATTATTCTAGCCTTTCTCTTTTCTTTTCCTGGTATTGTATTACCCAATAAACTTTTAATATCAATAGGTACCAATTGTACCTCCTTCTTTTCCTTTCTTATCTCTGCTCCTAGCCAAGCAAGAATCTCTTTTGTTTCTGCAACAACCTTTTCTTCATTTATTACCTCTTCCTAAGGCTTTTTTATTTCCCCTTGCTCTTGTTGCTGTTGTTGTTGTTCTTGTTGTTGTTGCTGTTGAGGTACTTCCTCTTGTATCATGGGATTATCTTGCTATTTGGACTCACCCTCATTTTCTTCTTCTTCCACTTCTATGTTCCCTCCAGCTTCATCTTCTTCCTCAGGACCCTTTCCTTTTGATGGTTATTTTTCTTGGTCTTCTTCTGTATGTATTTTCTCCACATTTGGCATGTTTCTATCCTTTGTTTTTTCTTCAACTTTATTTTCATCAACCTTTTCTGGTTGTTCTTCATCTTCAGGCCTCTTGATTGCATCTTCTGTATTGGTTGCACCCTTGGTATCTTCACCTTCTTTTTGTTCTTTTTCGGACATGTTAATTTGCTCTGTAGGTGCAGGGGATCCTACCACTGTATCATCTTTTTTTGCTTCTTTTTCTTGTTCTTGCCTGCTTTCTATATTCTTCTCCTCTTCTCTCTATTCACCATACATATTCAAAATATTCAATACATCTACCCCTAAAGTGCCAGCTTCTGTTTCATCTATTGCTTGAGCAGGTTTTTCTGTGATTATTTCTTCAGGTGCACTTTCCTTTTCAACTTCTTCAATTTTATGTGCCTCTTCTTGCACATCTTTGATGATTTCAGGAGACACTAGGATACCAAATGGATCTATCATTCCTGATTCTCCCTATACCCTCTCCTCTTCATATTTTGGGCCCTGTTCAATTTCCATTTCGGCTGGAGTGTTTTTCTCTTCTTCTTCACTTAGGAATTCACTAGATTCCTCTTCTATTTCAATTTCTTTCCCAGCATACATTCCCCTTTCCTCAATTTCACTACTTTCATCCACAATGTTGACAGTCTCAGTGGTTTGTTTGGCTTCATGTGCTTGTGACCCTTGTAGCATTTCCCCAGCCAATTCTGTCTTCACTTGAACATATGCTTGTCTCTTTTCTATTGAAGTGGAAGAACTAGGTATACTACTCAATTTTGCACCTACTTTCTATACTCCTATTACTTCACTTGTTTTAGAAGTCTCCCCTTTTGACATACTTATTAGTATTGCTCTTCTAACTTGTTGTCCTGCTATTTCCTTGGACATCTATGCTTCCTTTGCACTAATCTCATGGCTTAATGATTTTGGATCTACAAATGTATCTGATGATACTATTGTTGCAAGTATGGGTTTAAATAGTGTTGTCATTGATGTCAACATACTCATATTGCATTAATGAGAAGGATTAGATGAGCTGTGTGTTGAGGATATTAAGAAAATAAGTCTCAATCAGGAATAGTGAAGAACAGTGATGACAAGAAGGTAAAAGTCCTCAATAGGTTGAGGATCAGAGGATGTGGTTTAAAGGGTTTGTAGATATAAGTCTTGAGATGCTCCAGTCAAGATTTTAGAGGTCTGCATGAAGATCTGAAGAAGTTATGGTTGCTCAAGTAGAACTGGTTCCGACAGGTGTTCAGAGGTGAGAGAGGGCCACAGATAGGTCTGGTGAGATCCAATATTTCATCATTCTGTTCTACGGATCTGAGGGAGTGTTGAGGACATCCATGTGAAGTATCAACTAGATTAGTTCATGGGTTGAAGGTCTGGAAGAGCCTATTCATTTGTGATAGTGATGACAGATTGTGTTCTTATAGCTCCGGATGAAGGAGAGAAGAATTCCAGTAGGATGATGAAGTGCGGATGTTCTTGGTGATTCAGGGAAGGTTATGATGATCATTGGATCATGTCCAGTTAATGTTGGTGGTCCACATTAAAGTTAGAGTTTGCATTTGAAGAATAACCATGGATATTGGTGTTCTTCTTGAGACTGGCTGATCGGATGTATTACATGTCTTGTGGATGTTCTTGTAGATGTTTGCTGACTTAGATGATTATTCCTAAGTCGATGCCTTGTATAAATAAAGGTTTGTGAATTCATTTTGAAGTGTGTATTGCGGTGATGAGTGTGTGGTAGAGAAGAGAAGTGTGAAAGGCAGAGCAGAAGTATTGGACTTAAATGGAACTAATTCAAGCATGCTGAAGATGCTATTCTCCAGTTCATAAAGGTGATACTTATTTCTTTGTAGACAATGTGTCTCTTGTAGGCAGTGAGCCTCTTGTGAGTAGTGTGCTCGGGTAGTGAGCCCTAATTGGCATGTGCCATTTGTTCTTCCTATTCTTCTAATAGAGAATACATTCTTGGGTTAATCATCCCATGGGTTTTCCCTTAACTAGGTTTTCCACGTCAAAATCTTGGTGTCATATGTGTTGATATGTTTCTGCTTCTGATTTAAATGCATTATGGTTTATGATTAATATTATGGTAATCACTAAAGAAGATTCAAGTGTTTAAAAAGGGAAAGTTTAGCACAACTGATTCACCCCCCCTCTTAGTTGTATGCCCTAAGTCTAATAATTGGTATCAAAGCCAAGTTCCTCTAAAAGGAGCTTAACCGCTTGAGGAGATCCAGGATGTCATCATACAAGAAGGATAGTCTGAAGTTTGATGGAACCAACTTTTCTCTTTGGAAAGGTCGCATGAAATGTCACTTGCAGTGTATGGGAAAGGCGTACTGGTCCATGGTCTCAAAAGCGTATGTACCTCCACAGGGTGGTCCGACAACCCTAAATGAAATCACAGATGCTGAAAACAATCTGCAGACCAAAGAGGCTCTTCTAAGCGCATTAACTGACTCAGGGCTCTCAAATGTTATTGACCTGCTAACTACCTATGAGATCTGGATTAAACTAGAACTTTTGCATGAAGGAGATGAGTATGTTAAATGTGCAAGGTTACAGAGTCTAAAAGGGAAATTTGAAAAATTGAAGATGAGAGATGATGAAAATATTACCACTTTTATGCCAAGAGTGAATGAGCTGGTTTGTGGAATTAGAAATTCTGGTGGAGTCTTGGATGAAAATGAGATTGTTGGTAAGATTCTCAGATCCCTTCCTACCTCTTACAAAATCAAGGTTGCTGCCATTGATGAATTCAGATTCCATGCAACTGTCACAAGAGACCAATTAGCTGACAAACTGGCTGCTTTTGAAATAACTAAATTTGGAGATGATCCCCCCAAAACTGAATCTGCATTCAAAGCCAGTGCCTCTGTGAAAGGTAAACAAAGATTTGATCCAGGAGAGAACTCATCAAGGAATTTGTCATGGTATGGAAAAGCAAGAAAAGACCTGGAAGAAGAAAAGTAGAAACTGCTCAACTTGAAGCCCTCATTGCAAAGAAAATTCCAAGAGGATCTAGTAAGTGTGAAGGAAAATTACCTTTTAAGTGTTTTAATTGCAATAAGATTGGTCATTTTTCCTCAAGATGTTTGGAAATATTTTCAAAACCAAATCCTAACAAATCAAGGTTCCAAAAGAATTGTTACTATGTTCATGAAGAAGATGATAATGAAGGAGTAACAGATGATGAATCAGAGACAGGAAACAAATCCAGAGGTGAATGGGTGTTTATTACCATCAAGGAAGAAGAACCAATATCCTCTGTATCTACCAATCATAAAGTTGTAGAAAGAGCTCTGGCTGCCCAAGTTGAAGAAAAGAATGATTGGGTCATTGACAGTGGTTGCTCTCACCACATGACAAGTGACAAAAATAAGTTCATAGACTTGGAAAGGTATGAAGGAGGAGTGGTGAAGTTTGGTGATAATTTTGCTAGTAGAATTAGAGGAAGAGGAACTATTTCTTTTGATGGAAGAAACAAAACTGGTAATGTACTATATGTTGAAGGTTTGAAGCACAATCTTCTCAGTGTTGGACAGTTGGTGGACAAAGGCTATGATCTCCAATTCAAGGATGGAAAATACAAAATCTTTGAAAGGTCCAGAATAGAGATTGCATCCAGTGCTCAAACTAAAGGTAATATCTTCCACTTGGTTGGTACTAGTAAAAGCTGCTTGTTTGTTCAAGTTGATCAGAGTTGGTTATGGCATAGAAGGATGTGTCATGTGAATTTTGATAATATCATCAAAATAAGCAATACTCAGGCTGTAAGAGATCTTCCAAAATTGGTGAAACCTACTAACAGCTTGTGCAAGGAATGTCAGTTCGGTAAGATGAGCAGAGTCACATTCAAAAGCAAGGAACTATCTTCTACTAGACTATTGGACTTAGTTCACACTAATCTTTGTGGTCTGGCAAGAACCAGAAGTATTCAAGGTGATAGATACTTCATGCTACTAATAGATGACTATTCCTGGATGATGTGGGTAACCTTCCTAAAGGAGAAATTAGAAGCTCTTGAGAAATTCAAAATATTCAAGGCTATGGTAGAGAATGAAATAGGAATAAAGTTGAAATGTCTGAGGTCTGATAGAGGTGGAGAATTCACATCCGGTGAGTTCATAGAATTATGTGAGAAACATGGAATTAAGAGACAGTTGTTTGCTTCGAGGACTCCACAGCAGAATGGAGTAGTGGAGAGAAAGAACTGGACCATCTAGGAAGCATCAAGGACTATGATGATGGAAGCAAATGTTCCTCAGATCTATTGGAGAGAAGCTGTCAGCACTGCAGTCTATACTCTTAATCGAGTACAAATCAGAAGCAATACTGGTAAGACCCCTTATGAACTCTGGTTTGGCATTACTCCTATTGTAAGATTTTTTAGATTCTTTGGTAGCAAGCATTACATCAAAAGAGATGAAGATTTAGGCAAGTTTGATGCTAGAAGTGATGAAGGAATATTCTTGGGTTACTCTACTCAAAGCAAAGCATACCGGTGTTATAACAAGAGACTAAGAAAGATGATAGAAAGTACAAATGTGAAGGTTGATGAGGGAATAGAGAAACCCTCAAGGTTTTATGAATATGATGAAGATGACCAGAATGGTGTTCTGGTTCAAGGAGCTCAATCCTCTCCTGAAAGTCAGATTCAGACTGATCCGGTAAATCAGGAAGAAGAGATAGGTCTGAATGAGCCTGATCAAGAAGTAGAAGTGCAAGAAACTCCCAAAGTTCCAAGGTATGTAAGACTGAACCACTCTGAAGATCATATCATAGGTGACAAAAGCAAAGGTGTGCAAACTAGAAGGAAAATTGCTCAAAATTCAGATGAATATTGTCTGATTTCAAAGATTGAACCTAAGACAATAAATGAAGCCTGTAATGATGAAAATTGGACCAAAGCAATGGAGGAAGAGTTGATGCAAATTGAGAAAAATCACACTTGGGATCTTGTTCCTAGACCTAGAAACAAGAATGTGATTGGAACCAAATGGGTCTTCCGGAACAAACTAAATGAAGTTGGTGAAGTAATCAGAATAAAGCTAGATTGGTCTGCAAAGGCTACTGTCAAATAGAAGGAATTGATTTTGAAGAAACGTTTGCTCCAGTGGCAAGAATTGAAGCAGTTAGATTATTTCTTGCATTTGCTACCTTCAAGGATTTCAAGGTGTATCAGATGGATGTCAAATCTGCTTTCCCAAATGGTGACTTAGAAGAAGAAGTGTACATTAAACAACCAGATGGATTTCAGTTATCTAAGCATAGTGATATGGTCTACAAATTAAAGAAGGCACTGTATGGTCTAAAGCAAGCACCAAGAGCATGGTATGAAAGACTAGACAAACATCTTTTGAAGATTGGTTTCAACAAAGGTACTGCTGATAGTAACCTATATTTCAAAATTGATCATGAAAATATTTTGATTGTTGAAGTATTTGTTGATGCTATCATCTTTGGAGGAAGAGATAGTATGTGTAAAACCTTTGCAAATCAAATGAAAAGTGAATTTGAAATGTCAATGCTTGGTGAAATAATTTTATTTTTGGGTTTGCAAATTACTCAGACAAAGAAAGGAATCTTTATTTCTCAGACCAAATATATGAAAGAATTGTTGAGGAAATTTGGAATGGAAGATTCAAAGCCAATGAACACTCCCATGGCAACTAGATGTAAGTTGAGCACAGATGATGACTCTCCTAAGATAGATTAGACAAAGTACAGATCAATGATTGGAGGATTATTGTATCTCACTCAAACTAGACTAGATATAATGCAGGCTATTGGTCTTGTAGTGAGATTCTAGGCTGATCCCAGAGAATCTCATGTCATGGCAATCAAAAGAATTTTTAGGTACTTAAAAGGAATAGTTGAGTATGGTCTATAGTATCCTAGAGATCATAATTTTTCTCTTCATGCATATACATATGCAAATTAGGCAGGAGATGTGGACGATAGGAAGAGTACAAGTGGAGGAGCATTCTTTTTAGGAAAAAAGGTTGGTTTCTTGGCTAAGCAAGAAACAAGAGGTAATATCCCTGTCTACTACTGAAGCAAAATACATTGCAGCAGCAGGTAGTTGCACTCAAGTTCTGTGGATGAAGCAGATGCTAAGAGATATTCAAGTAGAATATGAGGAGCCTATCACAATTTTCTGTGATAATTCAAGTGCAAAAAGTATTTCTAAGAATCCAGTGTTGCATTCTAAGACTAAGCATATATCTATCAAATTTCACTTTTTGAGAGAGCAAGTGAACAAGGATGAAGTCAGATTGGAGTATGTGCCCTCCAAGGATCAAATTGCAGATATCTTTACTAAACCTCTACCTAAGGACTCTTTTGAGTATCTCAGGGAGAAGTTAGGGGTTATTGCCCCTCCGGTGATGAACTAAGGTGCACTAATGTGCATCAGTCCGGTGAGTATCATAGTCACATCTTGTGATCCGGATTGTTGGGGAGCTACTACTTAGGGGGAGCAGTAAGTATGAGTCTGAGGTGGTGAAATTGTAAGTATGAGCCCTTTGCCATTGATGTCAAAGGGGGAGAGAAGACATGTGAAAAACAAGTGGTTGCTGATCAAAGGGGGAGTAGTAAAGGGAGAAAAGACATGTGAATGGTTGTTATTGACAGGGGAGTTGTGACAATAAGGAGAAGTCCTTGTCTTGATGGTTTTTCACATCATATGTTGCCATCAATGACAAAGGGGGAGATTGTTGCAAGTATGGGTTTAACTGGTGTTGTCATTGATGTCAACATATCCATATTACATTAATGAGAAGGATTAGATGAACTGTGTGCTGAGGATATTGAGAAAATAAGTCTCAATCAGGAACAGTGAAGAACAATGATGACAAGAAAGTAAAAGTCCTTAATAGTTCGAGGCTCAAAGGATGCAGTTTAAAGGGTTTGTAGATATAAGTCTTGAGATGCTCCAGTCAAGATTTCAGAGGTCCACATGAAGATCTGAAGAAGTTATGGTCGCTCAAGTAGAACTGGTTCCGACAGGTGTTTAGAGGTGACAGAGGGCCACAGATAGGTCCTGTAGTTAGGGTAAAATTGCAAATCAGGGCAAATGAATAAACATCAATGATAAAAACCCTAGCAATGCACAATGAAGCACAAGACAACATGAAAATCAAAATAACAAATGTAAATGCAAACCGATCTCCATGCTATGCTCGATTTATCTCCATTGTTCTTCTCCACCTCACATGAGCATGCAAGATTTTGAAGGATTATTGTTGGAAGAATGTTGGGTGCTCACTTTTGTAGCATAACATTAAGATGAAGATGCCAGAATGAATGATAGATGAAGAATGCAAAGGCTCTAATGATATTTCAATAGCATGTGGATACTTGAGGATCAATGCATCTTTGAAAATTTGGCAGAATAAGGGTACTTGAGGCTCAATGGATGCTAATGGCTTATGAGGGGGTTGATTTATAGAATTGGCTTGGTTCAAATGGATGGCTAGGATCAATTAGGGCTTTAGATGAAATGGATGGATAGGATTAAGTTAGGTTTCCTTGCACATTAAAAAATTGTAGTCAATTGACATGTGGCAAGGGAAGATAAGGCTTAGGTGTGCTTGTGTAGATAAATACTAAAATTAGGTCCCATTAGTTGTGCATGTGAAGGATAAAAGTTGTACTACAACACATGATTGAATGGACAAGTGTTGGAATGTGATAAAAGATGAGTGTTTAATTCAAATAAAAGATTTGAATTAGTTGGGATATGAGTTGAATATTAATTAAATAAATAAAATTTATTTAATTAATTGGATAAATGAATAGGATGGGATAAGATCTAATGTGGAAATTAATTAAATAAATAAGATTTGTTTAATTAATTGGGATGAGGATAGGATATGATTGGGATATGATGTGGAATTAATTAAATAAATAAAATTTATTTAATTAATTGGCTAAGTAGGATGAGGATGGGATTGAATGGGATTTTAATTAAATAAATAAAATTTATTTAATTAATTGGCTAAGTAGGATGAGGATGGGATTAAATGAGATTTTAATTAAATAAATAAAATTTATTTAATTAATTGGCTTAATGGATTAGAGAAATTAGGACAAAATGCTACAAGATATCTATGATAATGTTTTAACAAGGTGTTGCAAGACATACACAAATTTGGGACAAATTTGGGTGTCTACATTTTGCCCCTCTTTGAGATGATGTTCGAGATGATGAGCTTTGTGTTGAGTAACATCATTTCAAAGAAGTTAAGGTATGGATAGAGGAAAATGATATGGAGATAGGATGATGATGCCCCCTCGAGAGGATAGGCAGGTTGGACAAACACAGCTGGGCTCTCGAAAAGAAATGGCTTGGCCGCAAGAAGAAAGATAAGGGGATAGATAGAAGAAATAGAGATGCGTTATGCTGCAATGAAAGTGAGCAACCATGATGTTTGATATAGCACTAGATGTTATACACCAAGGTATAAGGACCAGGGTGACATTGTGTCTCGTGCCCCAGCATAATACAACCTTGTCTAATGAATGAGGAAGTAAACTTAGAGCATTAAAGTCCTAATGCACAAAAGGTATGATATGACCTTAGATGCAAAGGATAGTGCAAAAAGCTATTCCAACATACACAAGATATGAATATTAGCTGGAATGATACTAATTTTGATACAAATGCAAGATAAAATGATAACACACACAAGCAAGCAAGCAAGCATGCACAAATGATTCAAAAACAAACAAGGTATTGCCCCTGTCAAGCTGTAAACCAATGATTAATTGATTGTTGTTGATGATAGTGTTGTCATAGTAGGGAAATCTATATCCCTAGATCAACACAGGGTTGTTTACTAAGTTGGTTGGCTAGTTGATTGATTGATTTGGCTTACAACAAGGCTAGGATCAAGACCATGGATTGCGTCTGGATAACTTGGCTTGATTGATTAACTTGATTGGTATGGATTAAGGATGGGCTTGCATTTGGATCTTTGTTTGGAATACTTTGAGTTGATTTGATTTGATGGATGGATGAAGATTGATTTGATTGAGATTGATTGATGAAATGTTGATGATGGTATGATATGTGGTGAATTGAGTTGCTTTTGATTTGCTTGAAGTGATTAGATTTGTTTTAGTTGTTGGCTTAATGTGCTTTGGTTTTGATGTTTGCTATTGTTGGGTTGATTGTTTTGATGATTGGATTGTTTTGAATGATGATAGTGATGGTGTGATGATTAGAGTGTCCACTCAATCTAAGCATAAGCAAGTGTTCTCAGTGTGCTCAAAGGATGGAAAACAAACAAGGTATTGCCCTTGTCAAGTCATAAACTAATAATTGATTGTTTGATTGATGATGATAGTGTTGTCATTGCAAGGAAAGCTGTATCCCTAGATCAACACAAGGATGTGGGAACACTATATCCCTTTGATGATGATTGATGATGTTTAATCGGGCTCATGACAAGATTAGGATCAAAACCTGTTGATTTTATTGGATAATGTTCCTTGATTGATTAGCTTGCTTGATATGGATTAGTGTGACTTGGATTTAAGATCATTGCTTAGATTGATTTGATTGATATGATTGGACGAAGTGATTGATTGAAATGGATGAATGAATGTTATTGATAGAATGTTGATGGAGTGGATTGTGATGTGATTGGTTTTATTACTTGGATTTTTCATTGGGTAGTTGATTTTTAGATTTTTTTTTACATATTTTGATTTTTTTGGATTTTTGAATGTTTTGGAACATGCCAATGGATTTACAATTGGGTAGCCTTTGTGCTAGATACCAATGACAAGGGAAAACCATGTCTAGGTGCAAGGAGGGATGAATGGGATTGGATAGATAAAAGGATGGGCTCATAGTAAATGGGATTAAAGGCTCATGATAGTTGGATGGATAGATAAGAGATAGGCCATAAAAGAGATGGATGCATACCTCATGATAAACGGATAGGTAGGTTATAGTGGAAAGCTTCATGATAAACATATGCGAATAAGCTATAAGATGGAAAGCTCATGATAAGGATATGCCATAGTGGATGGATCATAAGGGAGCTAGGATGTGATCTCCAAAGGCTATGTTGCATAAGAAGAAATTGCCCCATTCTAGGTGGTAATGCTTAGGATTTTTTACATGACAAGGCTTATAACCAAGGGATGACATAATGGATTGGTTTGGATAAGATGGATAAATGGTCAATGTATAGGACTTGGTTTGAAAGAAGGTATGCCAAGAGATATCCAAACATGTTTCAACATTTTGCCCCTATGTCTTTAGCAAAATCTAAAGGCAGGAGGATGGATAAATGGTTTCAGTGGATAGGCATGTTTGTGTAATGGATAAGGATGGCAGGATGGTATGGTAATAGTTTGGAAATGGATAGGTTGGATGAGACAATGTGCCCCCAAGTGTAAGTGACATAGAAGATCAACCTACACATGATGCCTGTTTTCCAGGTTTTCATCATGGTACTTATCCAAGGTGCCTGTTCACCAAGTTTTCACCATTGGATGAAGGGCTTTCTCTTTACTTTTTTATTTTTTTTTCTTTCTTCTTTCTTTCTTTTTTTCTTTTAGATGGGTTGACAATTACACATGGCGCCTGTTTGCCAGATTTTCACCATGGTAATGGATAGGAGGGACTCAAGTGGCTAGTGCTATGAAAGGTGATACTGTCCCATTAGAGATGGATGATGTCTTCACATGGACCATGTCATTATGCTCATAGATGTTGATATGGGATTGCATGGATGGGAGATGGAGTAGGTAGATAGTGGACAATGAAATGGATTATGAAAGGTTCATGCAAGGATAGATGGATGGGGATAGTGGATTTATATAGGCATATGGAATGAAGATGGATAAAAAGTTTATGCCAAAGCATGGACCATAGGGATAGCATGGGGGAGATATGTAGGATAATGGATGGAAGATGGGGAGATGTAGTTATGTGGAGGTGCTACAGACTGGAAGGGAACCATGACCAATGGCTGCACACATCGTGATAAACATTGAAGCTTTTGATGAGATGGTGGTGTAGGAAGCAATGGAGATGTTTGCTTAGGGGATGGTTGATGAAGTGATTTAGGAACCCACATAGATTTAGTATTTTTAGTAATTTTCTTTTGCTTGTGGGATTTTTGAAGGGAATGGAAGTTTTGAATGGAAATAGGCTCTTGGATGGAGATGGGTGATTGGGATTCTTGAGATGTGGATGAGGATGACTCATTTGACTTGCTATCTATTTGCTTAGGAACCCAAACCATTTTGCTTTTGGACTTTGCTTTTGGAGGTATGGGCTTGGATAGCTTTGTGAATGTACTTTGCTTAGAATATGGATGATTTAGAGACTTTTCACATTGATACCCTAAGGCATGAGGGTCCTTAGGAGTTTTAGTTAGATTTTTGGCTTTATAGATAAAGGCATCAAAAGTTTTGCTTTTGAATCCCATGGGGTGGGTGGAGTGGATGGAATGATTGGAAGCTTTATGCTTAGGCGAAGTGTGCTTTTGTTGGCCATGATTAGAGATGTAAGGATACTTATGAATGATAGGTATGTTAGGTATTGGAAGCAATGGTGGCAAGGTGGATAGAGGGATATTTAGAGTTGGTAAAAGTGGAGGCAAAGTGGATGGCGGAAGGTGTATGGTCACATGCTTTTGACATTTATAGGATGATGGAGGTGGAATGGTAACATGTGTTTTGAGTGTATGATGGGGGGTGTGATGGAAAGTGGTAGGTTTAGGATGCATGAAGGGATTACCAACATCTTTAAATTGTTTACCTTGGATTGTGTATCCAAGGCCATATGAGCATGAAGGAATCTTGACATGGTTTGGCTCCAAAATAACTTGTTCATAAAGGCCTAGACCTTTGCCTTTGTAGTTCATGTTTTGGAGTATGTGATGGACAATGGGACTAGGTGTAGTTTGAACATTAGACTTGAGCTCTTTATTGGATGGAGAAGATGAAGTGGAGGACAAAGGTTGTTGTTGTCCTAAGGAAGAACATTCATGGATGAGGGTGGTAAGACCAAGTGCACATGATGGTGGACTTGAAGTGGAATCGATGGTTGATGTAGAAGGAGGATCATGAGGATCTTGATTAGCATTATGTTCACTAAGATCCAAGTTATTTGTTTGATCTTTTATGCTTGCTTGGGGGACAAGTGTCTCATCATGACAAGTGGATGTTTTTTCATTATGGATAGGGCTAGATGGTGGATGGCTAGGAGCAATTTTGATATCTCACTCATGGATAGATATAGGATTATGGATAGGATCAAGGTGCTCATGGATAGCTTCTTCATAGGTATCATCTTGATCATAAAGAAGGTAAATATTATGGATGGGTTGCATGAAAGTGTTTTGATCTTGAGTTGAACTAGGGCTTAATGTTTCCACATGCTTAGGATTAAACCTTTGACATACCTCTTGGGTTGGTTGAATGGAATTGGAAGGCTCTTGGATAGGCTCTTGGTCAACAACATGAGAACATGATGACTCTTGACTTGGATTAATGATAGAAGGTTCTTGAATAGGCTTGATGACTTGTAGGTCACATGATGGGCTTGAAGGGCTAGGTATGTTAATGGAAGGCTCGTGGATAGACTCAAGAATAGGTAGACCACATGATGGGATTATATGATTGGACATGACCTTTGGAAGTTCTTTGGTAGGCTCATGAATGGGTATTTGACATAGAGACAGTTTATTCCTTGCTAGTAGCCAATGGATCACATCCTTTGCAAGTGTATGGGTGGATGGGAAATATAATGGATGAGCAATAATAGAGGATGATGTTGTAAGCGTAGGACTAGGATTTTGATTAGATGGAAGGATAATTGAGTTTGATAGGCTAAGATTTGGATCGGATGGGGGTGATACATGGGATTGGGATGATGTGACATGATTTCTTATTGTAGGTAGGTACACCTTGTAAACAATTGGGACAAATATTGGGCATTGATTTGTATTATGGCCTTTGGTCCTATGGTATGCACAATAATCATGTTCATCATATGGACTTTCTTCACATGGTTTGACTTCAAGAAGTTCAATGAGTTTTACTTCAAGCATTCTTTGTAAAACTATCTCAGCCACATCCTTTGGTGAAGGATTAGAATGACATGGTGATGAAAGTAATGGAGGGCTTGGTGGTTTGGAAGGTAGAGGGATTAATGGACTAGGAATGGGATCACATGATGGTGTTGGGATAGGACTTGTTGGCTCATGTGTTGGCATGTGATTGGATGGTGATGGCCACTCATAGGATGAATTAGCTATGTTGGTATCTCCCTTGTCAAAGGTAATTAAGTCTTGTATAGGATAACTTGGGCTTGTTTGATTTATGTACAAGGGACCACTTGGACTTGGATGTGCTTCTTGTTGTAAAGGTGGACTTAGGCTCACTTGTGCTTGTTGTGGAGGCCATTGATAGTCTTGGTAGCTAGGTGTAATGGTGGGATATGTAGACAAAAGATCTTGGGGTTGATATGAAGTTGAGGGCATTTGATCTTGTTGCCAAGGTGGATTTGTGCTCACTTGATTTATATACAAAAGGCCATTTGGACTTGGATGTTGTTCTTGTAATATCACTTGATTGCTTTGTGGATGGGCTTGGTAGTGCATTGGCACGGTGGCATGAGGGATTGGATAAGCTTGACGTGGATGTTCATAGGTTGATGTGGCATTGACTTGGTGGATAGGTGGATTAGGTTGATAGGAAGTGGATGGTGATGACATGTAAGGTTGATGTGGAATTTGTTGAGGTTGGGATGGTGTTTGGACATGTTGTTGTGATATGATTTGTTGTTGATGTTGGTAAATGTGTTGATGTGATGATGATGGAGAGGTTGCATAGGATAATTATTGTTGTGATATGGATTGATATGGATAAGGGTTGTGCTAGGTTGATAAAGGGCTGATATGACATGTGGATGAATTTGGTTGATATGAAGTGGGATAAGTTGATGCAGAATTGATTTGATGTGTGGATGGATTAGATTGGTATGAAGTGGGATAAGTTGATGTGGAATTGATTTGATGTGTGGATGGATTGGGTTTTGGACTTGTCTCATCCTCATCAATAAAGAGATAGCCTCCTCAAAGTATAAACTTGGTCTTAGGAGGAGAGGTTCCTTTAATTGTGATCTTGGGCTTTGGTTCACTTTCATGATTTGGAGGAGGATAGCCACCTTTAATTGTGATTGGTTTCTTCTCATGATTTGGATTAGGAAGATAACCATCTTTAATTGTGATTGGTTTCTTCTCATGATTTGGATTAGGAAGAGGGGCTGATCTAATTGTGACCTTAGGTCTTGGTTTATCTTCATGATTTGCATTAGGAAGAGGGGCTCCTCTAATTGTGACCTTAGGATTTGGTTTTATTTCATTGTTTGAATTAGAGGGGTAGCCTCCTTGAATTATGATTATAGGCTTAGGTCTTGTCTCATGATTATAAGGATAACCCCCTTGAATTGTCACATTAGGCTTGGGATTTGTCTCATGATTAGAGGGATAGCCCCCTTGAATTGTCACCTTAGGCTTGGGATTTGTCTCATGATTAGAGGGATAGCCCCCTTGAATTGTCACCTTAGGCTTGGGATTTGTCTCATGATTAGAGGGATAGCCCCCTTGAATTGTCACCTTAGGCTAGGGATTTGTCTCATGATTAGAGGGATAGCTCCCTTGAATGATTACGACCATCTTGACAAGTGTTGACTAGGACTAGGTTGATGATGTAGAGATGATTTGGAATGAGTATGGATGTGACTAGGATATGTTTATAATAAAATTGATTTGGGTATGATTAGGATATGATGTGGAATAACAAAATTGGGTGATGTGGATGAAATGTAGGATGAATTGTTTATGTGATTGGTGTTTGTAGCTTGATTTGGCAATGTTCAAACAAATGATTATGCATATACACACATGAATCACTCACACAAGACACATAAGCAATTGTTGACTTTGAAAATGAAATGTGATGATTATGCAAGCACACATGGAAGACACATCAACAAGCCTAATGTCTAGTCAAGTAGGTATAGCCAATTAGGTCTTAGGCTATCTATTGCACAAGGTTGACTATGGAATTGAAAGTGAAATCTTGCCACACAGCCGGGAGAAAGGGGTAACCCACCCTTCACCTTCACTTCCCAAAGGTATAAAGTTCTTTGGGGCTTAGCCAAGAGTGACAAGATTTACAACTTCCAATGAGGGTGTCTTTCGATTCAGCCTTGATTGAGGTCGTCCCTTGGAGTGGTGTCTCCAAGCAGGCCTCCTAGATAGGGTTTACAAAAGCAAACCAAGTGAGATATCACTTGATTCACACTCACAGTTATTAATTTCCCCTTTAGAAATGAGATGTGTGGAAGACAATTCAAGCACTTATTCATTTTAGATCCAAATCCAAATATGATGGAAAACACTTGTTCATTTTATGTCCACTTTCGATATGTGATAGCAAACAAAGTTCGTTTTAATCCCAAAGTCCAAATGTGTGATCAAACAAGATTAAGAGATGGGAAATTAGAATGAGTGCACCTGATACAATCACTTTCCAATTTGCTATAGATGTTGATGCCAATGCTGCTCCAGCTCCTTAGATGCCTCTACAAGTCACCAATTCCAAAAAGAAACAAGTAAACTTGCAAAGAAGATGATTATATGAAAAAGATGAAATCTGATAAAATCTGATGAAAAAGATTTGATACAGAAAAATAGATTGCATAGATAGAAAGTTTAGGAGATCCTAAGCAATTTAAAAAAAAGATTCGTTGAAAACTGATCAAAATTGCTCAAGTTATGCTCAAATGTAGTTTGCAATGAAGTTGAACTTTGACTGATAAAAAAGATGGTAAAATAATATAGTCACCTAATAAAAGTGGTATAGTTGTGAATTTTGTCCTCCCAGCTTTCCAACGAGTCCTCATTTGTGCGATTTGGCCACCGTATGTGAAATTTATGATAGAAACACCAAGATGCACAATGACAGCAACCAGAAGCAAGTTACAGTTGCCAGATGCGATTTACTGTTGATTAGAAGCGATCTAAATTTGTTTGCAGGTGATATGTTATGGCTCAGATACAACGTGTGTAGGCTTGTAAGTGATGCAAAAGATGGTAGAGGTGATCACTGCGTGTCCAAAAGTGATCTCAGGTTTTACCACAGGTGAACCCTTGCAGATCAAATGTGACTTGAAAACACCCAGATGCGATGCACTGTTGATCAGAAGCGAGCCGTATTTTGCAACAGGCAAGATACTACAGATCATATGCGACATGAAAAATATAATATGCGGCTCTTGTAGGCTTATAGGTGATGCAGATAAATCCAAAAGCGACCAATTGCAGCCCAAAAGCGATCTATATCTGTAAAATGATAGACGAAACACAAAACCCTATTCTGCACAGGCGAGCACTGTCAATTCATAAGCGACACACATCAGATTAAAAGTGACCACTATTAATTCATAAGTGATGCAGATAAGGTTAGAAGCGACCACTGTTAATTCATAAGTGACGCAGATAAGGTTAAAAGCGACCACTGTTAATTCATAAGCGATGCACATAAGATTAAAAGCGACCACTGTTAATTCATAAGCGACGCGCATCCCATTTCAAAAGTGAAACTAACAGTGTAAAAGATCATAAAGTACACAGGTGAATTCTATTGAAGCAAAAGCAATGCATTTCATGCCTTAGGCGATCATTGTCGATGTAAAAGAGATCCAGAAAATAATAGATGCGGCCGATCCCAGTGTAAAAGCGACGCGGAGATGCAGAAAGCGACATATTTTTGCTCATAAGCGATGCAAAAATGGATAAAAGTGACATATAATAGATCATATGTGACTAACAAAAATCCAAAAGTGATGCATAATAACCCAAAAGTGATCTGGAGAGTTTCAGGAGACGGAATGCAAATGTTAACCATAAGCGACCAAGTTTACCATATGCGATCAATTTTTGTTCAAAAGTGAGCACTGTTTGTTTAAAAGTGGGCCAAATTTGACCATAAGCAATTGCTGTTTGCCCAAAGGTGAGCTGATTTAGCCCAAAGGTGAGCTGATTTAGCCCAAGCGACTGCTGTTTGATCAGAGGTGACCTGAATTACCAGAAGCGCATTGTTACAGTCCGGTTATTGTTTTCTTCACCAAACGCTCCATTTTTCATCAAATTTAGCCAAATTTGTACTCAAAACTTATGGAAACAGCCTCCCAAATGCAATGGTGAGGTTAGATTTGGGATAAGAGATCATCTACATACATTTTTAGCCAAATATTTACAAACTAGGGTTAGAAAAATACAAATTTTTGCTACAAAAGCTTGTAAAAATGCAAGATTGGTGCTCTAAGAGATCTAAACTTCATAAAAACAACTCAAACAAGAGAAGTTAATCAAGGACGTGAGTCCCACCGGGCGTGCCAAATGTAGTTAGGGTAAAATTGCAAATCAGGGCAAATGAATAAACAGCAATGATAAAAACCCTAGCAATGCACAATGAAGCACAAGACAACATGAAAATCAAAATAATAAATGTAAATGCAAACTGATCTCCATGCTATGCTTGATTTATCTCCATTGCTCTTCTCCACCTCACATGAGCATGCAAGATTTTGAAGGATTATTGTTGGAAGAATGTTGGGTGCTCACTTCTGCAGCATAACATTAAGATGAAGATGCCAGAATGAATGATAGATGAAGGATGCAAAGGCTCTAATGATATTTCAACAGCATGTGGATACTTGAGGATCAATGCATCTTTGAAAATTTGGCAAAATAAGGGTACTTGAGGCTCAATGCATGCTAATGGCTTATGAGGGGGTTGATTTATAGAATTGGCTTGGTTCAAATGGATGGCTAGGATCAATTAGCGCTTTAGATGAAATGGATGGATAGGATTAAGTTAGGTTTCCTTTCACATTAAAAAATTGTAGTCAATTGACATGTGGCAAGGGAAGATAAGGCTTAGGTTTGCTTGTGTAGATAAATACTAAAACTAGGTCCCATTAGTTGTGCATGTGAAGGATAAAAGTTGTACTACAACACATGATTGAATGGACAAGTGTTGGAATGTGATAAAAGATGAGTGTTTAATTCAAATAAAAGATTTGAATTAGTTGGGATATGAGTTGGATATTAATTAAATAAATAAAATTTATTTAATTAATTGGATAAATGAATAGGATGGGATAAGATATGATGTGGAAAATAATTAAATAAATAAGATTTATTTAATTAATTGGGATGAGGATAGGATATGATTGGGATATGATGTGGAATTAATTAAATAAATAAAATTTATTTAATTAATTGGCTAAGTAGGATAAGGATGGAATTGAATGGGATTTTAATTAAATAAATAAAATTTATTTAATTAATTGGCTAAGTAGGATGAGGATGGGATTAAATGGGATTTTAATTAAATAAATAAAATTTATTTAATTAATTGGCTTAATGGATTAGGGAAATTAGGACAAAATGCTACAAGATATCTATGATAATGTTTTAACAAGGTGTTGCAAGACACACAAATTTGGGACAAATTTGGGTGTCTACAGGTCTGGTGAGATCTGGTATTTCATCATCCTATTCTACCGATCTGAGGGAGTGTTGAGGGTGTCCATGTGAAGTATCAACTAGATTAGTTCGTGGGTTGAAGGTCCGGAAGAGCCTATTCATTTGTGATAGTGATGACAGACTGTGTTCTTATAGCTCCAGATGAAGGAGAGAAGAATTCCAGTAGGATGATGAAGTGTGGATGTTCTTGGTGATTCAGGGAAGGTTATGATGATCATTGGATCATGTCAAGTTAATGTTGGTGGTCCACATTGAAGTTAGAGTTTGCATTTGAAGAATAACCACAGATATTAGTGTTCTTGAGACTGGCCGACCGGATGTATTACACATCTTGTGGATGTTCTTGTAGATGTTTGCTGACTTAGATGATTGTTCCTAAGTCGATGCCTTGTATAAATAAAGGTTTGTGAATTCATTTTGAAGTGTGTATTGCAGTGATGAGTGTGTGGTAGTGAAGAGAATTGCAAAAGGTAGAGCAGAAGTATTGGGCTTAAATGGAACTGATTCAAGCATGTTGAAGATGCTATTCTCTAGTTCATAAAGGTGATACTTATTTCTTTGTAGACAGTGTGTCTCTTGTAGGAAGTGAGCCTCTTATGAGCAGTGTGCTCAGGCAGTGAGCCCTAATTGGCATGTGCCATTTGTTCTTCCTATTCTTCTAATAGAGAATACATTCTTGGGTTAATCACCCCATGGTTTTTCCCTTAACTAGGTTTTCCACGTCAAAATCTTGGTGTCATATGTGTTGATATGTTTCTGCTTTTGATTTAAATGCATTATGGTTTATGATTAATATTATGCTAATCACTAAAGAAGATTCAGGTGTTTAAAAGGGGAAAGTTTCGCACAACTGATTCACCCCCCCTCTCAGTTGTATGCCCTAAGTCTAACAACTGCTACTATTATCCCCACTGCATAGGGATCCATTAGAGTAGCATTCTTATCTTTCTCTACAATCTTAGTCTCTACAATCTTTCTTTTCTTCTCATAAAAACACTGGGGATCATCACTAAGTTCTCTTACTCTTTTCCTCCCTTTCTTAGGATATGTGATTTCCTTCCCCTCAGCTTTGAGTTCTTCAATCTTGTCTTTTAACCATGTCTTTGAGAATAATATAACTAGCTTGGACAATATGTCTAGAGATTTGTTCCAAGGTTGTGACAAATTAGGCTCTGTAATAGGAGCAAGCCTAGCCTCTGCATAACTATGATGTAGTAGTTTACCATCTTCTTGAACCTCTGGAGGAACATAAATTTCTCCCATAGTTTTCATTTTCTCAATTGTTAGCCTTTTATGAGCCATTTTCCTTACCTCCTTATCATTTTTGCAATCCGACCAAAAATCCTCAATATGAATTTGATGCCTATATTTTTTTATCAACTATGTTTTGGATCCTATGGAAAGAATCAAACTTTCTGGCTAAGTCAAATTCTTCAAATCCATAATATCTTAGTTTCTGTTCTAAATAAGTAGCCACTTCCTCACTGTAGCATGAATTTCTACCTATAGCTCAAGGTAGCTTAAGGTTTCCTGTGCTAAACTTCTTGTATATTCTAAAGGCATTCAGATTTTGCCTTGAAAACTCTAATACAATCAATTTGTCAGAAGGATACCGAGGTACCATGAAAGGCTTTCCTTCAAATCCTTCAGTCCTGATACAAGTAAAATGTGGAAATTGAATATACCATGAACTGTGCAACCCAATTGCATCTTCTGCATTCTTAGACAATCTTTTATCAGGTTCTTCCCTTAGAATTCTCACCATATAAGTATAGAATACATCATTAACTAAAGCATATTTCTTCAATGCATTCTCCTCTTGTAGATTAGGGTAATGCTCATATACCAATTTCTGTCCTGGACCACTGCCTAAGGTCCCAACCCTGTCTATTCCATGTATGAATGGCCTAACCTCTACTACACATGGATACAATACGTATGAAGACAAATAAAAAGGCAGTAGCTTTTTCTTCCTCAACATGGCTTACTTCCATATAGCCATGCTTATGGTCTTGGCCCAATGAATTTGTCGTTGTTCTTTTCTTGCTTCTCTCATAAATTCAATGACAGTAAACATCCAGGGCTCACATTTAGTGCCCTCTCTCAATCCTATCAATCTACTCAACATTGTGATCATCAGGTATATTTCCTCTTTGAAGTATATTCTCAATAAATTCTTGTGCACTTTGGCAACAACCTTGGGCTTGTTTTCTAAGCAGTACCAACTGTAAAATATTTTACCTCTGTAATCCCTCTCATTGATTTGAAAATCCTCATTGTATTGATCAATGTCAATATCTACCATTTTCTCATTGATCTCTAGTCCAAATGTCCTTGCAATACCCTCTGTGGACAAATCAACAATGAGTCTATCATAAAACATAATTTTCCTGGTTGATAAGTCATACAGAGTTAAACAATCCAAACACAAATCTCCGGCCTCCATAGCCAACGAAAAACCTACAGCTCTATACAATCCTCTCTCCCATATACACTGTTGGCAAGAGACACTGTGTGGCTTCATGAATGTTGTCATTGATGGCAAGAAAGTCCATCCCACACATCTGCATGACATGGTATGTCTATACTAGAAGTTAGATTGAAGAGTATTTTGGTCCGGTGACCAAGAACAGAGCATAAAGCAAGGTCAAACAATTAGGTCTGAATCTCTTAGAGGAAGTATCTCAGTAAAGTGCAAACTTGGGGAAGTCAAGAGGAGTACCATTACTAATACATTCCATAGATTGAGCCTCCGGTGATGAAAGAGTGAAGAGATACGAGCACCTAAGTGTTGGGTTCCTGTTTCGCAGAGTAGACTAAGGAAGAACTGACCGACAGAGCATCAGACCTTAATCCAGATGAGAAATTGATGGTGATCAAGTTTCTTGAGGAATCATTCATGGTTAGCTGACATGATTGATGACTTCTATAAGTATCTCTTTGGTATGCATCACTTAGTATGCAAGGATTCAACCAATAGATCAGAGTTTGGAAAAATATTGAGTATTCCAGATGTCGACTAGAAAGATGATGAAACCCTTGGTGCAGATATATATACCAGATGAATTTAGATATGAAGGTGAGCGTGGTGTGTAGTGCAGTGTGAAGAAAAGCAGAGAATAGTGTGGAAGCAATAATACAGGTCTGGTATGTGACAGGATAGCAGCACCAAAGAAGAGGAAGAATGAAGTGCAGTAGATCAGTATATTGAGCCTAACCAGAACTAAACCTTAGCATATGTGGATGCTTCTCATCAGTTCAAGTATATTGTTACTTTCTTTGTACCTTGTAGATAGTGAGTCTCTTATAGGCAGTGAGCCTCTTGTGAGCAGTGTGCTCGGGCAGTGAGCCCTAATTGGTAAGTGCCATTTTGTACTATCTTATTCTTTTAACAGAGAATACAATCTTGGGTTAGTCACCTCGTGGTTTTTCCCTTAACAGGGTTTTCCATGTCAAAATCATTGTGTTATTTGTATTGATGTTATTTCTGCTTTCATGGTTATGTTTGCTTATATAATTTGATGTTGCACTAATTGTTAAAGAAGAACAGAAAGTTGAAGTAATTAAGATAACTGATTCACCCCCGCTCTCAGTTTTCAACATACACTTCATATTAGGTGTAGCATTTACAACTGTGATTTTCTTTAAAACATCATTTGTATCATAATTTCCAATGTTTGTATCTGTTCCCACCCCAGAGTAACTGATCGATGTCAGATATCATCTCTGTAGTGGCAATTCTTCTTTCTCTATCTCTTTACATAGTTCCTCTCCTTTTTCACCTTGCCCCCTGTGTCTATCTTTTTTTGTTTTGGGGCCACCATGTGGAAAATGCATCCTTTTAACTCTCCAATTTACTTTCCTATCTAGGGTTTTACTATGAATTTCTTCTTTTTACCATTTTACCCCAACCTAGTTTGTCTTTTCCCATTTTGACTTTCAAATTTGTTAAGCTCTACCCAGCTAATTAACAGTTAAAATAGTGATTTAACAAATGCCTGCATTTTATAACGACATTACTGAAATTTACATGCATTTTTACCATTTGAAATGTAACATCATTTTAAAATAAATACCTGTATTTCTTGACCACTCAACTTTCTGTCGTTGACTTATTTTACCATTTTGTCCTCCATCTAGCTGCTATAATTTCATCACCTTGATGAATTTTGTTCAAATTACTGTAACAATTCTCTTTTTTGCAGTTTTTTAACTCTTAGCAATGTAAATTTGAAAGAAAATACATTTAAATTTACCCTAACACCTTTGAATTTTATTCCTTTTGGGTGTTAGCTCAGCATTAATTGCAGCAATTAATACGCTTAAAGCTTTGGCTTTCTATTTCAGTGTTTAATTTTTTTGAACTTTTTACCGTTAGTTCATTTATGCATACATACCGTTTTCTTTGTATTTTCTTTTGTATGTTTCACTTGTATGTTTCTTTGTATCTTTTTAACATACAAACACATATATGCAAGAAACCATAACTAAGGTTATTTCCCTTTTCCTTTTTATCTGTAATTGTATCTTTCGTTTTGTATATCGCTCTTTGCATGTCTCATTAGATACAAATGCATATACAAACAACCTATACAAATGCTCTTTTTACCCTTTACCTCCCGCAATGTCTTTTATTCCTTTGTATCTCGGATATGTATATCATAAACATACAATCGTCCCAAACTTACAAAGAGTTTTCTGTATCTAACTTTCTTTTTGCATCCGACTTGCATCTCCTATTTGCATCTTTTCTTGTACATCGGCTTGTATATCAAAGATATACATTGTTATTATACAAGCCCAATGTGCAAGTGGTGGGACCCACTTTACTTTCCACTTTACTTTCCACACTACAACAGTACTTGTATCAATCCCTTAGATACAAGGCCTGATACATACAAACTCATTTGTATCTCTCTTTTGGACTTCCCGCCTTTTATAAACCATGTTTATAACCTTTTAGATCTAACATGCATATAAAGTGAAATGTACCTTTTCAACATATGTTGAGTCACGATGCATCATTTATACCAAACTTTAACTTCCTCTGAGTTTCTTGTTGTATGTATACCAAAATGTATGTATCCAAAGCATACAACATACAAAGCAAGAAACATACCTCGATAAAACCACATTTCATATTTTTTCAGTTCTGTGATATGTATATCATATTGTATATCACCTTGTATACTTCCTTTTTACCCAAACATACAAAACCTGATATATGTTAGTGTAGGTTTTTATTTCCTAGTGGGTTATTTATTTTTTCCCTATATTCCTAGGTTTTTTCTACACTTCTATTAATCTCGCTTAGGTTAATAAAGCATGTCTTATTAGGTGAGTGGTTGCGAGGTGTCACCTTCCTACATGTGAACATCTATTAGCTATCTTGGGAAGATTCTTTTCTATCTTTAGTCCGATAGATGGTTGCTCCTCATTGGTCGGTGTTGCCACCTCATCCCTCTCCCTGGTCTATATAAGCATGCTACCTGGCTTGTATTTTGTATCTCTTTCTTTTGCATCCTCTTAATGCTATTTTGCTTCTAGCATTTGCATTACTCTCTTGGAGACTAACTCTGTGTTGCTATTTTGATTTCGTATCATTTGCATTCATAGTTTAGATATCTATTCTTTGCACTAGTTTTCTGGGTTAATAATCTTTTCAGATACTAACATGGTATCAGAGCCTTGCTATGTGCAAGAGTAGATTTTAGTTTTCTTATTTGAGAGATTCAGGGGGGCTAATAAAGCTTATTGTAGTTTTTTGAAAAACTTAGTATGCTCTTCTCTTGCATCTTCGGATGATCTTGAGAATCAGAAAAGTTTGATGGAAACTTTTTTAATCTCTGGGGTTTGCACATGTGTTTTATGAAATTTGAGTGATTGCAACATTTCTGGTTATATTGACAGCATTTCTAGCTGTTCCAATGCATCCAGGAGGCTTGAGAAAGTTAGATTTGGCTTTCATTTCACCGAAATCAGAGATCGTCATACACAATTGCGGAACTGGGGTTTTTAAGCTCAAATCTGACAACCAGCTTGCATATTTGGTGTTTTCAATCAATATTGCAGGTTCCAGCATGCCATTTCTTGTCATAGGTATCTGATTCAACCTTTGCATGTCATTTTTTGGTTGCTGGTGTCATTTTTTATTGCTAAAGGCATTGTATTTACATTAAAACTACATCTTCTATACATCAACAAGAAAAATGCCTTTTGGGTTTTGTTCGCAGCATAGAAAAACCATCTGGGTATCTTTCCATTTTTGCATGCAGTCTATATATTTTGTAGAAACATGCTTAGAAAGATACAACAGGACCCCTCTCCGTTGACAGTTGTAGTTTTGAAGGCAGTTTTCAAATGCTCCGTTCTTGCTCATATAGACTCCTTTTCTGACGAATTATTTTTTGATTTTGGCTATTTTTTTGTGATCTATGTACTAGTGCAGACATTGTTTGGTTTTGATGCCAATAGTTTTTAGAAATTGCAAATTCTCAGTCGTGACATTGCACAATTTTCGTTTTGGGAACTTCGAAGGATCATAAGTTTCACATACGACCTCGTATCGAGGCGATTCTTTTTTTGAAAGTGCATAATTTTTTGAGTAGATCACAGTGGTGCTATTTATGTTTTTAGATATTATGCCAATATTGTATTTTCAGCATATGCTCTTCATGAGGGTTTTGTAATGCATTGAAATCAAGACCACTTAGTATTTCTTGCTAGTGGCAGTTGTAAATGCACTAATATAAAGTGCCAAATCATATTTTATTGGGGGGGTTCTTTGATTGAGTGAAAAGGGGGGGTTGTCTTGGTTGGGTTCTCTTCTTTTTGACACTTCTCTGCATTTCTTCATCATGGATCAAACAAATCTGCCCATCCTAACTCTATACAATTATTTTGAGTGGAAATCGCGCATGAAAATTCATTTAAGGAAAGCTGGACTAAATAGGATAACTATGGGACTTGAAACTGAACCTGTTAAAGATGAAGATAAGCCTAAGTGGTTTAGCAAATGTGATGAAGCATATGGAACATTATGTCTGTCTGTTTCTCCTGATTTGCTCTTGTAGATTAGGAAATCAAGTTAGGTTCAAAATACAAATTAAATGCAAATAACACAAAGAGTTATACCTCAAATATGAAGACCCAATCTCATCAAGGGAGAGGAGAGCTTGTACCCAAGAGCTCCTAAGACATGATAATCCCTAGATAAGTGATTCAATGTGCAATGCTATCCTAATTATGCAACTCATAATTTTAGCTCAAGTGGACATTTGGACATGGTAACATTACTTAAAAATTGGATCCTCAAATGGGTTGAGAGATGTATTTATAGATTTTTGGAAGGGATTTTGATCCAAGGGTGGAGATTGATTTGGGAGATCAATGGTGGAGGATAAAAGTGATGTGGAGGGCCTAGATGAGATCTTGGAGGAATGGAGGGCTATGAATAAAAGTGAATCTTTTATTCATTTTGGGGAAATGAGGAATTAAATGAGCATGGGGGTGAAGTATTATTTTTGAATTAAAGATTCATATGGGGAATGTAAAATTAATTAAAAATTTATTTGGGGATAAGTGGAGATAAATGAGGTATGGGGATGTAAGAGGAATTAATTGTGATGTGGGATGTTTTAAAATAAAAAATTAACTTATGTGGATTTATTTCAATTTTTTATTTGGAGGATGTGGAGAAGGGTGTTAAACTAGGTTTGACCACCCAAATGAGAGGTTAGGATTAAGTAAACATAGGTTTTATTTAATTAATCCTAAGGCTAGGATGAGGTAGGCTAGGGTAGGCAATTAAATAATAGCTATTTAATTGTCTAGGATAGGGATAGGTTAATTAATAGGCTGAATTAATTAGTTAAGCATGGTTTAGCTAATTAATTGGATTTAGTGAGGAGAGGGAAATTGAAATAATAAATATTGCATATTTGTTAAATCAATTGGCTAAGGCTTGAACTATTGAATTAATAAAATTAATTCAATTGTTGGGAACAAAATGATAGGAAATTGGTTGATGAAGGGATAATTAATTAAATAAAAAAATAATTAATTGAATAGAGGGGAAATTGATGTGTTTAGGGATGTCAGGAGTCGATTTGGTGGTTGAGACATTTTTAGGTGTCTACATTTGCCCCTCTTTGACGTGGCGTTAGGACCTAGGAGGGAAGTGGCATCAGGTTGAAGAAAAATATGCCCCAGCTGTCAAGAAGGAATGAGATGGGTAAGGGATGCCCCCTCGAGAGGTCGGTGGGAAAAAAGTAAAATTTTCTAGCTGAGTTCTTGAAAGGACACGATGGGAGTGAAAGTTGGATAGGGGATGGAAAAAGAAGATGATAGGAAGAAAAACGAAGGAAAAAGGCTGAGATCTGCACCTTGGAGGGAAAAAGAGGGGGTAGAAGGATGACATGGCCCACTATATTAGGAAAAGTGGGCCCTTAGAGTGCCACATTTGCACATTTTGACTTTGGAGAAGAAGGAGTGAAGGAGAGATGGCAGAGAACAACCCCCAGTTCCCTCGACTTCGACACATCTCAGAGTAGTTCCGATCATTTGGCTGGGCACCAGAGGCTGGACCCCAGGTAGGGTCTAACCCTGACTTTTCCATTTTTTCATTTTTGTCGCTCTTTGGGGTCTGGGAATTAGGGTTAGATCACTTAGCGTGAAGGATAGGATGGATTAGCGCAATCCTCTGGATTAGTGCTATCCGCCAGGGTAGGATTAGGGTGGTTTGTCACCATTTACCTGGTATTTTAGCGCTATCTCATGAAGCAGTGCAATTTTTTAGAAGAATAGAGTTTTGGCGTTTTAGCGCCAAATAGGTGTTATGGTAGCACTATATTGTGAAATAGCACCATTTTGTATAGTAGTGCTATTTTTCATTTTAGTGCAATATATTATATATGCACTTTTTCTAGGATTGGTTTTATTCACTGGATTAGCACCAAGTGACAAATCAACGCCATCTTGTAAAATGGCGCCAAGTATGCTGCGTAGTAGCACCATGTTTTGGATTAGCACAAATTGTATTGCGTAGTGGCGCTATTTCCTATAATAGCACTATTTAGAAGAAGTAGTAGTGCCATTTTTAAAATGGTGCAAAGTGTTGTCTATTTTGGTACCAAATGATTCTGGCTTTTAGATGTTAGAAGAAAGGGGTTGATTTAGAAAAGGATAGGTCGATATCTAACCAAAAAGTTGTGGATGACATCATTTATAGTGTATTCACAAGAGCAACATGTTCCATCTGTGATGGCCCTGTTCGACCATTTTGATGATGCCACACGTGCTCGACTGGCTAGGTTGGGTCTTTTGACCATGGCGTCGATGCCAGTGCTACGAGCTCATCGAGCTCTGATGACAACATTTGTGGAGTGGTACCATTCAGAGACATGCAACTTTTTGTTGCCGACCAGAGAGATCACCATCACACTTGAGGATGTTTATCGCATCCTCAAGTTACCTATTCGTGGCCAACAAGTGAGGTATGACATGAGGAGGGGACGGAGGGCCCTGATCAGAGTATTTGGCGAGGACCATATTGTGCTATTAGCAGATGGTCGGGAGATGAGCTACGAGGGGACATTGGCTATGGGTATAGATCCCTTTGCCTTATTCCTATGTGCTTTGATTGGTGGTGTGGTGATGCCGGATAGGCATGGCAGGGGTTTTTTAGTTGGCTGGGGGGAGATGATCGAGGGGATGGTTAGGGATGAGACTGTCTATGCCTGGGGACCAGTGATGTTGGGGTAGCTGTATCATGAGATGCATACAATTGTTTATCTCCATGATTTAGTGTTGTTAGCTAGGGTGACTCTGCTGCATGTGTGGATTTGGGAGCACATCATAGTTACATGGCCAACATGCGGGTACTATCACCATCCTTTTGAGGCATTTGTGTTTTTATATCAGGATGCCGAGTACACCTATACTAGATAGGTGCGGTATTGGAGGTAGATGCTGGATGATGTTATTCAGGTGACCTAGCGACCCTACATCGGAGTGGAGCCATGGCCTAATGATGATATCCACATGCCGTTTACATTTCAGTAGCAATACCTGATGGGTCGAGGAGACCATACCATAGACATGTACTTGCCGTCATGGGTGATGCAGCAGTTCAAGTTGCGGCAGGATACTCCGCAACAGATGGCTATCTTCACATGGACCCCACGTGATGCATGCTTCTGGCTTGCAACCATACAGACATAGGTTGTGCTAGATGATTTTGCAGCCTTATGGCCAATGTGATGGGATTAGTAGAGCACAATCAGGGATGCAGGCACTACCCCTGCATACGATATATGGTGGTAGATGTGGCAGCTAATTCTGTTTACGGATCCGGCCGAGGCAGTACCTATGGAGGAGGTAGTAGGCTCAGGGGATGATGATGGGGATGATGACTCTAATGGGAATGATTTCTTGGAGGGTGAGGAGATCGTCACAGACTACATCATGGAGGTTGGGAGGGATGGAGAGGAGAGGGTGGTTGGGGGGCATGGGCAGCTGATGGATGTGCTAGTGGCAGCGGCAGCTGGACAAGGTTAGGTGGGCCAGCAGGTAACTGTACAATAGGTGCATGTTGAGTAGGTTTAGGTTAGAGTGGGCAAAAATATAGAGGGCCTTGACATTGTGGAGGATAGCCGAGGGTGGATAGGGGTGATCTACCCCCACCATAGGTAGCGCAGCAGCAGGTTATAGGGCAGCAGGCAGAGGTAGGCCCCTCAGGGATAGCTGGAGAGGCAGAAGATGAGAGGCTCACACCACGTTGGCGGCCTCAGGGTGAGGAGGAGGAGATGGAGACCTTACAAGCATAGCTGGCCAGCCTGTAGGAGGCATTGGAGAGCCAGGAGGCTGAGTTGGTTTAGTTGCAGGGGGCATTAGCATTATTAGATAGATCAGATGGACAAGTGGCTGCGTTGCAGGCACAGTTAGCCCAGGCTCAGGGTGATATACAGGTTTTGACCAGAGAGCGGGATGTAGCCCTTGCGAGAGCACAACAGGTAGAGATTACATTGTAGACTTCTGGTATTGGTATGGCCCTAGTGTTGACAGTGATGCAGACTCAGTTGTCCCAGGCACAGACATAGTCATATCAATTACAGGGACAACTGACTCAGGTTTAGGGGGATTTGACAGAGGCCAGAGCGCAGTTGGAGTATTATTGGGGCCTCTATTACGCGTCAGTACCAGCAGAGCAGTGTGCCCCGAGCTACAACTAGGTCAGTGGGTCGAGGGCATCTCGGTCACACAGATCTAGATCAGTTTAGAGCATTTAGCAGGCAATGCCGGCTCCTTCACATGTGCCCTAGTAGGTGCCATAGGTTTAGGTTTGGTTGCAGCCATAGCCACCACCACAGGCAGGACCACAGCCATAGGCAGGATCATAGCCACAACCAGGATTATAGCCACCACCAGGGTCAGGATCCCCCACTCCCTCAGAGAGAGGGTCGTCTATGTGACATTTGTATTATGTTAGCCCTTGGAGGCATTGTATCAGGACACTATATATATATTTTGATGTATATATGAGTGATGTACATTTTTGCGATGATGATATATGATATGATGCTTTTTGATGGTCTATTATGTTTGTTTATGATGTTCTATGATGATTATGATGATGCCTATGTGGATGGATGCAGTATGCTTTATGGATTAATATGTTATAGATGGTTATATTTATTCAATATTATTTTTGATGTTATGGATGTACTTATGATGGATGTAATGAGAGTTTACTTATTTTGATATATGTATGGTTTGTGATCTATGGACTATATGATGTACAATGCAAATAAACATTTATTATGGATGTAAAAAATGTGATGCAATGGAAATGTATGTTTATCTAACTAAACACCTATTATGTATGGAAATATGGATATGCAGTTAAATGTTTGTTAAATGCAGTTAAATGATTATGATTGTGATGATGTAATGTAACTAAATGTTTTATGAGATGATGCAATGTGATGATACAAATTTAAAATGCACCTATGTGATGACAAACTTAGATAAGTATGATATGATTTGGAATGTTTTTGTATAATGTGAAAAATGAACCTAATGATATGATATGTAACTTAAGGAAATCTAAAATGAGCCTAAAGGAGATGATATGCAACTTAAGAAAATCTAAAATGAACCTAAATGAGATGATATGCAACTTAAGAAAATTTAAAATGAACCTAAATGATTATGCAACTTAAAGGATTAAAATGAACCTAAATGATTATGCAACTTAAATGATTAAAATGAACCTAAATGATTATGCAACTTAAATGATTATGCAATTTAAAGGATTAAAATGAACCTAAACGATTATGCAACTTAAATGATTAAAATGAACCTAAATGATTATGCAACTTAAAGGATTAAAATGAACCTAAATGATTATGCAACCTAAATGATTATGTAACTGATATGTGATGATATGGGAGATGCTAGGTGAGATGCAAAGTGGGTGATATGTGAGATAATCAAGTCTTGATACACATGATGTTCTTTGTTTGACCATGAGTGGTGGGGTTGTGTGAAAGGGGACTAGGTGGAGAGAGGATAGGGGTGTATGGATGGGTGTATGGATAGGATTGGGAGCGTCTAGAGGATGGGGGTGGGTATATGAGAGAATTGTTAGGTCGTATGACACCACGTCATTGAGGGGGGATTTACTTTGGTTTAGGATGTGTTAAGTGGGAGTGAGATGGGTAAGTTGGATTAGTGAGGGGATTTTAGATGGGGGGGATAGGACAGGTGATTATGAAATCTAGGCCCAGATGGTATAGTTGAATGAGTGAGTAAGATGGTGATTTTGAGCTAGTAACAGTAGTTGCATAAGATTAATTGAGAGCATTCCTTAGTTTACTATAGAAATGTAGGATATAGTTCACAAAGGTATAAAATGACCTAGGTGATGATATATATCCCACAATTGCATGGACTAGACCTGTAAACAATAGGTTGACTTCATGCGTGCCCAAGGTAGTATAATCTTGCCTTCCCTAGGAAGGGGACTCATAGCGAAGAGTGTCCATAGTGCATATAAGGTATTTGATGCCTGTATATACAAATGAGGCACGTTGTACTAGAACTGACCTGGGCTTCAAGATATGAATACTATTCTTGGAGTAATGAAACCAACCCACAAGCACAGCATACAGAAACAATGACCTTGTCTACTCTAGTTGTTGTCCTCTACTTACCATGATATAATGAGATCAAGGTAGCTTTGGAGATGATTGAGAGTGAGACAAAAAAGATAAAAATCAATAATAAAAAAGACCAACCAAAAAGATACAAATAGCCTTTGTGTACTCTTGCCAAGAGACATGATGATAGAATGACAGATTTTTGTCCATTGTGGGAAAGATATATCCTAGGACGTAGATCAGTTGGATTTGATTGGAAAATTTTTGGAAGATGGGCAAAAGAACAGTTTGACTAGGTGTATGATTATAATTGGTATGCTGATTGAGGATTTTTGTGTTTAGGGATGATGGTTCAAAGGTATACTTAGCATGTGTATCATATAGTGGGTCTAGCAAGCTGAGTGAGTGGGGACCATCCAAACGGATTGGATGGGTGCATCCTATGTACCTGAGTACTGGAAACATCCTTTGTATTCTAGACTGCCTACATACCCTGTATCCACAGGATCAAGGTACTTTCAAGATGCGGGTGAAATGAATATGTAGTTCTGGTATGACTTGATGATGTGGGAATGGTTCAGGATGAGTTTAGGATGGATGTGATGAGGATTGATGGATTTGGAGCGATTGATGCATGAGGGTGATGTTGCATTTGTTTTTGAATTTTTGATGGTTTTGTATTATTTTTGGATTTTTGATTTTGCGATGTTTTTGGATTTTTGATTTTTTGCGCTGTACTAGGGAAAGCTTACAAGGATCCTCGTTCCATGAATCAGGCTTGGGTGAGGTAGTGCAGAATGGGCGATAGTACTTGATGGTTTAGAATTCCAAGCCATGGGATGTATGCGATATGTAGTGTTGTGACGGGAAGAGGACTTATTAGATGGTAGAATCGGCCACTACACATGGTGCCTAAAATAGGTTTTCACCATGGTACTTATTCAAGGCATCACCGAAGTGATTTTCACCGTTGGAAGTTTTTATTGCACTCAGATTTTTCTTGATTTTTTGATTTTTTTAGTTTTTTTGTTTTTCTATTTTTTTGATTTTTTTGATTGGGATACTCGATGGGCTAGGTGTAGAATTTCTTTAGATGCAGAATGTTCATCAGCTCATCCAGAGGCTGTCCCTTAGGTGTTGCAAGCTGGTATGCTCCTGATCCATAGCTAGCTGTGATAACATATGGTCCTACCCAATTGGGTTCAAACTTGCCTTTCTTAGTGCGCTCTTGCAAGTTTTATGATTCTCCATAAGGACAAGATCACCTACTTCAAATTTTTGGGTTCTGATTCCTTTATTATAGCTTCTCCTGAGGCAATTTTGATAGGCTTGCGGGTGGTTCAATGCATTTAGACATTTCTCATCCAGGAGTTCTAGCTGATGCAACCTTGCGACTCGGTATTCCTCACTAGTGATTATGTTTTGCAGGGACACTCTTAAGGATGGGAGCTCAACCTCAATAGGTAAAATGGCTTCTGATCCAAAGACTAGGGAAAATGGAGTGGCTCCTGTGGGGGTGCGGATGCTTGTACGATATGCCCATAAGGCAAGCTAGAGGTGCCAGTCATGGCCAACTTCGTTGACTGTTTTCTTTAGGATGCAGAGGATGGTTTTTACTTGATCGTTTCCTTGAGGGTAATATGGGGTGGAGAAGTGGTGTTTGAAGTTGAATTTTTCGCACAAGGTGCAAACTTCTTGGTTCTTGAATGTCTTTCCATTGTTGGTGATGATGGAATGAGGAATACCATAGCAGAAGATAATGTAATGGAGGATAAACTTGGAGATTTGGGTTCTAGTGGTGAAGGTGAGTGGTATTTCTTCCACCCACTTGGTGAAGTATTTGGTAGCTGTGCTAATGAACTTATGGCCATTGGATGATGGTGGATAGATTTTCCCTACAAGGTCAAGTCCCCATTATGAGAAAGGCCACGGTGTCGTGATTGGTTGTAGTTCCTGTGCTGGTGCATGGATGAGATTGCCATGCTGTTGACATGGTAGGCATTTCTTGATAAACCGGTAGGAGTCTCGTTCCATTGTTGGCCAATAGTAACTGGTCCTTAGGATCTTTTTAGCAAGAGTGGGTCCACTTGAATGTGTCCCACAGATACCTGTGTGTACCTCTTGCAAGGCCACTTTAGGTTCCCTAGAGTCTATACATCATAAAAGTGTGCCCTCAAGACTCCTTTTGTACATGGTATCTCCTATAATGATGAAGTGGGAAGCTTGGCGGATGAAAGATTTTCATTGTGAGGTGGATAGGTTGGGAGGGATTATGTTGTCATGGAGATATAGGTAGGTTTCTTGATACCATGGGGATAGGGGACCAATGACTTCACACACGAGCTCAGATTGAGGCACATCATATGTGGGGATAGGGAGTTCTTCGATCAAGAATTTGCACCTCTTACTGTCTTTCTTCATGTCAACCAGGGACCCGATGGTAGCCATGGCATCTGCAGCTTTGTTATTTAACCTTGGGATCTACTCAAAGTGGATCTCGTCAAAATAATCTTTGAAGTCATCGACCATCTTTTTGTAAGGTAGGATTTTATCATCCTTGGTCTTGTACTCATTGTTTACCTATCGGATGACTAGTTGAGAGTCTCCATACACTGTCAGCTTCTTAATTTTCCATTTGAGTGCCATTCTGAGGCTTGTGATAAGGGCCTCATATTCTGCCACGTTGTTGGTACATGGGAATGTGATTTTGAATGACTTGGGGATTGTGTCACCTTGAGGGGTAACAAACAGGACACCTGCCCCTGAGCCTTTGTGTGTATATGATCCATCGAAGTACATCTTCCATGTTTTTGTAGCTGGTGTGATTGTCAAGATAGCTTCATCAAGAAACTCTGTTGGTGTAGGATGTTCTGTAGGAATGGGTGCTTCAGCCAGTAGATCAGCTATAACATGTCCTTTAATGGCTTATCTCTCAGTGTATTCAATGTCAAATTTAGTGAGAATCATGACCCATTTCACCATTCTCCCAGTAAGAGCAGCTCTATTTAGCAGATATTTTAATGGATTGATCTTGACGATGAGCTTGGTTTTATAATTGAGCATGTAGTGTCTTAATTTTTGTGAAGTGAAGACTAGGGCTAGACATGCTCATTCAATTTGCATGTAGTTGAGCTCATAGGATATCAGAGTGTGACTGATGTAATAGATGGCTCTTTCCTTTCCATGCTCATCATGCTGTGCTAGTAAGGCTCTGATAGCTCTTTGTTGCTAAAATGTACAATAGGAGAGGTTCACCTTGTCTTGGTGGAGTCAGAACAGGGGGATTAGCCAAGTATTCCTTCAACTAATCAAAGGCAGCTTGACACTGGGTGTTCCAGACAAAAGTTATATTTTTTTGGAGTAGATGCTAGAATGGTTGGCATTTATCGGCAAGTTGAGCAATGCACCGACGAATGGACTGGAGTTTTCCCTACAGACTTCTTAGTTGTTTCAGTGTTGTTGGAGAGGGCATTTCAATAATGGCCTTGACCTTTGTGGGATCTACCTTAATTCCTCTTCTGGAGACTATGTATCCCAAAAGTTTTCTGGAGGTGACCTTGAAGACACACTTCTTTGGATTTAAGCAGACATTGTATTGCTCCAAATGATCGAAGATCGTTGCCAATACATTCAGTTGTTCCTCTCTTGTCTTTGATTTTCCCAATAAGTCATCCTCATAGTCTTCCATGATGTGGTGAAAAAGGTCATGGAAGATGACAGTCATGGCTCTTTGATACATGGCTCTAGCATTCTTTAGACTGAATGGCATTACCACCAAGCAGTACGTCCCCCATGGACATATAAAGGATGTCTTATGTTGGTCTTCTTCTGCAATCTGAATTTGGTTGTACCCTGAAAAGCCATCCATTAGGGATAACATCTCATGTCCTACTGTGAGATCCACTATCATGTCAATGTTAGGCAATGGGAAGTCATCCTTTGGGTAGGCTTTGTTGAGGTCTCGGAAGTTAGTACAGCAGCGGATTCAGCCATCAGGTTTGGCTACTAGTACAAGGTTGGAAACCCATTCAGGATAATCAATTGGGCAAATCAACCCAACATCCAGTAGTTTCTTTAGCTCTGCCTTGACTAGGAGAGCCACCTGAGGGTTCATTTTTCTAAGCTTCTATTTTACTGGTTTTGCATTGGGGCATACTACAAGATGATGAACAACCAAAGCAGGATCAAGCCCTGGCATGTCTGCATAGGTCCACGCAAAATTGCAATTTCTACATTTGAAGAATGTTAAGAAGTTTTCTTGCTCGACTGTGCTGAGAGATTCCACCCTGAAAGTGATTTTTGGCTCTTCTTCTATCCCAAGATTTATCTCTTGGGCTAGCTCTACTAGGACGGGTGACTTGTCTGGATAAACCTTGTCTATCTTGGGAAGGCCCATGCTTCCATCTCCTAGCTCCTTGTTGAGGTTTTCACTAGGAGATACGTCTTTTGTTTTTACTTTTTTGGGATCTAACACTGCCATAGAATGGTTTTCACCATCAGATCCTTGTTTAATTTTTATATTTTTATGACTGGAAGTAGGGGTTGTCTCCCTGAAATAGGCATGCATATCAGGTTCCATGATGTATCCTACTCTGTGATCTCCCAAGGGGAAGTGATCTCTAACCCCCATCATTTCCACGATGGCTTCATCGTTTGGTGCTATGTCAAATATAGGAGGTCCCTGTTGGTCCCAGTCTATGAGGTTGGGATATACCAGTGGTAAGTCATTGGATGACGAGGCAAGAGTGGTGACTGTGTAGATGGTGCATATGGATGAGTTGAAGAAATTGACAAAGTCACTAAAGGAGTCTTGAAGGCCCATTTCGTTGATGTTGTCAACTTCCAAGGAGACCGTAGTGACCTCGACTAAGATACATTCACCGGTAGTGAGGATACGTTGAGGTTGACCATATCCTAACCCTTGAGTATAGGGGTCTTGTTGCTTGAAGTGGTTCCACTATCCCCTATTCATGAAGGCCAATTTTGCCTTGTCCTTTATAACCCATGCTTTTGACAATTTCAGACCCTTTACCATAGATTTCTATTAGGATGGTGGGGGCTTCTTGCTCAGGCTCTTCATCCTTATATAGCCAGGATGAGATATCTTCAAGCACATCCTGATCGAGGAGATGTTTCTTTTCAAAGATGGGTGATGGTTTGCACTTAATAACGACTGTGTTGGCTGCTTCTATCTTTGGGATGCCAAAGGTTTTAGGATTGGGTAATGTGCCTACACAAAAGGTACCGTGTAGGTCATATTCCCCACATCCCATGTCACTGAGCTTGATCTTGACCTCAGGTGGTGGAGGTGCTTGGGATGAAGTGGTGACAATATTTGCAGGATCGATGTATGAGGTGGATGTTGTAGGATTGGCTTTAGTGGTAGCTTTGTTATATGGGCAGAAGGTATGGTTATGGCCTTCCAAGAAACTGCAGTATTGGAAGGGGCGGGGGTTGGCATAGTCAGTGACTTCTGTGCCGTTGTGAGGGAATTTGAGGCATTGATGGAATGTGGATGGGATGGCTTGCATGGCATGAATCCATGGTCTATCAAAAAGAATGTTGTAGGGGAGGTCAAGATCAAGAACTTGACATTTTGTTTCCAGTATTTTCTATCCCACTTAAATAGGGAGCTTGATGGTGCCTTCAAATAGTTGTTCAGTGTCATCATAGCCTTTGATTGTGATGCACTTGCTAGTGTCTACAACCACATCAGAGTATCCAAAGTGTTTTAATAATTTAAGAGTGCATATGTTTAGGCCAGAGCCACCATCTATTAAGACTCTTTTAATGGTGTGTTTGTGGATACGGACTTTGATGTGTAGGGCATCGTTATGTAAGTGCTTAGAACCAGGAAGATCCTTTTCTGAAAATGTGAGATGGTGAGGTGCGGCGATATGTCCTACCATGGCTTGGAATTGAGTCACATTCAAGTTGGCGGGAACTTGAGTTTCCAAGAGGGCTTTATCAAGGATGTCTTTATGAAGGGGGGATGTGCGGAGCAGCTCAAGTATGGATATTTGTGTAGGGGTCTTTCCTAGATGCTCTAGGAGGTTATACTGATTGGTAGGATATGGGCATGTGTTTGGAGGAGGGGGCAAGATCTGATGTGGATGCAGGTGTTTGTTCGGTGGTAGGGGTTGTGCGGATAGATACACGGCCATGACAGGTTGCCACAGCGCAATTAGGTGCTTGTGTCTGAATAGTGACTGTGTTAACATGGTGAGATGATGGCTCTATCCGCCCTAACATAGAGTCATACATTGTAGGAGGTGGGGTGACGTTGTATGCTTGATTGGATGAGGATGCTTTATTATGGTTAGGAAGTGGATCCTTGTAAGCTCCAAGATTGGCATTTGCCGATGGTGGGGTAGTTAGATCAAGGCTGACTAAATTTTGATCTATAAGGTCTTGGATGCAATGCTTTAGTTACATGTAGTCTGCCGTTTTATGATCCACAATGCGGTGGTATTCATAGTAATCATTTTCATTGTACCATGTGGCCTTGAGCTCATTCTCTTAATAGGGTCTAAAATGTGGGAGTGTGATCAAACCTTTCTTGAGACATCTATCGAGGATGTCCTCGATGGGTTCCCCTAAGGGTGTAAATTGCCTTCGAGGTTTACGTGGTTTAGTTTGCCCCCTTTGGTTATTTACATTGGTTGCATATGTATGTGTAGGTGTTTGGTTCTGTACATGCTGGATGGCTTTCACATCTATGACACCATCGTTCAAAGTGTTCTTGTTCTCCCCCCAATAGTGTGGCTTGTCATTTGATTGCGTGTTGGCATTGTTGTTTGTATTAGGGGTGTTGTTATGGGGTTTGTTGTTGTTGTTGTTGGATTTATAGTCATACAATTTGATGGAGCCCTTGGCGATGAGGGTCCGTTCGATGGTAGTACCTTTGTCGATGACTTCCTCAAAGGTAGAAGCACAAAGGATTTGTAAATGGAACCCTAATTCCTGATTAAGGTTGGTCATAAACATGGTGACAAGTTGTTTTTCAGTAATTGGCCATGGGAATTTGCTTGCTAAGCTTCTCCACCTTTGCAAGAAAAAAATGAAGTCTTCTCGATTCTTTTGTTTGGTGTTGCAAAGGTCTTTCATAGACATCTCATGCTTGAAGTTGTAGGAGAAATGGTTTACAAATTTTTCCACAAGCTCAGGGTAAGTCCTAATGCCTAGGGGAAGATGTGCGAACCATTCAGCGGCTTGACCGCTGAGGCTTCTTGGGAATAGTCTCATTAGATAGGTATCCTTATTTGAGACTTCTAAGCAAGCAATGTAGAACTCCCTAAGGTGGTCCCTAAGGTCTGCCTTCCCCTTGTACTTGTCAAATTTTGGCGTTTCAAAGTTCTTGGGGAAAGGGGGCATGTACAATGTACGATCAAATGGATAGGGGCAAATATCCTGAAAGGAATAGTGCTTGCACTTGCCCCCAGTTTGCATATCATCTACCTTTTGGATTAGGGTCTGTACAACAGTTGTGAGATCCTATGGTGGTGGTGGTTGTGGTGTGTAGGCTTGTTGATTGGTGATATGTTGGAGATGAGGTGGGATTTGATGTTGGAGATTTGTTTGGTTGAGGTTTTGGTACTGCGGATTAGTGTTTTGGTTGATTTGTGCTTGATGTTGTTGATATGTGTAGAGTTGTTGGAGAATATGTAGTGGTATTTGGGATTTGGGATTATGTTGATTTGATGATGTGATGGGGTTTTGTAGATATGTGGCATTGGATGGATTGACATTAGATGAGTGGACATTAGAGGGGTTGGTTGTATTGTAAGGTGGTTGTGAGAATAACTGTCTTAGGTAGGTGATGGTTTGAGGATTGGGTGGAGGTACACTCGTGGAGGTACTTGCATGAGTGGTGTTCCCTTGTATGCCTAAGGTGATTTGTGGGATGGAAGTGGTTACGCTAGTTGTGATAGTTGATGTGGTGACAGGTTGGGACGTAGTAAGATTGGAGGTACTTGTGGGAATCATGGATGTGGTAGCGGTAGTGCTTGTGGAGGTGGTAGATGTGGTGGGTGTTGATGTTTGTGAGATGATAGGTTGGGTGTTTGATGTAGATGCTTGGGTATAAGAATGAGGTAGGAATGATTGTAGAGGTGGATGTTTGGGATGCTGTCATGTTATGAGGTAGTTGAGCACCAATTTTGAGGAGATGATCAAAGTATCTATTTGGATTTGACCTTAGGATTTTGTCAAGTAGGTCCATGCTATCGGCATCTTGTGTAAAGCTCAAGACATCTAGATCATCTTGGGACATGGTGGGGATGTTTTATGTTGGTGGTGGTGGTGGTGGTTGTGGTAAGAAATGGAAGGGATTTTCATTGGGATTATATGTGGGGATGTGAAAGTATGTAGGTGGGTTGTATGTTTGATTGATGGGTATGTTGCTGCTATTGGTGTTAGGCATTCCTATGCCACCCAGATTCTGCCATTTCTTGATTCTTTTTGTGTTGTGATCTTGTTATGGGTATGCACATGTATGGATTTGATTTCTAGGAGTAGAGTGAGATGGGGGATGGAGACCTTAGAGAATCGGATTGGTTGTGTTGGACCCAAGGATGGATGTGGTAGTAAGATGGAGAGGGTGAGTGTAGTAAGATGAAGGATTGAAAAGAGAAAGGTGTTAAGCTAAGGGTGATACGAATGGATGGTATTGACTTTTGCACAAATTTGGACCAAAGGTGGATGATGGATGATGTTTGTTTGAGGATGATTTTGATGGGAGGGGTTTTGGTTTTGATGTTGATTTTGATTGATTAGGATGATGTTTTTGGGAAGGATTTGACGGTCAACAAGTTGAGCTTTAGGTAAGATCTAGATTTTGTGTTGGCACAAAGGGATGTTTCTCTTTGTTTAGGGTAGACTAATGACCTTATGCAAAGAAGGATGACTATTTCACTTGGAAGGTAGTCTATTGACTCTCCAAGCAAGATATGATGTTAATGATGAGATCTAGATCTATCTTTTAGCTCAAAAAGGATCACGAGTTTTGGTCGATGATTTGTTGATGGGCGTTTTGATTTGGAAGATTTTGGATTTTGATTTTGGAATGTTCTTGGGAGATTTTGAATATTTATTTTGGTCCAAAAAGGAATGCAAAGATCAATAGGGGTGAATAAATATGGTCTTGAGCAAATTATGATATAGTAAAGGGTCCAATAATGATGACAGTGGATTCTCTAAGGCTTGAATGATGGTATGTTTTGGAAAATTTTGAGGAGAAAGTGGATGGGGTACAGACAGTTTTTTGGAATGTAAATATGGATTATGGCAGAGCAGATGGTGAAGATCACAACTAAATGGGTCTTAGTCTTAGGCAAGTCAATCTGGAAATAGCACCAATCCACAGGTGAAATGGTGCCAAAATCAGAAAGAGATGGCACTAAAACAAGGTAGTGTTGGTCAGGTCTCTGAAAAGACTGATTTTTGGTGACAAATTTGATTTTTCTTTGGTTTGATGTTTGAGCAAATGATTTGGTTTGTCTCTTGGCAAGTTTGTTGCAAGCAATTCAAGCACAGTAATCATACAATAATCAAGATTTTGTTTTGTTTTTGTGAAAAAGATGTGTGATTTTATTCAACAAGCACTTTGCACAACCTAAGGTGAAGATATGACAGTATTTGTTGAATCCCCTAGCTGCACCTATTCAAAGCGGGTAGCTCCAGGATCTTGGTAGCACTAGCTCCTCCTTACAATTGCACACACTTCTCATGCATACCAAGATCTAGGTTTCTTATAAGTCTTGTCCCTCACCAAACCTTTAGATTATCCCTGCTACCTTAGCTAAGAACCGCATGAATTGGGGCCACTTCAAAGGTTTCCCTTCTGCATCAACAAATAGAAGGATTTTGGCTTGCTAAAAAATGGTTCTTAGTAAGTGCTTTCATTCAAGTGGTTATACATGCAGCAGCGCTACTCTCTGTTATGGAGTCTCCCAGCCTCCAAGGGTTGGGCCTTGGAGGGTTTTGGGGGAGGTTGGCTGTCGGTATAACACAACAACAACTATTGCTTGTGACTTTCATCCCAAACACCTTATTTTATATAGTGGCTTGAAAGAGCTTGGCTTTAGCTTGTTGCCGATTGGGTCGTTCCCACCTTTCGAAGTGGGGTGGTAGGCCCTCTAAGGATTAACAAAAGCAATACAACCACAAAAATGCTTTTGATCCCCAAGTTCATATAAAGATGCGAGGGGAGAGCATATGTCAGTTTTAGAAAATAGTGCTAATACAGAGACCCAATGGCGCCACTGCGAACAACAAATGGCGACACTGACAAAAAACAATCTGGAAACCTGACACCCTATACAGATAGCACCAATTTATCAGATAGCACTAATATCAGACTCATAAGGCACCAGAATAGAATATGGTGCTACAATTCTTTATAGAAGGCACTAAATAATATGATAGTGCTACAATGATATATAGAAGGTGTTAGAATATTAAATAGTGCTAATATCGATGTAGTAAGGTGCCACTACACATGCTGTCAAGTGGTCTAGTCTTAGTTGTGGATAGTGCCAATCTAGGTGCCGATAGCGTCGATATGAGTTTGAGTGTGCCCATCCTACAAAAATAGGTCTTCCAAGTGGAAAAAGGAGGTTAGGCTGCACATAGAAGAGGTCCTGTTAGCATTGTTAGTCTTGACAAGTGAAAAATAGGACAAAATAGAAGCCAAAATGCATGCTTAGATTTTACAAAATTTTTGGCATAACCTCCTTTTCCTTTTTGAAGATTTCTGTAGAAACAGAGAGCAACTAGACACAAAAAATAGCAGGAAGATCATTAAAAAGAGACATGTGAGTGGAAGTTAGAATGGAAAATGCTCCACAGAGATGGCACTAAAACAGTAGATAGCACTAAAACATGCCAAAGATAGCGCCACTACACAGGGTAGATGGTGTTGCACCTGCAAAAACACGTCTAGAGCATAAAAACTCATAAAAAACTGATTAGATTTGCACCTTGTGGGTCCCACCAGGTGTGCCAATGTAGATGAGGAAATCAAGTTGGGTTCAAAATACAAACTAAATGCAAATAACACAAAGAGTTATTACTCAAACATGAAGACCCAATCTCATCAAGGGAGAGGAGAGCTTGCACCCAAGAGCTCCTAAGACATGATAATCCCTAGATAAGTGATTCAATGTGAAATACTATCCTAATTATGTAACTCATAACTCTAGCTCAAGTGGACATTTGGACATGGTAACATTACTTGAAAATTGGATCCTCAAATGGGTTGAGAGATGTATTTATAGATTTTTGGAAGGGATTTTGATCCAAGGGTGGAGATTGATTTGGGAGATCAATGGTGGAGGATAAAAGTGATGTGGAGGGCCTAGATGAGATCTTGGAAGAATGGAGGGCTATGAATAAAAGTGAATCTTTTATTCATTTTGGAGAAAGGAGGAATTAAATGAGCATGAGGGTGAAGGATTATTTTTGAATTAAAGATTCATATGGGGAATGTAAAATGAATTAAAAATATATTTGGGGATAAGTGGAGATAAATGAGGTATGGGGATGTAAGAGGAATTAATTGTGACATGGGATGTTTTAAAATAAAAAATTAACTTATGTGGATTTATTTCAATTTTTTATTTGGAGGATGTGGGGAAGGGTGTTAAACTAGGTTTGACCACCCAAATGAGAGGTTAGGATTAAGTAAACATAGGTTTTATTTAATTAATCCTAGGGCTAGGATGAGGTAGGCTAGGGTAGACAATTAAATAATAGCTATTTAATTGTCTAGGATAGGGATAGGTTAACTAATAGGCTGAATTAATTAGTTAAGCATGGTTTAGCTAATTAATTGGATTTAGTGAGGAGAGGGAAATTGAAATAATAAATATTGCATATTTATTTAATCAATTGGCTAAGGCTTGAACTATTGAATTAATTAAATTAATTCAATAGTTGGGGAAAAAATGATAGGAAATTGGGTGATGAAGGGATAATTAATTAAATAAAAATTTAATTAATTGAATAAAGGGGAAATTGATGTGTTTAGGGATGTCAGGAGTCGATTTGGTGGTCAAGACATTTTTAGGTGTCTACAGCTCTTTCACATTGAGTCTTTGAATACACCAAATGAAATCTGGACAAAGCTAGAAAAATTATTTGGCATAGAAGATTCAATGAGGGGTTATATGTTGGAAAATGAACTAATTAGTTTAAGTCCAGGCAATTTCAACACAATCCAAGATTTCTTCACTAAATTGAAATCACTAAGGCTGTAGTTAAAACAATGTGGAATTAAAAAGAAAGATGAACAACTAATTCTTAGTATTCTCTCTAAGCTAAGTTTAGAATATTCTATGTTTGATTCTACTTTCTATGCTACTAAGGGTACAATTGGTACTCAATTCACCATGCCATCTTTAGATGATTTTGCTGTCAGTCTCACTCGAGAACATGACAAGCTAATCTAGATGGGCACTCTTAAGTCCTCTAAGTCACATGCCTTGACTGCCAACCAAGGCACAAAAGAACAGAAAGGACAATGTAGTAAAAACAATAGTAAGGATAATAAACAGAAGAATAGAAAGGAGAAGAAGGATCAGATATTGGTTGCTTCAAAAGAAACTAATGAGACCTAATCTTCCAAGGGAGACAAGCCTAAGAAAGAGAGGGTCCAATGTACCTATTGTAAAAGACCTGGTCATGATGAACATAAATGTCTAAAGAAACAAATTGATCACTTGACACACATTCTTGAGAAGAATAATATCAGTGTTCCTGAGTCTATCAAACAAAGTTCTAATGAGGGGTCTAATAAGGCAAAAGAAAATAGCAAGAGGAAAGGAAAGGGCAAGGCCCTTGTTGCAGTTGCTTCTTCACCATCCACTTGGGTTCTTAATTCAGGTACTTCGCACCACATGTTTTCATCTAAGGAAGAACTTGCATCTTTAGAGCCATGTACTATGCCTTCTATTTTGATCGGTGATGACACTCCTATTGAGGTGTGTGGGAGAGGGTCTGTTGATGTGGGGGATGGCACATTCCATGATGTTCTTTGTGTGCCCTCATTATAAACTAATCTCCTATTGATATACCAAATCACTCACACAGGTTCAGGGAAGCGGGTTGAGTTCACCCCTGATTCAGTGGAGATTCGTGACTTGCACAGTGGTTCTACAGTTGCAGTTGGGAGAGCAGATCATCAGTCATGACTCTATCTATTTTCTCACTTTGTTCTTGATCCTCCTTTGACTATTATGCTCACTCATTCTAATGATGTGAGTAGATTATGGCATGAGTGGTTTGGCCATCTTAACTTCCACTACTTGCGGTAGCTCAACCAACAGAGCATGGTCACATGGTTGCCTTCAGTTTAGTTTTCAGGTGGCATTTGCCAAGGTTACATTCTTGGTAAGCATCCTAAGGAAAAGTTTGACAAAGGGAAGGCATGGAGAGCTTCACAGATACTAGAGTTAGTTCACAGTGATTTGGTTGGTCCATTTTAGCATCCTTCTTTCAGCAGGGCCTGATATGTCCTCACATTCATTGATGACTTTTCTTGATATACTTGGGTGTACTTTCTCAAATAGAAGTCAGAGGTATTTGATCATTTTTAGGACTTCAAAACTTTTGTAGAGAAGTAATTTGGGAAAGCCATCAAAGTTTTGCGCACTAACAATGGTGGTGAGTATGTCAACCATTGGTTTGAGAGGTTTTGCACTTCAGAGGGGATTGATTTGCAGCATTCAGTTCCATACAATCCTTAGCAAAACGGTGTTACAGAATGGAAGAATAGGTCCTTGAAGGAAATGGCAAACTACATGATTCACTCTAGATCTCTTGCACCATAGTATTGGGTAGAGGCCATTAACTATGCTTGTTATATCCAAAACCGTGTTCCTCACCGAGCCTTGAAGGGAGTCACTCCTTTTGAATCTTGGAGCAGTCAAAAACCATCAGTTAAGCACTTTCAAATTTTTGGTTCTCTTGCATGGGCCCACATTCTTGTAGAGAAATGCAAGGCCTTGGATCCGCAGAGTAGACCTTGCATATTTGTAGGTTATCCTGATGGTGTGAAGGGTTATCGGTTGCTCCACCCTACTACACATGAGTTGTTCATTGAGAGGAGTGTTCATTTTGAGGAGGGCTCTTTGAGATCACTTTCCATCACTTCTCCAACTCCTTCTACTTTGACATTGGAGTCACTTGGGATACATGACAGATCTTTTGATGAGTCAGATTCACCTGAGCAATCTTCTACCTCCACTTCTAATGCAGAGAGTGATTTAGAGGACTCACCTCCTTCCTCTCCTAGTCATCATTCAGAGGTTGATGATTCTCCTCCAGATTCTCCATCTTTCGGTCCAATTTGGGCTAGACAGACCTTGCAGTCTATAGGTGATTGGGTTGGGGATCCATCAGACACTAGGCAGACTCGTTCACAATTTCAGGATGCTCCACATGTCTTCATTGCTACTGCCTCAGATCCATAGTCTTTTCATGAGACTTTTGGTATTTCTGAGTGGGATACAACTATGCAGGAGGAGTATAGTTCCTTGATGAGGAACCACACTTGGGATCTTGTCCCTCTTCCTAAGGGAAGAAAACTTGTTCAATGTAGGTGGATCTATCAGACAAAATTTGCAGCAGATGGGTCGGTTGACAAGCATAAGGCTCGCTTGGTCGCCAAAGGATTCTCCTAGGTTCTTGGGATTGACTACTCTAAGATTTTTGTGCTAGTTGCCTGAATGAATTCCATCTGACATGTTCTTGCCATTGCTACAGCTAATTGTTGGGAAGTACACCAGATGGATGTGAAGAGTGCTTTTCTTCATGGTGACCTTCAGGAGGAGATCTACATGGAGCAGCCACAGGGATTCATTCAGGATTCTTCACTTGTGTGCCATCTTCAGAAGTCTCTCTATGGCCTTAAACAGGCTCCTTAGGCCTGGTATGACAAGATGGACTCATTCCTTCTATCAGTTGGGTTCACTCGGTGCCATTTTGATCCCAATGTCTACATTCTGTAGCAGGAAGATTCACTCCTATTTTTGGTTTTGTATGTTGATGATTTGCTGATCATAGGGAGTTCTTCATCCACCATTGGGGTTGTCAAAACTACCCTTCATGATAGGTTTTTGATGACTGACTTGGGCTTGTTGTATTACTTTCTTGGGATTGAGATCTTTTAGTCTTCTTCTGGGATCACCATCACATAGTCCAAGTATGATCTAGATTTTCTCTCATGGTTTCATATGGCTGACTGTAAGCTTGCTTTGACTCCCTTTCTTTCTAGAGTCAAACTTGAGGCTCAGTGTTCTTCTCCACTTGTTGATGGTACTTTGTACCAACAACTTGTTGGGAGCCTCATTTATCTGACTCATACGAGACCTGACATTTCATATACTATAGGCATGGTCTCTCGATTCATGCAGGAGCCTCATGAGCTACACTAGAAAGCAACCAAGTGGATCCTTCACTACATTCAGGGTTCTCATAGTTTTGGGATTCACTATGCAGTGAGCATTGAGCTTGACTTGGTGGGCTACATAGATTCAGATTGGGTGGGCGATTCTTAGGATCGTAAGTCTACTTCAGGTTACAGTTTCTCACTTGGTTCAGGTCCTATTTGTTGGTCAAGCAAGAAGCAATCTACTATTGCTCTATTTTCTACTGAGTCTGAGTATTGGGGGGCTGTGAATGCCACCACTGAGGCCATTTGGCTTTAGAATCTTCTCACTGAGTTTGGTATCTAGATCATATGGCCATCAGTCATATTTTGTGACAACCAGAGTGCCATTTAGATCTCATAGAATCCGGTCCATCATCAGCGGACCAAACACATTAAGGTCCACATGCACTACATCCGGGAGCTCATCCATGGGCATGTCATCGACCTTCGCTATTGTCCAACTTCTGAGCAGGTTGCTGATATCTTCACCAAACCCTTCACTGAGAGCAAGTTCCTTCATTTGCGAGCTTTTCTAGGGGTGCGGGATGCTTCATCTTCTGGGGGGCTTCTTCCTCTCACTCGAAGTCCTGACTCTCTACTTTTGGGGGGGTCTCCTCTCTCTCTATTTGGGGGGGGATTTTCTCTCTCTTTGGGGGGGTATTTTATGTACATGGGTACCTCATCAGGCTTGATTTGCTGGGATCCATTTCTACATCCACCTAAGCTTCGCTTATGGGGGGGTGTTAGTGTAGGTTTTTATTTCCTAGTGGGTTATTTATTTTTTCCCTATATTCCTAGGTTTTTCCTACACTTCTATTAATCTCACTTAGGTTAATAAAGCATGTCTTATTAGGTGAGTGGTTGCGAGGTGTCACCTTCCTACATGTGAGCATCCATTAGCTATCTTGGGAAGATTCTTTGCTATCTTTAGTCTGATAGATGGTTGCTCCTCATTAGTCAGTGTTGCCACCTCCTCCCTCTCCCTGGTCTATATAAGCATGCTACCTGGCTTGTATTTTGTATCTCTTACTTTTGCATCCTCTTAATTCTATTTTTCTTCTAGCATTTGCATTACTCTCTTGGAGACTAACTCTGTGTTGCTATTTTGATTTTGTATCATTTGCATTCATAGTTTAGATATCTATTCTTTGCACTAGTTTTCTGGGTTAATAATCTTTTTAGATTCTAACAATATACATCCTGTGGACTTAACCAATTATTCATTTTAACTCTGAATTCTAACAGGTCCAACTTCTATGTAAGGATAAAAATGTTACAAAATGCACACAAGTATGATGATGCAATAAACCCGATAACTCTTTTATGCGACCAACACAACAAAAAACATACAAATGACTTTATATATACAAATCCTCCCATAATACATTTCACCAAAAACATACCTATCTTGCAGAATATTTGGAATTTTAAACTGGTTCAAAAAACAACCCTTACTCATTTTTGACAAAGAATTCACCCCTATTCTACTCTGGTACTTAATGCTATTTTTCTTTATTTCCAACAAGGTTTGTAACTTTCACTTCCTTTTCCTTTTTACCACCAAGCAGACCCACACAAAAGAAAATAGCCATAGCCAAAATAGGGGTCCTCATTTTGCTAAGAAGTAAAATGGGGCATGTTGTGAGCATCACAATAGGTTCGAATTGATTTACTTCAAAACCCTAAGTTTCCTAGGTGAGTGAAATGATTTTGAATAAATCGAAATCAAACCCTAATTCTAATGCTTAATTAAAATTGAATAAAATAATGCATCCAAAGGTATGATGGTTGCATGATGAAATGGAATGGTAAAATGAATATCATAAAAAAAAATTCCATAAAACTAAAACCCTAAAATTTGGCAAACATTCGACAGCATAACGTATTTTCAACAATTGAAAGAAATATTTTAAAGGAGTTTCCCATAAAAATAATTAAGGCAAAAATTAATTAAATAAAGGATAAAATAATTTAAATAATTCCAAGGTCAAAATAAAGTTTACAACCCAACAAAATATAAAATTTGGAATTAAATAAAAGACCAAATTAAAGACTTGGTAATTAAGTCCTTTAATAAATATAATTTCGACAATTATATTTATTAATTAACTCAAGTTAAAGAAGTATAGAAAGGGGGAAAATTGAAACATCTCTCCCCATAAACTAATAAAATCAATTAAATTAAAAATAAATTCAATAAAAAGACTTCCTAAAAAAATTAAATTAAAACACACTAGATAATTAAAAAGAATGCCCAATGTAAATAACTTGCAAGGGGTTAAAGAATCCTAATAAATACAAATCCCATTTCCATAAAAATAAATTCCACATGGGAATAAATATTCCAAACTCCAAGAATTAATTAAACCAACTTAAATAAAAACCCTAGAGAAGTCAAAACAAATAAAAAAGGACCTAAAAAGCAAAAGAGAGGGAAAACTCAATTCCCGTGCACATGAATAATTCAAAAAATAAATAAATTAGCAAAAAAATTAAATTTCCCTCTCATCTTCCACTAAGCCCTATCTAGTATTTTATTAGTTTCCCAAAAAGGAACCCTAACCCTATTATCTCTTTCCTTCTTTTCTTCTCATGTGTTTTCTCTTCTCACTTTTGTCTTCTCATAATTTCTCTCTTTGTTCTTTTTTTGTCTTTTACTTGTAGGTTGGGGGTTTGCTCATCCATGGCTACCATGGAAATACCTCTCATAGAGGTATATATTTAGTGTAAATACAATAGGGTTTCTTTATTTTATAGGGTTTTTTGAGATATATATATATACTCATTTAATAACGATCTGAGGACATATCTATATTTTTTTTGTAAGGGTACAAGAACATATATATATATTATTTGTTAGCATTTAAAGTTATATACAATTGGGTATTAAATATAGGGCTTTCACTGCAGGTTAAAGAAATGGAGGGTCTGTGGAAGGTATAGGGCCGATGGCCCCATCCAGTTTACCCGTCACTCAAGGGTAGATCGTAGGTTTAAAGGTTGGGGGGGCAGCTCTCCCACCCACCCCCCACCATAGAGTGGGAGGTGGGTGGGGGAACTATCCCCCACCGCTACTTCAAAACACAACAGAGTTTGTGGCTGTGACCATGTTACCTTCCCCAAACATTTCTTTGTTTCCTTTTTTTAATTTGTTTAAACCCTAATTCCAATCTACGGGGTTCACTCCATACAATCCTTACTCTGCTTTGTTCTTTATTCTAATCAGTATAAATATAATTACTATTTGATACATATATTATTTGATACAATTTTATGTGTGTGTGTGTGTGTGTGTGTGTGTGTGTGTGTGTGTGTGTGTGTGTGTGTGTGTGTGTGTGTTATACTAATTTTCTCAATAGCAATAATCTTAATAACATAGAATAATAATTTCAGTTTTGTATCATAAAATAATTCAGTAGCATCTTTTTTTTTGGAAAAATAAATATATAGAAATACCATTTTTTTTTGACAAAATCTATAAGGTAGGAAATATAATTTTAGTTTGAAATAGATTTTTAATCTACAACTATCCTTTCAACAACAATAAAATGACAGTTCTATTTTTTTTTTTTGAACATACAATAACATCTGAACAACATTATCCCTTTTTTTTGTATAAATGCAACATAATACAGAAATAACATTTAATATAGATCAACAAGAATATTTTCTTTTGTCAACATTCCAAACCATATAAGCACAAACAACAAAACATAATAAACATATTCTTAAAATCACTACAATAAGATTTTCACGTTGAAATTTCTTTTCCACAGCAAATGTATGGAGAGTGCAATACATTTTCAATCCAACAATAAGGCCTCCAAGGCCATGGCTTTCAAAAATGAGCCAAAACAAATAAAGTAAATAATGCTGAAATGAAACTTCTTCTTCAATTTTCCAAGAGCCCAACAATGACCTGCAAAACATAAACACAAAGGGGGAACCAAGCCACTAAGAAATGCCCTCCTCCCTATCATAGACCCGCTAGTGGGTCACCCCTGAGATTGGGAGGTAGGGATCACATGGTTGCACACACACACCACAACAAAGGAAAATTTCCAAACACTCAAAAGAATACTCCCAAGGATTTGCACAATACTAAACCCATGAAAATGAGTTTTGAAGGGGGGAAGGAGAGTGGACCCCCCAACTCAAGAGGTCACTCCAAGATCTCAAAATCACCAAGTATCAAGGCCTCAAGCCATAACCACATAATACATATCTCCAAATATCTCAAAAAAACTATCATGACACTCTTGCCATAAAAAATGCCCTCAACACCATAGAAAAGCCCTCAAGGCTCTAAGTAACACAACAATAAGGAAGTGACCTTGAGGAGGTTCACTCTCCCCCACCCCATACAAGTTGAGCCTTAACTCCAAATGGAGGTGCTCTCACCAAACTCCCAACCCACACAAAAAATGAATACAACCATCAAGAACAATTCACAACACAAACATAAAATGAAATACACAAGGGAATTGCCATAGCCATGGAGCTTACCTTCAAAAGCCCTAAAAATGGAAGCACATTTGGTGAAGAGCTCCAAGATTCTCCAAGTATCCCAATCTCCAAATTTCTCTAACTCCCAAAAAAAAGAACTCCAAGAATAGAAAAAAAATACAAAATTCAAGAACCCCACACTCCTCTTCAAGAGGAGACAATATAGGCCTTCCAATTTGGCCTTGAGGAATGAGAAGGTGACACTTGTCACCTTCTCCTTCCTCATCCCATGCCACTTGCAAGGGAGAAGGAGTGTGAGGCTGACAAGTGTCACCCTCCAATTCCATTCTATCCCTCACCTTATCCACTTGTGCTCTCACATATGTGTGAGAGACCAAGTGGTGAGGTGGCAATCCCCTTTAAGCCTCCATGAGGATAAGGGATACCATATGGCATCCTTTTATTCTCCAAGAGAGCCATCTCCCTCCAAGATGCTCTCACACATGTGTGAGAGTCTTGGAGGGAGATCCCACACACTTGGGAGTCTTGAAGACCTCCCAAGTCTTCTTGGTGAAGGGATCCCCAAACTTTGGGAAGGGAGATGGGTCTTTCCCAAAGCATGACTCATCTCCCACCCTTTGCTAGTTCAAAATTCGTCACTTTGACTAAACCTCAGTTTAGAGTGACCAAAAGTGAGTTACCCTAAGGTTTAGTTAGTCAAAATTAACCCTAGACCCAAGGGTAACCACCTAGGGTAAGTTTTGGGACACCAAGGTACACCTAGGGAGTCATAAATTCACTTTAAATGGCCCATAAATGAAAACAATACCAAGTGGTGTAAGACAGACAAAATATACAACACATGATATAAATTAATTTAACAAAAAAGGGTACTAGGCCAAAATAATAAATCAAACAAGTACTCAAACAACATCCGATCAAACGTGATCCTCATCCCTCTTGGGAATGGATTAGTTTCACAGAGAATAACATATGTGTGAACACTACCTCTGATTTCCCATGGTCTGGGAATATAATCTGTACAACTAGATCAAGTGTCAATCACATCATGTATAATCATAGCCGAAGCAATTGAAATTAAATTCATGTCATTGCATACAACATTAATCATTCACAACATAATTCAAGATTAAACTGCATTTTCTATCTAATGTCACATAATCATCATCAATTAATGAATCCACATAATAAACTAGAAATCACATCAATAATCATCATCTAATATATCTCGTATGTCTAGTATCAACATAGCATCAAAATATGATCAAATATAATCACCATATGTCTAATCAATGTCAAATCACAAATTAGAAGATATAATCTAATCTGTATAATGGAACAATAGTCTCTAAAAGTCTAATAATGTCATCAACTAAAATATAAATGATCAAAATAGGGAAGTGAAAATAATCGGCCTCACATCCTCCTCCCTAAGACTAAACTTCCTCCTTGAAGTCATCAAAAAGGTAAGGATAGAGTGCCCTTGAACTAGCTGCATCCTCCCGAGTCGCTATAACCTCATCATAACAATCCCACTGGACCCTAACCTAGTCTAGCTCTCGACCTTGAAGGCCCAGCGTCTAACTTGCCAATATGCGAATTAGATCCAAAGCCAACTGCCTATCTGCCTCTACCTGTAGAGCACTCCAGTCCAATACATGAGATAAATCAGATATATTTCACCTCAATACAGAAATATGAAAGACATCCTGGATATGCGACAAGCTAGGTGGCAACGCTAGATGGTAGGCAATAGGTCCTATCTACTCTAAGATTTCAAAAGGTCCTACAAACTGTGGTACGAACTTAGACCCCTTTCTATAATGGTTTGGACTCTTGTGTGGCCACACTTTAAGGAATACTCTGTCCCCAACTAAGAAGCTCTGATCAAGTCTCTTAGTATCGGCATACTTCTTCTATCTATCCTATGCCTCTTGAAGTCTCTACCTAATCAGTGTGACCTACTGCTCCATATCTTGAACCAACTCTGGACCAATGGCAACCCTGTCCTATATCTGATCCCAACTCAATGGTGTCCTGCATGATCTACCGTATAAAGCATGGAAATGAGGCATACCCAACGAGCTGTGATGCCCATTATTGTAGGAAAACTCAACTAGATATAGATATTCCTCCCATCTAGACTAATGGTCCATAACATACATATGAAGCATCTCCTCCAACACCTAATTCACTTGTTCTATCTGTCCATCTATCTCAGGATGATAAGCTAAGCTAAAGTGGAACTGTGTGCCCAACGCTTGCTGCAAGGCTCTCCAAAAGGTTGAGGTGAACACTAAATCCCTATTAGAAATGATGTGATGAGGTACTCCATGTAATCTCACAATATCATCCAAGAATACTCTCGCCACTACTGGTGCATTATGCGTCATGCGTACAGGTGAGAAATGTGCCACCTTGGTCAACTTGTCGATTGTCACTATGATGGCATCATGGCAACACAAAGACATAGGAAGACCAACAATGAAATCTATGGAAATGGTGTCCCATTTCTACTCAGGTATCTCGTGAGGGTATAAAAGACCCGCTGGATACTAATTTTTGGCCTTGACCCTCTAGCACTCAAGGCATCGGGCAACAAACTCTGCAATATCATGTTTCATACCCACCCAATGGTACAACTATTATAGGTCGGCATGCATCTTCTTCACCCCTGGATGTGCTACATATGGTGCTCTGTGAGCCTCTGATAATACTACAGTACGTAGGTCACCTGCACAGGGTACATAGATGTGTTGTCGATGACAAAGTAACCCATTAACCTCCAGTGAGTATCCTGCAAACTTGCCCACAAGGGCCCTCTGTGAACAGATCTCCTATTGCACCTCAAGAAACCACTCATCCTCAGGCAGATATTGAATAATGTGTCCTCTCAAGTCCACACTCAGAGTTAAGGTCAAGATCTTGTGGTGCCTTTGACTCAATGCGTCAGCAACCACATTCTCCTTCCCTTTGATGTAGTGGACATCAAAGTTGTACTCGTAAAGAAACTCTATCCAACGCGTTCATGGGCGTTCTAATTCAACTGTGTAAATATGTACTGAAGGCTGTGATGATCTAAATGAAGCTCAAAGCAACGACCCAATAAGAAATGTCTCAAATGGACTAGAGCATGAATCACTGCAGCAAGTTCCAAATCATGAGTGGGGTAGTTCAGCTCATAGGTATTGAGCTTTCGTGACTCATACGTGATCACTCTACCACCCTGCATAAGTACGGCTCCCAAAACCTCAAGTGATGCATCTGTGCAAACCATAAAATCTGTTGTTGGATCAAGAACCGCTAAAATGGGAGTGTTGGTAAGACACTCCTTAAGGACCCCAAAGGCCCTCTCACACTGCTCAGTCCATAGAAAACTCTTCCCTTTCTGCTGAAGGGAAGTGATGGGGTGCGCTATCTCAACAAATCTATGGTAATAACCAGGTAACCCCATAAAACTCCTAACCTCTGTCACACTAGTGGGTGCTAGACAATCTCTGATAGCCCTGATCTTCAATGGATCTACTGAGATTCCATCGCTAGATAGGATGTGTCCCATGTATTGTACCTCTATCCTAAAAAATGTAGACTTCACCAAGTTCCCATAAAGATTCTGCTCCCTCAAACACTGTAGAACCTGATGTAGGTGCTCCTCCTCGGTCTATGAATAAGGAAAGTAATAACCAGGTGACCCCATAAAACTCCTAACCTCTGTCACACTAGTGGGTGTTGGACAATCTCTGATAGCCCTAATCTTCAATGGATCTACTGAGATTCCATCGCTAGATAGGATGTGTCCCATATACTATACCTCTATCCTAAAAAATGCACACTTCACCAAGTTTCCATAAAGAGTCTGCTCCCTCAAACACTGTAGAACCTGATGTAGGTGCTCCTCATGCTCCTCCTCAGTCTATGAATAGATCAATATGTCATCAAGGAAAATAATCACGAACTGATCCAAGTAGGTACAAAACACTCCATTCATGAGACTCATGAACATTGCAAGGGCATTCATCAAGCCAAAGGGGACCACAGTGAACTCATAGTGGCCATATCAAGTCCGGACTTTAGGTCAATCTTAGAGAACACCCTGGCTCCCTACATCTGATCAAAGAGATCATCAATCCTGGGTAGAGGATAACGGTTCTTCACCATCACCTTATTCAACTACCTATAATCCATGCATAATAAAAGAGACCCATCCTTCTTCTTCACGAAGATGATAGGAGCACTCCAAGGTGAAATGCTTGGTTGGATGTGCCCCTTCTCGAGCAATTCCACAAGCTGTAACTTGAGCTTTGTGAGCTCATGAGTGGTCATCATGTAGGGTGCACAAGAAACTGGTTCAACACCTGACACTAAGTCAATATGAAAGTCTACCTCATGACGGGGTGGTATCCCCAGTAGCTCTGCTAGGAACACATTGGCAAACTCTCTCAAGATGGGATAGTCATCCAAAGATGCCTTAGGCTCATCTTTTGATCTGTCACTCACTGTAATAGAGAACATCTGGCATCCCTTCTGGATGTAGCACTTAAGCTGTTGAGCGGATATCATACACACTGCTATGGGCTTCTGAATGCCCACTATCTCAACTGATGTACCATGATCGTCTAAGCAGCTAATCACCTTTCAACGACAATCTAGCTTGGCTTGATGAGCTGTAAGACAATCCATACCCAAAACCACATTGTAGGATCCTAATGTCATAACTCTAAGGTCACATACTGTGGCAAAGGGTCCCAAAGATATTTCACAGTCATGGACTAAGGCATCTACTATCATCTTGGCCCCTGAGGCCAAATCAACCACCCACCTATCACCCTACCTAGATGCAACCAACCTGCAATGCTCCACTAACGATGGAGATATGAAAGAGTCAGTAGCACCAGAGTCACAAAAATAGAAATGGAGACACCCTCTATCATACCTGATATCTCAATCACTGATGCCTGAAAAATCAGCCTGGCAGTTATCAACCGCTACAAACATATAGTGGGACCTACCCACATCTCCAACTGTCTGCTCTGATCCTCCTGAATGAGGCTGCCCCCTACTGTAAAGCCCTATGGACACTCTCTGGCTAGATGTGCTCCACCACACACATAACATGGGCCCCTAGCTTGTACCTGTCTAGTCTAAGTCCTACTCAACTGCTACTATCCAGATCTACCTGTGGACCCCTATGAACCCCTGTATGACTATTGTGACCTCATGGGTCCCGCAGGTGGTCCCTACTGCCTTTGATCTCTATGTGGGCCCTACTACTGCCAACCTTGATTATGCCCCCCATGTGCCCTCTACTGTGGCCTGGATCTCTACTGCTGCTGTTGTGGGGGTCTAGGAAGTTAAGATGTGGAACTAAATCCTCCTCTCTAAGGTGGCAATGGTTGTTTACGGTAAATCTGCTGATGTTGTTGCTGCCTATGATCCTGAAACTAAGGGTGTGAACTCTACCCTCATCCCTATATCTCCTTAGGTATGTATGCCTTCTCAGTAGCATCACTCAAGGTCTAGGGGTCTGCCATGCGTACAGGCCCTACTATGCTATGGTTCAATCCTTTGATAAACTTATGAACCAAGAGTTTCTCATCATGGAGGTATTCCGCATATCAAGACAACTTTATAAATCTTTCCTCATATTGAGCAACAGTAACCCCTCTATGCCGAAGGTCATGAAAATCATCTATGCAATGCTACTTGTAGTGATTTGATAAATATCATGCATTGAAGCACTCAATGAAAGTCTCCCATGTCAGTGTGTCCAATGATAGATGGCACTTGCACTCCTTAGTTCACCACCAAGTAGCTGCTACATCTTGCAACAAGTGGATTGCCACATGTGCCTTCATTTTTCCCTTGTAAGGATGCAACGCGAAGCATCTATCTAAGCTGATGAGCTAGGCCTCTACGTCAGCTCCCTCTGTGGTCCCGATGAAAGTAGGAGGATTCAGTCTCAACAAATCTATGATGGGATCTCCTTGATCTCTATGCCCTCTACTAGGCTCATCTGCATAGTAATAATAAGGCTTGTGAACAATCTGCTCCACTTGCACTGCCTCCTCAAGCCTAGCATGATGTGGAAGGCTCCTACTATGGGCCCTGTCGGCTGATCTAACCTCCTCTGTTGTCGTATCTAGTACCTCAACATATGGTTCCACACGTGGTGCCTCTCGTAGCTCGATGTGGGGCTCCACACGTGGCTCAACACGTGACTCTGCTCGTGGCTCCATGCGTGGCTCCTCTTGCGGATCAACGTAGGGCTCAACACATGGCTCTATGCATGGCTCAATTGTGGTTGGTGGTAGCCTATCTAACACTACCTAAAGAGCCTACAATATCTGTGGCCCAATATCTAGTATAGGTAGGGCCAGTGGTGTTTACTGTACCTATGGGGCCGGTGGTGCTTGTCCCTCAGCTAAAGAATCAATATGAACCTCTATGGACTTTGTGCGACGTGAATGCGCTCACCAAACTCGTCGGGGAGGCACCCTACAAAAATGAGTTAACCCAAATTAATTAAAGTTGTGGAATAATAATGTTCCCTAAACAAGCCCAGTGTTTAAACTTGGGCTCTGATACCCAAATGTCATGCCCACATTTCCCATACGGTCACAACATGCAACACACATGTCATGTCCACATTTGTCATGTGGTCATGACATGAAATATCAAAAACTTTTCCACGTTTTCCTAGAAACCCCCTCGCATGCATCAGCATGCTAGGTGGCAATACGCATAAGGCATAAACATGTCAATCAATAATTAGGGAAGTGTGTTTACCTACTCAATCCCCTAGGTGATGATAGCTGACTAGGGGATTATGTGATGTGAAGAGCATCGCTACTAGGGTTCGAATTGATTTACTTCAAAACCCTAAGTTTCCTAGGTGAGAGAAATGATTTCAACTAAATCAAAATCAAACCCTAATTCTAATGCTTAATTAAAATTGAATAAAATAACACATCCAAAGGTATGATGGTCGCATGATGAAATGGAATGGTAAAATGAATATCATAAAAAAATGCCATAAAACTAAAACCCTAAAATCAGGGAAAAATTTGACTGCATAACATGTTTTTAACAGTTTAAATAAATATTTTAAAGGAGTTTCCCATAAAAATAATTAAGGCAAAAATTAATTAAATAAAGGATAAAATAATTTAAATAATTTCAAAGTCGAAATAAAGTTTACCACCAAACAAAATATAAAATTCAAAATTAAATAAAAGACCAAATTAAAGACTCAGTAATTAAGTCCTTTAATAAATATAATTTCAACAATTATATTTATTAATTAACTCAAGTTAAAGAAGTATAGAAAGGGGGAAAATTAAAACATCTCTCCCCATAAAATAATAAAATCGATTAAATTAAAAATGAATTCAATAAAAAGACTTCCTAAAAACATTAAATTAAAACACACTAGATAATTCAAAAGAATGCCTAAAATAAATAACTTGCAAGGGGTTAAAGAATCCTAATAAGTACAAATCCCATTTCCATAAAAATAAATTCCACATGGGAATAAATATTCCAAACTCCAAGAATTAATTAAACTAACTTAAATAAAACCCTAGAGAAGTCAAAACAAATCAAAAAGGACCTAAAACGCAAAAGAGAGGGAAAACTCAATTCCCATGCACATGAATAATTGGAAAAATAAATAAATTAGCAAAAAAATCAAATTTCCCTCTCATCTTCCACTAAGCCCTTGTTGGATCTAGGGCATACAACTGAGAGGGGGGGGTGAATCAGTTGTATAAAAACCTGCTCTTCTTTAAACACTTGATTCTTCTTTGTTAGTTAACAGCATATCAATTAATCATCCATGAAAGCATAATGCACAAACACAAGAGCAGATAAACATCAACACATTGAACACCAAGATTTTGACGTGAAAAACCTGGTTAAGGGAAAAACCACGGGGTGATTAACCCAAGGATTATTCTTTGTTAGAAGAATAAGAAAAAGAATGGCACTTGCCAATTAGGGCTCACTGCCCGAGCACACTGCTCACAAGAGGCCCACTGCCTACAAGGAGACACACTATCTACAAAGTGATAAGAATCACAATCTTGAACTAGAAAATGACATCTCTACCATGTCTGGATCAGTTCCATTTAAGCCCAAGAACCCCTGCTCTGTCTTTCGCACTTCTCTCTGCTATGCCACACACATCTCCACAATCCACACTTTGGAATGAACTCACAAACCTTTATTTATACAAGACATCGACTTAGGAACAATCATCTAAGTCGGCAATCAACCATAAGAATATCCGCAAGACAAATAACACATCCGGTCGGCCACCACAAGAACATTTGTAGGATGAACAACTCATCTGGTCAGCTTAGTCAGAGCAAGAACTTCATCCAGATAAATATATTCAATTATGGGTTCTACCATCAATGCGGATCAACAACACAACATCAACATGATCCAAGGGCCTTCACAGGCCTGCCTGAATGATCAGGTACATCTGCACTTCCTCTACTTACTGGAATCTCTTCTCTTCCTTATCTGGAACTTCAAGAACACAGTCTGTCGCCATTGTCACAATGCAAAAGGGACTTCCAGACATCCAAATCATACACAACTCAAGATGATATATCTTAAGGATATCACAAACATTCCTTCAAATCCACAGATTAAGATTATACAATTCCAGACCTCACCAGACCTTTCTGTGATCCTCTGTCACCTCTAAACACTTGCCGGAACTAGTTCCACACCGACAGCCACAGCTCCTTCAGATCTTCATACGGACCTCTGAAATCTTAACTGAAGCATCTCAAGACTCATATCTACAAACCCTTTAATCTGCATCCTCCGGTTCACATCCTATACAGTACATTTGCCTTCTTCTCATCACTGTTCTTCACTGTTCCTGACTGAGGCTAATTTTCTCAATATCCTCAGCACACTGCTCATCCAATCCTTCTTGTTAATGCAATATGAGTATGTTGACATCAATGACAACACTGGTTCACCTCATACTTGCAACAATCTCCCCCTTTGTCATTGATGGCAACATATGATGTGAAAAACCATCAAGACAAGAACTTCTCCTTTCTGTCACAGCTCCCCCTATCAGTAACATGTCTTCTCCTCATTTACTACTCCCCCTTTGATCATTAGCCACTTGTTTTTCACATGTCTTCTCTCCCCCTTTGACATCAATGGCAAAGGGCTCATACTTGCAATTCTAACACATCAGAATCATACCAGCCGCTCCCCCTTAGTAGCAGCTCCCCATCATCAATCCGGATCACAAAATATGACTGTGATATCCTTCGGACTGATGCACATCAGTGCATCCTAGTTCATCACCAGAGGTGCCATGACCCCTAACTTTTCCTGGAGATATTCAAAAGAGTCCTTGGGAAGAGGTTTGTAAAGATATCTACAATCTAATCCTTGGGAGGAACATACTCCAATCTGACTTCTTCCTTGTTCACTTGTTCTCTCAAAAAGTGAAACTTGATAGATATGTGCTTAGTCTTAGAATGCAATACCGGATTCTTAGAAATATTAATTGCACTTGAATTATCACAGAAAATTGTGATAGGCTCCTCATATTCAACTTTAATGTCTCTTAGCATCTATTTCATCCATAAGATTTGAGTGCAACTACCTGCTGCTGCAATGTATTCTGCTTCAGTTGTAGATAGAGATATTGCATCTTGTTTCTTGCTTAGCCAAGAAACTAATCTCTTCCCCAAAAAGAATGCTCCACCATTGGTGCTTTTTCGGTCATCCACATCTCCTGCCCAATCTGCATCTGTGTAAGCATGAAGAGAGAAATCTGGATCTCTAGGGTACCATAGACCATACTCAGCTATTCCTTTCAAGTACCTAAAAATTCTTTTGATTGCCATAACATGAGATTCTTCAGGATCAGCCTGGAATCTTGCTACAAGACCAACAACCTGCATTATATCTGGTCTAGTCTAAGTAAGATACAGCAATCCACCAATCATTGATCTATACTTTGTCTGATCTGCCTTTGGGGAGTCATCATCTTTGCTCAACTTGCATTCGGTTGCCATGGGAGTGTTCATTGGCTTTGAATCTTCCATACCAAATTTCCTCAACAATTCTTTCACATATTTGGTCTGAGAAATGAAGATCCCTTTCTTTGTTTGAGTAATTTGCAGACCCAAGAAGAAATTCATTTCCCCAAGCATAGACATTTCAAACTCACTTTTCATCTGATTTGCAAAAGTTTTGTACATACTATCTCTTCCTCCAAAAATGATATCATCCACAAACACTTCAACAATCAAAATGTTTTCATGATCAATTTTGAAATATAAGTTACTGTCAGCAGTACCTTTGTTGAATCCAATCTGTACAAGATGCTTATCCAACCTTTCATACCATGCTCTTGGGGCTTGCTTTAATCCATACAATGCTTTCTTCAACTTGCAGACCATATCATCATTATCCGACAATTGAAATCCATCCGGTTGTTCAATGTAAACTTCTTCTTCCAGATCACCATTTAGGAAGGTAGACTTGACATCCATCTGATATACCTTGAAGTCTTTAAAGGTAGCAAATGCAAGAAATAATCTGACTACTTCAATTCTTGCCATCGGAGCAAAGGTCTCTTCAAAATCAATTCCTTCTATTTGAGAGTAGCCTTTGCAAACCAATCTAGCTTTGTTTCTGATTACTTCACCAGCTTCATTCAATTTGTTCCGGAAGACCCATTTGGTTCCAATTACATTCCTGTCTCTAGGTCTGGGAACAAGATCCCAAGTATGATTTTTCTCAATTTGCATCAATTCATCTTTCATTGCTTTGGTCCAGTTTTCATCATTGCAAGCTTCATTTATTGTTTTAGGTTCAATCTTTGAAATCATACAACATTCATCCTGATTTTGAGCAACATTCCTTCTAGTTTGCACACCTTTGCTTCTGTCACCTATGATCTGATCTTCAGAGTGGTTCAGTCTTACATACCTAGGAATTTTGGGAGTGTCCTGCACTGCTGCTTCTTGATCAGGCTCATTCAAACCTATCACTTCTTCCTGATTTATCGGATCAGGCTAACTCTGACTTACTGGAGAGGATTGAGTTCCTTGAGCCTAAACACCATCTTGGTCATCTTCATCAAACTCATAAAATCTTGAGGGCTTTTCAATTCCTTCATCAACTTTCACATTAGTGCTTTCTATAATCTTCCTCAGTCTCTTATTATAACACTGGTATGCTTTGCTTTGAGTGGAGTAACCTAAGAAAATTCCTTCATCACTTCTAGCATCAAACTTTCCTAGATCTTCATCTCTTTTAATATAACACTTGCTACCAAATACTCTGAAATATTTCACAGTAGGAGTGATGCCAAACCAGAGTTCATAGGGGGTCTTACCGGTATTGTTTCTAATTTGAACTTGATTGAGAGTGTAGACTGCAGTGCTGATAGCTTCTTTCTAGAACATCTGAGGAACATTAGCTTCCAACATCATTGTCCTGGCAGCTTCCTAGATGGTCCAGTTCTTTCTCTCAACTACTCCATTCTGCTATGGAGTCCTAGGAGCAGACAACTGTCTCCTTATACCCTGCTTCTCACAAAAGTCAATGAACTCACCAGATGTAAATTCACCACCTCTATCAGACCTTAGACACTTCAGTTTCAATCCGATTTGATTCTCTACCATAGCTTTGAAGATTTTGAACTTCTCAAGGGCTTCTGATTTCTCTTTTAGGAAGGTAACCCACATCATCTGGGAATGATCATGAATTAGCAGCATGAAATATCTATCACCTTGCAGACTCTTGATTCTTGTCGGACCACAGAGATCAGTATGTACTAATTGCAACAATCCGGTAGATGACTGATCTTTGCTTTTGAAAGAGACTCTGCTCTGTTTACCTAGCTGACATTCTTTGCACAAACTATTTGTAGGTTTCATCAATTTTGGAAGATCTCTTACAGCCTGAATATTGCTTATCTTGATGATGTTATCAAAATTTACATGACATATTCTTCTATGCCATAACCAACTCTGATCAACTTGAACAAACAGATAACTTTTGTTTGAACCAACCAGATGAAAGATATTACCTTTTGTTTGAGTACCGGATGCAATTTCAGTTCTGGAGCTTGTGAAGATTCTGCATTTTCCATTCTTGAACCAGAGATCATAGCCTTTGTCCACTAATTGACCAACACTAAGAAGATTGTGCTTCAATCCTTCAACATATAGTACATTACCTGATTTGCTCTTTCCATCAAAGGAAATAGTTCCCCTACCTCTGATTCTGCCAGCAGAATTGTCACCAAACTTTACCATTCCTCCTTCATACCTTTCCAAATCCAAGAACTTATTCTTGTCACCAGTCATATGGTGAGAGCATCCACTGTCAATAACCTAATCATCCTTTTCTTCCACTTGAGCAGCCAAAGCTCTTTCCACAACCTTGTGATTGACAGATTCAGAGGATATTGAATCTTCTTCCTTGATGGTAATAAATACCTATTCATTTCTGGATTTGCTTCCTAGTTCTGATTCATCATCTGTTACTCCTTCATTGTCATCTTCTTCATGAACATAATAGCAGTTCTTTTCAAACCTTTGTCTGTTAGTATTAGACCTTGCAGATCTTTCCGGACATCTTAAAGCAAAATGACCAATCTTATTGTAGTTGAAGCACTTAAAGGGTAGTTTTCCTTCATACTTACCGGATCCTCTTGGCAGTCTCTTTGTAATGAGGGCTTCAAGTTGAGCTATTTTTGCTTCTTCTTCTTCCATGTCTCTTCTTGCTTGATCATACCATGACATCTTCCTTGAAGAGTTTTCACCCAGATCAAATCTCTATTTGCCTTTCACATAGGCACTGGCTTTGAAAGCAGATTCAGTCTTCAGAGGATCATCTCCAAACTCAGTCATTTCAAATGCAGCTAGTTTCCCAGCCAATTGTTCTCTTGTGACAGTTGTGTGAGCTCCGAATTCATCAATAGCAGCAACTTTGATTTTGTAGGTAGCAGGAAGGATTTGAGAATTTTGCAAATAATCTCATTTTCATCCAGAGTTCCACCAGAATTTCTAATTCCACACACCAGCTCATTCACTCGTGGCATAAAAGTAGTGATGTTTTCATCATCTCTCATCTTCAATATTTAAAATTTCCCTTTCAGACTTTGCAACCTTGCACTCTTGACAAACTCATCTCCTTCATACATAAGTTCGAGTTTAGTTAGGATCTCATATGCAGTTGGTAGGTCAATAACATTTGAGAGATCTGAGTCATTCAATGCGCTTAGAAGAGCTTCCTTGGTCCGCAGATTGTTTTCAGCATCTGTGATTTCATTCAGAGTTGTCGAACCACCCTGTGGAGGTACATATGGTTTTGAGACCATGGCCAAGTATGCTTTTCCCATACATTCTAAGTGACATTTCATGCAACCTTTCCAGAGAGTGAAGTTGGTTCCCTCAAATTTCGGACTATCCTTCTTGTATGACGACATCCTGGATCTCCTCAAGTGGTTAAGCTCCTTTCAGAGGAACTTGGCTCTGATACCAATTGTTGAATCTAGGGCATACAACTGAGAGGGGGGTGAATCAGTTGTATAAAAACCTGCTCTTCTTTAAACACTTGATTCTTCTTTGTTAGTTAACAGCATATCAATTAATCATCCATGAAAGCATAATGCACAAACACAAGAGCAGATAAACATCAACACATTGAACACCAAGATTTTGACATGGAAAACCTGGTTAAGGGAAAAACCACGGGGTGATTAACCCAAGGATTATTCTCTATTAGAAGAATAAGAAAAAGAATGGCACTTGCCAATTAGGGCTCACTGCCTGAGCACACTGCTCACAAGAGGCCCACTACCTACAAGGAGACACACTGTCTACAAAGTGATAAGAATCACAATCTTGAACTAGAAAATGACATCTCTACCATGTCCGGATCAGTTCCATTTAAGCCCAAGAACCCCTGCTCTGTCTTTCGCACTTCTCTCTGCTATGCCACACACATCTCCACAATCCACACTTCGGAATGAACTCACAAACCTTTATTTATACAAGACATCGACTTAGGAACAATCATCTAAGTTGGCAATCAACCATAAGAATATCCGCAAGACAAATAACACATCCGGTCGGCCACCACAAGAACATTTGTAGGATGAACAACTCATCTGGTCAGCTTAGTCAGAGCAAGAACTTCATCCGGAAGAATGTCTTCAATTCTGGGCTCTACCATCAATGCAGATCAACAACACAACCTCAACATGATCCAAGGACCTTCACAGGCCTGCCTGAATGACCGGGTACATCCGCACTTCCTCTACTTACTGGAATCTCTTCTCTTCCTTATCCGGAACTTCAAGAACATAGTCTGTCGCCACTGTCACAATGTAAAAGGTACTTCCAGACATCCAAATCATACACAACTCAAGATGACATATCTCAAGGATATCACAAACATTCCTTAAAATCCACAGATTAAGATTATACAATTCCGGACCTCACCGGACCTTTCTGTGATCCTCTGTCACCTCTGAACACTTACCGGAACTAGTTCCACACTGATAGCCACAGCTCCTTTAGATCTTCATGCGGACCTCTGAAATCTTAACTGAAGCATCTCAAGACTCATGTCTACAAACCCTTTAATCTGCATCCTCCGGTTCACATCCTATACAGTACATTTGCCTTCTTCTCATCACTGTTCTTCACTGTTCCTGACTGAGGCTAATTTTCTCAATATCCTCAGCACACTGTTCATCCAATCCTTCTTGTTAATGCAATATGAGTATGTTGACATCAATGACAACACTGGTTCACCTCATACTTGCAACAACCCTATCTAGTATTTTATTAGTTTCCCAAAAAGGAACCCTAACCCTATTATCTCTTTCCTTCTTTTCTTCTCATGTGTTTTCTCTTCCAATTTTTATCTTCTCATAATTTCTCTCTTTGTTCCTTTTTTGTCTTTTACTTGTAGGTTGGGGGTTTGCTCATCCATGGCTGCCATGGAAATACCTCTCACAGAGGTATATATTCGATGTAAATATAATAGGGTTTCTTTATTTTATAGATTTTTTTTTGAGAGATATATATACTCATTTAATAACAATATGAGGACATATCTATATTTTTTTGTAAGGGTACAGGAACATATATATAATTTGTCAGCATTTAAAGTTATATACAATTGGGTATTAAACCGTCCCCCACTCACCTCCCACCATATAGTGGGAGGTGGTTGGGGGAACCGTCCCCCACCGCTACTTCAAAACACAGCAGAGTTTGGAGCGGCGACCATGCTGCCCTCCCCAAACATTTCTTTGTTTCCTTTTTCTATTTGTTTAAACCCTAATTCCAATCTACAGGATTCACTCCATACAATCCTTACTCTGCTCTATTCTTTATTCTGAGCAGTATAAATATAATTACTATTTGATATATATGTTATTTGATACAGTTTTGTTATTATTATTATATATATAGTGGTATATATACACTAGTTATCTAGTTTCAACAGTGAGGTAAGGTGTATTTAAAATCAGAAATATGTATATGTTTAATATATGTATGTATATATATTCACCAATATATATATATATATGTTATACTAATTTTCTCAATAACAATAATCTTAATAAGATAGAATAATAATTTCAGTTTTGTGTCATAAAATAATTCAGTAGCATCTATTTTTGTTGGAAAAATAAATATACAGAAATACCATTTTTTTTTGACAAAATCTATAAGGCAGGAAATATAATTTTAGTTTGAAAAAGATTTTTACTCTACAACTATCCATTCAACAACAATAAAATGATAGTTCTATTTTTATTTTTTTTGAACATACAATAACATCTGAACAATATTATCCCTTTTTTTGGTATAAATGCGACATAATACAGAAATAACATTTAATATAGATCAACAAGAATATTTTCTTTTGTCAAGATTCCAAACCATATAAGCACAAACAACAAAACATAATAAACATATTCTTAAAATCACTACAATAATATTTTCACGTTGAAATTTCTTTTCCACAGCGAATGTATGGGGAGTGCAATAAATTTTCAATCCAACAATAAGGCCTCCATGGCCACAACTTTCAAAAACTAGCCAAAATAAATAAAGTAAATAATGCTAAAATGAAACTTCTTCAATTTTCCAAGAGCCCAACAATGACTTGCAAAATATAAACACAAAGGGGGAACCAACCCACTAAGGAATGCCCTCCTCCCTACCATACACTCACTAGTGGATCACCCCTGAGCTAGGGAGGTAGGGATCACACGGTTGCACACACACACCACAACAAAGGAAAATTTCCAAGCACTCAAAAGAATACTCCCAAGGATTTGCACAATACTAAACCCATGAAAATGAGTTTTGAAGGGGGTAGGGTAGTGGACCTCTCAACTCAAAAGGTCACTCCAAGATCTCAAAATCACCAAGTTTCAAGGCCTTAAGCCATAACCACATAATACATATCTCCAAATATCTCAAAAAAATATCATGACACTCTTGCCATAAAAATGCCCTCAACACCATAGAAAAGCCCTCAAGGCTACAAGTAACACAACAATAAGGAGGTGACCTCAAGGAGGTTCACTCTCCCCCACCCCATACAAGTTGAGCCTTACCTCCAAATGGAGGTGCTCTCACCAAACTCCCAACCCACACAAAAATGAATACAACCATCAACAACATTTCACAACACAAACATAAAATGAAATAAACAAGGGAAAATGGCCATAGCCATGGAGCTTACCTTTAAAAGCCCTAAAAATGGAAGCACATTTGGTGAAGAGCTCCAAGCTTCTCAAAGTCTCCCAATCTCCAAATTTCTCTAACTCCCGAAAAAAAGAAACTCCAAGAATAGAAAACAAATATGAAAAATGGAAAAACCCCACACTCCTCTTCAAGAGGAGATAATATAGGCCTTCCAATTTGGCCTTGAGGAATGAGAAGGTGACACTTGTCACCTTCTCCTTCCTCATCCCATGCCACTTGCAAGGGAGAAGGAGTGTGAGGCTGACAAGTGTCACCCTCCAATTCCATTCTATCCCTCACCTTATCCACTTGTGCTCTCACACATGTGTGAGATACCAAGTGGTGAGGTGGAAATCCCCTTCAAGCCTCCATGAGGATAAGGGATGCCATATGACATCCTCTTATTCTCCAAGAGAGCCATCTCCCTCCAAGATGCTCTCGCACATGTGTGAGAGTCTTGGAGGGAGATCCCACACACTTGGGAGTCTTGAAGACCTCCCAAGTCTTCTTGGTGAAGGGATCCCCAAACTTTGGGAAGGGAGATGGGTCTTTCCCAAAGCATGACTCATCTCCCACCCTTTGCCATTTTAAAATTCGTCACTTTGACTAAACCTTAGTTTAGAGTGACCAAAAGTGAGTTACCCCAAGGTTTAGTTAGTCAAAATTGACCCTAGACCCAAGGGTAACCACCTAGGGTAAGTTTTGGGACACTAAGGTACACCTAGGGAGTCATAAATTCACTTTAAATAGCCCATAAATGAAAACAATACCAAGTGGTGTAAGACATACAAAATATACAACACATGATATAAATTAATTTAACAAAAAGGGTACTAGGCCAAAATAATAAATCAAACAAGTACTCAAACAACATCCGATCAAATGTGATCCTCATCCCTCTTGGGAATGGATTGGTTTCATAGGGAATAACATATGTGTGAACACTACCTCTAACCTAGAAATATAATCCTGCACAACTAGATCAAATGTCAATCACATCATGTATAATCATAGCCGAAGCAATTGAAATTAAATTCATGTCATTGCATACAACATTAATCATTCACAACATAATTCAAGATTAAACTGCATTTTCTATCTAATGTCACATAATCATCATCAATTAATAAATCCACATAATGAACTAGAAATCATATCAATAATCATCATATAATATATCTCGCATGTCTAGTCACAACATAGAATCAAAATATGATCAAAACGAATCACCTTATGTCTAATCAATGTCAAACTAGAAATCAGGAGATATAAACTAATATGTATAATGGAACAATAGTCTCTAAAAGTCTGATAATGTCATCAACTATAATGTAAATGATCAAAATAGGGAAGTGAAAATAATCAGCCTCACACTTTACTGCATATCATCCTTTGCCTAAGAATCTTGATAAAATTTTCCCTAAATATCATCCATATCAGGATGCAGATGATCATATTTGAACATTTAAGGAAGCTTGTTTTAGAGCAAGGATTGAACATCAAGATGTTGTATGCAGATTGTTTCCATACTCCTTGGGAGAGGAAAAATACAATTGGTACATCAGCCTTGCTCAAAGCTCAATAGATTCATGGACTACTTTAGAAAAAGCTTTCAAAGACAAGTTCAAGATACCTATAGATCCTGCAATGACTTATCACCTTTTTTCTATAATCAAAAGAGCAGAAGGGGAACCTATCTCCAAATTCAACTCTAGGTTCTAGAAGATGCATTCTATCTTAGTAGCTCCATACAATGTAGGAGATGAACCATCTAGATTGATATATTACTTAGTGTTAGATCCCCTAACCTCCATGTTCATAAGGAAAGCACATCCCAGTGTCACAACTTTGACAGGAGCTTTTGAAGAGGAAATAAAAGTAAATCAACAATTAATTTTAGCTACGACACCTAACTTAGCATATCATGCATATCTGACATATCATGTTCAACCATAGACCAATGGAGTCATGATGTCTCCAGTTGTAATGTCCGGTCCATTACAAGTACCTCCCCTTAGTATCATGCCTCCTCCAAATGGGAATGGTCAGATGATACAGTATCTAGGACATTTCCAAACATCTCAGGATGTAGGATAGAACAATAGCAATGGCTCTTCTTTCTTTAAACCCCAACAAGAAAATGTAGTAGCTAAAGTTTAGGAAGAGAAAGAAGATATCAAGGAGATATCTGTACAGTTGAGAAAGTTGACAATTGAAATCACACCCCTGAGAGGTCAAAACTTTTATTCCCAATCAAATTAGAATAGAGGATATAACAATGATAGATCTAGATATCCTGATACGGGATACAACAATGATAGGAATTTTAATAACAATAATGGTAATAACAATGCTGCACCTAGGCAACCTAGAGTATGGAATACTAGGCCAAACAATGGTTCTCTGCCATCACCTTTGGGTAATTAGGCTCCTCATGAACCAAAGAAGACTACTAGAGTTAATTTAGCAGAGACAAATCTTACAAACTAGTGTAGAATACACAATACCAATGCACATGCTGGGCTAGACTGTCCTCAGTTCAAAAAAGTAGCCTCTATCTTTCAGGATGAAGTGTCTAACACCACAAGTGACCCTCCTTTCATTGAAGGGAATGAGATTGTTCCTTGCGGATATGATTCTACCCTTGTACTTGAAAGTTTTGTAAATTAGCCTCATCACCAAACAACCTCAGCCTATGAAAACTACACATTAGCATGTGAAGAATCTGCCATGGAATTTGAGACAAATTATGTGTTTCCCTTTGAGGATGAAAATGAACCATTGGTAGAACATGAATAAGTTCATGCTTATCAACAACAATATCAAGGTAGGCACAATTACAACCTTAGGAGAAATCCTAACAGATTGCTTGGTCCTTTTACCACATCCTTGCCTCCCAATAACTTCAACACTCCTCTAGATCCAAAAGCAAGCAATAATCCTAGTCCTCCCAAGGTTAGTACTCAATATTTTACACCTCAAAATATAGTGTCAAAAACTAGTAATCAATCTTCAGAATCAGACAAGTTAGTTGCATATTTAGTAGAGGAGATGAAGAGAGTTAAAATCATCTTATCATTGTCAGAATTGCTAAAAACTCCAACCATAAAGAAAGCTTGCATAAGGTCCCTAGATGAGTCCACACCAAAAGATGATAACCATGTACATAATCTAAGTTATATTTTGAACAAAGATCATGCAGCAAAAGAAAATGTGAAACACAAAGTTCCAGCTACTATTCAAGTTGCTGAGACCTCACATATGACTCTCTATAGAGACAAGATTGAGTCACCCCCATTCTTACTCACATTGAGGATATTTGGTAAGAACTTACACAACTGCCTAGTAGACTCCGGTGCATCAACCAATGTGATGACCTTATCTATTTGCAATGCCTTAGGGTTACATCCAGCCAAGTCTCTCAAAAAGGTGACACAACTAGACAAGACTGAAGTAAGTGTAATGGGATAATTAACACATATACACATGTAGTTAGCATCAGATCCAAGGATTCAATATTATATTGATATCCAAGTGGTAGATATCCCTGATACTTATGGAATGTTTCTTAGTAGGGATTGGTCAAAACCGCTTAATGGTTATATGTCTACTGATTTTAGCCACATGTGGTTACCCTGGAAGGGGATTCCTAATCAGATTATAATAGAAGCTAAACCTAGGATGAAGTATATGATCACTAAGTATAACAAGAGCAATGAGATATTGTACGTAGATGTCAAACCAGGGGTTTATACCATCAGATCTCAAATGGTTAGAATAGAAGAAATTCTCATGTATAACACACACATTCATAAAAATGCTCATCAGGATAATAGAGTGATCATAGAATCTGATTATAGTTCAGGAGATGATGATGAAGTAGATCATTTCAAAGACTTTGAATTGTACTTGTCCAAAGAAATGCAACATTGCTAAACATTAGACATATCTAATCAAGATATTTTAATTGAAGGCTGGTGCAGGCTACATGATGAAGCCCATTTAGAGAAAACTTGTTAGGCTGGCTTAGATATGATGGAATTGGAGCAGGCTTATAGTGGAGGGGTACCATCTTCAACTAAGGTAAGTAGTACATTTAGTTATGATGATTTTGAATCTTGTTTTCCATCTGTAGATACAAAAGAAAGGACACATCAGGATGAAAGTTACACTTACAACCCAGGAGAGATCTTGATGTATGGTGAAGATACTTACAAGGATGAAAATAATATCACCACTAGAACTGACTGTCTGGTTGAATTAGATTATGAAGTGTTAGATGAAGACACATAAAGTAACTTGACAAAGTTTGAAGAGTTTTTATCTAAGCAAATTAAAAGGCTCATATTACAGGAGATCCCTCCACATCATGCCTTAATTGAAGGATGGTGTAGATTACATGCAGCACCACATTCAGAGACTACATGCTCATTATCTTTGCATATACTAAATAAGCAAGAGCAACTTTTTTCAAAGGATCATCTATCTAGTAACATAAATATACCAAGAGATAAGAAGAAAGAGATTTAATTACAATTAGATACTGATAGTGATATACCACATATGTTAAAAAGGGAAGGGTATCAGGTTCACATCAACCACTAAAAATTACAAAGAATGAATCACAAAAGTTAAAGTGGATATTAGGTGGTGCAACTTCCAGAGCTAAAAAGAAAAGAGAAGGCCCTGATAAGCCATTAACAGAAGATAAACCATGGATCCTTAGGCTTGATGGATCTAATTCCAAACAAGGAGGTAGGGTACGAATAGATCTTATTGACCTAGTAGGAAAGTCATATTTAGCAGCATACAAATTACAATTCCCATGCACCAATAATGTGACAGAATATAAGGCCTTAATTCATGGGTTGCTATTTGCTCTCAAGAAAAGAGTTAAGATTTTGCATGTCTATGGAGGCTCAGAATTTCTAGTAAGGCAAGTGAGGGGTATCTATGCTTGCAATTACAAGAAGTTGTCAAACTATAGACATAGAGTTTGGGACTTGATAGAAAAATTTGATGCATTTAATATCACCCATGTCCCTAGAGAACAAAATCATAGAAAAGATGCTTTGGCACAAGCTGCTAGCACCTTGGAGCCTTTGTCCATTTCTGGATTAAAGATATTTTTAGTTGAACTGATATTAGTGCTTCCATACCAGACAATGTCACTAATCTTCACGTGTTTGATGATGATCAACATATTTTGGATTTCATAGTAGACAAAGATATATTTGATGCACAAATCTTAGATGAAAGGAATTTAGAGGATCATATTTGGGAAGAAGAAGAGATCATGGATTTGCTAAGTGATAAGATTCCCAAAGGTATGATAGAACTAGAAAAGGCCTTTGATCTGGATAACATGCTAAAACAAAAAGATCTTCCCAAGACTAATGGAGGAGAATATTTATCAATTGATATAGGATAGAAGGAAGATGTAAGGAATGTCCTAATTGGCAAAGTTTGTACTGAAGAAGAAAAGGTAGGGATAACTCTATCTTTGAAAGATTACATCGATATTATCGCTTGGACCTAAGATGAGCTGAAGACATATGATACATCAATCATCACCCATATTATTCCATTGAAACCAGATGCTAAGCCTTTCAGACAAAAACAAAGGCTTGTTAATGCCATGTTGGAGCCTATCATCTTTGAAGAGGTTAAGAAGTTGCTGAACTCTAGGATCATATTTCCTATGAGACACTCAACATGGGTAGCCAATCTGGTCCCTGTAAGAAAGAAAAATGGAGATATACGCCTATGTGTGGACTTCATAAATTTGAACAGGGCTTCTAAGAAGGATAATTATCCTCTACCTTCATTGGATAAAGTCTTATAGATAGTAAATGGAGCTCAAATGATGTCCTTCCTGGATGGTTTCTCAGGATATAACCAGGTGATGGTGGATAAAGTAGATAGATTAAAAACAACATTCACCACAAAGTGGGACATATTTTCTTATAGACGCATGCCTTTTGGCTTGATTAATGCTAGAGCCACATTTTAGCGTGTGATGGACATGCATTTAAAGGCCTAGTTGGGAAATGCATAGTCATATACATGGATGACTTGACCATTTTTTCAAAGAAGAGGGGTGATCACATAGGAGACCTTAGAAAGGTTCTTAAGAAATGTGAGCAATACGGTATCTCGCTCAATCCAAAGAAGTGTATATTTGGAGTAACCATAGGTAAATTACTAGGTCACCTGATATCATAAAATGGGATCACCATTGACCCTGCTAGAGTAGAATCAATCATGAAGCTACAACTTCTTGGAAGTAATAAAGAGCTTAAATCTTATTTTGGTAAGATAAACTTTGTTAGGAAGTTCATCGCTAGGGTTGTAGAGATTGTCATACCATTAAATGCAATGCTTAAGAAAGATGCAAAAATTAAATGGATTCCTAAAGCAAAGGCTGCGTTTGAGGACATCAAGAAAGCCATATCAAATGTACCTATCTTGATCAGCCTAGATTACACAAGAGAATTTTACATTTACTCATTTGCTTTAGAACACACATGTGAAGTAGTCCTAACATAGAGAAATGAAGCCAAAGAAGAAAAACCCATAGCTTTCATGAGCTGCCCATTCAAAGATGCGGAACTTAGATATATGGATGTTGAAAGACAAGCTCTTGCTTTAGTAAGAGCAACAAAGAAATTCAAACATTACATCTTAAGAAGTAAGATAATTGTTGTAGTACTAGATGTAGCAGTAAAAATGCTCCTAATGCAGAGTGATCCTAGAGAGAAAAGAGCCAAGTGGATAATGGTTCTTCAAGAATATGATATGGACATAATGCCCATGAAATTGGTAAGAGGCCAAGCATTAATCTAGATGATTTCTGAGACTAACCCTAACATTGTAAGTCAACAATATGTAGTGAACACCAAAGAGAATGAAGAGTGGTATACTGATATTAGACATATCTTGATCACTAGGAGATGCCCACTGAAGATGCAAGCTTCTCAAAGGAAAGATTTAAAGTTAAGATCACAGAAGTACATGATCAAAGGAGGAATCCTTTTCAAGAGAAACTATGAAGGGATATAGCTCAGATGTCTAGATAGACTAGAAGCTAACAAGGTTTTAGCTAAATTACATGACAAGTTTGGAACAACACATGGTTCTTACTTAGTTACAACACATGCTATCTTGAGAGCAAGATATTATTGGCCCACCATTTTCAAAGACACTACTAAACACATCAAATGTTGCCATACTTGTCAGGTCACTGCCAACAGAGAGAAATATGTTGCCCAACCTTTGCAGCCAGTGATGGAGATGCATCCATTTGCTCAATGGGGCATGGATTTCATAGGTCCTATCAACCCTCCATCATCTTCAGGCCATAGGTATGTTTTAACAATCACTGATTATTGTACCAGGTGGACTGAAGTAGTTAGTAACAAAACATGCACTATAGAGGATATAATCAAATTCCTAGAGAACAACATAATAACCAGGTATGGAGTTCCATATGCCCTAGTATGTGACAATGGACCAACTTTTGTATCATTAATATTATCTAGTTGGGCTTTTGATTATGGAATCATTTTGAAATTTTCTTCAAATTACTATCCCAAGGAAATGGCTTAGCAGGGTCAACAAACAAAAATTTATTGAGTATCGTAAAGAAATTGATAGAAAAGAATCCTATGGAATGGAATACCCTACTTAAGTATGCCTTATGGGTGGACCGAACAAGAATAAAAGTTGCATTAGGAAACTCTCCTTACCAACTAGTATATGGGGTGGATCCTATCCTCCCCATGAATCTAAAAATCCCCACATTTCAGTTTGCACAAGAATATTTGGGTATAGATGGTAAACAAGAAGTTAGGTTGCTTCAACTTATGTACTTAGAAGAAAAGAGAGATAGAGTGATTGATCAATTCGCTAAACATTAGTCTACTGTCAAGCATTGGTTTGATAAAAGAGCCAAAATAAAAGCCTTTGGATGGGTAGTTTGACAAACTTTGGATCGGTCCTTTTCAGATTTTAGAGATCCTAGGAGATAGTACTTATAGACTTAAGACCTTAACAGGTGAGGATGTTCCATTGCTAGTTAATGGACAGTTCCTCAAGCATTATTTTCAAGCTTAGATAGGGTCATGTCAGCATGATGTACCATAATGTATATATTGTATACTTGCTTGTATAGCTCCACTTTGTGTGTTTATTTGTTTTCTTGTTGTTGTTGAGTCCTTGTTTTGGTTATGCAAGATGATGCACCTTTATCACCCCAAGAAATCAACAAAATTGTTAGAATTCAAGTGATGAGTACAAATTCTTACATTGGTTGTGACTCACACTAAGAGGTACCTCTGATCAAGTCTGTAATGTTCTATTCATCAGTGATATCCCTTTTCTTGATCAAGGAGATTTTCACAATGACTCACCTAACAGCCTTGGGTTTGTTGACTACCTTAGTATAGGTATTAAGTGAAAAATCCAAAGGGTCACCCTTACTACCATTGCAATTCCCAATCTAAAACAACAAGTGATCACACCTTGCATGATGATCTTACATGAATATATCTTATGAACATACAAAAAAGATAAATATATTGAAAATCCAAGAGAATGAAATTTAGGCCATCTAAGTAACTTTACCCAGGCTATAGATGCCTGGTGGCAGTGGGGCTCTACTTAAGGGAATTGCAAATATAACCTTGTTGGGGCTATGGACACCTGCTAGAAACAAGGCTCTATCCTAGTTGGCTATGAGGGATGAACCCAAACTATGTAGCTTAACATCAGTTACTAGTGTCTTCAACTTACTTTCAAGATGAGGATTATTAATCACATGCATACACTTGATCCCTTATCATCAATGATATGCTTATGAAATTGACATCATTTAGAAAGATCATGATGGTTATACTTAGGGAGAGTTAGAATACTATGTTTCAATGTGTCCTTATCACTTGAATAATTTGAATTTGGTTATTTTCTTTGGTGGCAAGTTGTGTGGTTGCACAACACACCCTATTTTGCCTTAGGAAAATAGGGACCCAACTTTTGCTTTTGCTTGTTCTTTGCTTTATTTCTTTGGGTGGTTTGGCAAAAGTTAGTTGAGTATATCACCCTTGCACATGTATGTGCCTCACAAGAGAAGGTCAAGTGTCAAAGTAAAAATTTGCCATCATAAACCTCATAATCTGGAAGAGCATAAAATTCTGAGTAGATTTGCCTTTTGGATCACCCTAATATTCTTTAAGGATAAGAAGTTATGCCCAGTCAAAGTTTGGTCAAACCTAATATTCCCATAGGGTCACATTCATTAATATCAGTCACATTCACTAGATGACCCTGACATATGAAGATCACCCAATATCTGCATATACTTCAATATGCAAATGCCAAAGTTAAGTGCGAAGGAATGCCTACCTGTCAAGTATGCATGCATATTCTCAGAGGATCACATTTCCAAATATCCATCATATTTTGAAATATCCCTAACCTTCACAAATATGACTATGACGTTATCTTGTTCCAATTTATAAAAGAACTTGATATGATGATGAAGTCATCAGTTTGCCCGACACCCATAGGGTCATATTTCCAAATATCTATCATATTTCTGAATATGATTATTTCGGGTAAAATTAGATTTGTTTATGTTTAAGTGTTTAGATGTTTGAATCCTCCTTTCACCCTATACATTCAAGGATCTAGGGTCAAGTGGCCAAGCACTATCATACCCTAGGTCACTGTGAGATGTAGGGAAGCTTGGATTAGGGAATTTAATTACCAAATTTCCTTCTCTTATGCTCAATTGACAATTAAAACCCTAATTTCACAAATACGACTGTAAATGGAAGAATAACAGAAAAAGTTCTTACAGAGGGAAGCGAAATATCAAATTATACAATACCTATTTTTGGAGTTTTGAGGCAGAAAATTCAGGGACAAAAGAGAGCATGCCCAAGTCCAATGCCTTACTTTTTGTCTGGATCTGGAAACTTAGTCTACAACTCATCCATACTATTCTAGAGATTTTCCTGTCATAGAAGTTGGAGGACTAATGAGTGGGTACCCAAGTCTAGGTGGCTATTTTTCCTTCTATTCTACAACTCTAACACTTCAAGATGCCTTCCTGCAACTTCACTTTGTCTAGATCTGCAACCTGTAACCTGCAACCATGAAAACTTTGGGAGGGGGTTGTGGTGTTTAGAGGCTTGCCTCAGTCAAGCCCTAGGGGACACTTAAGTCTCTAAACACCGTTGTCAAATAGAGAGTGTGTGCCCTTGTGAGGCAAAGGTAAAAACCAAAGGAAATGATGATGAAAACACAATATAATGTCACCTTGTAGTGAAGATCTCATGGGAGGAAGATGCTCTTCATTCCATGATGAAATGGATGCTCAAATCTGCAAACACAAACACATAGACAACACAATTCTACTCTTGCAACACAATGAAAGCCTTGAATCACCTTAAGAATGCCTAAAGTTCACAATGATCATCTAGTTTACAAATGAATGCCTAAATATGCTTTTATATGCAACTACAAACAATCCCGCCAAGATTTTCGTAAATTTAAAGTTACCATGTTGGCATAGGACCCTGTTGATAACTGAGAGGGGGGGTGAATCAGTTATCCTAATTATTTCTTCTTTTGAACTTTCTTATTAATCAATGCAGCATTGAATCAAACAAACAAACATTACCATGAAATGAGAAACACATGACATAGTATTTTTGACGTGGAAACCCTGTTAAGGGAGAAAACCACGGGGTGATTAACCCAAAGATTATTCTCTGTTAGAAGAATGAGGAATTACAAAATGGCACTTGCCAATTAGGGCTCACTGCCCAAGCACACTGCTCACAAAGAGGCACACTGCCTACAAGGAGACACACTGTCTACAAAAGAATGTTATACAATACTTGAACTGATTGGAAGCATCCACATATGCTAGAGTTTAGTTCCAGTTAGGCTTAGTACACTAATCTGCTGCACTTCATCTTTCCTCTTCTTTTTATTCTGCTTTCCTTTCACATACTGGATGTTTCCTACTACTTTTGCTCTACTCTACACTTATTCACATCTATCATCATCGCTTCTACAACTCTCACAACTAAATCCATCGTGCATATATATCCGCACAAGTAATTTCATCACCTTTCTAGTCGGCATCCGGAACAGTTTATTTTCTCACAAACTCTATTCTGTCGGCTGAATCCTTGCACATCAAGTAATGCGGATCAAGCATATACTTGTAGATATCATTAATTATATCAGTCAAACATGATTCATGCCTTCACAACCTTTACCATCAATAGTAACACATCCAGAAAATAGTCTGATGTTCTGTCAGTCAGTTCTTCCTCTGTTCTCACTGTCACTCAAGAATCCAGTACTCAACTATTCATATCTTTTTCTTTGTCCATCATCAGAGGATAAATCCTTGGAATATACCACTCAAGGTAGTCCTCTTGACTTCCCCAAATCTGCACTGCACCAAGATACTTCCTCTGAGAGATCCAGACCAAACTGTCGGACCTTGCCACATGCTCTATTCTTGTTCACCGGACCACAATAATCTTCATTCTGACTTCCGGTGGAGGCACACTATGACTTGCGGATATGTGGGATGACCTTTGTTGCCATCAATGACAACAACCATGAATCCATATAGTGTCTCTTGCCAACAATCTCCCCCTTTGGCATTGATGGCAACACTTAGTGAAAAATGACTAAGTGTTTACACTATGCTCCCCCTTGGCTAATGCTCTATCTTTATATACATTTTCTAGAGCTCCCCCTTTGTTGGATTCCTTATTTTTCACTGCTCCTCACTCCCCCTTTGACATCAATGGAAAAGGGTAGGGTCTGCACACCAAAATTTTAAAATTTTTTTACTATACTTAGCCGCATATTACATACTTACATAAATTAAAGAATGTCTGCAAAGGATGTCTTCAATTGGACTAGTTCTGTAGCCCAACTTTGCTTCATTCTATCCAAAATTGAAATGTGACCACTCAACAAGAATGCAAAAGCTTCTGCCCTCTTTAGATCTATCGGATCATTGGTTTGGGTGGTAGTCTGAGCATCACTTATGGCCTCATGCATAGTTTCTAACTTAGGGATTATAATCCTTCTAAGTTCTCCCATCCGGTTAATTATATTCTTCCTTTCCTTTTCAAAGTTCTTTATTGCATTTGTGATTGCAATAGTTTGACATTCTTGATTTACTATGGAGGAAGAGAGAGGATCAAAACTTTGAGACAAACTCAGTAGTTTGTCCTGTTCCTCTTTTATTTTCTTCTCAACTTCTATAGTTGTTTTTGACTAGGAGATACAAAATTTGTAAATGTCACCGCCATCCTTAAGAGCATTTTCTAAGCTCTTTATTCCAATACTCATATTTCTCCTATCATTAGAGATTAATCCTAGTACTTCTGAGAATCTCTTATCTAAGAACTCCTTCCAGACCTTTTCTTCAGCTAATTTTTGTAGGGATTCAAAATGTGTACTAACATTGCTGACCAAGGTTTTGAGATTACCGGAAGAGGAGGCTGTGGGATCTTTCTAGATTGATGGCATAATCTTCTCAAGCACTCCGGAAGCAGCCTCTATCAACTCACAGTCTTCCATATGAGACTTTAGGAGTTTTTCATTTGCCTTAGCATTAGCAAATGAAGCTATCTTCATTGTCTACACCGGAGAGAGGGAATGAAAGTTGAATGGGCCTTGTAGCAGCTCTGGTTCATCAATCTCTATTGCTTCTTTGCTCAGAAATCTTTGGACAGTTTGTGTAGTGTCTCTTGCCGGAGATAGATGTTTCTTCTCTTCTGCAGTCTTGGAGCTGTCCACTGGAATTTTCTCTTCCTCTACATTCCCACCACTGATAGTTGTGGTTTTCTCTGGTGAAGTCTTCTGTCCTTCTGCAATCTTTGCATTGTCACCTTCTTTTTCTTTCACCGCTGCTCCTTTCTCTTGTAGTTTCTCTTCTTCTTTGGATCTGGAGACTGTAGGGGAAGCTGGAGGAGAGATGTTAGTCTGTTCAAGGGCCACTTCTTTCGGAGTAGATGATTCCAAGTCAACAACTATTTCTGCACCTAAGTCCTCTACAACAGGAAGATTAAACCTTTTGAAAGCCTTTTGGAGGATCTCTTCTGTATCCATGGCTACCTTGTCAGTCTCACCAAGCATGAGTTTATTCATCCTTGCTTTACTTCTGAACTCATCTTTGCAGTCTTTGAATATTATGTTCATTGTCTTGGGATCAATTTGAGGATATAGCTGAATAGCTATCTGCTCCCGGATCTCAAGATCTTTTGCCTGGGCATTATTCTTTCTTATTTCTAATTCCTTCTCTAGACTCTTAGGAATTTCAGAGATAATCTCAATAAAAGCTTTATTGTAAATGTTCAGGTACCTGATTGTAGCTTCCTGCAGGATCTTTTGGTCTACCTCATTGTAGTCATCATAAAATTCGGCCATTGGTTGAAGGTTCCCATCCACAGTGATTGATTTGATTACACTGTCTAGAGACAGGGTGGGATTTTCAACCAATTTCTCTGCCATTTCTTCCTTGTCTTGGCTTGTGGAGGGTTTACCGGATCCTTTCTTCTTCTGCTTCTTTATTTCTTTTACCCCCTCATCTGATTCTATTTCCTCTTCATCTTTCTGACTTGTATAAGCCCTTGTGGCTTTTATTTTAGACCTTTCCTATCCTTTACCGGATGTCTGACCTTCCAGTTTAGATATTTTTGAGCTTTTGGTTTTGACAGGTGTAGATCCTTTTGATGATCTGGTCCGAGTTGAGGTTTCCACCGGAGCACTTTTCTTGCTTTTCATTTTTGCCTCTTTCTTTTCTTCCTCAGCCGTTCTCCTCTTTTCCTGGTTGGCATCAAGTGCCTCCTTTGGGATTCCTAGGCCTTGAGCAATATGCTCTACTTCTTTTCTCACCTTCCTCTTTATCTCAAGTTCTCTGAGTTCCACATGGATCTTCACACTCAGCTCCTCAAAGGTTCCAAACCTTTCTACCTTTGGATCTTTGGGCTGACTAAGCATGTGTTGAACATGCAGTTCCACAATCTGTTCATCAACCTCATACCCCATGGGCATGATCCAGACTGTCCTTGGCTCCACTGTCTCCATTAGGCACTGATCAGTATCCACCATGAAGCAAACTGAGTCTTTGTATTTTTCAACAACGGACTAGGGTATTCTTTCTCTTGCTTGCATCATGCTCTGGAAGTTTTTAAAGTATCCCCACAGGGCTATATTTCTTGCTTTGGCATCCTCAAGCCCATGTAAATAATCTTTGATCTAGACTGCAACAAGTTTGTCATTCTGCCATACCCATCCACTTGATCAGGGCAGCTCATTCATGAATTAGAAGAATAGACATAATATAATAGTACCATACTTAAAAGAATTCTTTTTGTCCTTTTTGATCTTCTGTATATTTTCCATTAATTGGTTTAAGAGAAGTTCACAGAGATCATAATCTGCATTCTTCCTCAACATTTCATAGGCAGTATATACTGCAGTTCCGGATACAGAATTCTCCCTACTAGAGTGATAAATCTTGTATCCTATTATCATGGATGCAAACTTGATATCCGGGTCAGAGATATCTTCAATGGTCATTGCCCTCTTATCAAATTTTGATCTGGTGGCCTCAGTTACAATGTTATTTTTGACAGATTTGAGGATAGGTATCCCTCCGGAAGAGTATAGACCAGTCACTGCCCTAATTGCCTCTTATGTGATCTTGCAGGGTCTATCCAGCCATAGGAATTTGTCATGCATCCTACTCAATACATACCGGACCCATTCATCTTCTTCAAAGCAGGGGAAATGAATGAATTGATCAAATTGTTTCTTTTGGATACCCTTATACTCAGGTTTAAGCTCAAAAGCATTGTCTATCAGTTGTTTGTGATAGAAATCTCTCAATTTGAATTCCCCAAATTCCTCAATACTTGCATGTATGTAAACCCTAATGTCTTCTGTGTGTAAAACGCCATGAGGAACACTAGAGAATGCTCCTAAGGGATCTACCTCCAATGACTTGTATGGGTGTTTCTTAAATTCAGGTCGGGGCCTATCTGAGATCTTTACTATATTCAAAGTAGCCATTTCTCAAAAGATTTGTAGTAAGATATCAAAAATGGAAAATACCTTATGTGCCTTCAGTTACACAGAGATTGTTGGATTGATTTCTGTATGTAATGACTTCGGCAAGAGATCTTTGGTGACCTTGATGAATCTTGTTGCAGAGCTCCACTTTTCACTTCTTCTTGAGTGCAGAATGAGCAAGTGATTTATGAGAAATCCCTTATATTGCTCTGCAAACCCTAATATCTGATGGCAATAAATGCTTGACCTACATTATTCTGGTTTTCCTTATTCGGATAACTTGAAGAACCGGATTAGTCCTGATCTATGAACATCATGCGGATCTTCCAACCATGAACAAATCAAGATGACACATCACAAGGACATCCCAAACACTCTGTCCAATCCGTAGAATAAGACAATGCACTTCCAGATCTCTCCAGACCTTTTTGTAATCCTCTGTCATTCCGGAGCATCTCCCGGAACAGGTCTTACTTGATTGATCACAACTTCTTCACATCTTCATGCGGACCTCAGAAATCTTATCTGAATCATCTCAAGACTTATATCTACAAGCCCTTTACTCCGCATCTTGTGCCACGTCCGGCACCACTTGATTGGTTGGGGGAATAGGATTTTCTTTGAGTCTCCCCCTGAGCCAGAGCTCACCTTTTAATTTTCAGAAGGAATATCAGCACCAGAGTTTGGTACGGATCCAACCTCTACATTCTCTGAACTTTTCTTCGCCCAAATCTTGTTCATCTGATTCCTAACTTCATCCGCATTCATCTTTTGTTTACCCTTGTCTTGATTCTGATTATACACTGGACCTCTTTTGTCCTGATTCTTGCTTCTGTAGACTTTTGCATTATGACCGGACCTATTACAGATTTGGCAAATAACATTTCCTTGCATATTTGACTGATAACCTCTTGATCTGCATTGATTAGCCATATGACCTACTCTATTGCATACAAAGCATCTACCATTGAATGATTTGTTTATTTGCATATTTCTGCATTCATGAGACTTGTGTCCATACCTTTTGCAGTTAAAGCACTGTCCGGAGAAGGATGAATTAGTCTGATTCATTCTCTTTCTGCACTAATTAGCTTTGTGACCAAAGTGATTGTAGCTGTGGCAGTATCCATTGAAGGATGGATATCTTTGAGCATTGGGTTGTCTTACTGGAGGTCTTCTAGGCCTATTCCTTGGATTTTCTGATCCAAAATTCTTTTGACTGGATCCAGAGCTTTCTCCTTTCTCATATGCCAAACCATACTTGTCATCTGCCCTCTTTTGACTTCCAAGAAGAACTTCAAGTTGAGCAGAACTTATCTTGATTTTCTCTTTATATTCATTTGCTGTTTGAAGATCTCTTTTGAGAGAGACAATTTGATCCTCAAGTTTTTCTTCATTATCTTTGGCATCTTCAAGATCAGATTCAAGATGTCTGATAATCTTGTCCATCTGGTGGCAATCTTCTAATTTCTCTTTAAGAGATTGTCTTAGATTGTCTTCAGCTTTTCTTTTCTCTTCAATCTCTTGAGTAAACTTTATAACTCCTGATTCCATTTCATGTCTTACCATAATGACTTCTTTTGATAACTTTTCACATAACTTGGTTTTCTCAGTCAATTCTTCATTTGTATTACTTTCTTCACTTTGTCTTGCCAGTTGTTGGAGTAGCTCCTTTCTCTTTTTCATAGAGAGACTTAATTTGTCCTTTAGTTCTTTCATGAATTCATCAGCCTGTTTGAGTCTTTCCTTTAATTCATTGACTTCAGAGTTTGACTGTTCAATAGCCTCAAGGGCAGTCTTGAGTTGCTCCCTTCAACCATATGCATCCATTTGAACTCCTAGATCTTCCTCAAGCTGTTAGGCTCTATTAGGAGGAACTTAGCTCTGATACCAATTGTTGATAACTGAGAGGGGGGTGAATCAGTTATCCTAATTATTTCTTCTTTTGAATTTTCTTATTAATCAATGCAGCATTGAATCAAACAAACAAACATTACCATGAAATGAGAAACACATGACACAATATTTTTGACTTGGAAACCCTATTAAGAGAGAAAACCACGGGGTGATTAACCCAAAGATTATTCTCTGTTAGAAGAATAAGGAATTACAAAATGGCACTTGCCAATTAGGGCTCACTACCCGAGCACACTACTCACAAAGAGGCACACTGCCTACAAGGAGACACACTATCTACAAAAGAATGTTATACAATACTTGAACTGATTGAAAGCATCCACATATGCTAGAGTTCAGTTCCGGTTAGGCTCAGTACACTAATCTGCTGCACTTCATCTTTCCTCTTCTTTTTATTCTGCTTTCCTTTCACATACCGGATCTTTCCTACTACTTCTGCTCTGCTCTGCACTTATTCACATCTATCATCATCACTTCTACAACTCTCACAACTAAATCCATCATGCATATATATCCACACAAGTAATTTCATCACCTTTCTAGTCGGCATCTGGAACAGTTTATTTTCTCACAAACTCTGTTCTGTCAGCTGAATCCTTGCACATCAAGTAATGCGGATCAAGCATATACTTGTAGATATCATTAATTATGTCAGCCAAACATGATTCATGCCTTCACAACCTTTACCATCAATAGTAACACATCTGGAAAATAGTCTGATGTTCTGTCAGTCAGTTCTTCCTCTGTTCTCATTGTCACTCAAGAATCCAGTACTCAACTATTCATATCTTTTTCTTTGTCCATCACCGGAGGCTAAATCCTTGGAATATACCACTCAAGGTAGTCCTCTTGACTTCCCTAAATCTGCACTGCACCAAGATACTTCCTCCGAGAGATCCGGACCAAACTGTCGGACCTTGCCACATGCTCTATTCTTGTTCATCGGACCACAATAATCTTCATTCTGACTTCCGGTGGAGGCACACTATGACTTGTGGATATGTGGGATGACCTTTGTTGCCATTAATGACAACAACCATGAATCCATATAGTGTCTCTTGCCAACAGACCCATGTAACAATCACAAGCCAATACCCAAAAATTGGGACAACCCCAAAATAGGGTAGGACTAGGGCATAGGCACTCAAGTCCTCCCCCCTATTTTGGGTAGGTTTAATCTCAAGGGGTCTTCCTAGGTCCCATTTATCATGTTACCTAGGGCTTATTCCATCAAGATGCCAAATTATGAAGTAAGATGTCCTAAATTCATGCAGAAGACTCGGGAGCTAAACCTTATGAGGGAAAAGCCCCCAAGGGGACATTTTCTGATGCTACATTTAGCCCCCACTTTAATGTATGTATAAATGCAAGGCCAATGCATGCATTAAAGTAAGGTCACAAACACAACAAACATGCCAAGCACAGAGAAGACACACCAATCACATAGAAGACAGTAATAGGCACATAAAACATGGAGAAGATAGTAAATGCATAGAAGACACATTAATGCATGGAGGACAAGCATGATTTATTTTCTTTTCTTTTTCTCATATATATGAAATGTAGATGTAAGTACTAGAAAGTAAACAAACCTCCCATAATGCAGGAAACACTCATCGAGCTAGTCTTTAGACTGTATATGGGGCAACACACACACAAGACACACAAAACCCCCCAAAATGTAGGATGCACTCATCAAGAAATTCTTTAGATTGCATATTGGAGCAACAAACATGCCAAACAAAGCAAGCATGCCAAACACACACACTTGAAGACACAGAAAAAATATGGTAGACAAGCGATGGAGTGTACCTGTTTCTAGGTCCAACACCATCTTAAGCACATTATAGGCACATGCTGATGATTGTGCTTCACCACAACAATCGCCAAAGACACACTTAAGGGTTGAGTTAGTCACAGAATTGCTCCCCACCTCCGCAGAGGACTTTTGAAAATGACAGGATGATGCAATCCACTTTGAGAAATACACCATCCCCGCCTTTGTAGAGCGCTTAAGATAAAAAAGGATATATGTGATATCCTGCCTCCGCAGAGGGCTTACATGATTGATTGATTGATTGCAAACAAATTCAAGATGCATGATGCACTCATCGCGTAGGTCTTTGCATCTAAGGATAAACAGATTGCTAACATCTACAACAAATAGCTTACCTTATATGCCCCCACCTTAAGGTGGTTGATATCATGCATCGATATCAAGAACATTAAGGTAGGAAGAAAACACACAAGGGAACAGGAGCTCTTGGAAAGCCCATGCCCCTTGGAGGTGACATGTACTTCACGATCACCAAATGTTTCCACAAACACATCCTTGCAAGAAACATGTTAGTGTCTACAAAATCATGATAAACAACAACATCGATGCATATGATTAACCACACAAAGAGCTAAGGTTATACTATGAATTCAGAGTTTGAGGATAACCATGGGGCTATATCATGAAGCTCTCAGAATTGAGTACCACCAAGACCAGATTCAAAGACAAACAAAGGTGCATGGAGTAGTAGTATTGTTAAGGTTTGTAAATGAGATAAAGATTTCATGAAATTCACTACACGGAAGCATGAGTGCTTCTACTAGCCAAGCATCGAATAAGATATACAACCCCATCATCATATTAGGAACTAAGTCCATTTTTTTTATTGCTCTCAAAAGGGGCACTAGGTCCACATTAGTATAAATGTTTGTCATCATCCGCCTACTAGATGGAAACATTAGAGGAAGGGAAACAATAAATAAGAGAGGAGAAACAAGTGTCTTAGGGATAGTCATGTAGGAGGGTGCCCCCAAGTCACCAACCACAATGTTATATCCATAAGACACAACACACAATGATGAAATCAGAGAGAGGCAATATAGAAGAATGATGATACAAATAGAAGGTCACAACAGAGGCAGTCGCTTGGTATCCTGGACCTTACAGGAGAATCTGAGGTCATTCCAGGAGGCCTAAACAACACATAACACATCATGGGGGAAGCACATCATGAGATAGATAAAAGGTTAGAGATACTCACTTGTAGGGTCTTCAAATTAGATTTTGGAACTTGCAAACCTCTTGGAGAGGTACTCGATCATGTTTAATGCAAAATTTGAGTGGTTCTTATGAAAGGTTTTTTTATTATCATATGATGCTTGTTTTGTAATTTCTTGTTGAAATGAAACTTTTTGTTGCTTATGAGAGGGAGAACCACTATTATTTCCAACTATTGATTGTCATCTTACTCTTTTCCAATTTTTAGTGAGTTTTCATTGTTGAATCTTTCTAGCATAGTAAAGAGAATCATCCTGTACCATCTCACTTGACTGTATCAGTTGTTGTTCTTGCTTTTCTGATATATTATGATTATCTCCTGATCTGTATAAGGATAACGAAGGAGGAACCTTAGTGTAAATTCCATTTCTTCATGGGGGAGGTGGATCAAATCCACTTGTTTCTTATCTACTTCAATCATTCCTACGATACTATCATAGTCCAAGCAATCATCCTCATCTACTTCTACTAAACCTTGTTCCACCATATTGTTTTTAATATGTTTAGGGAAAGGATAAGTGAAGATTTGTAAGTTTTGATTTGGTGGAGCAACCGACTTGTTTCCAGTATCATTCATGCCTGATACCTTGATGACATTTGAATTAATAAGGTCATGTATCTCATATTTAAGATGCATACATCATTCAGTGTCATGTCCTTGTGTCTGATGATAATGACAAAAGGCATTGGCATCAAAGTAAGGTCCTTATTTACTAGGATCAATAGGATTGATCGAGAGAAGCTTCAAAATGTTATTACTCATATCTTGATTCATGATAGAATGATAAGACTCAGATATCGGAGTAAACTTTCTTGGTTGATACGATGCTTTCTTTGGATTAGTGATAGTTGAAACATTTGAAAAGTTATTCATATTCGGTCCATTAATCTTGATGAAGCTCCTGTTATTATTATTTCTCTTAAAGTTGTTTTGTGATGATCCACCTGAGGATTGACCAACTTGAGCCGATGATTTTTGGTTTTCATACTGACTAGATGAAAGTTGATAATCACGAAGGGCGGTGCATAAATGTTGAAAATAGTTATACTTCACCAAGAGGATTTTGTCACAAATATTAGGTTATAAATTTGTAATGAATATCTTTTAAACATCCTCATCTTTCATTTGATACTGAATCTATGCATAAATTCCTTGATACTGACTAATGAACTCGGTCAAATTTTCTTTTGGACCTTGTTTTCATTGAACCAAGTCAATAAGCGTGACTTGGGGTCTGATATTTGATTGAAAATGTTGAAAAATTGATCAATCAACTACGAAAAGGAGTGTATTAAATTCAGAGGCAAAGAGAAAAACCATTCTAAAGCAATATCTTTGAGAGATCACGAGAAAAGTTTTACTAACAAATCATCTTCAAAATAAAAATCACTCCACATAGCTATAAAAGCTGCCACATGGATATTCAGATCACCTTTTCCACCATATTTTTCAAAGCGGGGAGTCTCAAACCTCTCAGGTATAGGAGTTATCAAGATTGCATAGGAAAGGGGATTACAGGCATGATATGTTGGTAGACTAGGCTGCGACGAATTTGTTAAGTTTGTTACCTTTTGTTGTAAAGAAGTCATGCCCTATAAAAGTTGGTTTAGGATGGCATCATTTGGAGATGTGGTTTGTTGTGAGGAATTGGAAGCAAAGTGAGGAGGTGAATGAGTTTGAGATACGATAGGTAGAGGCTGAGAATATGTCAATAGTGGTTGGACATAGTGATAAGTGGAAGATGGTTGTGAGTAGGTAATAGGTGGTTGGAAATGAGTGGAATAGATAGGTGGTTGAGAACAATTATGCATAGAGGAGGTCCCCTTAGAAACTAATTTATGATAATCAAATCCCACATCTTTGTAATTAGTGTCATTAGATACTCCAATACCAGTGGTAGCATTAGTACAAGCATTTGCATCAGTTGTTAAGATTGTTGGTGTAAAAGTCAATATTCCTGTAGTCGGTATAAGTATGGATACTTGAGTATGAGATGGTGATAAAGTGTTATTTATCGCTTGTGCACATTCGGTCACCAACATGATATTGGTTTGTATAATATGTGCTAGACCACGAATTGTATTTACACCATCTTGTCCCTCTTTTATCAATTCTCTTATATTATGAATTGTAGGGACAACTTCTTCATCTATTCTCTCATTTTCCATAAATGATTGAAATTGGGCTAACTATTTATCCAATTTTTCTATTTTCTCATTGAATACATATCTTGTTGCCTCAATAGTATCATCAACATCATGAAAAGTTTGTTCTTCCATTGTAGTTGTAATGGGTGTAATATCTTGTGATATTTGAGTCTCTCCTTTTGTAAAGAAGGTGTTCAGTGTACCAACTTCTTCAAGGGCACTAGATCCCATGTGTCTTATGCTTCTTCTTATATGAATATTTCTCTTAGGGAAGCAAGTTATTAGACTCATGCAACAATATGCTCAAGTTTTAGGCTTAAGATAAGTTGTCAATGCTTGATTTTTGTACTTTTTCCAATGCAAATAGGTGAAACAAAGGGTGTTGTAAGGATTTTGATCAGAGGAAGAAAGTTATATGTCTGATATTAGTCCAAAACAAAAATATTATCCTTTTCAACACACTCTTGATGCAAATCCAAGATAATGCCAAGTCAAACTATAGTGAAAATATGTCGAAATAGACACTTTTTTCACCAAAACTTAATGCAAAAGAGAATAACAAAGGTTGTTGTGAGGAAAGTGATGATGGAAAGTAAATTATATCAGTAATAACAGCCAATTAATGTCAAAATTCCCAACACAACAAACTTTTATTGCCACTTAAGGTCAAACCTTAGTGAAAATATAGCAAAATATGCAATTTTTCATAGTTTTTCAACTCCAAGACCTAGAAAAAGGGGCGTTGTAATAAATTTTAGGAGGTGAAGAAAATACAATCAATGATATTAGTCACCTCAATCCATAAAATTTATCACAACACACTTAGAGTGCAAACTAGGCCAAACCATAGGGCAAAAATAACTAAAATATGTAGTTTTTCACTAAATTTTCAATACAAGAGTCCGTTAAAAGGGTGTTGTGAAGATTTTTATGATGGGAAATAAATTATTACCCTAATAACATCTAGTTAATGAAAAAATAACCTTCACAACATGCCTATGGTGCAAGTTTATAGAGTCAATAAGGCCAAATTTAGTGAAAATCATTGTTTTTGAAGCCCTAGGTTTGAGATCTTAAAAAAAAATGCTATGTGAATGTTTTGAAGTGTGATTTATGATGAAAATGAATTAATCTCAGATTTTAAAATGATTTCCAAGATTTAATGTGCAAAATGCCAATGCAAATCTAATGAAAATGCATGAAAATTGCTAGTTTTTGTTGAAATTTTCTATGCAAAATTGCAAATATTTGAAATCTAAATGTAAATTTACACTTAAATGCAGGACTAAAGACAAATTTTAATTTTAATGAACCTACAAAATCAGTAGAAAAATTTTAAAGAAGATTTTGCCTACTAACCCTAGATTTTGGAATTACTAGGTTTAATGAAAATTGTTAAAATTTCTACAAAAGCCTAGTGAATTAATGATAAAAATGCAATGCAAATTTCTAAATTTTTGTATATTTCTATAGTTTATATCAGATCTGATGCAAAAATCATGAATTAGGAAAATTTAGAAAGAATTTATGCAATTTAGTAATCTATATTAAAATGCAAGCTAGGGTTTTCAAATTTTTGCAAATTTTTCATTTTTTTTTGTAATTTTCTCAATGCAATAAGATGCAAGACTATATTAATGAATGAAATCAATCCAAAGCTAAAGACACACACTTAGAAAGTTGTAATTTAATTCCAAAAACACGGGTTCACCAAAATGTTTAGGGTAAAATTGGGATTTGTTTATGTTTAAGTGTTTAGATGTTTGAATCCTCCTTTCACCCTATATATTCAAGGATTTAGGGTTGAGTGGCCAGGCACTATCATACCATAGGTCACTGTGAGATGTAGGGAAGCTTGGATTAGGGAATTTAATTATCAATTTTCCTTCTCTTATGCTCAATTGACCATTAAAACCCTAATTTTGCAAATACGACTATAAACAGAAGAATAACAAAAAAAGCTTTTGTAGAGGGAAACAAAATATCAAATTATAGAATACTTGTTTTTAGGGTTTCAAGGTGGAAAAGTTAGGGACAAAAGAGTGGGTGCCTAAGTCCAATGCCCTACTTTTTGTCCAGATCTAGAAACTCAGTTTGCAACTCTTCCCTGTTGTTCTAGAGATTTTCCCGTCATGGAAGTTGGAGGACTAATGAGTGAGTGCCCAAGTCCAGGTGGTTGTTTTTCCTTCTGTTCTATAAGTCTGACACTTCAAGATGCCTTCTTGCAACTTCACTTTGTCTAGCTTTGCAACCTGTAACCTCCAACCATGGAAACTTTGGGAGGGGGTTGTGGTGTTTAGAGGTTTGCCTCAATCAAGCCCTGGAGGACACTTAAGTCTCTGAACACCATTGTTAGATAGAGAGTACATGCCCTTGTGAGGTAGAGGCAAAAACCAAAGGAAATGGTGATGAAAACACAATATAATGTCACCTTGTAGTGAAGATCTCACGGGAGGAAGATGCTCTTCATTCCATGATGAAATGGATACTCAAATCTACAAACAAAAACACATAGACAACACAATTCTACTCTTGCAACACAATTAAAGCCTTGAATCACCTTGAGTATGTCTAAAGTTCACAATGATCATCTAGTTTACAAATAAATGCCTAAACATGCTTTTATATGCAAATACAAACACTCCCGCCAAGATTTTCATAAATTCAAACTTACCGTGTCGGCATAAGACCCAAGTAATGGTCACAAGCCAATACCTAAAAATTGGGACTGCCCTAAAATAGGGTAGGACTAGGGCATGGGCGCCCAAGTCCTCCCCCCTATTTTGGGTAGGGTTAAGCTCAAGGGGTCCTCCTAGGTCCCATTTGTCATGTTACCTAGGGCTCATTCCATTGGGACGCCAAATTATGAAGTAAGATGTCCTAAATTTATGTAGAAGACCTAGGAGCTAGACCTTATGAGTGAAAAGCCCCCAAGGGGACATTTTCTGACATTACAATTATGATGATCTCATCCTAACCTGATACAAAGAGAACATGAAAAGATGATGATGTCATCATGACCCAGACTCAAGAGGGTCATATTTCAAAACATCCTTGATCTTAACTAATATGATGATGATGTCATTTCCTTGAACAATTTGAAAGCATTATAAAAATACTGATGTCATCCTCACATTTTCAAATAGGGTGATATTTCATAGTGTTGAATATCCAGATATTTCTAATATCCCTCATATCAACCCTTGAGACCTAAGATACAGAGATTCCAGTGACCAATTAAATGATGCCATGTGGCACATTGACCTGATCATATTGATATAATGTATTATCACGATTATTAACAAAGGTATAGTGAATCAACTTTGGTCATTGGTCTATAGTTGACCATCCTTGTGATGATGTCACCCTCATCTTCTAGATATTAGTCATATTTTCAAATATCCCTCATCTCCTTGAATATCACCCCTGCATTAAATGCAATTCTAATGGTAGGTTGAGCCTTCAAAATTTTAAATACACTCTCGCCACTTGTCAACATCTACAAACATGATCTGTCGATCAATGGACATGAATAAGGACATTAAACACACCTTAATTCACCATGTTAATCAGTTAGAAGTAAAGACTTGGGTTCATTTTGAATTTACCATATGTTTAGGCAAAGAATTACAGAGCTCCAGTGAGATTAAAACATCACTGCAACTAGCAAATGGAATGAGATACTCACTCAAATGGAATGGAAAATAGTAATTGCAACGTAAACATGTTCATCTAGGTATCACTTACATAGTAAAAGGGAAGTGATTATCAGGTATGTAGTGATAAAACCCTCTTTTGTCATTTTTGATGAATGAAGAGGTAAAAATGGTTTTAATAGAGTTAATTGATATGATGATACATAAAATAAACTAGAATGATAGAATTATCACCATGAAATGCATGTGATCACTAAACCACTACTACACATGACACATTAGAGTAAGATATGCATGTTCTATTGCAAGATCCAATGGCAGTAAAAAAGAACCAATCCGACACTAAATTTTTGAAACCTATGTACTTACAGCCAGAGAGGATAACATTTAGATATGGGAAAATTAATGATACACATCAAGGGAGTACCAATTTTGATATATGGATAATGAGACTAGAGAAAGGAAGTGGGAATCCTTTGCTCATGATAATATACAGTTCAGGAATGTGGAACACATGGGGATTTTCATATGGAATGGAGACCACTGAACTAGTGGTAGAATGCACCCACAATTACAATGTGGATACCAGGAGGGTAGAGAAACATGGTAGAATTTATGTAGACTTTTCAACTGTAGGCATCATCGCAACCTTTAATTTGCCTAAAGGACCTAATGTGGTTTGATTAAACCTAGGAAAATTGGAAAAAGAATATAATAGCAAAGAGAACAAAGCTAGAAGGATCATGTATCAATGGAGGGTTAAGAATAGCACATACAAGGCCACTACTAAATTACCTATTCATCTCTTCAAGTTTGATTTTGCTCCAGAGTATCTGTACATGATGGTTATGCTCAGCCGGATGACAGGGAAACCAAATGCTAGAGCCTTTGAGAATTGGATGTATGGTATTATTAGGATGGTAGAATATTATGATGACAAACCCCTATGGGCAAATATCATAAGTGATAGCCTAGATAAGGGAATGAGGAAGATAGGAGGGAAAATGAACATGTTCCACATGACCTCCTATGTAGTATATGCCTATGCATTCAGAGGCACTTTTAATGGATTACAAATAGTAGGTAGGGTTAGAAGTAACCCTGGAGATGTGAATGTCTAGGAGCATTACCCACAGTTGAAAAGAAGAGAGTAGCTCGAACATTATCAGAGAGTTAATGTTTCATTCTCTATGCACCTTGTCAGGACCATGGAAGAGGACAAAGCAAAGAGATTGAGTGTGGAAGCTCAAGCTACTATATACAAACATGGGGCTTGGTTCATCTAATTCCCCACATTTTCATACATAAGAATGGAAGGTTTCACTTGGAAATCTCTCATGTTACTAAGATATCCAAGTGACAAGGTCATCCTGATGGAGTTTGCTAGATAGATATTACCATCAGTGGAGGCTTATATTGAGAAAGGAAAGATACCCAATGTCTTGTTTCTAATCATGATTGGCTGGTATATGTGCCCTGATAGGGAAAGTGTTAAGGATGTAATTGGAGGATTGAACTTAATGCACTTGTAGCCCTTCTCACTAGCTAGGCCATATGATCCTTATGATAGGATGTTGGCATTGCATAAGAATCCTATGCATCAAAAGCACATTGAAGATTTCTAGGATGATTGTGATGATGAGGTAGAGGTAAGAAGGAGAGGTTACCAGAGGCTTACCTTGAATACCTTGGATTGCATGCCAGTGCTTGCTTAGTTACATGAAGATGATGGTAAGATCATGTCCCATGAATATGAGGACAATAAAGTATATAATGAAACAATATTAGCTCTAGAGTGGAATTAGCCTGAGGAAACCTCCTTGGACTAGATAACTCAGAAGGTCATATAATTGAGCAAGGAGTGGGTAGAAAATGAGATCACCCAACTAAAGAATAGAGGAGTGGTACTCATTGTGGATAACAAAAGAAAGAGACAAGAATTATCAGATGAGGAATATGATGATTTCCTTAGTGAAAAGAGGTAGTCAAATAGAGAAAGACAAGAAACTAAAAAATAAGAAAGGAAGCCAAGTAGCTAGGGTGATGGTCATTCGACAACCTCAACCAAAAGAAAATGTAGCTTCCATGTTAGTTGTAGTATCACCTCATACACTTGCAAAACCAAAGAAAACTATTGCAAAGCTTGCCCCTACAATTGTAGAGGAGCGAGAAGAATGATTAGATGATGACCTCTTGATTAAGAAGAAAAAGAAGGTCCAAACGCCATCTCAAAAGAAACAAAAACTTGTTATGAGGGGAACTATGGATATAAATCCCATTCTGTTGAGAGGAGTAGGTGGTGAAGGCATCTTGAAGAATTTACAACATGAAGTTCCCTTCCTTAATATTGTGCAATTCAATACTGAAAAGGAAGAGGAACGAAGAAAAGAGATGCATAGTGCAAGAAAAGAGCCACCTTTTCCACTAGATGATATAGTGGACTTATCTCATGATGATGTAGTTAATGATGCTTCTGTTCATTCTATGGAAACATTAGTGGGAAATACAAAAATGACCCCTCATGGCACTCTTGTAGTTCAAAAGGAAGTTCATCAGGAGGAAGGTGAAGTAGACAAAATTGAAGAAGATAACCCTGAAGTGGTAGCCCAACAAATTGGATTGAAAAACTTAGTTGATCAAGTCACCAGCCCTGTAGCAATAGACTTGACTTATCAGGGTGATGAGGATCAATATAAAGGTAAAGATTTACCTCTGGAGCAAGAGAAAGTAGAAGTCAATGTACATATGGAGGGTGATGAAGAGATGCCTAATAAGAAAGATGATCAGGATAATGAGTCGATACTCGGAAGAGGAAGAAATGAAAAGGGAATGGATAAAGCCCAAGACCTAGGAGAAATAGACAAATCAAAAGATGGAGAATAGAGTCTTCAACAAACTGATGATCATAAAAAAGAAGTAGAAAATGTGAACAAGAATGACCAGGGTGATCATCCAGATAAATTAGACCAGAATGCTCAATCTCCTCATGAAGATCAAGTGTAACAAAATATATAGGATCAAAATGTGATTGCATCACAATAGACTCCTGCACAAGAAGAGATTTCCCATGAGAAAATTCAAGAGGATGAACAAAGAAAAGAAACTTCTCCACTAAGGGTGGAACATAATGTAGAGTCTCAGGATGCTCACATTGAGCAAATAGACCAACAAGGACCCACTGGTGACATACCATATTGGTTGCAGCAGGAGATAACCCCACCTTAGGACATTGATGTGCCTAAATTTGATGTTTCTACATTATTCTCAGTTAATATGATTAAGCCTAAGAGAAAGGCAAGACCTACATCTGCAATCAAGAGAGATCCTTCCACAGGCAGGAGAACAACTCAGGTAGCTTTGCCCATAGCAGATAAAGCTAAGGGAAAAATAAATATTGATGAATTTTAGATGACTAATGTTGATCTAGGCTTTGCTATTGAGAAACAAGAGGGCCAAGAGGCTAAAGATATTACTGACTCCTTGATGAAAAGTGTGAAAAAGGAAAAAGACAAAAATAAAATGCATAAGGAGCACATTACCCAGCTGCATACATTTATAAAAGGGTTAATTAATCTGAATCACATGCCAGTCAACACAGCCACCCCCTTGACCATCATATCTCAAGAAGAGATAATAGGGCTGGATGTCATGAAGCATAAGGCTTGTGTGGTTGACAATTGGTTTATTCTTTTCATTTCTAAAGAAGAAAAGGTGATAAAGACCTCCCTCACCAATTGGAACTTGCTCAACACATTGAGGAGCAAAGTAGATAAATTTCAAAAGGAGGTTGGAGAGAGATCCATCAATGTAGAGAAGCATATGGATGATCTACCTGAAATGAGGCATACAGACATGAAGGTGATCATATATAATAAGGTATTAGACAACAATACTACACAATTATTAAGCATATGGTATGAGGATACCAAGTTTGAGAGTGATATCCTGAATAGATGTAACACTAAGCTCAGGAATATTAGTGGCAAATTGCATCATCTTATGGCCAAGGAGATAAGTATCTTGGAAGCTCTTGAAGCCAATGTAGAAGGAAAGATAAAAAATCAAGATGTTGATTTTGCAATTGAGGCCTTCCAAAGTAATTTTGAGAAGACAACAGATGACCCTCTCCACCATTTGACAAAGGACATAGTTGATAAATTTATGAGGATGAAGGCAAAGGTGGAAGGATATAGTGAGATGTTAAATGGCAGAAAAAGCAAATGGTCTACATTACAAACACAATTCCATTCCCAAAAGCATGTTGTAATAAAAGCCAGAGTTTAGGGTGGGGGAGAGATTGAAAGAATAATATAGGCATATGAACCCATCAGGGGGATAATCAATACACATGTAGCATATGATCCCCACATAGATGAAGAAGATGAAGAAGATGATGATAAAGAAGAAGATTGACTAAGGATGCATGATGACAGGGTCATATGCATAGTAAGACAAAGAAGTGATTGAATCCCACCAGATGGTTGCCAGCTGGCAACCTATGCTATGTTTGATATCTCTTGACCAAGTCAAAGAAGATATGGACCGTTGATTTAGATAGATAAATCATGATCATTGGATCATTTGTAACTGCCTCCTCTCTATGTCATATAAAAGGAGATGGAGTGCACATTGTATCATTATTCGAAACATAATTGAGATTAGATTGCTGAATTCTCTTAGGACTAATTCTCAAAGCTGATTGTAGATATACATGTCTTTTGTATACTTAATGAAAGTGAAGTTCTGGATTACAAAAAATAAAATACTTTAAGGAATCTGTAGATGAATTCTTGGCTTGTACTTTGATTTTCTGCATCCCTTGGAGTGCAATTCATGTTGTGCATGTTGTCTTCATCTCTTTTCCATCAAAGTTTACATCAACCATACTTAGCTGTGGAACACCCTAGTGAACCTATGGTTTGATTTTCTTCCTTTCATGATAGTATCTGGAGTGTATGTGCAGTAATAGCTGAAGATTCATTCAATTTAGTAAATATTAGAAAGCATTTAACATAATTTGTTTAATTTCATTACAATCATCATCATAGTTGCAAATATACAGATAATCTTAAGAAAATTCAAGTAAATATGCAGATATCCTGAAGGAAACTAAATATTCATAGTATATTTGAGCTAATCAACATGTATAGTTGAAAATACTATGCAAATACATATAAATGTCAATAGTAATCATATAGATATCTGCTGGAAGGCACATTATTTAGATAAATTCATAGTGCAGAAGTGAAGATTGATCCATGACAATTGATGTTCAGAAGAATTGATCAAACTTGGAAAATATCATCATCATCTATTGAATACAGTAGGAATAACCTTGTTTGTGAGGAAATTTATAGAAAGCAAGTGTAAAACCAGATGTTCAGACATCAATTCTTGGTAGAAGAACAATGTAAGGCCCCTTGAATGGAAAACAACATATCACATCAACCTCTGAGTAATGTCAAACAATCATGACTTGATAAATGAATACTTGGAGTCATCAATTTATCCTAAATTGATCATACTTTTCAAGATAATAAAGGTTTGTTGTGTATGTTCTTTTATTCGTGTTGTTTTGACTAACAATCATAACCAACAACACCTAAGATGTAAAATGTTTCAAACTTTAACAAGATGATGTAAACACATCATGGCATGTATGGAACTCTTGTTTGATCCTACACTTGAAATTAAATTCCTATATAAAATAATATAATTATTCTTACCAACTTGAAGTGGTTTTCCCATGTTAGAAATAAATCAAATGTTCTTGTAATGTTAGAAATTACAAACCTTATGATTTCCATATTATAAGTTGCAATAATTTTAGTGGTAGTTCCTAGATTATATCTTATATTACATTTATCAAAATGCATTATCCTTAAAACCAATCCAAAATGTACCAAATTGTGCTAAAAGTTATAATTTTAGTAAACACTAGGTTCTCTTAGGAATCTCTATCATTTTTCTTACATTCCAAACTTAATTTCAAAAATTTTGATCCTAGGACTCCAACACAACCATGCTAACATCTTCATGACCATGCTACTATCCCCATATTATAATAAAAAATAAAAGACAAAAAAAGAGTCATGAAAATATTCCAATGAGACCCATGAATTCATCCATTAGTCATGATTTAATATCATGACTTCCCAATATGTTTTGTCATTGACTTTCGACTTCACACAAACTCCTCTAGAATGATCATTCTCCAATTCAAAATTCTCTTTCCATAAATCAATAATTTGATTTTTTAAAAGAGTTCCACATTTTAAAATTTCCAAGCTCTCAACAATAACTTTATTCTATTTTTTGCATGCTAAGTTCTTGAAATTGATTCTTTCTACAAATTTTGTTGTAAAAAAAGTGTTATGGTCTCTTGCAAGAGGATTCAACTCCTATAATCACAAGCTACAACACTCTTTAAGATATTGGTTTTTTCCTTAGTATATATTTTAACTTGATTCATACTTTGGTACACTCTTTAAGGGATTCAATCATCAACCTCATCCATATTAGTAAGAATCATCATCTTCAACAAAGACCCGTTTTGGGATTCACTTGGTATAGCTTGAGTTGATTTTAATTTAAATTTTTATTACACTATATAATATTTTGTGTTGATATTTGTCAAGAATCCACTGAAGTGATTATTCTCTCCTCTATTTTGAGGGTTTTCACCATTTCCATTTACATATATCTTACATTTTATAAAGTCTAGGGTAACAAACTAAATCTTCTTCCTCTTTGTCTTGAGAGAAGTAGGTGAACTTGTAGCTATTTTCTTGAGCTCCTTCACTTATAATCTATTCTCTCCTTCTTTCCTATAGATTTCCATCCCTTGGAGTCAATCTTGATTTGAGGAGGATTTCTTGTGGGCATCTTACTTTCTTATTAAAAGCATAAAATTATTACATTTGGAAGCCCCCTTTGGAGTCCTCTTTTTTTTCAAGGTGTATTTCATTCTCCATGCTTCATTTCACACCTCTTATATTGTTGCATTCAACAAAATTTATATTTCTTACATTATCATTTACATTTATGTGTTCTAGGTCTAATATCTATAATTACCCACATTTGGCACTATACTTGGGTTGTCACTTCCTTTTATTCCCAAAATCATATAGCATAGTTTACACAAATTTTATGCTATGCTAACTAAAGTCATATTTCCTTAGCACACACATATAAAAATGTATTTAGTTTCCTCTGGAGGTTTAGAAACTAAAATAGGGGCTTGACCACCCTATCGAGCTCCTATATAGTTGTCCCATTTTTCTCTATCCCAAACACATGTGTGAAACTTTTGGAATTTAGATCCTTCAAGAAGATTTATTCACTTATTAATGGTTTGATTATCAAGTTCATTTTTTGTTAAATTCATTTTATTTTCATACTATTTTCTTCTTGTATCAATTTTATGCCTTGTGTGGTATGTTTTGTCATTGTCTAGGTTGTATGTTATTTTATTTTTTTGTTCATAGAGGACACATGCACAATCCTGCTAACATCCCCACAATTGTGACATTATCCATATTGCAACATAAGACCCTATTCCTCTTGATAATAGTTTGAATTATATTCCTATATCTCTCCTTTATATTTTGTACTTTAATTAGATTATTGAGGTTCCATTTCTATTTCTTTTATCTTTGTAACCTTCATACATTTAATTATCAATAAATATAATCAATCAAGAAAAAATTGTTTCTTGTGTTTTTTTTTTCATTTCCTAGCTTGGTCTTATTTTAGATTAGGAATCTATTCTAATTAGGACACATTTTAGAAATTTAAATAAATAAACATATAATATTTAATTGAATTGTGAAAATTGGTTATTTGTGTTTGGTTTAAGTAGACTCATTTACATTTTATTTCTAGTGGAACATTAGGATAGGTAATTGAAAAGAATTTACCTCTCCAAATCTAAGTAGGTTACTAATTTCTCATCCACGTTTTTGGTGAAACTGACATGAACCCTAACCTTCACCTCTAAACTAACACAAATCTCTTCCCATAATCAAATTTATATAATTTTCTATTACATCAATCCATTCTCTATCTTTAACCTATAATCTATTTATAAATTTATTTATCACTTATTAGCAACACCTATTTATGGGAAAATAGAGACAACCATAGTTCATAGACACTAGTGTTGCCACAATAGTTTCCTTATATAAGTTTTTATCTCTATCTCTCTTTTTTACATAGATATAATAATCTTGCTATTTTTTTTTATCAAATCTCTTGTAATCTATCAATTTGTAGCCCTCCCATTCTTTGTTTTTATTTCAATAACTTCTCATTCTATAGTGTGATGAATGTTCAATTCTTTTGACAAATTCAAAAATCTATTTTTAGATACTAATAAGCATAGTTGTAGAACATGGGCTATAGTGTATTTGCACAAGTGTTCTTATATCATGTCTTTTTCTCTACCTCCATCTTTCTCACAAAGATATTGATTTAGAGACTTTTGATCAAGGTTCCTACAACCTATCAACCTTTATTGTTGTTGTTTTCTATCAAAATCCATGAGCATTCCTTCCTCAAGTATCCCTTCCACTTCCACCAATCCTCACATGTGCCTTTGCCTAAGCCCAACTATGTTTCTTCCTATAATCTATTCCTCTCTGCCTCATTTACCATCCATTCCATTAGATGTCCCACCCTATATGCCTCCTATGACATCTACTTCAATCATGAGGCTACATTAGTTGAGGTTGTGTTTACTACCTTCTAAAAAAATAATCACCACTTGTATCTCCTCCAAACAAACCTACATGTTAATGCTATCTAGTCCTCAACCTCTTCCCTTGTATATTTCTTGAGAAACCTCCTTATCACTCACCTTGAGGGGATAGAGATCCTACAAGGTATAGGACCCATTATACTCTAAAACCTATCTCTTCTAACTTTATCTCTCCTTCTCATCCCTTCCTCTTATCCTATTATTGAACCTTCTTTTACCTAGATTTATATGTCAATTCCTTCCTATCCTACCCACATCTTGATAATTTATATCTCTCCCTCCATCCCTTCAACCAATCCCTTTACTTCATACTCCTATGTACTACCTTATCAACCATTACCTTTCTCTTATCCTATTTACTCTTTTGCCACCATAACTACCTCCACTTCTAGCTTTCCCTTAACCTCACAACCCTTACCACACCCTCATCAAACCTTGACAAAATCTACATCCCCTATCCTAAATGTCCCAACCTTCATTGCTAACCTTGTTATTTACTAGTTTGTACAAAAAATGGAAGAGATACAATAGTATCTAGTCACTCTCCCATCATCTTCCACCATAGGAAATAAAACCCAAGATCTCCTCCACACCCATTTTTCTTTGGTCATCATTAATCATCCACCCCTAAGTTTAATCCCAAGTGAACCATTAACCAAGATGACCCAAACATACCTCCTTCCACCTTCTCTAGTCTTTCTATTTTCCTTCTTTCATAGGTTAAGCATTGGTGGATTGAGCTAGACAATCCTCTCCACTCCATCCTCCACAAGTTTCTTGCCAATAATATTATATAACTCCCTCCTATTTGACCTATAAGCCCTAACCACCCCTTACCTTGATCTTATGATCTCAAAGCCTTTTACCAATACTACCATGTCAATGGACATGGCATTAAAAAGTGCTTGTACCTTTGACATCTAATCTAGGATATCATTTATAATAATAAAATCTAGGTTCAAGGGGTAAATGACCAAAGAAATAAGTTAGTGACATCAACCAATGTTGACTTGTAAATATTCACTAACCCCTTTCCTCAACACTTCACTACTAGTTATGATAATGTGGTGGTATCTTTGTCACCTAGGCTTAGTTATACCTCTTTTGTAGCCCTCATGACAAATACCATAGCTTCTTCTCCTAATACTTTCTCATTCTTGGGGATGTAACATCACAAATTCCACACTTGTAATTTCACATTATGTCATGCACCTACTTAATGACCCCCTCACGTAGACCTATCCTAGACCATCTCTTAAACATTAAAGAATTTCAAAAATCTATAGTAGTAAACTAATTTTAGGTTCACTTTGATCTTTCATGATAAATTTGGGGTCATTCTCTAGATGAGAGTGTGACGTGTGTTGGTACTTTTTTTGTGCCTCATCTCCTAAGTAGAATGACATTCAAATTGGTAGAAAAAATCAATTTTTAGGTCACTGTAAGCACCAAAATCATGCATAGCTCCATGAGGACCTTGATAGTGACTCACAATCCTTGTCACATACATGTAAGAATGAAAAAATGCCCTCTCAGCAAAGATTCTCTTGGTAGCATTTAGGTTCTTCCTCCTCTTGTCATTTCCCCTTTGTCAAACTAACCTTCTCAGGTCACTTTTGACACTTTTTGACACTTGTCAATTTTCATTTCCTCTGTTTGTGACTTTGTCCCTAAGCCTTGTATTCATCCATTTTTTGTGAATTGACCTTTCCCTAGTGTTTTTCATCCATTCCCACTCCTAGGATCCCTCTAGAGGTCCTCCCAAGCCATCTCCAACTTTCAGTTTTTAGTTCCGGTCAACCATTACAAATCTCCCCCTATTATTTCAAGATATCCCATGGAATATTTGAGTTTTGAAAGTCAAGATTTGTATTTTGACCCACTTTTGGCTAGTTTCTAAAGGCAGATCACCTCCTTCTCACCTCCCTAACAATCTCCAACCCTATTTGTCAACCTAGGATGTGAGGCCCATTATTTTTCCTTCCTTATTTCTATCGTTATGCATTTCAGTTGATGACATTATCAGAATTTTAGAGACTATGGTTTCATTATGCAGACTTGATTATATCTCCTGATTTTGATATGACATTGATTAGACATATGGTGATTCGATTTGGCCATATTTTGATGCTATTTGTGATTCAAGATTCAAGATATATTAGATGATGTTTTGTGATGTGATTCTAGTTATTTATGTGATGATGATTATTTGACATGTGATAGAAAAATGCAATTTAAATTGGAATTATGTTATAGATGATTATTGTTGTATTCAATGGCATGAATTTAATTCCAGTTGCTTCAGCTATGATTATCATGATGTGATTGTCACTTGATCAAGATATGTAGGTTTACATTCCCAGGCCAGGAGAAATTGGAGGTAGGATTCACACTATGTTATTCCCTGTGAAACCGATCCATTCCTAAGAGGGATGAGGATCATGTTTGAAATTGAGTGTTGATTTAAGTACTTGTTTTTATTTTATCATTTTGGCCTAGTATCCTTTGTTTAAATTAATTAAGATTAAGTGTTGTATAATTGTTATTGACTTACACCACTTGGTATTTGTTTTTTTTTTGAGGCCATTTAAAGTAGATTTATGATCCCCTTAGTGAACCTTAGTATCCCAAAATTTACCCTAGGTGGTTACCCATGGGTCTAGGGTCAATTTTGACTAACTAACCCTTGGACTAACTCACTTTTGGTCACTCTAAACTAAGCTTTAGTCAAAGTGACGAAATTTGATTTGGATAAGGTGGGAGATGAGTCATGCTTTGGGAAAGACTCATCTCCCTTCCCAAAGTTTGGGAATCCCTTCCCTAGGAAGACTTGGGAGGTCTCCAAGACTCCCAAGTGTGTGGGATCTTCCTCCAAGGCTCTCACACATGTGTGAGAGCATCTTGGAGGGAGATGGCTCTCTTAGAGAATAAGAGGATGACATATGGCATCCCTTATCCTCATGGAGGTTTGAAAGGAAATGCCACCTCACCACTTGTTCTCTCACACATGTGTGAGAGCACAAGTGGATAAGGTTAGGATTGAGATGGAACTGGAGGATGCAACTTGTCACCCTCACACTTCCTCTCCCTTGCAAGTGGCATTAAAGGAGGAAGGAGAAGGTGACAACTGTCACCTTCTCATTCCTCAAGGCCAAAATTGATGGCCTATATTATCTCCTCTTGTTGAGGAGTGTGGGGTTCTAGCATTTTTGAGTTTCTTTCTATTTTGAGCAATTTTTGGAGAAGTTAGAGGGATTTTTGGAGATTGGAAGGTTTGGAGAAGCTTGGAGCTCATCACCAAATGTGCTTCCATTATTAGGGCTTTAGAAGGTAAGCTATATGTCTTATTCTTTACCCTTGCATATCTTTATTGTAATGTGTTTGTAGTTTTTAGTTGTTTGTCGTTTCATTTTCTTTATGTAGGATGGGAGTTTAGTGAGAGCACCTCCATTTGGAGGTAAGGCTCAACTTGTTTGGGGTAGGGGAAAGGAACCTCCTTGAGGTCACTCCCATATTGTGTTATTTATGCCTTCAGGGATTCTTACTTGTGGAGAATTTTTTGAATGGCAAGAGTGCTATGGAAGTTGTTTTGACATATTTGAGGAGTTGGGTATTTCAAGGTTTTGGCTTGAGGCCATGAGATTGGTATTTTGGTATTTTGGTGTGGCCTTTGAAGTAGAGGGGTCCATTCCCTACCCCCATCAAACTCATTTTCATGAGTTGAGTTATGTGCTTATCCTTGGGGTTGATTTTGTGTTGATGTTGTTTGATACTTGTTGTTGAGTGTTTTCACCTGTGTGAATCCCTACCTCCCTATCTCAGGGGTGACCCACTTGCGGGTCTACGGTGGGGAGGAGGGCATTTTTAAATTGTTGGGTTTTCCTCCTTGTTGTGTTTTGTTTGCAGGTGTATATATGGAGAAATGGAGCTTGTTGAGAAGTCTATTTTTGTGTTACCATAATCTTTAGTTGGTGGATGTTTGAGCCATGGCCTTGTGGCCCTATTGTATTTATTTTGTCAAGTTTTATGCCCTTAGAGTTAGCTGTAAAAAAAAGAGTGTTGTAATGTAAACAACATTTTTATTTTATTGAAAGTTGTGAGTTTATAGTTTGAGGAATGCATGAGAAAAGCATATATATTTTCTGTCATTGTTCTTTAAAAAAAAAAATGTACATTAGTTGTTATATAAATTTTATTGGATCCAAAGAAAAGAAGAGAGAAATTTAAGAGAGTTATTTTCTTTTAAGATTGCTTGAAATGCTATGTTAATAAGTTGTTGTTCATGATTATATGATACTGAATATTTAATGGGAGTTGTAATATTTTCCTTACAAGCTTTAAAAAAAAAGAGAAATAAACATATCTTTGTTTTATATGTTCAAAAAGAAATTTATACTAGTTATGATTCTGAAATGAAAATTTAGGATTCTGTGATTTAACCAAGAATTTGAGTTAATGAGAGAGAGCGTTTTAAGAGTGTATATATAATTATACATATATATATGGGATTATATATATGTATAAATATATATACATGCATTCTTCTTTTGAAATCTAGTTGTTGTTATCCTTTTATTCTACTGTGTGTATGTTGTAAATAGATGAAACAATAGAAAACGTACATTGTTGTTTATATTGTAATATATATATATACACACTCATAAATATATATATAAGTGCATATGTATATATATTTTTTAAAAAAGAGAACCTAAACCACTTACAAGTTCTATATGTATATTAAAATACACACACACATATATATGCATATATATATAAATATATACATTTAACAGGAAAGTATTTAAACTATGTATAATGAAGACCCCATGGCAGCTTTTATTTTTTTAATACAGGTTTTGGGGAGGGGGTTGAAACCCCCACCCACCCCCAAGGGTGTGGGTGGGTGTTCCGACCCCCTCCCCACTACTCCACTCATTCCAACGGTAGCCTTCCACCACTTCCCTTTGAACAAAAAGAAACTACCAGCATTTGTGCTGCCATTGCTCTTCAGCACCGACGCCCCCTTCTGCTGGTTCTCTCGCCTCCCTATCTGCTCCCCACTCCTTTCCGCAGCCTCTCAACACCACGCCGCCCTTGTTACCTTCGTCACCGCCATTCCTTGCTGGCTGCGCTCCACCCCCTTCGCCATTTAGCCTCTGCCGCTCCTTCTAACCTTGTAACAAATATATAAATCTTAATATATACATTTTATATTTACTTCGTTACCTGCATATATAAGTGTATATATATATGTATATATGTATACATATATACATATATACTCAAAAAAGAAGAAGAAGAAGAATACAAAATAACAAATGGATAAATGGAACTTTTGATAACAAACTCCATTCATGGCCTCCATTGGCTTTGCAAAACCCTAACCTGCATACAAAGATGCAAAAACAAAACAAAAGAAAACAAGAATGAGATAAAGAAAATAGGGTTTTCTTTTAGAAAACCACGTTTAAAATAAAATTAGGGCATTTCCAATTTAGAAAATAATATTTTATTTGTGAGGAGAATGTGAGGAGTTGGTTTTTATTTCTTATTTTTAAATTCTCTATTTTGCCCTTGTTCTTTTAACCTTGGAGTTTTATTTATTTTGTTTGAATTTTAAATGGGGTTTTGCATTTTTATTTTATGTCCTTGTGAAAGTATTTTTTTCTTTCTTCTTTAAGGGAGGGATTTAATTTTGTTTTATTTGGGGAAAGTATTCCCTTTTGCATTTAATTCTTTTGTTAGGTTATTTATTTTAATTTTTCCCTTGAGAGATTTTATATTTTTAATTATTTATCATTTTGCTATTATTTTATGGGAAGAAGTATTTTAACCTCCTCCCTTCTCTAATTTCTGAGTTCATTAATAAATGTAATGCTGAATTATATTTATTAACAGACTCAAATTTGATATCCTTTTTAGCGTTATATTATTATTTTCTTATTATTTTATTTTAAAATTTTAATCTTTTTATGCAAGGTCGATTTATTTGACCTTGGCAGGATATCTATTTTGTTATTTTAAATCACTTTAAATTTGTTCTTAAGTTTAGTTTTTTCTTTATTAAATTTTATTTAATTTTTATTGGAATTTGTTTTAAAATTTTTAAGTCATTTATTAAAAACACATTATGCTATCAGATTTTTCCTAGATTTCTAGGGTTTAATTTTTTTATGTTATTATCTTTTATTTCACCATTTCACTTTAATCATGCGTCCATCATGCCACTATTACTTAATTATTATTTCATTATCTTTTTGACCTAAGTTAGAGTTAGGTTTCGAAGCTGGCAAAATCATCTTCACACCTAGGAAACTTAGGGTTCAAATTAAAATCAGTCTAACCCTAAAAGTGACACACTTCATGTCACATACCCCCTAGACAGCTATCATCACGCAGGGGACTGTGTGGGACAATGCACCTCCCTGAATTATGTTGACGTGTTTACGCCTTATGCGTATTGCCACCGAGTACGTAGACGTGTGTGAGGGGGTTCCTAGGGATAGGTAGAATTTTTTTCATAACTCGTGTCATGACCACATGGCAAATGTGGACATGACATGTGTGTTGTGTGTTGTGATCGCATGGGAAATGCGGTCATGACATTTGGTATCAGAGCCTAAGTTTAAACACTGGGCTTGTTTTGGGCACATTATTATTTCCACAACTTTGATTAATTTGTGGTTACCTCATTTTTGTATGATGCATCCCTAATGAGTTCGGCGAGCGCAGTCTCACCAGACTCCACCCCCAGACGTGCACAGTGACTCTTCAGCTAAGATACAACCACATCTAGTCCTACAGGCACCGCAGGCACCACTGGCCCTACTAGATATTAGACCACAGATATTATAGGCTTTATAGGTAGTTCTAGATAGGCTTCCATTGGCTGTAGTTGAGCCATGCATAGAGCCACGAGGATCTGCGAGAGGAGCCATGCGCGGAGCCACGAGCTGAGTCCTATGTCGAGCCACGTGTGGAACCCCGCGTTGAGCCATGAGGGGCACCATGTGTGGATCCTTATGTTGAGGTGCCAGAGACGATAGCAAAGGAGGTTAGTTTGGCCAAAATGGCCTATAGCAGGAGCCCTCCACATCATGCTAGGCATGACGAGGTAGTACGAGTAGAGTACATTGTTCACAGACCTTATGACTATTACATAGATGAGTCGATCAGAGGGCATAGAGACAGAGGAGATCCCATTAGGGATTTGTTGAGCCTGAACCCTCCTACTTTCATCAGGACCATAGAGGGAGCTGAGGTAGAGGCCTGGCTCATCAGTTTAGATAGATGCTTCACATTGCGTCCTTACGAGGGAAACACGAAGGCTCATGTAGCAGTACACCTGTTGTGAGATGCAGTAGCTACCTAGTGGCACATTAAGGAGTGCAAGCATCACCTTTCATTAGACACTCTCACATGGGAGACCTTCATTGAGCACTTCAATGCACGATACTTAAATCATTACAGGTAGCATCGTATAGATGACTTTCATGACCTTCAGTAGAGGGGACTTACAATGGCACAGTATGAGGGTAGATTTATCGAGTTATCCTAATATGTGGAGTATCTCCATGATGAGAAACTCCTAGTTCATAAGTCTATCAGAGGACTGAACCACAGCATAGCAGGGCCTATTCGTATGGCAGACCCCCAGACTTTAAGTGATGTTGCCGAGAAGGCATATATCACTGAGGAGATTCAGGGATGAGGGCAAAGCTCATACCCTCAGTTTTAGGATCGTGGACAGTAGCAGCATCAGCAAAGTTTCTGCAGACCATCACAGCCACATCATAGGGGAGGATTTAGTTCCACACCCTTACCTCCTAGGCCCCCATAGCAGCAGCAGAGAGCTAGGACATAGCAAAGGGCACATGGGGGACATAATAGAGGTTGGTAGCAGCAGGGACCACCTGCAAGACCTGCGAGGTCATAGCAGTCTTATAGGGGCTCACAGGGATCCATTGGTAGGTCAGGACAACAGCAGTCGAGTAGGAACTAGACTAGATAGGTACAGGCTAGGGGCCCATGTTATGTTTGTGGTGGAGTAGGACACCTAGCCAGAAAGTGTCCATAGGGTTTTACAGCAGGGGGATAGCCTCATGTAGGAGGATCCAAGCAGACTTTTAGAGATGTGGGTAGGTCCCACCATATGTTCGTAGCAGTTGATAACCGCTAGGCTGATTTTTAGGCGTTAGTGATTGAGACGTCAGGTATGATAGGTGGTATCCCCATTTCTATTCTCTTTGATTCTAGTGCTACTGACTCTTTGATATCTCCATCATTAGTGGAGCGTTGTAGGCTGGTGGCCTCTAGGCAGGGTGATGGGTGGGTGGTTGAGTTGGTCTCAGGGGCCAAGATGACAGTAGATGCCTTAGTCTATGACTGCAAGATTTCTTTGGGACCCTTTTCCATAGTATGTGACCTTAGAGTTATGACATTAGGATCCTACGATGTGGTGTTGGGTATGGATTGGCTTGCATCTCATCGAGCCAAGCTAGATTGTCATTGAAAGGTGATTAGCTACTTAGACAATCACGGTACATCAGTTGAGATAGTGGGCATGCAGAAGCCCACAACAATGCGTATGATATCCACTCAGCAACTTAAGAGCTGCATGCGGAAGGGGTGCCAGATGTTTTCCATCATAGTGAGTGACAGATCAGATGATGAGCCTGAGGCATCCTTGGATGATCATCCCATCCTTAGAGAGTTTGCCAATGTGTTTCCAACAGAGTTACCAGGGATGCCACCTTGTCATGAGGTAGACTTTCACATAGACTTAGTGCCGGGTGCCAAACCAGTATCTTGTGCACCCTACAGGATGATCACACATGAGCTCACAAAGCTCAAGTTACAGTTGGAGGACTTTCTTGAGAAGGGGCACATCTGACCAAGCATTTCACCTTGGTGTGCTTCTGTCATCTTCATGAAGAAGAGGATGGGTCTCTTCAATTGTACATGGACTATAGCAGATAAATAAGGTGACGGTGAAGAACCATTATCCTCTGCCCAGGATTGACAATCTATTTGATTAGATGCAAGGAGCTAGGGTGTTCTCTAAGATTGACCTAAAGTCTGGTTATCATCAGCTACGTATCACAGAGGTGGACATCCATAAGACCGCCTTCCGGACTCGATATGGCCACTATGAGTTCACTGTGGTCCCCTTCGACTTGACGAACACCCTTGCAATGTTCATGAGTCTCATGGACGGGGTGTTTCGTACCTATTTGGATCAGTTTGTGATCATTTTCCTTGATGACATTTTGATCTATTCACAGATGGAGGAGGAGCATGAGGAGCACCTATGTCAGGTTCTATAGTGTTTGAGGGAGTAGAATCTTTATGGGAACTTGGTGAAGTGTGCATTTTTTAGGACAGAGGTATAATATTTGGGGCATATCCTATCTAGCGATGGAATCTTAGTAGATCCATCGAAGATCAGGGCTATCAGAGATTGGCCAGCACCCACTAGTGTGACAAAGGTCTTTAGTTTTATGGGGTTAGCTGGTTATTATCATCACTTTATTGAGGGTTTTTCTCAAATAGCGCACCCCATCACTTCCCTTCAGCAGAAAGGGAAGAGTTTTCTATGGACTGAGCAGTGTGAGAGGGCCTTCGGGGTCCTCAAGGAGTGTCTTACCAACGCTCCCATTTTAGCGGTTCCTGATCCTGTAGCAGATTTTATGGTTTGAACAGATGCATCACTTGAGGGATTGGGAGCCATACTCATGCAAGGTGGTAGAGTGATCACGTATGAGTCATGAAAGCTTAAGACCCATGAGCTGAACTACCCCATCTATGACTTGGAGTTAGCGGTAGTGGTTTATGCTCTAGTTTTATGGAGGCATTTCTTATTGGGTCATCGATTTGAGCTCCATTCAGATCACCATAGCCTTTAGTATATCTTTACACAACCGAATCTAAATACCCATCAGTAGCGTTGGATGGAGTTTCTTTGTGAGTATGACTTTGATGTCCACTACATCAAAGGGAAGGAGAATGTGGTTGCTGATGCATTGAGTCAGAGGCGCCATGAGCTCTTGACCTTGACTCTACGTGTGGACTTGAGAGGATGCATTATTCAGCATCTTCTAGAGGATGAGTGGTTTCTTGAGGTGTAGTAGGAGATCAGTTCACAGAGGGCCCTTGTGGGCAAGTTTGCAGGGTATTCACTTGAGGCAGATGGGTTACTTCATCATCGATAGTGCATCTATGTACCCCGCGCAGGTGACCTACATACTGTAGTGTTATCAAAGGCTCACATAGCACCATATACAGTACATCCGGGGGTGAAGAAGATGTATGCCGACCTACAACAACTGCACCATTGGGTGGGTATGAGACAAGATATTGCAGAGTTTGTTGCTCGATGCCTTGAGTGCTAGAGGGTCAAGGCTGAGCATCAACATCTAGTGGGTCTTCTATACCCACACGAGATACTTGAGTGGAAATGGGACACCATTTCCATGGATTTTATTGTTGGTCTTCCTATGTCTTCATGTTGCTATGATGCCATCATGGTGATAGTCGACAAGTTGACCAAGGTAGCACATTTCTCACCTATACGCACGACATACAATGTACTAGTAGTGGTGAGAGTATTCTTAGATGATATTGTGAGATTACATGAAGTACCTCACCACATCATTTCTGATAGAGATCCAGTGTTCACTTCAGCATTCTAGAGAGCCTTACAATAGGCGTTGGGCACACAACGCAACTTTAGCTCCGCTTATCATCCTGAGATAGATGGACAGATAGAGTGGGTGAATCAGGTGTTGGAGGACATGCTTCGTATGTATGTTAGGGACCATTAGTTTAGATGGGAGGAGTATCTATATCTGGTTGAGTTTTCCTACAATAATGGGCATCACAGCTCGTTGGGTATGCCTCCTTTTAAGGCTTTATACGGCAGACCATGCAAGACACCATTGAGTTGGGATCGGATAGAGGACAGAGTTGCCATTGGTCCAAAGCTAGTTTAGGATATGGAGTAGTAGGTCACACTGATTAGGTAGAGACTACGGGAGGCATAGGATAGACAGAAGAAGTATGCTGATGCAAAGAGGACCGATTGGAGCTTCTCAGTGGGTGACAGGGTATTCCTTAGAGTGCAGCCATACAAGAGTCTAATCCATTATGGAAAGGGCTTTAATCTTGCACCATGGTTTGTAGGACCTTTTGAGATCTTGGAGTGGATAGGACCTGTTGCCTATCATCTAGTGTTGCCACCTAGCCTATCACGTATCCACGATGTCTTTCATATTTATGTATTGAGGCGATATATATCTAATTTATCTCACATACTAGACTGGAGTGCTCTACAGGTAGAGGCAGACGGACAATTGGCTTTGAAGTCAATTTGCATATTGGCTCGTTGGACACTGGGCCTTCAAGGTCAAGAGCTGGACCAGGTTAGGGTCTAGTGGGATCGTTATGATGAGGTCACAACGACTTGGGAGGATGCAGCTAGTTTGAGGGCACTCTATCCTCACCTTTTTGACAACTTCCAGGAGGAAGTTTAGTCTTAGAGGGGGAGGATGTGAGGCTGATTAATTTTTCTTCCTTATTTTGATTGTTATGCATTTTAGTTGATGACATTATCAGACTTTTAGAGACTATGGTTTCATTATGCAGACTTGATTATATCTCTTGATTTTGATATGACATTGATTAGACATATGGTGATTTGATTTGGTCATATTTTGATGCTATTTGTGATTCGACATACGAGATATATTACATAATGTGTTGTGATGTGATTCTAGTTATTTATGTGATGATGATTATTTGACATGTGATAGAAAAATGCAATTTAAATTGGAATTATGTTATAGATAATTATTGTTGTATTCAATGGCATGAATTTAATTCTAGTTGCTTCAGCTATGATTATCATGATGTGATTGACACTTGATCGAGATGTGCACGTATACATTCCCAGGCCATGGAAATTTGGAGGTAGGATTCACACTATGTTATTCCCTGTGAAACTGATCCATTCCCAAGAGGGATGAGGATCACATTTGAAATTGACTGTTGATTTAAGTACTTGTTTTAATTTTATCATTTTGGCCTAGCACCCTTTGTTTAAATTAATTAATATTAAATGTTGTATAATTTTTATTGTCTTACACCACTTGGTATTTGTTTTTACTTTTGAGGCCATTTAAAGTGGATTTATGACCCCCTTGGTAAATCTTAGTGTTCCAAAATTTACTCTAGGTGGTTACCCATGGGTCTAGGGTCAATTTTGACTAACTAACCCTTGGATTAACTCACTTTTGGTCACTCTAAACTAAGCTTTAGTCAAAGTGACGAAATTTGATTTGGATAAGGTGGGAGATGAGTCATGCTTTGGGAAAGACTCATCTCCCTTCCCAAAGTTTGGGAATCCCTTCCCTAGGAAGACTTGGGAGGTCTCCAAGACTCCCAAGTGTGTGGGATCTTCCTCCAAGGCTCTCACACATGTGTGAGAGCATCTTGGAGGGAGATGGCTCTTTTAGAGAATAAGAGGATACCATATGGCATCCCTTATCCTCATGGAGGTTTGAAAGGAAATGCCACCTCACCACTTGTTCTCTCACATATGTGTGAGAGCACAAGTGGATAAGGTGAGGATTAAGATGGAATTGGAGGATGACACTTGTCACCCTCACACTTCCTCTCCCTTGCAAGTGGCATTGGAGGAGGAAGGAGAAGGTGACAAGTGCCACCTTCTCATTCCTCAAGGCCAAAATTGATAGCCTATATTATCTCTTCTTGTTGAGGAGTGTGGGGTTTTGGTATTTTAGAGTTTCTTTCTATTTTGAGCAATTTTTGGAGAAGTTAGAGGGATTTTTGGAGATTGGAAGGTTTGGAGAAGCTTGGAGCTCATCACCAAATGTGCTTCCATTATTAGGGCTTTAGAAGGTAATCTCTATGTCTTATTCTTTACCCTTGCATATCTTTATTGTAATGTGTTTGTAGTTTTTGGTTGTTTTTTGTTTCATTTTATTTATGTGGGATGAGAGTTTGGTGAGAGCACCTCCATTTGGAGGTAAGGCTCAACTTGTTTGGGGTAGGGGAAAGGAACCTCCTTGAGGTCACTCCCATATTGTGTTATTTATGTCTTGAGGGCTTCTTACTTGTTCTGGAGATTTTTTTGAATGGCAAGAGTGTCATGGAAGTTGTTTTGAGATATTTGAGGAGTTGGGTATTTGGAGGTTTTGTCTTAAGGCCATGAGATTGGTATTTTGGTATTTTGGTGTGGCCTTTGAAGTAGAGGGATCCATTCCCTACCCCCATCAAACTCATTTTCATGACTTGAGTTATGTGCTTATCCTTGGGGTTGATTTTGTGTTGATGTTGTTTGATACTTGTTGTTGAGTGTTTGCACTCGTCTGAATCCCTACCTCCCTAGCTCAGGGGTGACCCACTTGCAGGTCTACAGTAGGGAAGAGGGCATTTCAAAGTGGCTGGGTTTTCCTCGTTGTGTTTTGTTTGCAAGTGTATATATGGAGAAATGGAGCTTGTTGAGAAGTCCATTTTTGTGTTACCATAATCTTTAGTTGGTGGCTATTTGAGCCATGGCCTTGTGGCCCTATTGTATTTATTTTGTCAAGTTTTATGCCCTTAGAGTTAGATGTAAAAAAAAGAGTGTTGTAATGTAAACAACCTTTTTATTTTATTGAAAGTTGTGAGTTTATAGTTTGAGGAATGCATGAGAAAAGCATATATATTTTCTGTCATTATTCTTTTTTAAAAAAAAAATGTACATTAGTTGTTATATAAATTTTACTGGATCCAAAGAAAAGAAGAGAGAAATTTAAGAGAGTTATTTTCTGTTAAGATTGCTTGAAATGTTATGTTAATAAGTTGTTGTTCAAGATTATATGATACTGAATATGTAGTGGGAGTTGTAATATTTTCCTTACAAGATTTAAAAAAAAGAGAGAAATAAACATATCTCTGTTTTATATGTTCAAAAAGAAATTTATACTAGTTATGATTCTGAAATGAAAATTTAGGATTCTGTGATTTAACCAAGAATTTGAGTTAATGAGAGAGAGTTTTAAGAGTGTATATATAATTATACATATATATATGGGATTATATAAATGTATAGATATATCTGTATGCATTCTTCTTTTGAAATCTAGTTGTTGTTATCCTTTTATTCTACTGTGTGTATGCTGTAAATAGATGAAACAACATAAAACATACATTGTTGTTTATATTGTAATATATATATATATATATATAAGTGCATATGTATATATATTAAAAAAAAAAAACCTAAACCACTTACAAGTTTTGTATGTATATTAAAATATATATACACATATATATATATATTTATATATGTGTGTGTGTGTGCATATATATAAATATATATATACATTTAATAGGAAAGTATTTAAACTGTGTATAATGAAGAGGCAGTGTATATATAACTGAGTATACATAGATACATACATATATACATATCATACTGTCATTGAACATTTATTATACAATAAGCAGAGTCAAAATAAAACATAGTTTTAAGCCTATTGGCAGGCTGATGCAACGAAGGTTGTGTTTTAAAGAAGATAAGGGTGGGGCTGTGGTGGGTGGCACCCACCACAGACCCCATGGTAGATTTTATTTTTTTAATAGAGGGTGTGGGGAGGGGGTCGAAACCCCCACCAACACCCAAGGGTGTGGGTGGGGGTTCTGACCCCCTCCCCACCGCTCCACTCATTCCAATGGCAACCTCCCACCACTTCCCTTTGAACAAAAAGAAACTACCAGCATCCGTGCTGTCATTTCTCTTCACTGCCGATGCCCCCCTTCTGCTGGTTCTCTTGCCTCCCTCTTTTCTCCCCACTCCTTTCCGCGGCCCCTCAACACCACGCCGCCCTTGTTACCTTCGTCGCCGCCATTCCTTGTTGGCTGCACTCCACCCCCTCCACCATTCGGCCCATGCCACTCCTTCTAACCCTGTAACAAATATATAAATCTTAATATATACATTTTATATTTAATTTGTTACCTACATATATATATCATGCTGTCACTCAAAAAGAAGAAGAAGAAGGATACAAAATAACAAATGGATAAATGGAATTTTTGATAACAAACTCCATTCATGGCCTCCATTGGCTTTGCAAAACCATAACCTACATACAAAGAGGCAAAAACAAAACAAAAGAAAACAAGGAAGAATGAGATAAAGAAAATAGGGTTTTTTTTTAGAGATAACTTAGGGCTTCTTTTAGAAAACCAAGTTTAAAATAAAATTAGGACATTTCCAATTTAGAAAACAATATTTTATTTGTGAGGAGAATGTGAGGAGGTGGTTTTTATTTCTTATTTTTAAATTCTCCATTTTGCCCTTGTTCTTGTTCTTTTAACCTTGGAGTTTCATTTATTTTGTTTGAATTTTAAATGGGGTTTTACATTTTTATTTTATGTCCTTGTGAAAGTATTTTTTTCTTTCTTTTTTAAAGGAGGAATTTAATTTTGTTTTATTTGGGGAAAGTATTCCCTTTTGCATTTAATTCTTTTGTTAGGTTATTTATTTTAGTTTTTTCCATGAGAGATTTTATATTTTTAATTATTTATCATTTTGCTATTATTTTATGGGAAGGAGTATTTTAACCTCCTCCCTTCTCTAATTTCCGAGTTCGTTAATAAATGTAATGCCGAATTATATTTATTAACGGACTCAAATTTGATATCCTTTTTGGCGTTATATTATTATTTTCTTATTATTTTATTTCAAAATTTTAATCTTTTTATGCAAGGTCAATTTATTTGACCTTGGCAGGATATCTATTTTGTTATTTTAAATCACTTTAAAATTGTTCTTAAGTTTAGTTTTTTCTTTATTAAATTTTATTTAATTCTTATTGGAATTTGTTGTAAAATTTTTAAGTCGTTTATTAAAAGCACATTATGCTGTCAGATTTTTCCTAGATTTCTAGGGTTTAATTTTTTTGTGTTATTATCTTTTATTTCACCATTTCACTTTAATCATGTGTCCATCATGCCACTATTACTTAATCATTATTTTGTTATCATTTTGACCTAAGTTAGAGTTAGGTTTCGAAGCTGGTGAAATCATCTTCACACCTAGGAAACTTAGGGTTTAGATTAAAATCAGTCTAACCTGAAAAGTGACACACTTCATGTCGCATACCCCCTAGATGGCTATCATCATGTAGGGCACTGCGTGGGACAATGCACCTCCCCAAATTATGTTGACATGTTTATGCCTTATGCGTATTGCCACTGAGCATGGAGACGCATGTGAGGGGGTTCCTAGGGATAGGTAGAATTTTTTTTTCATAATTTGTGTCATGACATAGGACCTCCTCTCTATGGGTCACCCATGGGTTGCCCCCTGGCCACCCAAGGTCACCCTTGGGTGACTAAGAATGGTGAAAGGGGTGACCCTATCTCTTTTCCAACCACAAAAGAACTAGATTTTTTGACTCGAAAAAGCTCTATTTTGACCCATTTTTCTTCCTATTTGCATAAGTTTTTGGTATAAACATTAAGTTAGCTATTTCAATCCTCAAAGCATGCATAATTAGATCCATTTTATCTCAACTTGTCAACTAATGCATTCTTGTTAACTCCATTTCTTCTTCAGTGATAAGTTATCATTGCTTCATTACACCCTAATCAATCCAATTCTCTATCCAATCAACCTTATTAACTCTTCAATAAAATTGAGTTAACTTCTCAATAAATTCCACCTTTCATGGCCTCTTCCAAGATATAAATATCGCTCACCTCTCCATTATTTTCCAAGCTGGAGAATGCTCTTCCCTTCTTCACAAGAATTTTCAAGCTTCTTCACATGCCTTTGAGCCTCTTTCTTCTTTTCTTTCTTTACTTTTTCAAAGATTCAAAGCTTTCATGTCATTATCCTTCATTGTTTCCAAGCTTCAAATATTTTCCAAAGGAGACAATTTCATTTGTGCATCCAATCTTTTGTAGGTTTTTGCTCTCCAACTAACATCCATATGCCCATACAGGACATTCAAGCCTTTTTGTTTTATTGTTATTTCATCAAAGCTTTGCTAAAAGCTTCATATCACATTGATACATTGCCCAAATCACAAGCCACAGTGCTCATAAGCTCACATTGAGCTCATGTTTAAGCTTTCAAAAGTTCTTTTTGCATTCCCTTTTCTATTGTTGCCAAGAGGATATCCCTGTTCTTGCAAAGGGAAAAAGAGGTTACCGAAATAGGATTTTTGAAGGTAGTGGAGGCTCACACGTCTCATATTCTAGGTTCCTTAGTGCTTTTCTTTTGTAGTAATTAGAAAATCTAAATTTTATCTTGGGAATAGTAAATGTATGTTACCATTTCCTTGATAGGTTAAATAGGATTTACATTGTTAGATTAGTTTACTTTCAAAGTTCTTTAGATTAGTTTATTTGAAAGCAATTTGATATACCATCTTGAAGTTAATATTAATCAGAGGAAGTTATGCCAGGTTAAGGTTTAAAGTCAAGGGGATATTTTTTTCAAATGTTTTGTCTTGAATCTTGTAGCCTACCAATTCTATTACTACCCAATAGACTTTACAAAGTTTGTAAAGAGCATGTTTAACAGGGGAAGGGATAGTCATTCCAAGAAAGAAGTTTACAAACTGTGCAGAGATGAAAGGAACATAAAAAAGTAGAGACTATCATGAGAGCAACAGTCAACTCTAAACAACATGGGGGTCAGACCTACAGAGGAGCAATGTAAAGGGCATTCATGTATCTTTCAAGATAGAAGTCAAAAGAATGGAGACTATTTCACTCATGAAATATAATAATAAACCCAATAGTTACCTATAGTTAAAGGAGATAGTCCATGGCTTTTAAAGTCTTAAAGTTTGAAATAAACATGACAAAGTCTTGAAATAGTGCAGAGAGATCTAAGAGGTGAGCATTGCACAGGTCTGTATGGTGGTGCACCATTATACCACAGAGTCCCCAACACATAGTTTGTGAAGGAACCAAGGATTCATTCAAAGATTATTAGATGGACTTTAAGCCCAACCAATTTTGAATGGGGCAATCTAGAAATGAAGGTGAAAATTCAGTGTTTGGGTGTCAAGTATCTTAGGAGGCTTGTAATCTTATTGTAGATTTCAAATACTTTTCTAGGGCTCTATCAAGAAGTATTGAAAGGACTAGAGGACTTGAAGGAAAAGAAAGGTATGTTTGATCTCCCTGAGCTTCTGCAAAGCCATTCAATTTATGGTTTAAGACTTATGTTGTCTCTTAGATTTGTACCCTTGCTGCAGTTATAAAACTTTAGCAATCTGGAGAAACATGGGAATGATCTTGAAGTGTGGGACCTTACGAATTGGGATCAGACCTCAAGAGAAGGCTAGCTTCCTCTTTCTAAGCCTATTACTTAGAGAAATGCAACTAAATCTAGTGCTAATGCTTGCTGGGAAAAGGGTTAGAAGGAATGTTGAAATGAAATAAGTGATACACCAGATTTAAATGTGTTTGGCTGCAACTAAATCAACATAATAATAATCTCACAGCTAGAAAGACTTACACAAACTCATATTGATTCTAACAGAGGTAGAGACAGAATAATGGAGGAATGAAAGGGACTATTTTGTCCACAATACATGGCCTACACTAATCCAAAGAGCAGACATAGTGCTAAAATAATAAAAGAGAGGCAAATTACCAGTTTATATTGATTATAGAGGCCAAGTAGCCATTACAAAATAGCCCAGAAGAACAACCAACCCCAAATACATCTATTTTCCATGTATATATAGCATTTGCATTTTTGACCTCAGTCGGTTACCATCCATTCACCCCATGGGCTTTGTCAGGAAATATCTGCCTCTGAAGGGACGTCCACCTACAAGAATCATGGCATAAAATATCTAGAACCTGGGCAGGTGGAAGATATTTTGAATCTTTAATGTGAACTACTAAATCATCAACCTGCACCCATAAATGCAACAAATATCTGCATCTGTATCTTGTCAAAATGGTTGCTGAAACATCCAGTTGCCAAAGCATGCAAATCTAGATCCAAATTTTGAAAGTGAAAATATCCTCTTCAAAATCCTTCCAAATGAAACAGGAGGCAAAAATAAGTACTTTTGCCTTTTGAAGCATGTTGAAATTTGCCAGGATGCGGAAGATATGGGTGGTCAAAGTTATGGTCAATTATATCTGTATATCACTTTGCATATGTGAGCTTGTATATTGTTGTCTGAATGACCCTTAAAATTTGACTTTGCATGTGCAAACTACTTTGTATGTATCGGGCTATCGGGGCGACTTTAAACTGAGCCGCTGATGGTCTTTGTCTCGCTGAAATGTTCATTGCATTTGCTTTTGCATTCAGTATCTAAAATTGGCCTTCGAAATGCCTTTGTATATGCTTTTGTACATTCCATTGTATATACAATTGCAACTGCACCTTTAGGTTCACTTGATACCACATACAAAGTCTCTTTTGCCTTTTGTCTTTTGCATACTCTATTCACTTTGCATGTACCAACATGCAAACGTGGGTTTTTACCTTTTGAAATGACTTTTGAATCACCCCTGACATGTGGCACCACCTGATTGGTTGTTGAATTGAAGCTGGGACCCATTGCTAAAAAACTACATCCTCCTTATCAACCATCAGAGAAACCTTGAGTTGAGTCGCCAATACATATTGTCTTGCCGAAAGTCTCCTTACATGTATGCCTTTTGTATATCGATTGTATATGAGATACAATTGCATATATACATACAATGCACAGACCTCAAAGGATCATCAACTGTATTGTAACTTGAGAACAGATCTGGCCTTTACATCTTTTCTCTTTCCATATCAGCACATACATGCGCTCCTACATACAAACTACAGACTCAACACTGAATTTGTCAAATTTGATTTCCTAGTCAGGTCTGCCTTGTATGTTTTCCCTTTATATATCGGCCTTGTATATCACATATACAATGCGAATATACAAGTAGAACTATATACAATCACTTTGTACGTTACAAACATGCATCTAACCTTGTATGCTACCATTGTATATTCCCTTGTATCTACCATTTGTTTGTCTAAACATACAATGCGAATATACAAGCAAAAGATGCATGCAAACATATCTGCCTTTATCAACTAAACTACATACCTTTTTAGGTCTGGGCTTTGTATGTTAGGAATGTATATGCGCTTTGTATATGCGATTGTATGTGCAAAGATTCAATCGCATATACATACATTTGGTGGGCCCCAACCTTTGCATATTGTCTTTGTATGTGCCCTTTACATATGCAAACTCATCGGCCTATCGGTGGGACCACAAACTGAGCCGCCGATACATATTGTCTCGGCGATATGTCTTTTGTATCCTCCCCCTTTGTATGTCCACCTTGTATCTTTTCCTTTGTATGTTTCCTTTGTATCTTCATCGGCTGATCGGAGAAACCTTGGACTTAGTTGCCCATGAGGCTTGTCTCGCTGATGACCACCCTTGTATATTTGTTTGTATTTTCATCGACCCATCGGAAAGACCTTGGACTTGGCTATCGATGAGGCTTGTCTCGGCGATGATCCCCTTGCATGTTTCCTTTGTATCTATCCATATCAACATACATCAGGCCATCAGGGAGAGCTTGGACTAAGCTATCGATGATCATTATCATGCTAAAAATACCTTTGTATTACATAATTGCATATGCAATTGTATATGCAACACAATACACATACAATGAACCCGATGTACATACACTTTTGTACATGGCCAAGATACAATATACAATTGTATCTAAGATACAATCGACCAAAAGATAGAAAACCCAAAACAAGGATGACATCATCATCATATACATGAAAATGGCTAAGTATAAAATTAAGAAATCTCTGTGATAGAAAACAATTGGAGACAAAAGATTTCTAGGTTTTTCTGAGTTTTCTGCAAGGATTCTCAAGGTGAGATTTTTGGGATTTTTTGCAAGGCACAAAATGAGTTTTTTGAAGGATTTAATCCTTGTAGGGTCATTTTCTAAAGGATATTCAAGGAATATACAAGGTGAACTATTTAACTCTGACAGAGGAAAATAGGTCAACAACTTACACATCACACAATGTATTCAAAAGCCAATGAGAGAAGTGAAAACCCTCAGCAAAAGGCAAAAAGGAAAAATTTGATCTGCTCACAAGCAAGGTCAACAAGTCAAGATTTTTTTAATGGTTTCACTCCTTTTTTAAGATCCTCTCCAAACCCTATAGCTATTGTATAGGGTTAGTCATGAGACTATAGAGTTTTAGGGCCATGGACGTCTATGGTTGGTTCATATAAGGTGACAGTATGTAGCATGAAAATGACTGATTTCAATTAATGAGTCAATAGTATGCAAGAGTTTGGTTTTGCAAAACCATACCTTAAAAACCTCATACACAGCCAAGCTACAATAGTCATTTAGAAGTCAGTCACAGTCAGGACTGAAAGAAACATAAGAACAGTGACAACAGTGAATAGTCTATTGAAGAATAGTAATATGAGACATGAAAAATCTAACCATTCATGTACCCTAAAATATTATGAGGAAACAATCATCAATAGAAGGATGAAAGACATTCAATATTGTCCAAGTCACCTTTTACTCAGGGAGTAGTTACAGTCCCAAAATGGAGTAGGCCTACTCTTCAAGGAATAGTCCAAAATAGTCAATATCCATGGAAGAAGAACAACTGTCATAAGTATGAAAGGAGCAATCAAGAGTGACAGTAGTGAATGATGCTTTTAAAAAGCTAACATGAGGACAGTCAAATTCATAGCTTAAATAGTCTTAAACCAAGGATAGTCAACAAAGAGATAGGGGACAATATGAAGGCAAAAGATAGTCAAATGAAGCTAGGGTTGTGGACCTTAGCAAGGATTTCTTAGAGAGGCATGAGATAAAGAAATAAAGGAGCTATGATAAGCAAGAACCCACTGAGAAAAGGCTTCAAAATCATGCAGAGAACTGAGGTTTTCAATTTTTTTGCTTTGTAAAACTTTCAGAGAGGTAGAAAAGAATGTTACATATTGATGCCTGGGTAATGGTAGTCAAATGAGGTGTATAAAATGTATGAAACTTCTAGTTCAGACCTACAATACTCTGCAGACCCTTCTTTGGTGGCACTCAACAAGTGAAGAATTGGTAATGAAATGAGGTTTTTTTGCCCTATTTTGTCTTAGGGTTTCTCCCAACCCTAAGTGATCGATGGAAAAGAGATATTTTTGCCTTTCTTTTATCACTTAGCAAATAATAACTAATGCCCTGTGTATTGTATACCCTGTCCTCTTTTCATGTTTTGCAAAGACTAAATCAAGAGTTTCATTTTGCATTTGTCTTCCAAACATGGTCAAATGCCTTTGTTTTGTACAAATTTAAATGTAAATAAAATTATTTAAGTGATGTTATGAATCACTTAGTTAATGTTATCTTTATGCAAAATAATGACTAATGCAAGATAAAGGATTCGGTTGTAATCAAGGTTGGCCTTTATGAGTTTTGTTAAGTCTTTATGTTTTGCAAGCATATAGGGGTAGTTGAGGAATTTGGAAGACAAATGGACAGAATATAGGGATGTTTTCTCACCTTTTTTGAAGGGAATGAGAGCATTTAGGGGGTGGTTTTTTATTCCTTCATGGTGGACATGGTCAAAGTTGACCTTTTCAACATTTTGGAGTCCTTTTGGTGGAGTTTTAGTTGCTATTTTTTGGGTTTTTTGAAGGCATCCGACCCAAGACAGTTGGTAGGTCCTTGTTTGATTGATTTTTAGAGGAAGATGATGGATATAGTCATTTTTTGACTCATTTGGTATTCAGTTCTAATGATGCACTTTTGTACTCTATGACTTTTGGAATCCTTTTGCAGTTTGTGCATATTTTGTAACTCATTTTTGGACATGTATACTAGTGGATACCTTGGATATAAATGGAGTTGAGTTATTTTACCTTCTCATTTTTCCTCTTTATTGTGTGCATTCTATTTGATTGATGTGATTACTTATGAGATTACTTATTTCCTTGTGGCTTTGTCTCATTTTAGCACCTTTTATAGAAGAATATGCATGTTACAGGTCATAGGTTGTGTTGGAATGCAAATAGTTCTAGTTATGAAAATATCTTTCCTTCTAGGAATTAAGCATATACGCCTTCTTACAAAATGCTTATGTAAAAGCATATAAATTTGAGTTGTGTATGTTAAGCTTCATCATTGATTGAATTGAGTTGCAAGCTATGTTTATAGGTTCTTGTTAGTTTAATGTATCACCTTTTTTAATTTTATTATCAGTTTTTTAGTTTATGTTTCTCTATCCCTTTTCCTTGACAGATTAGTAGAGTAGTTAGCATTTTAGATGATAACCATTAGGAAGTTGGGTTTGTCCAAAGGTTGACCTCTATTTTTCCCAAAGCCCACACTTTGAGAGGTCTTCCTATGTTACACTGAGTGGTTGAACCTAGTTCAACAAAGGGTGCACATTCAAGTGATAACAATTTTTGGCATGCCCGGTGGGATTGTTTTAATCAGGATAGTTCAAGAAATATATGTTTATTGTTGGTTTTGATGTGTAACCAGTAATTTTTAGACCTTCAAGAGGTTGAAATCTGCATATCTGGTGAGTCTAGAGAGATTATCTAGTAGTTTCAGTAGTCCAAGTGCTGGTATGATTCATGTTTTTCAAGAAAATGTACTTTATTATGATTTTCTATCTTTTTGAATGATTATGCATGTCTATGTTTATGGGAATATACCTTATCACTCTCCATTTCATGAGAATGTTGTTCATATTTCCTCTTATCAACAATATCAAAGTAACCATACTGTTGGTTTTATCCAAAATAGTCCTGTAATTACAAGTAGCCAATAGATTCAACATGCTTACCACCCACCCACCCTTGCTCAAATTTCACTTTAGTCCACGTATGCTTAAAATCACCCTCAAGAAAATAACTTTATACCAAAACAACATGCTTATCACCAGTCAATCTCAAAATTTAGACAATTTGGGGATTGGTGATATCAAAAACATATTGATGTACTAGACTCAGTAATTGGGTGAGATCAAGTGGCAACAATAGTTTGAGTTGCAGTAGAAGAAGTTGGCTTACCAAGCTATCCAATGCCAACAAGACTTGGAAATGCAAAAAATCAATATGAGGAGAAGCTTGCACAAGAAGATCTTGCTAGGCAAGTTGCAGCCAAAGAGGAGCAAATAAAACTTTTTCTTGCCCAAGCTCAGAGGTTGGAGGCACAATCAACTATTTCCTTTCCTTGCTTCAATCAAAATTCCTTTACTTCAATAGATCAGTTAATAGAGGAAGAGATCCCCAAGGTTTCAATTTCAAGTTTCAAGATAAATGATTCCATTCCATCTCCAAGTAGGTCTTGTAAATTTGTGGTTCCAAGTTTTAGGGGTAATAGTTCTACCAATATTAAAGATTAGCCCCTACAGGAACCCATGAATGAGTAAAATCAGTCAAATCAGCCCCTACAGGAACCTACATAGCTAGATGAGAGCTATTATGAAGTAGAAAATAGTCCTCCTACATCAAAATCTCATGAAGAGTGTGAGGGGGATTCATTTTGGGATGACCTTGAAGTTTTTGTCTCTAAATTGGATGACAAAGAATTAGACCTACTAGAAGAGGTTTCCAATCATGCTAAATTAGAACAACAAGTTCACATGTTTGAACAAGAGTTGGAGTAGCAAAAGAAGTAAATAAACATGAGGAATACATTCATGTTTTGTTTCCTCAAGAGGGCTGCCATAAAGAGGACCAGTTTGAGGATAACATTGAGCTATCTTTCTCAAAATTAGAATGTGAAACAACATCTTTAGAGGAGGAAAGTCTTGAGCAACAGGAACAACCTATAGAGGAGGTTATAGTTCAAAAGGAATCACTAGAAATGGAGTATTCCAATCAGCAAGATGAGGAATCAGTAGTACATGAGCAAGAAGCTAGCAAAGAGAGATTGAGGTTCATAAGTTCAAATGGATGTCCTATCAGACATCCAGTTCAAATCAAGCCTAGCAAGGTGTTACCAGTCATGCTCACACCTGAGGAGAAGATTGAAACTAAGGAGCAACATGTTCAATCTGCCTATATGCCTTAGGACAACAACAAACATGATCAAAGCCATGAGGTAGGTGTGTTGATAACTGAGAGGTGGGGTGAATCAGTTATCTTAATTTATTCAACTTTTTGTTCTTCTTTATTAATTAGTACAGCATCAAAGCAAACAAGCATGTAAGTAGAAACAAAGTCAATACACATAACACAATGATTTTGACATGGAAAACCGTGTTAAGGGAAAAACCACGGGGTGACTAACCCAAGAATGTATTCTCTGTTAGAAGAATTGAAGTACAAAATGGCACTTGCCAATTAGGGCTCACTACCCAAGCACACTGCTCACAAGAGGCTCACTACCTACAAGTTATAAAGAGAGTAACAAGATACTTAAACTGATGAGAAGCATCCACTTATGCTAGAGTTCAGTTCCGGTTAGGCTCAGTATACTGATCTATTGCACTTCATCCTTTCTTTTCTTTAGAGCTGCTGTCCTTTCACATACCAGAAATGCCTTACTGCTTCCACACTAATCTTCTACTTTTCTTTGCACTTCACAACTACACAACACACCTTCTCATTAAAATCCATTTGGTATATATATATATCCGCACAAAGGATTTCATCTTCTTTCTAGTCGACATCCGGAATAGTCAGTCTTTCCCAAACTCTAGTCTGTCGGCTGAATCCTTGCTTACCAAGTGATGCGGATCAAATAGATACTTATAAAAGTCATCTAACAAGTCAGCCAATCATGAATGATACCTTAAGAATCTTGATCACCATCAACATCTCATTCGGAATAATGTCTGAAGCTTTGTCGGTAAGTTCTTCCTCTGTCTACTCTGCCAAGCAGGACCTCAATACTTGAATGCTCATATCTCTTCACTCTTTAATCATCAGACACTCAATTCCTGGAATCTACCAATCAAGGTACTCCTCTTGACTTCCCTAAGTCCATACTTTCCAAAGATACTTCCTCTAAGAGATTTGGACCTAACTGTCTGACCTTGCCACATTCTCTATTCTTGCTTACCAGACCACAACATTCTTCAATTTGACTTCCGGTATAGGCACACCATGTCCTGCAGATGTGTGGGATGAACTTTGTTTCCATCAATGATAACAATCATGAAGCTACAATGTGTCTCTTGCCAACAATCTCCCCCTTTGGCATTGATGGCAACACTTAGTAAAAAATGACTAAGTGTTATACTATACTCCCCCTTGGCTGATGCTCTATTCTAAAGTACACTTTACCGGAGCTCCCCGTTAGCTGGATTCCACATTTTTCATTGTTCCTCACTCCCCCTTTGACATCAATGGCAAAGGGTAGGGTCCGTACACCAAAATTGCCCAAAAATTCAACTATACTTAGCTGCATAAGTATATAAACAGGTTATACTTACATATACTATAGAATATTTGCAAAAGTTGTCTTCAACTAGACAAGTTCTGTTGCCCAACTCTGCTTCATCCTGTCCAAAATTGAGATGTGACCACTCAACAGGAATGCAAAAGCTTCTACCCTCTTGAGATCTATTAGATCACTGGTCCGAGCTGTGGCCTGAGCATCAGTTAGGGCTTCATGCATGGCCTCTAACTTAGGGATAATCATCCCTCTAAGTTCACCCATTCTGCTTAATATGTTCTTCCTCTCCTTCTCAAGCTTCTTAATCTCATTCATGATTACAATAGTTTGACATTCCTGGCTTATTATGGATACAATGAGAGGATCAAAATTCTGAGAGAGGTTTGATAGTTTATCCTCTTGTTCTTTCACTTTCTTCTCAATATCCTTTGTTACTTTAGTCCAGGATATACAAAATTTATATACGTCTCCTCCATCCTTAGGAGAATTTTCTAAACTCTTCATCCCAATGTCCATATTTCTCCTATCATTGGTTATAAGCCTTGTAACTCTGAGAATCTCTTATCCAAAAACTCTTTTTGGACTTTCTCTTCTACTGCTTTCTCTAAAGAATCAAAATGTGTATTAACAGAATTTACAAGATACTTTAGATTACCAGATGTGGATGCTGTAGGATCCTTTTGGAAGGATGGCATGATCTTTTCTAGTACACCGAATGCAGTTTCTATGAGTTAATAGTCTTCCATGTGAGACTTCAACATTTTTTCTTTTGCCTTAGCTTGAGTGAAGGAAGCTAGTTTCATGGTTTGGACCAGAGAGAGGGAATCAAAATTGAATGGACCTTGAAGCAATTCTAGTTCATCAAATTCCATCATTTCTTTGGTCAAGAACTCTTTGACTACTTCCGCTGTGTCTCTTACCGGAGACAGAATTTTCTCCTCTTCTGCAGCCTTACCACTGTCATCTTCTTTCTCTTTTGCTTCTTGACTAATCTTCTCTTGTACTATTTCTTTTTCTTTGAATCTAGAGTCTATAGGGGAAACTAGAGGAGAGATGTTTGCTTGACCATGGACTTCCGAAGTAGAGGAATCCAAGTCCTTACCTTTTTCTTCACCTGTCTCCTTTACCTCTTCTGCCACTATCTTAGTAGATTCATCTGTAGTTGAGGGATCATCACCTAAGTCCTCGACAATGGGAATGTTAAATCTTTTGTAAGCACTCTAGAGAATCTCTTCTATCTCTTTTCCTATTTTGTCAGTTTCACCGAGCATAAGTTGATTCATTCTGGCTTTGCTCCGGAACTCATCCTTGCAATCTTTGAAAATCATATTCATTTTCTTCAGAGTGATTGAAGGAAAGAGCTGAATGGCTATCTGTTCCCAGATCTCAAGATCCTTTGCCCTAGCATTATTCTTTCTTATCTCTAATTCTTTCTCTAGGCTTTTGGGAATGAGAGATATGATTTCAATAAAAGCCTTATTGTATATGTTTAAATACTTAACTGTGGCTTCCTCCAGAATCTTTTTATCTGCATCATTGTATACATCATAGAATTCTATTATTGGTTGCAGGTTCCCATACATAGTGACTGCTTTAACTAAATCATCTAAGGACAGAGTGGGTCTTTCAACAAACTCTTCTGTCTCTGCCTCCTTATCTTCACCGAATACTTTCTTCTTTTTCTTCATCTTCTTGATCTCTTCATCAGATTCTGTCTCTTCTTCATCCTTCTGACTGATATAAGACCTTGTGGCCTTTGTCTTAGTTCTTTTCTTTGCTTTACCAGATGATTTTGCTTCTAGTTTTGATGTCTTTGAGCTCTTTGTAGTGGTGGGTGCAGAGGTCTTAGAGGATCTGGTCCGGGAGGGGACTTCCACCGGAGTACAGTACCTTCTTTTTCTACTTTTCCTTTTTCTTTCTCTACCCTTTCTATCTTCTCTCTATTTGCATCAAGTGCTTCTTTTGAAATTCCATGCCTCTTGGCAAACTCTTCTACTTCCCTCCTCACCTTTCTTTTTATTTCTAGTTGTCTTAACTCCACATGGATTTTCACACTTAATTCTTCAAAGGTTCCAAACCTTTCTGCCTTGGGATCCTTGGGTTGACTTAGCATGTGCTGAACATGCAGCTCCACAATTTTCTCATCCACTTCATACCCCATAGGCATGATCCACACCATTCTTGGTTCCACTGCCTCCATTAGGCACTGATCAGTTTCTACCATAAAGCATATTGTATCTTTATATTTTTCAACTAAAGATTGGGGGATTCTCTCTCTTGCTTGCATCATGCTCTAAAAATTCTTGAAATAGATCCAGAGAGTTGTATTCTGTGCCTTGGCATCACCAAGCCCATGTATATAATCTCTGATTTGAATGGCTACTGGTCTATCATTCTGCCATACCCAGCCACTAGATCTGAGAAGCTCATTCATGTAATAAAAGAATAGGCAGAGTATCAAACCACTGTCTTTGAAAGAGTTCTTCTTGTCCTTGTTTATCTTCTGCAGATTTTCTAAAAGTTGGTTTAGAAGGAGCTCACAAAGATCATAGTCTGCATTCTTCCGTAACATCTCATAAGTAGTATACATAGCAGTTCCGAATACTGAATTCTCCCTGCTGGAGTGATATATCTTATATCCAATTATCATTGATGCAAACTTGATATTCGGATCTGTGATATCCTCAATTGTCATTGCTCTTTTATCAAATTTTGATCTGGTAGCCTCACTTACAATTTAGTTTTTGACAGATTTGAGAATAGGCATCTCACCAGTTGAGTGTAATCCGGTTACATCCCTAATGGCATCCTTAGTGATCTTAAACGACCTGTTCAACCACATGAAGTTGTCATGCATTCGGGTCAGAATATATCAAACCCATTCATCTTCCAAAAAATAGGGGAAATGAATGCATTGTGCAAAATGTTTATCTCGGATAGCCTTATACTGAGGTTTGAGATCAAAAGAGTCATCTATTAATTGATTGTGATAGATATCTAATAGCTTGGATTCTCTGAACTCTTCAATGTTCACATGAATATATGCCCTAACGTCTTCAACATGCAAAACCCCATGCGGAATGCTGGAAAATGCCCCTAAGGGATCCACTTCTAGAGATTTATAAGGATGTTTCTTAAATTTGGGTCAAGGCCTATCAGAAATCTTTACAACATTTGGAGTAGCCATCTTCAAAAGACTTATAGAAAGATATTCAACAACGGAAATACCTTTTATGCTTCTAGGGTTTTACGGAGTGAGCTGGATCGATTGCTGGATGAATCAATTTCTACAGATGATCTTTGATGGGCTTGAGGAGATTTGTTGCAGAGCTCTTTTTCACTTCTTCTTGAATGCAGAATGAACAAGTGTTTGATAAGAAAACCCTTATATTATTCCGCAAACCCTAATACCAAGTTGAAATAAATGCTTAAGTCATTCCGGTTTACCTTGTTTTCCTTATTCAGATGACTTGATGAACCTGATCAATCTTGGTAAATTAACTTGTTCTAAACTTCTTGCAGATCTTCCATATCTTAACCATAGATTATTTAGATGTTTTCTCTATGAACCCTTTAATCCGCAACTCTCCTTGTGCCAATTTTGGCACTAATTAACTGGCTGGGGGAAAAATGTTTTTCCCTGTGTCGCCCCCTGAGCCAGAGCTTACTTTTTAATTTCTGGAAGGAATATCAGCACCAGATTCTGATGCAGATCCATCCCCTACATTTTATGTAATTCTCTTTACCCAAATCTTGTTCATCTCACTTTGAACTTCATCTGCATTCACTTTTCTTTTTCCTTTGTCTTGATTCTGGTTATGATGTACCAGACCCCTTTTGTCATGATTCTTGATTCTATAGAATTTGGCAATATGATTGGATCTATTGCAATTGTGGCAAAAAATATTTCTTTGGATATCTGATTGTTGTCCTCTTGATCTGCATTGATTAGCCATATGACCCATTCTATTGCATGCAAAGCATCTATCATTGAATGAGTTGTTCATTTGCATATTTTTGCATTCATGAGATTTGTGACCATACCTTTTGCAGTTAAAACATTGTCTGGAGAAGGATGTATTAGTCTGATTCATTCTTTTTCTGCATTGATTAGCTTTGTGACCAAAGTTATTACAATTGTGGCAGTATCCATTGAAGGATGAATATCTTTGAGCATTAGGCTGCCTTATCGGAGGTCTTCTAGGCTTGTTCCTTGGATTTTCTGATCCAAAATTCTTCTGACCAGATCCAGAGCTTTTACCTTTCTCATATCCCAAGCCACACTTGTCATCTACCCTCTTTTGGCTTTCAAGAAGAAATTGAAGTTGAGTAGAACTTATCTTGAATTTCTCTTTGTATTCATTTTCTGTTTGAAGATCCCTTTTAAGAGAGACAATTTGATCCTCAAGTTTTTCTTCATTATCTTTAGCATCTTCAAGATCAGATTCAAGATGTCTGATTATTCTATCCATCTTGTGGTAGTCTTCTGATTTCTCCTTGAGAGATTGTCTTAGATCATCTTCAGTTTTTCATTTCTCTTCAATTTCTTGGGTAAACTTCATACTCCTGATTCCATTTCATGTCTTACCATAATGATCTCTTTTGATAACTTTTCACATGACTTGGTTTTCTCCTTCAGATCTTCATTTGTATCATTTGCTTCATTTTGACTTGCTAATTGCTGAAGTAGATCCTTTCTCTTTTTCATAGGGAGACTTAGTTTTCCTTTCAGTTCATTTATGAAATCATCAGCTCGTTTGAGTATTTCCTTCAATTCATTAACTTTAGAATTAGATTGCTCAAGATCATCTAGGGTAGACTGAAGTTGTTCCCTCATACCATAGACATCCATTTTAATTCCCAGATCTTCCTCAAGATGTTAGGCTCTATTTGGAGGAACTTTGCTTTGATACCAATTGTTGATAACTGAGAGGGGGGTGAATCAGTTATCTTAATTTATTCAACTTTCTATTCTTCTTTATTAATTAGTGCAGCATCAAAGCAAACAAGCATGTAAGCAGAAACAAAGTCAATACACATAACACAATGATTTTGACATGGAAAACCCTGTTAAGGGAAAAACCACGGGGTGACTAACCCAAGAATGTATTCTCTATTAGAAGAATAGAAGTACAAAATGGCACTTGCCAATTAGGGCTCACTGCCCGAGCACATTGCTCACAAGAGGCTCACTACCTACAAGTTATAAAGAGAGTAACAAGATACTTGAACTGATGAGAAGCATCCACATATGCTGGAGTTCAGTTCCGGTTAGGCTCAGTATACTGATCTACTACACTTCATCCTTTCTTTTCTTTAGAGCTGCTGTCCTTTCACATACCGGACCTGCCTTACTGCTTCCACACTGATCTTCTACTTTTCTTCGCAATTCACAACTACACAACACACCTTCTCATTGAAATCCATTTGGTATATATATATCCGCACAAAGGATTTCATCCTCTTTCTAGTCGGCATCCGGAATAGTCAGTCTTTCCCAAACTCTAGTCTGTCGGCTGAATCCTTAATTACCAAGTGATGCGGATCAAATAGATACTTATAAAAGTCATCTAACAAGTCAGCCAATCATGAATGTACCTTAAGAATCTTGGTCACCATCAACATCTCAGCTAGAATAATGTCTGAAGCTTTGCCAATAAGTTCTTCCTCTGTCTGCTCTGCCAAACAGGACCTCAATACTTGAATGCTCATATCTCTTCACTCTTTCATCTCTAGACGCTCAATTCCTAGAATCTATCAGTCAAGGTACTCCTCTTGACTTCCCTAAGTCTGCACTTTCCAAAGATACTTCCTCTAAGAGATCTAGACTTGACTATTGGACCTTGCCACATGCTCTATTCTTGCTTACCAGACCACAACATTCTTCAATCTAACTTCCGGTATAGGCACACCATGTCCTGTAGATGTGTGGGATGAACTTTGTTGCCATCAATGACAACAATCATGAAGCTACAATGTGTCTCTTGCCAACAAGGTGGACTTGTTTTCTTTCTCCAAATCTCATTACAACAGTTGGTTATACTTTTATCAATTATCCACTTCCCTGAAGCTACTCATAAGCATTTGAGATATTGTAAATTGTTGAGGACGGGAAGCTATTTCAAAGAACTAGTAAATGGTCATGTTTGAGCATCACCTCTACTGGTTAGATGTATGGTAGAGTAGGTTTTTTCTTTCCTCCAAGTGCATTTTTGCACAGTTAGTTAGTTGGTCCTAGGTTTTTGATAGGTAGAGTAGGGTTTTCAAGGTATCATGCATTGTTCTAATGAGTTACTGCAATGCACAAGACTATTTTTCAAGATATGTTAGTTTTCTAAGTGACTCTGTGCCCAATGGATAAGCGTTAGGAAACTGGTCAGGATGTTTAGCAGGCAAACATATAGCAGATGTCACCAAAAATGTTACCTAATTTAGTTTCTAGCTCCATTATTTTGAGCTTAGATAGTGTTTGCAGAAGGAGATAAAGGTATACATTCATTTCTGTTTTAAAAGTTACATTCATATGCTAGAGGTATTACCTAATAAACTATAGTTTAGTTTTACAAATAAACATAGAAGAAAGATTACATAAACTTTGCATAACTGTTGTCTTTTATTGATAATCATGAATGAATAATGTCCCACACAAGCTGTGGGAATAACTTTTCTAATGCAATATGAAAGTAAACTATACAACTGAAGAAAAGGAAAAGCATATAAAAGGAAAAGGCGTCCATCATTGCCTGGGTGATGAGGATGGATGATGATCTATTGCATCTTTTGATAGCTCCTAAGTCTTCCAGAAGGGTTCTTTGCTCCAGAATGTCTGCAAATTCGAGAAAGAGTTTGTTAACGCTTAGGACACATTTTCCAAGCATATACATTTCAGTATTTAGCAAGCATATAATGTACTATCATAAGGCATTGAAGTGATTTTTGCAGTACCTGTATTATTGAGTCAACGCCAACAAAGCAGGAGATCATCATCATATCCATCATATTCAGAGCTTCGTTGTTTTATCTAATACGTTTGTTCACTGTGTAGGTATAGAGAAAGTTCTTATTGTTGGATTATCTATATTTGATATCGTAGCATGTGGAGTGAAATAGGTTCCCACAAGGGTTGAGCCCAACATGTTGCCCTCTTGTTTCCTATAAGAGGGATAATCACAAATAAGATCATCTATGAAATCCTTAAGAACAAGTTTTGCATAATCATGATTATATTGATGAAGGACATCTCATTCTGTCAACATAGTCATGATTCAAAATCTGATTACCAAAGATTCCATGATGGCCTAGATAAACATCTAGAGGCAGTTGTATAGAGTGACTATCAAACAAATAAAAGCAAGCAATCTCAGGACAACCGACACTATGAAGAGTAGAAGCAGCAATAAGAATCAATCATGAATAGTTATGAGACTTTCGTGAAGGACCTATTTTAAATGTGCAAGATTCATTTCAAGAATACTAGGAACTGTCCAATGTCCTAACACTTGCAATATCATCCTTTGATCTCACCCATACTCCAAGAGGAACAGCAAAAAGTCATGAGAAAATTGTCAACTAATAGAGGTCAAAAGTAGTCATAAATAGAGGTGCTTAAGGTCTATTCTGAATTCTCATAGATGTCATTAATGATAGTAAAGGCATAGCTACTATATAGGGTCAATCATGAGACTATAGAGTTTTAGGGCCATGGATGTTTGTGGTTGGTTCATATAAGGTGACAGTTATGTAGCATGAAAATGACTGATTTCAATTAATGAGTCAATAGTATGCAAGAGTTTGATTTTGCAAAACCCTACCTTAAAAACCTCATACACAACCAAGCTATAATAGTCATTTCGTAGTCAAGACTGAAAGAAATATAAGAATAGTGACAACAATGAATAGTCTACTAAAGAACAGTAATATGAGACATGAAAAATCTAACCATTCATGTACCCTAAAATCTTAAGAGGAAATAGTCATCAATAGAAGGATGAAAGACATTCAATACTATCCCGGTCACCTTTTACTCAGAGAGCAGTTACAGTCCCAAAATGGAGTAGGCCATACACTTCAAGGAATAGTCAAAAATAGTCAATATCCATGGAAGAAGAACAACTGTCATAAGTATGAAAGGAGCAATCAAGAGTGATAGTAGTGAATGATGCTTTTAAAAAGCTAACATGAGGATAGTCAAATTCATAGCTTAAACAATCTTAAACCAAGGATAGTCATTGAAGAGATAGGGGACAATATAAAGGCAAAAGATAGTCAAATGAAGCTAGGGTTGTGGACCTTAGCAATGATTTTTTAGAGAGGCATGAGATAAAGCAACAAAGGAGCTGTGATAAGAAAGAACTCACTGAGGAAAGGCTTGAAAATCATGCAGAGAACTGAGGTTTTCATTTTTTTCTCTGTAAAACTTTCAAAGAGGTAGAAAAGAATGTTACCTGTTACTGCCTGGGTAATGACAATCAAATGAGGTGTAGAAATGTATGAAAATTCTAGTTCAGACCTATAATACTCTAGCAAACCCTTCTTTGGTGGCACTCAGCAAGTGAAGAATGCATAATGAAATGAGGGTTTTTTGCCCTATTTTGTCTTAAGGTTTCTTTCAACCCTAAGTGATCGATGGAAAAGAGGCATTTTTGCCTTTCTTTTATCAATCAGCAAATAATAACTAATGCCTTGTGTATTGTATACCTTGTCCTCTTTTCTTGTTTTGCAAAGATTAAATCAAGACTTCTACATTTGTCTTCCAAACATGGTCAAATGCCTTTGTTTTGCACAAATTGGAATGTAAATAACATTATTTAAGTGATGTTGTTATGAATCACTTAGTTAATGTTATCTTTATGCAAAATAATGACTAATGCAAGATAAAGAATTCGGTTGTAATCAGCATTGGCCTTTATGAGTTTTGTTAAGTCTTTATGTTTTGCAAGCATATAGGGGCAGTTGAGAAAGTTGGAAGACAAATGGAGAGAATATAGGGATGTTTTCTCACCTTTTTTGAAGGGAATGAGAGCATTTAGGGGGTGGTTTTTTATGCCTTCATGGTGGACATGGTCAAAGTTGACCTTTTCAACATTTTAGAGTCCTTTTGGTGGAGTTATTTTTCTATTTTTTGGGCTTTTGGAAGGCATCCGATCCAAGACAGTTGGTAGGTCCTTGTTTGATGGATTTTTGGAGGGAGATGATGGATATAGTCATTTTTTGACTCATTTGGTATTTAGTTCTGATGATGCACTTTTGTACTTTGTGACTTTTGGAGTCCTTTTACAGTTTCAGCATATTTTGTAACTCATTTTTGGACATGTATACCAGTGGATACCTTGGATATCAATGGAGTTGAGTTATTTTACCTTCTTGTTTTTCTGCTTTATTTTTTGCATTCTATTTGATTGATGCAATTACTTGTGAGATTACTTATTTCCTTGTGGTTTTGTCTCATTTTAGCACCTTTTACAGAAGAATATGCATGTTACAGGTCATAGGTTGTGTTGGAATGCAAATAGTTGTAGTTGTGAAAATATCTTTCCTTCTAGGAGTTAAGCATATAAGCCTTCTTATGAAATACTTATGTAAAAGCATATAGATTTGAGTTGTGTATGTTAAGCTTCATCATTGATTGAATTGAGTTGCAAGTTGTGTATACAGGTTCTTGTTAGTTTGGTGTATCACCCTTTTTAGTTTCATTATCAGTTTTTTAGTTTATGTTTCTCTATCCCTTTTCCTTGACATATTATTAGAGTAGTTAGCATTTTAGGTGATAACCATTAGGAAGCTGGCCTTCTCCAGAGGTTGACCTTTATTTTTCCCAAAGCCCACACTTTGAGAGGTCTTCCCATGTTACATTGAGTGGTTGAACCGAGTTCAACAAAGGGTGCACATTCAGGTGATAACAGTGGTGATTGGATGTATTTTGAGCCCAAATTTAATATTTGAGCATTTGGTGATAGGTGTGTTGAACATGGTAAAAATGATGATATTATTCAGTTATGGAAGGTTAACAAGTTTCAACATTACATCATGATGCTTTAGTTCCATATTTGAGTCCTTTGGGTGAGTTGTGGCCGTGGTGAAATTTTTTTTTAAGTGGCCTGCTAACTGGCCTCGGTTAAAAAGGAGTCCCCAAAATTATTTTGTTGTGCAATTTGTGGTGATAGAGAAAGGATCAAAATCAAATAGCATTACTCCTTGCAAGTTTTCATGGATCCCAAATGTTTTCCAAGCTCGTGGTGCAATTTTTGTCTTTTCCACGACAGTGTTTAAATGTCGGCATTAAAGGTGAAAATTAAAACAATTTGAATTTTTTTTATTTTGGGAAATTAAATTAAATTATTGTTTTATAGAAATATTTTAATATCAAAAATCATAAAGTGGAGGGGTTTTATTTTAATTTCCAATTCAAAAAGGAGTTGCATAAAAATAAAAAATTAAAGGGGTAATTATATAGTCACCGCATCATCACAATTTCCTTTATCTCAATCCTTATTGAGTATGCAATGGTCTATTCCCATGTGATATGTGAATATTATGAATTTCAATATTATTTTCATTCCAAATGTGAGGGAGGTGAAAGTAAAAAGGAGTACAAAAGGTATTAAACTTCAAGCAGTCATCGCATTATCATAAAGTTTTAATTTCCTTTCAAATCAAAAGTGCGATGTGAGGTTATTTGGGTGATGCAATTAGAACTCGCCACATGGAGGAGGGTCAAGGGAGTTTTTTAATGTTTTATCCTATAAATCAAAGCTGTATTCCCATCTAAAACATTTCCTGGGGCATTTCTCATGCTCAGGAATCAAATTTTATGGTGTTTTGCGTGTTTTTGACCCCCAACATCTGCAAAAACACCTTGAGCCACTTCATATCACCCTTGCAATAATAAAAAGACCACTAGTAGAGCCAAAAATAACTTGTAACTTTAAAAAATGTCTTTGTTCAAAATTTGGAGTGATCTATGGTGATTTTTGAGGCTTATGTAGAGTTAAATAATCCTTGGCACTTATTAAAGCACCATGATAGTGTTTGAAATGGCCTATGAGATTCCTTATGCCAAATGAAGGTTGAAGACATTATGTATGCAATAGAGATATTTAAAGAATGGTGTGAAATGCTTAGCTTGCAAACACAAAAATGCTAGTAGAATGATAGGTAGAATGGTTATAAACAATATGCTCAAAAAATGATTGCCAACAATTTTTTGAAAAAAAATGCCATATTGATTATAGAGAAGGATGTAGGAGTCCAAAATGTTAAAATGCTTGATTAAAGGAATGCTTTCATAGGCTATTGAAGTGGGTAATTACCCAAGGTTAAAATTTTACCTACCAAGTGAAATTGCAGTTGAGAAGATACTTTTACCATAGGGGTAAAATGTTGCATGGGAAATGCAAGCAATTTTCAGTTGCTAGATGGAGACAAAGTGGAAGGAGTTTGAGGATGCTGTGGCATATTCCTTTATGCCCATTTAGTTGTAGGTCAAAGGTTTTATTTGTGATAGGTGTCACCTTCCAATTCCATCTTTTTTTATTTTCTTCTTTATAAAATGGTATTTTTGTGTCTTTGTTGGGGTTGGTTCCAAAATATACTTTCAGACAAGGTCTGAAGTATTGAATCAATGTGGGTTGGAAAATAATGGGATGTTAGTTTTCTTTCTATAGTTTGAGTCTAAGAAATAGAAGATAGGTTCAGTCTATAGGAGTCTGGTATAATGTATTTTCTATTGTAAGTATGGACAGTTGCTGCAAGTAGTGTTGTTATTGATGCCATCATGTTAGTCACTTCTGGTGTTGTCATTAGTGTCAACTGGTTGAGTAGGGATAAGGATAAAGGTTGGATTTAAAGAGTAAAGATACAGTGGTCAATAGAATAGAAAAGCCAGTAACATCACAGGGCAGAGATAGTAACAAAAAAGGGGGTCATCTCACAATAATGGGTTACACTTTTTGGCCAAACTTGACATTGAAATCAGCATTTTGTTCCAAGTCTTCACTTTTTGACACCTATAGCCGCTAAACCGTTAGGAATTTGAACATGATGCGAACTAGTGATTTGTGAGATTTTATTTGTAGATTCTAGATATATTTTTTTTTAAAAAATTGAAGTTAAATTGTAAATTTATTTTCGTCTCCTTTGATAACTAGTTTTTAATAGTAAACAATATTTTTTTAAAGTGATATGTATTATGTAGCACATAACTTTTTTTCTACAAAGGATAAAATTATGATTCTTTCAAATTTATATTGGTGACATTGATATATAGGGCATGCATTTGGTTTCATAATGTTTTGTTGAATATTTTTTTAATTAAGTTTTCAAGTCAAACCAATTATAATTTAGACATAGGTGTATTCCATAAAACATAACTTTTTCTATATGTATCGAAATTTAAATTTTTTTTGTTGAAACAAGGACATCAATACCTAGGGCATAGATATTTTTCAGAATTTTTTTCAGTAATTTACTAATTTTCTATGTGTGTAGAATAGAGAACTTGATGTTTGGTGAAAAACCTACATTCACATGAAATAAAAAATAAATATAATAATAAAATTAAATATATTTAAAATTATACTTTTTGGGAAGCTTATAATAAGGACTACATACTTACAAAACATAAATTTTAAATGAATTCATTTGATCCATCAAAAGGTAAATCAAAAGTGGTTTTTTATCAGCATTTTGATAGGTGTAGAGAAGACTCCATTATATGTATGGTTTAAAACTAGCAGGGTTCTATCCAAGGGGGTTTGAATCTAAGGGGGATTGATCAAACCCTCTTTAATTAAAATCCTTTAAATGGAACCTTTCAAGGCTTAAATCATTATATTTTCTAAAAATATGTGATTTCAACAAAAATCATGATGTCCAAGAAAGTGTAACCCATTATTGTGGCAGCACCCAAGGAAAATGGTACAATGATCTGAAAGTGATAACCACACATAAGGATAAGGAGACAGGTGTGCAAATCAGTTTGATTGATAATTTTGCAAGAGGGTTTGATCCTCTTCCTCACAAGATGACTTTACTCTTCATAGAAGAGTATTGTGCAAGAAGATTTGATCCAGTAAGAAGATATGTTATGAAATTTGGCTAAGTGTCAATGTAGTAAAATTAAGCTACAGAGTTCCAGTAATTTGGTTTGCATTGGTCCACTATAGAAGATCTTTCTTTGTAGTTCTAGCATATGGTTATTGGTCATTGGATACATATTGTATACACCTAAAAATGACATGACTCTATCTAAATAAATATTCTTAATATTTATTTTATCTAAATTCCTCTATCAATAAATAAATAAATCAATTTATTTATTTGGTTAATATTCCTCCCATTAATTGAATAAATTACCTTTATTTAATTAATTTCATCGAAGTCAACTTTATTCTTCTAAGCTATTAAATAATTTTCATTAGTTAATTAAATCACTTATTCCTCCAAATTTAAATAAATCAATCAAATTTATTTAAATTATCTCAATCTCTAAAAATAAAATATAATCAAATATTTTATTTATTCTTCCAAAGCATGTATAAACAATTAAATAAATTTATTTATTTAATTTGCTTTCTTATCTTGAAATTCCTCAAAAATCTTCTAAAAATAAATCTTCTTCTTCATGCACACAAAATTAAATAATTTATTATTTAATTTCTCTCAAATCATGTAAAAAACAAATCACAAGTTGGGTTAATTGATTTAATCAATCTTTATAACTAGGAGGTATTTTTTGCAACAAGTCAAATTATGATATTTTATTTCAAGGTTTAACTGCGTAGTTTTTGATAAATGAGTCATGTGTTTGACTCAAAAACTACGCAGTTAAACCCTAAAATAAAATATCTTAAACAATCTTGTTTTTATCAACAACTCTTAAATTAGAAAAAATCTTTCTAATTTATGAAGTCAAATCTTATCTTTATAAAAGAAAGCAGTTAACTCAAACAAAACAACTTTTTTTGTGACAATTGTCTTCTTTCTATTCACGCACATCCTCTCAAGGTTTCTCAACCGTTGATCTTCTTATTCTTTCTATACCATTGATCTTCTCCCTCGTGAGTCTATAAATTAAACCCAAATTCCTCCATTTCTATCATCCAATCTTTTAGTACCCATACTCTGCAGGAATCATAGCACACCTTTGGCACCAAATTCCTCCATTGCTTGTGATCAACTTGTTATCTTGTTACCATTACCATTGTTGTGAAGCACATCTTCATTACAAGAATTATCATAGCCATTCTCCATTGACATCTTGAAGAAAAAGCAAGGAAGTACACTTTCTGAGAGCTTCATTCGTTAAGCAAGATCGATTGAGATAGGCGACCAATGAAAGCTATGAAGTATTGATATTTTCAAGGTTTATCTTTGTTGTTTTGAATCTTGATTATTTCCTTTTCCATTGAGTTTATTGGATTACTTTGATACTATTGATAATCATTCCAATTTTTTGATAACATTTCTGGCACCCACCGTGGGGCCTTGCCCCAATTTAACCCCAAAACTAAGTTTTTGTGCATTTGGTTCTATTAACAGGAGGATTCTGCATATCTGTTCATTTCTAACATGCATATGTTCTCTATATCAATGCATTTGACTAATCTGCACATTTGTTCCTTCCTCTAGCATATCTATTTCATCCTACGACACATCTATTCCATCCTGTAGCGCATCTATTTCATCCTGTGATGCATCTGTTCCATCCTGCAGTGCATCTATTTTCTATTGAATTTCTAGAACTTTATTTCTGTGTATTTGTTCATTCTTTCTGTGCATTTATTCATTCTTTCAACACATCTATTTCTTTGTATTTGTTCATTATTTCTGCGCATTTGTTCATTCTTTCAACGCATCTGTTTCTATGCATTAGTCTTCTATTTCTGTGCATTTGTGCTTTATTTTTATGCATTTGTGCTTTGTGTCTATGCATCTATACTTTGTAGTTACACATTTGTTCTCACAGTGATTTAGGAGTTATTTCTTGTGATTTCGCTAATGCTAGCTTTTCTCATAGGAATATTCTCAGATCTACTTGCAGGTTAGGGGTTGGTTAGTCATATAGCTACATTTGTTAATTCATCTTTAGATTTAATTAGCCAAGAAAAGTAATTGGATTGTTCATGTAAATCTCATTTAGCTCTAACTAGGAGGATTGTAATTTGATCTTGTTGCATTAACAACTCAAACATAGTCCCTACTAGAAAGATATAAAATTGAAGCATTGCTATCTTGCTTCTTTTAAAGTTAACAAATCATGTGTACCCAAGTAGCTTAACTCGTTTAGTCTTTTCCATTTTAACTAGGGGAAAAGAACCATTGTCTTCCATGTATTTGGAATGATAGTAGGCCTATGCTCTCCCTTTTCTTGGGTGACCAGAATGCCAAACCTATCATTTTTCATGTTTAACCTTTAGAGAGGCCTACCCTTGGATATCCTTATGTCCAAGTGGGAAAGACCTTAAGTGGTAACAAGCTAAATCCAAGCTTTGCCTAGCCACTATAAATAAATTGTGCTTGAGGCAAAAGCTTCATGCAATGAGTGTTGTTAAGTTATAGCAATAGCCAACCTCCCCCAAAACCCTCCAAGGTGTAACCCTTGAAGGCTGGAAGACTCCATAATGGAGAGTAGTGCAGCCGCATGTATAACCACCCAAACGGTTGCACTTACTAATCATACTTTGTTTTAGAAGCCAAAATCCCCTATAAATCAGTGCCAAAAAGGGTGATTATCACCTTCCAAAGATGCCTCACATAATAGTGAGAATTCAGTTTATATTGTCCTTGCTAGCCTAGGATTTGTACTTGTTTTTAGTCAAAAAAAGTAAAAAAAAATCTAAAAAAGATCAAAAATCATAAAAATATTATTTGTTTTTGCTATGTCTTCTTGCCATAATTGAAAAATCAGATCAAAAAGACCAACTTTCAGCCAAAGAAACCAAAAACATTGAAAAATGTGCCAAAAACATTGCAAAATCAATCAAAAAACCCAGAGCTGTGCATTAATACTACAGAGCTATGCGTTCATTTTGACTTGTTGCGCATCTATGGTCTGTTCCTATGCTTTTATCCTTCCTCAGAGCTATGCATACATTGTGACTTACTATGCATTTACCTTCTATTCTAACGCATTTATTGTTGTGCATATATCACAGTGAGCACTTCCAGATCTTTTTGTGAGAAAAGTATCAACCTTTTCGGGTACCAATTTTGGTCTTGTGTTAGTTTCTAAGGATATGACAAACCAATTAGAAGCACTTGTTCAAGAACTCCAAGCCATATAACAGCAACTGGTAATCTTACAAATCAAATCTTCCAAAAAGCAATATTCACCACAGGGCATATCTCCTTATCCATCTGATAAAAGTTTGGCCAACATACCTTTCCCTTCTTTTTTTAATGTTCCCAAATCTAACAAATATAGGGAAATAGATTATCCACATGTACCAAATCCCTCCCAACATGAGCATTCTAGTACTAGCCATGCCTCACCCCAGAATCGCACATTCTTTTCCTGTCTTAATGATACTCTTGACAAGGGAAGCACCACCTTAAGTTTGAAATCATATACCACTCCATCTACTAGTCCTCCTTCACCATCCCCTAGAAGGCATAGCCCAAAGTATACCAGTCCTACACCAACACCGACATCAAGTTCCCCAAGCTCTAATCCAACAACCAAAGAATACTTGAATGATCTTTTCCAAAGACTTTTTCCAAATTTATACAACAAAAGAAAAGTTATGGAGATATCCAAATCCACTCATCCATTACCTCATTCATGTACCCATACACCTACAAGCAATGTGATCCAAGGGCTATTAGCAGAGAGTCAACCATGTCCCCAAACTCCTATCTTTAAACTTACACAAGATTCTTCCAATGCCATGTTAAATCCTACAACACCTTCATATAATCCACAACCCCTAGAGCTTATTGAAGAACCTCCTACCATGAACCAAAGTCAAGGTCCATCATACCTTCATGTTGTTGACCAATAGCCTATCCAAGAGTTTCTACCTCCACTTCAATTCAAGAAAATCAAGAGTTATGTCAAGAGTATACTCTAGAGGATGTGAAAACATCAACCCTTTATCTAAATCAAGATCAAAGTACCCCCATCTAACCTGTCCATAACATTTATCTTTTCCATGATCAAGATATTACATATGAAGAATCTATCCATGAGAAACTTGATCCTATACCCATACATGAGAAAGAAATCCAAATCCAACCCATCCATAACCTATATCTTTTCTATGATCAAGATATTATCATTGATGAATAATCTATACATGAGCACATTGATCCCATCACGCTTAATCCTATCTATGATCAAGATCCCATCTACAATCAAGAGCCTATCTACAATCAAGCAAACCATGATGATCCTCTTAGCCAACTTTATGCATTCCATGGTCACGAGCTTATTACTCCTATCCACCTTTCACCTAGGCCTATCTATGATCCAAGAATGCCCACTTTCCTTGATGAGACACTGCATCCCAAGTGTACATAGATGATCAAACCAATAACTTGGATCTTAGTAAGCATAATGATAACCAAGCTCCTAACGATCCTCCACCATCCATTATCAACCATGTTGCAAATCCATTATCCTATCCCCTTGGTCTCACTACCTTCATCCATGAATGTTCTTCTTTAGAACACCAACAACCATTATCCTCTATTTCACCTTCCCCATCAAATAATGAGCTCATTGCTAGTGTCCAAAGCACACATAATCCCATTGTCCACCACATACTCCAAAATATGAACTATCAAGGTAAAGGCTTAGGCCTTCATGAACAAGGTACTTTGGAGCCTATCCATGTCAAAGTTCCTCCACCCTCTTATGGCCTTAGTTATATCTCCCAAGAAAAGAAATCTCATGATGTTGGTACTTCCTCCACTCCTTCCAAATCCACCACTTTCCATCACAAACCCTATCATATCCCCAAAACCTATGTCACCATTCTACCTCCCTTGTCATATACATCCCAAAAGCATGTGACCATACACCTTCCACCATCCTATCTACCTCTGCTACTTCCAACTCCTAACATCCCTCCATGCATTTTACCACCACTTCTTCCAACACCTTATCTTTCCATCCATAAATCCTCTAAAAACCCCAATCATGGCCAACAAATGCACACGTTGTCTAAACAAAGAGCTTCCACCAACCCCACTTCCACCATCCCAAGGGAATTCAATAGCAAATATTTGGATGCCTCTACCTATAAAATCATCAATCCTAAAGGTCCTCATGCCTTTGGATACAAAAGACAAGAATAAAAGAAAAAACCATCTCAAGAGCTCCATACACCCACACACCTCAAAGCAAAACTGAAAAAGGTGTGGGTCCCCAAGAAACAAGTAATTATCTCAGAAGCTGCACACAAGTTGCATACACCCAATCCCATACCTTCACAAGTGAAGTCTAAAGGCAAAATGGTTTGGGTACCTAAGAAAAAATCCATCAAGTTAAATGAGGCATCCCAACCACCCACTTTCTCCTCTTCCATCCAAAAGTCTCAAATCACTCCATCCAACATGACAAACAAAAATCAGAAAAATATTAAGTCTATGTGGGTCCCTAAATGCCTACATCATTCATCCACCAAGCAAAACTCTCCATTACTTCCTACACCACCTTCCCATCATAAGCTTCAATGTTTATCACAGTATGTGCAACCGTTGGTCCTGATTCCCTTCCATCATGCGACACTTCCACATACCACCATCTCCCCTTCCTTCCACTATTATCCTGCATATCTTCCCCATCCTATCCCTATGGTCCATGCTTTTGCATAAGCCTTCTCTCCATCCATGCATAAGTCCTACATAATCTACATCATCATTATCACACCTTCCATAATTTTTTGTTCACCTTCTCCATATCCCTTTCACGCAATCACCCTACTAAGATCTATGAGCAACACTTAGCATAGTCCATGTGACATCATCCATCTAGTGGGACTATCACCCTTCATGGAACTAGACACTTGAGTCTCTTCCATCTACTAGTCCACCTTCTCCCATCCAAATGTTTCAAAAAAAAAAAGAGTAAAGATAAATCCCTTCATCCAATGGTGAAAATTTAGCAAACAGGCACCTTGGATAAGTACCATGATGAAAACCTGGCAAACAGACATCATGTGTAGGTTGATCTCCTACATCACCTACACTTAGGGGCACCTTGTCTCATTGGCATATATAATTTTCTCCTATCATTTCCTTCAATATCATTTCCTATCCTATCCTTCTATCCATTACATACCTATCCTGTCAAATCCATCCATCCTAATCTTCCCTTCCTCTATTTTTTTGATCTTGATAAAGATTGGGGGAAAAATGTTGAAACTTTCTTTTTGTTATCTCTTAATGTACTCCATCCTTTTCAAACTAATCCATCCTATCACCCTATCATCATCCCATTGTCATAAGTCTAATCCTATCCTATCCTATCATCATAAGCATTGTCATGAAAAATCCTAAGTAACCTACCTACAATGGGGCATGTTATTCCTATGCGACTTAGTCCTTGGTGATCACATCCTTTCCCTTTTCTGCAAGCATTCTTTCTATCTACTATTGCCCACCCTCATACCTACCCATCCATTATCCACTATCATCCATCGATTTACCTATCCATGGTGTTCCCTTGTCATTGGTATCTACCATTTAGGCTATCCAAATTGCCATCCAAAACTCCCACAAAACATCAAAATATTAGCAAAATCTAGAAAATCCCCAAAACAACAAATCATCTACAACCCCATCATTAGTACCATCCCTAAACTATGTCGCCTCTACATTATCATGTAGGCAAGGCCATTATCAATGCGCCCCCGAGGCTCCACTACCCATCCATTCCATCAAGTGTCGTCTATCCTTCTATCCATCTGATTCCACACTATTTCCCATCGTCTAGGTCATAGGTCCACTAAGTTCACCCTGAACTAAGTTGCCTATACGTCATCATGTAGGCAAGGCCATTTAGCAATGTGCCCCCAAGGCACTAGGTCAGTCCCTTAAGGCACCTTTTTTCGTATCTGTTTGTCAATTCATCCATAGTAAAATTAATCCTTTTGTCTAAACTAGGGGCAAGTCCTCGACCTAGTTACGGAATTGGATTCTTGAATGCCAAATGTTCTAAGAGGACACCAATAAGGATTGTGATACCTTTCACTAGACACGCAAGTACAACAAAGCATGCTTCCAAACAGAAATCTTGATGCAAGACATCAACCTATCACAGAAAAAGCAAATAAGTGCCTAAACACTCAAAATGATTTTACCCAAATTATGGCAAGAAAACACATCTAATGCAAGAATGTTTTGTGATTATGAGCAGGTTAACTTACAAAGTCTTGATTTTTGTTATTATGTCTTGCTATGCTACTCAAGGATGTTACAAACTAGAGAAGCTATGATGGGGGCATAATCATTTTCTTTGTCTGTTGTTTGTGGATCAATCTTTAGTAATATGATGACTTTTGTTTAACGACATGAGCAACAAAAGATCATTGAGGACTTCAAAGGTCTAAACATGAAAAGGGGCAATCCTTGTCTATTGAAATGAAAGAAATACTTAGGTCATCTAGATTCAATTTTGACTAGATGCTTGTATTAACTTGCTATATCAAAATCCATGTAAGTAATACTCAGGTCATCTCTGTTCAATTATACCTAGATGCTTGTATTTTATTACAACATTTTAAAAGCCCAATGATGAAACAAACACTTCAAAATACTTGCAATATCAAGATGACAAAATATGCATCTATATTTGCATCCATAAATACATCCATTTACCATTCACATACCATCCATCAATAAAGATCTTGTTTGCAGTGTCAGAGTTTACCAAAGCTTGTGATTCCTTAATTCACATTTCTTCTGTCAGTCTAATTTCTATCTATCATTGTGTCTTTCATCCTTATCCAATCAAATCCAAGCAATGATCCAAATGCAAGTCCATCCTTAATCCATACCAATGAAGCTAATCAATCTTGTCAAATTATCCAATTGCAATCAATGGTCTTGATCCTAATCTCACCGTAAACCAAATCAATCAATCATAAGTATTAGTCGGATATATCTTTCCCATACCTATTGTGTTGATCTAGGGATATATTTTTCCCCACAATAACAACACTATCCTTTGTGTTGATCTAGGGATATATCATTCCCCACAATGACAACACTATCATCAATCATTATTGATTAATCATTGGTTTACCGCTTGACAGGGGCAATACCTTGTTTGTTCTTGTATCATTTGTGCATACTTGATTTCTTGTTTGTGTGTGTTATCATTTTATCTTGCAAAAGCATGTCATTCAGATCTTTCATTCCATCCCTTTTCTTGCATCCAACCATTTCTTCACCCTAACTCGTTCAACCTGCTTTCATTGTGAGATTGTCCGTCTCACGCCCTTGGCCTTTTCTTCCTGTCCAATCTACCAAGGGGGCATCCTAGCATTGTTAAAACCTGTACCAGGGGCAAATTGGGGCATGTATCATTATCATAAAATCTTATTCTTTGAAACAACATGATAAAACACATTGCATCAAAGAGGGGCAAAATGTATACACCTAAAAATGACATGGCTCTGTCTAAATAAATATTCTTAATATTTATTTTATCTAAATTCCTCTATCAATAAATAAATAAATCATTTTATTTATTTGGTTCATATTCCTCCCATTAATTGAAAAAAATACCTTTATTTAATTAATTTAATCGAAGTCAACTTTATTCTTCCAAGCTATTAAATAATTTTCATTATTTAATTAAATCACTTATTCCTCCGAATTTAAATAAATCAATCAAATTTATTTAAATTATCTCAATCTCTAAAAATAAAATATAATCAAATATTTTATTTATTCTTCCAAAGCATGCACAAACAATTAAATATATTTATTTATTTAATTTGCTTTCTTATCTTCAAATTCCTCAAAAATCTTCCAAATCTTCTAAAAATAAATCTTCTTCTTCATGCACACAAAATTAAATAATTTCTTATTTAATTTCTCTCAAATCATGCAAAAAGAAAATCACAAGTTGGGTTAAGTGATTTAATCAATCTTGTTTTTATCAACAACTCTTAAATTAGAAACAAAGCTTTCTAATTTATGAAGTCAAATCTTATCTTTATAAAAGAAAGCAGTTAACTCAAACAAAACAGATTTTTGTGTGACATTTGTCTTCTTTCTATTCACGCACATCCTCTCAAGGTTTCTCAACCATTGATCTTCTTATTATTTCTATATTGTTGATCTTTTCTCTCGTGAGTCTATAAATTGAACCCAAATTCCTCCATTTCTATCATCCAAGCTTTTAGTACCCTTACTTTAGAAGAATCACAGTGCACCTTTGGCACCAAATTCCTCCATTGCTTGTGATCAACTTGTTATCTTGTTACCATTACCATTGTTGTGAAGCTCATCTTCATTATAAGAATTATCATAGCCATTCTCCATTGACATCTTGAAGAAAAAGAAAGGAAGTGCACTTTTTGAGAGCTTCATTCATTACACAAGATCAATCAAGATAGGCAACCAATGGAAGCTATGAAGTATTGAGGTTTGCAAGGTTTATCTTTGTTGTTTTGAATCTTGATTATTTCCTTTTCCATTGAGTTTATTGGATTACTTTGATACTATCGATAATCATTCCAATTTTTTGATAACACATATAAATTCATAATTTTGCTTACTTATGATCTCCAGTGTGAACGATGTGAACAACATAAGTCTAGACTAATAGAGTACAGTTGTTTCTGGAGCAGAGCATCTAAGTAAATGGATCCACATTTATCCAGCATGAAATATCTTTCTTTGTAGTTGTAAAGTGTTGATAGTGGATGTTCACAGAGTCCAAATCCAAAGTTTTAGGTTCTAAAATCCTCTAGAATGAGAGTTAGTGTTGATAGAGTATTGCACTTTGTATTGTTAGGGTTAGTCGGCAGATAATATCAATTAAATGCAAATAAAGATTAAACAGAGGAATAAAAATACACATAAATAATAATAGAAAGAGACAAGTTTTAACGTGGTTCACCCAAACTTGGGCTACATCCACCAACAAAGAGTCCAATATTATTATCCAGTAAATCAAACAGATTACAACCAACAACCCCTGCAACTCAATATCGTTGCAAAATGCTACAATACAATATCAACGAAAACCCTAACCCTTAGCTACTTTTATCAAGCCTTATGTCGGTTACAAAAAATATGGCTTTTTTATGTCAGCTAATGAAATAATAACTCCTGACACCTTAATAAAATAATAAAAAATCATGTGAGGTTTCGGGGGTGTTACCCCCAAGCCCCCACGGAGGCGCTGCCCCTTGACCCCACCTTGTATCATGATAGGGAGCACACCAAGGGAGCTGCCCCTTAACCTCGTAAGAATTTGGGAGGAAACCACTCTGATAAAATTGGGGTAAAATTAACCTTCGATTCTGATTAGGCTCCATATAACAACAATCTCCCACTTGGAGACTAATCAGACTCCACACCATATCATCTCCCACTTGGAGACTGATCATAACACCGTTGACCCTATAGCTCCCACTGGAAATAAGCACCCTGGACTCTGTTGTTCTGATTTTGTTTTCATTCTTGAAGACCAACCGAAGCTGAAGAGTAGCTCAGTTCTCCCTTGTCACTACCTTTGTAAACATATCTATGAGATTTTCATCTATATGTATCTTTTCCAGCCATAACTGTCCATCATCCAACACCGACTGAATGAAGTGATACATCAACTATATGTGTTTGGTCTTTGAATACAAGGCAAAATTCTTTCCAAGATGTATGGCACTCTGGCTATCTATAAATAAATAACTATTAACCTGTTGTTTGCCCAATGCTTCCATGAAAGATTGTAGCCATATTGTCTTCTTGCTTGCCTCTATTGTAGCTACATATTCTGCCTCTATGGTGGATAAATCAACCACCTTTTGCAACTTGGGAATCCAACTCATCATTGTCCTACCTACAGTAAAGACATAACCTGTAGTACTCTGCTTGGTATCAATATCTCCTACCAAATCTGAGTCTACATAGCCTACTGAATCAGTATTAGAGCCCCCAAAACATAAGTGTTTATTGGATGTACCTCTCAAATATTTGAGAATCTATTTTACTGCATTCCAATTCTCTAATCTGGGATGACTCATATACCTACTGATGACTCCTATAGTATGTACAATATCTGGTCTCGTGCATACCATGGCATACATTGAACTTCCTATAGCTAAAGCATATGGTACCTTGGACATTTTTTCTTCCTCCTCTTGTGTCTTAGGACACATGTCCTTAGTCAATTTCAAATGACTAGGCAAAGGTGTGCTAACAACTTTTGCATTCTCCATATGGAATCTCTGCAACACCTTTTCAATATAATCAGCCTAAGATAGAGTCAATTTTTTAATCTTTCGATCTCTATAAATTTTCATACCAAGGATTTGTTTTGCTGCCTCCAAATCCTTCATAGCAAATGACTGTGCTAAATATTGTTTTAACTCTCTTATGTGGTCCATGTTAGACCTCGCTACAAGCATGTCATCAACATATAAACATAAAATAATGTAGATGTCATTATCCAACCTCTTAAAATAAACACAATGGTCAAAATTACACCGGCTGTAGCCTTGCTTAGCCATAAAATTATCAAATTTCAAATACCGTTGCCGAGGTGCTTGTTTCAGGCCATACAAACTCTTCTGCAATCTGCACACCAGTTTCTCCTTACCTTTGACTTCAAATCCTTGGGGCTATTCCATGTATATCTCCTCCTTCAAATCACCATAGAGAAAGGTAGTTTTCACATCTAGCTATTCCAAATGCAAATCTTTAGTAGCCACAATACTTAAAACAGTACGAATAAAAGTCATCTTGACAACCAGAGAAAATATCTCATCAAAATCAATGCCCTTTTTCTATGCAAATACTTTTACAACTATCTTGGATTTAAATTTTTTCTTACCTCCATCTTCCTCTTTCAGCCTATAAACCCATTTTTTTGATAAAGCCTTTTTACATGCAGGCAACTTACATAATTCCCAAGTCTGATTTTTCAGCAAGGAGTCCATTTCTTCTTTCATTGCATGCTCCCACTGAACCTTTGTATCTACCTACATAGATTCATCACACCCTTCTGGGTCATCAACATCTATTAACGAAATAGAATAGAAAGAGGGAGAAAACCTTTTAGGAGGTCTACTTAGCCTTGTTGACTGTTTAACATTCACTGGATTTTGTGGTATTACTTGTTACTATTGCGGAGCATGAGGAACCACTGGAACATCACTGTTTGGAGTATCATCCAGCACCACATAATCCTTTTCTTTCTTCTCATGCTACTGCAATTGAGCTTTGTACAACACCTTCTCATTGAATATAACATCCTTTCTCACAATTTTCTGATTTTCAAAATCCCAAAGCCTATAACTAAATTCATCAGTGCCATATCCAACAAAAGTACACTTTTTTTATTTTGTATCCAGCTTGGTTCCATTTTTAGAATCTACATGTGTAAATGCTTCACATCTGAAGGTTTTGAGAAAAGAATAACTCACCTTCTTACCTGTCCATGCTTCCTCTGGAATACCATAGCCCAAAGGAACTGAAGGACCTCTGTTAATTAAATATAAAACAATGTTGACAACCTCTGCCCATATGTTTAAAGGCAACCCAACATGCAATCTCATGGTCCTTACATGTTCCATTATTGTCCTATTCTTGTGTTTAGTCACTCCATTCTCCTGTGGAGTCCCTGGAACCATTTTATGCCTATGGATTCCATTAAAGGAACAATAATCCTCAAATTCTTTGCTGCAATACTCACCACCATTATTAGATCTGAGACATTTCAATCTTTTAACTGTCTCATTCTCAACCAAGCTTCTTCATTTCTTAAATGTTTCAAATATATCAGATTTATGCCTAAGGAAATAAATCCATACCTTCCTAGTTGTATCATCTATGAATGTAACATAATACTGAGAGCCACCAAGAGAAGTTACCTAAGCTAGTCCCCATACATCTATATGCACAAGCTCTAACTTTTCATCTTTCTTTTGCTTCCCATCCTTGAGAAAATTGACTCTCTTTTGTTTTCCATACACACAACTTTCACAAAAATCCATATTAATACATTTCATACCTGGTAAAACTTTCTTAGAATGAAGTACCTGTTAGACTTAGGGCACACAACTGAGAGGGGGGGTGAATCAGTTGTGTAAAAACTTTCTCCAATTAAACACTTAAATCTTCTTTAGTGATTAGCAAAATATTAAGCATGAACCATAATGCATTCAAATCAAAAGCAGAAACACATCAACACATAAGACACCAAGATTTTGACGTGGAAAACCTGGTTAAGGGAAAAACCACAGGGTGATTAACCCAAGATTGTATTTTTTATTAGAAGAATAGAAAGAACAAAATGGCACATGCCAATTAGGGCTCACTACCTGAGAACATTGCTCATTGCCTACAAGAGACACACTGTCTACAAAGGAATAAATATCACATACATGAACTAGAGAATAGCATCTTCACCATGCTTGAATCAATTCCATTTAAGCCCAATACTTCTGCTCTACCTTTTACTCTCCTCGCTACCACACACTCATCACCACAAGACGCACTTTGGAAAGACTTCACAATCCCTTATTTATACAAGGCATCGACTTAGGAATAATCATCTAAGTCGGCAAACATCTACAAGAACATCCGCAAGATGTGTAATACATCTGGTCGGCCAGTCTCAGGAAGAACACCATCATCCAGTGGTTATTCTTCAAATGCGCACTCTAACTTCAATGCGGACCACCAAGATGAACTAGACACAATCCAAAGATCACCACAACCTTTCTTGAATCACTTAAGAACATCCACACTTCATCTGCTTGCTGGAATTCTTCTCTCCTTCATCCAGAGCTTTAAGAACACAGTCTGTCATTACTATCACAAAGGAATAGGTTCTTCCGGACCTTCAAACCATGAACCAATCAAGCTGACACTTCACACAGACATCCTCAACACTCCCTCAAATCTATAGAATGGGTTAATGCATTACCAGATCTCACCGAACCTATCTGTGTCACTTTGTCACCTCTGAACATCTGCCAGAGTTGGTTCTACTTGAGTGGCCATAACTTCTTCAGATCTTCATGCAGACCTTGAAAACTTGACTAGATCATCTCAAGACTCATATCTAAAAACCCATTGAACCGCAATCTCTAATCTGCATCTTAGCTGGGATCTCCACTTCACTGTCACCATTTCTCTTCTTTGCTCATTCAATCCTTCTCATCAATGCAACATGAGTATGTTGACATCAATGACAACACTGGTTAGACCCATACTTGCAACAATCTCCCCCTTTGTCATTGATGGCAACATATGATGTGAAAAACCATCAAGACAAGAACTTCTCCTTACTGTCACAACTACCCCTATCAGCAACAACCATTCACATGTCTTCTCTTCCTTTACTGCTCCCCCTTTGATCATCAACCACTTGTTTTTCACATGTCTTCTCTCCCCCTTTGACATCAATGGAAAATGGCTCATACTTGCAACTCCAATACTTCAGAATCATACCTGCTGCTCCCCTTGAGTAGCAGTTCCCATCAATCTGGATCACAAGATATGACTGTGATATCCACTGGACTAATGCACCTTAGTGCACCTTAATTCATCATCGGAGGGGTAATAACCCCTAACTTCTCCCTGAGATACTCAAAAGAGTCCTTAGGTAGAGGTTTAGTAAAGATATCTGCAATTTGATCCTTAGAGGGCACAAACTCCATTCTGACTTCATTCTTGTTCACTTGCTCTCTCAAAAAGTGAAACTTGATAGATATATGCTTAGTCTTAGAATGCAACACCGGATTCTTAGATATATTTATTGCACTTGAATTATCACAGAAGATTGTGATAGGCTCCTCATACTCTACTTTAATATCTCTTAGCATCCACTTCATCCACAAAACTTGAGTGCAACTACCTGCTACTGCAATGTATTATGCTTCAGTTGAAGACAGAGATATTGCCTCTTGTTTCTTGCTTAGCCAAGAAACCAATCTCTTCCCCAAAAAGAATGCTCCACCATGGGTACTCTTCTAGTCATCCACATCTCCTACCCAATCAGCATCTATATATGCATGAAGGGAGAAATCATGATCTCTAGGATACCACAAACCATACTCAACTGTTCCTTTTAGATATTTAAAATCCTCTTGATTGCCATGACATTAGATTCTCTAGGATCAGCCTGGAATCTAGCAACAAGACCAAGAACCTGCATTATATCTAGTCTAGTTTGATTGAGATACAACAATCCTCCAATCATTGATCTATACTTTGTCTAGTCTGCCTTAGGAGAGTTATCATCTTTGCTCAACTTACATCCAGTTTCCATGGGAGTATTCATTGGCTTTGAATCTTCCATCCCAAATTTCCTCAACAATTCTTTCACATATTTTGTCTGAGAAATGAAGATTCCTTTCTTTATTTGAGTAATTTGCAGACCCAAGAAGAAATCCATTTCACCAAGCATAGACATCTCAAACTCACTTTTCATTTGATTTGCAAAAGTTTTACACATACTATCTCTTCCTCCAAAGATGATATCATCAACAAATACTTCAACAATCAAGATGTTTTCATGATCAATTTTGAAATATAAGTTACTGTCAGCAGTACCTTTGTTGAAACCAATCTTCAAAAGATGCTTATCCAATTTTTCATACCAGGCTCTTGGGGCTTGCTTTAATCCATACAGTGCCTTCTTTAACTTGAAGACCATATCACCATGATCAAACAATTGAAATCCATCCAGTTGCTCTATATACCTTGAAATCCTTGAAGGCACCAAAGGCAAGAAATAATCTGACTGCTTCAATTTTTGCCATTGGAGCAAAAGTTTCTTCAAAGTCAATTCCTTCTATTTGAGAGTAGCCCTTGCAGACCAATCTGGCTTTATTTCTGATTACTTAACCAACTTCATTTAGTTTGTTCCGGAAGACCCATTTGGTTCTAATCACATTCTTATTTCTAGGTCTGGGAACAAGATCCCAAGTGTGATTTTTCTCTATTTGCACGAGCTCTTCCTCCATTGCTTTAGTCTAGTTTTCATCATTGCAAGCTTCATTCACTGTCTTAGGTTCAATCTTTGAAATCAAACAATACTCTTCTGAATCTTGAGCAATTCTCCTTCTTGTCAGTACTCCTTTGCTTTTATCACCTATGATCTGATCTTCAAAGTGGTTCAGTCTTACATACCTGGGAACTTTAGGAATTTCCTGCACTTCTGATTCTTGAATAGGTTCATTGAAACTTATTTCTTCTTCCTAGTTTACCGAATTAGCTTGAATCTAGCTAATAGATGAGGCTTGGGCTCCTTGAGTCAAAACACCATTCTGATCATCTTCATCATATTCATAAAACCTTGAGGGTTTCTTAGTTCCCTCATCAACCTTCACATTTGTACTTTCTATCATCTTTCTCAGTCTTTTGTTATAACACCGGTATGCTTTGCTTTGAGTAGAGTAACCCAAGAATATTCCTTCATCACTTTCAGCATCAAACTTTCCTCGATCTTCATCTTTTTTAATGTAACATTTGCTACCAAAAACTCTAAAATACCTCATAGTAAGAGTGATGCCAAACCAAAGTTCATAAGGAGTCTTACCAGTATTGCTTCTGATTTGAACTTGATTGAGAGTATAGACTGCAGTGCTGACAACTTCTCTCCAATAGATGTGAGAAACATTTGCTTCCATCATCATGGTCCTAGATGCTTCCTGTATGGTCTGGTTTTTTCTTTCCACTACTCCATTCTACTATGGAGTCCTTGGAGTAGACAACTATCTCTTTATTCCATGTTTCTCACAGAACTCTATGAACTCACCGAATGTGAATTCTCCACCTCTATCAGACCTTAGACATTTCAATTTTAATCTGGTTTCATTTTCTACCATAGCCTTGAATATTTTGAATTTCTCAAAGGCTTCTGATTTCTTTTTTAGAGAAGTTACCCACATCATCTGGGAATAATCATCAATTAGTAACATGAAGTATCTATCACCTTGCATACTCCTAATTCTTGCCGGGCCACAAAGGTCAGTATGAACTAAGTCCAATAATCTGGTAGAAGACAGTTCCTTACTCTTGAATGTGATTCTGCTTAGCTTACCCAACTGACATTCTTTGCACAAGCTATTAGTAGGTTTCACCAATTTTGGAAGATCTGTTACAGCCTGAGTATTGCTTATCTTGATGTTATTATCAAAATTCACATGACACATTCTCCTATGCCATAACCAACTCTAATCAACTTGAACAAATAAGCAACTTTTACCAGTGCCAACCAAGTGGAAGATATTACCTTTAGTTTGGGTACCAGATGCAATCTCTATTCCTGAGCTTTCAAAGATCTTGCATTTTCCATTCTTGAACCGAAGATCATAGCCTTTGTCCACCAACTGTCCAACACTGAGAAGATTGTGCTTCAAGCCTTCAACATATAGAACATTACCAGTTTTGTTCCTTCCATCAAAAGAAATAGTTCCTCTTCCTCTAATTCTACCAGCAGAATTATCACCAAACTTCACCACTCCTCCTTCATACCTTTCCAAATCTATGAACTTATTTTTGTCACCTGTCATATGGTGAGAGCAACCACTGTCAATGACCCAATCATCCTTTTCTTCAACTTGGGCAGCCAGGGCTCTTTCTACAACTTTATGATTGACAGATATAGAGGATATTGGTTCTTCTTCCTTGATGGCAATAAACACCCATTCACTTCTAGATTTGTTTCCAGTCTCTGATTCATCATCTGTTACTCCTTCATTATCATCTTCTTCATGAACATAGTAACAATTCTTTTGGAACCTTGATCTGTTAGGATTTGGCCTTGAAAATCTTTCCAGACATTTTGAGGCAAAATGACCAATCTTATTGTAGTTAAAACACTTAAAAGGCAATTTTCCTTCATACTTACCGGATCCTCTTGGCAGTCTCTTTGCAATAAGAGCTTCAAGTTGAGTAGTTTCTACTTCTTCTTCTTCTAGGTCTTTTCTTGCTTTTTCATACAATGACAGTTTCCTTGATGAGTTCTCTCCCGGATCAAACCTTTGTTTACCTTTTACAGAGGCACTGGCTTTAAATGCAGATTCAGTCTTGGGGGGATCATCTCCAAACTTGGTCATTTCAAATGTAGCCAATTTGCTAGCCAATTGGTCTCTTGTGACAGTTGTATGGGCTCTGAATTCATCAATGGCAGCAACCTTGATTTTGTAAGAGGCAGGAAGGGATCTGAGAATTTTGCCAACAATCTCATTTTCATCCAAGACTCCATCAGCGTTTCTAATTCCACAAACAAGCTCATTTACTCTTGGCATAAAAGTAGTAATATTTTCATCATCTCTCATCTTCAGTTTTTCAAATTTCCCTTTCAGACTCTGTAACCTTGCACATTTAACATACTGGTCTCCTTCATGCAAAAGTTCCAATTTTTTCCAAATATCAAAAGTAGTTGGAAGGTCAATAACATTTGAGAGCTCTGAATTAGATGATGCACTTAGAAGAGCTTCTCTAGTCTACAGATTGTTTTCAGCATATGTGATTTCATTTGCAGCTTTTGGACCACCCTGTGGAGGTACATACTATATAATAACCATGGTCCGGTATTCTATTCCCATGCATTGCAAGTGACACTTCATGCAACCTTTCCATAGATTGAAATTGGTTCCATCAAACTTCTGACTATCATTCTTGTAGGATGACATCCTGGATCTCCTCAAGCGGTTAAGCTCTTTTAGAGGAACTTATCTCTAATAACAATTGTTAGACTTAGGGCACACAACTAAGAGGGGGTGAATCAGTTGTGTAAAAACTTTCTCCAATTAAACATTTAAATCTTCTATAGTGATTAGTAGAATATTAAGCATGAACCATAATGCATTCAAATCAAAAGCAGAAACACATCAACAAATAAGACACCAAGATTTTGACGTGGAAAACCTGGTTAAGGGAAAAACCATGGGGTGATTAACCCAAGATTGTATTCTCTGTTAGAAGAATAGAAAGAACAAAATGGCACATGCCAATTAGGGCTCACTACCCGAGCACACTGCTCACAAGAGGCTCACTACCTACAAGAGACACACTGTCTACAAAGGAATAAATATCACATACATGAATTAGAGAATAGCATCTTCACTATGCTTGAATTAGTTCCATTTAAGCCCAATACTTCTGCTCTACCTTTCGCTCTCCTTCTCGCTACCACACACTCAGCACCGCAAGACACACTTTGGAAAGACTTCACAATCCCTTATTTCTACAAGGCATCAACTTAGGAATAATCATCTAAGTCGGCAAACATCTACAAGAACATCCACAAGATGTGTAATACATCTGGTCAGCCAGTCTCAGGAAGAACACCATCATCCAGTGGTTATTCTTCAAATGTGTACTCTAAATTCAATGCGGACCACCAACATGAACTAGACACGATCCAAAGATCACCACAACCTTTCCTGAATCACTTAAGAACATCCACACTTCATCTGCTTGCTGGAATTCTTCTCTCCTTCATCTAGAGATTTAAGAACATAGTCTGTCATTACTATCACAAAGGAATAGGTTCTTTCAGACCTTCAAACCATGAACCAATCAAGTTGACACTTCACATGGACATCCTCAACACTCCCTCAAATCCGCAGAATGGGATAATGCATTACCGGATCTCACCAGACCTATCTGTGTCACTCTGTCACCTCTAAACATCTGTCGGAATTGGTTCTACTTGAGCGGCCATAACTTCTTTAGATCTTCATGTGAAGCTCTAAATACTTGACTGGACCATCTCAAGACTCATATCTAAAAACCCTTTGAACCGTAATCTCTGATCTACATCTTAGTTGGGATCTCCACTTTACTGTCACCATTTCTCTTCTCTGCTCATTCAATCCTTCTCATCAATGCAACATGAGTATGTTGACATCAATGACAACACCGGTTAGACCCATACTTGAAACAATACCTTCATACCATTTTCACTCATATGCCCAAGTCTGTTATGCCACAGTATTGTCTCAGAACATGCAGCAACTATTTCAATCTCTTCCTGTAAACCTGCAATAACTGTTCCTGAACCTGTTTGTTTTTTCTCTGTAACAGCTAAAGTAGAAGGAACTGTATGACCTATACAAAGATATAAGGTGCCTACTTTCATACCTTTTTCTACTATAATGTACCTCTTGAAACCTTCCAATTTTTATCACTGAAAGTAACTATGCAACCTTCATCATCTAGCTGCCCTACTAAAATTAAATTTCTACTCAGCCTTGGAACGTGCCTTACCTCTTATAGTAGCCAATATTCCCATTCTACAACTAAATCTTGATTCTTCCCTTTACAACAATCTGATAGGGTTCGTTATCTCCCAAATAAACCAGCCCAAAATCCCCTTGGACATAATCAAGAAAATAACTTTTATGGGGCGTAGCATGAAATAATGCTCCTGAATCTAAAACCCATGAATCATCAGCATTATCTAGGGAAAGAATCAAAGCATCATCTTCAGATTTATTACTTACCATATTTGCCTCCTTATTGCCTTCTTGTTTGTCTCCTTTATTCTTCTGAGACCAGCAATCTTTCTTTAGATGACCTGGTTTCCCATAGTACCAGCAATCCTTTTGTCCTTTCGATTGGGATCTCTTGTCCTTTGATTTTCCTCGTGACTTCCCATGACCTCCAGAACCTTTTCCTCTCTCCTTTGATTTGCCCCTGCTTTCTGCATTCAAAACACTACCTGATGTGGAACCTCCTGAGCTTTTTTGTCGCATTTTCTCGCTAAGGATAACACCAAAAACATCATCAAATTTCAAAGTGTTTGAACCAGAAATAGAGTTACTTACAACAATTACCAAGCTATTCTACCTTTCTGGCAAAGAACATAAAACCAAGAGAGCCCTCATCCGTTCATCAAATTTCACTTTTACAGAAGTTAACTGACTAGTAATCGTATTAAACTTATTTAAATAATTTGTCATACATCCACCTTCAATCATTTTTAGATTAAATAAACACTTCATGAGAAATACCTTATTTGAGGCTGAGGGTTTTTCATACAATTTAGCCAAATCTTTCATTAGTTCACTTGTTATCTTTGCTTCTATTATATTGAATGCCATAGATGGTGCTAGGCACAATCGAATGGTTCCCAGTGCCTTTCTGTCCAGAAGTTCCCAATCCTCATCCGTCATTCCTATCAGTTTTTTGGATACTTCTTCCAACAGCCTCCATAAATCCTTCTGATAGAGATAATCCTTCATCTGCATCTTCCATAATTGATAGTTCTACCCATTAAATTTATTGACCTTCAATTTACCCTCATCCACCATTGCTCCCACTCAACAGTGAGACCTTCTTGCAGATGATAATCAAACATAACCCGCTCTGATAACATTTGTTAGGGTTAGCTGGTAGATAATATCAATTAAATGCAAAAAAAGATTAAATAGAGGAATAAAAATGCATAGAAATAGTAATAGTGAGAGACAAGTTTTAATGTGGTTCACTTATACTCAGGCTACATCCACCAATAGAGAGTCCAATATTATTATCTAGTAAATCAAACCAATTACAACTAGCAATCCCTGCAACTCAATACCGTTTCAAAATGCTACAATACAATATCAATGGAAACCCTAACCCTTAGCCGCTTTTATCAAGCCTTATGTTGGTTACAAAAATAGGGTTTTTTTATGTCAGCTAATGAAAAAATAACTCTCGACGCCTTAATAAAATAATAGAACACCATGTGAGGTTTCGAGGGCATTGCCCTCGAGCCCCCATGGGGATGTTGCCCCTCGACCTCGCCCTGTATCGTGATAGGGAGTGCACTAGGGATGCTACCCCTTGACCTTGTAAGAATTTGGGGGGAAACCTCACTGATAAAAGTGGGGTAAATTTAACATCCGAGTCTGATTAGGCTCCATATAACAGCATGCATAAATAGTACATTGACAGTGCTAGTGATGATTTGAGTTACTTTTCATCTCACCGCAAGTGAATGGTTTGTTGTGCAGATTTGAAGATAAGATTATGAATGTTTGTAGCATGTATATCCCAAGTTTTAAGAAATTTGAAGGTTTGCCTACCGATTTGTGAAATAATAGATAGTTCACATTGTTGTTGTCTTGCCAGTAAAGCCAACCAGAAGGTGTTGATGTTGTGCGGAGGGTAAATATGCTTGGCAGAGTTAAGTGGGAGCTATTTTAGGTCCATGCTAACCTATTTCAATTTGTTTCAAATTTTGAATCTTGGTGCAAAGTGTTTGAGTGAAGTTTTGGGGTCGATAAGACCTATATGGCATGTTTTACACATTACATCCAATCAGGGTGACTTAATTGATGTTGTGAAAGAAGCAGATATATATGAAGGGTTGTTTTTGGTGTTTTGAGTAATGAATGACATGTGTGTGATCCAAATGATGTGACAAGAATCTATGGATGTGAATTGAGTGAATATAGAGTAGAGGAGTCTGGTATTTTAGATTAGTGTGTAGATTATTGTGTTTATATTTTGAGCTTCAGTGGAACTGTACACCATGCATATGTTAGATGAAATTGTAAATAGGACAAACCTGGCAGTGAGCCACTTGTAGTGAGCATTCTTAGACAATGATTCCATCAATTGTATCAACCTTAACTAGTTTCTTTATTATAATATATTCTGAGCTAATCCTCACTGTGGTTTTTCCCTTTTTGGGTTTTCCATGTAAAGTTCTTGGTGTTCATGTGTTATGATTTGTGGTTGTATGTTTTATGCTTGATTTCCTTCACTGTAATTGAATGTGCTAAATGGATTAAAATATTTGTTGTGTACATGGTTTAAGAGAATACTGATTCGCCCCCCTCTTAGTATGTTGGGTGTTCAATAATTGGTATCAGAGCCACTTCCTTTGGAAGAAGCTTAACTGCTCAAGGAAGATCTTAGAGATTGAACACATGGGTGCTAGAAGGTTACCTATTCTTTCGGAAGAGATTCTTTCTACTAAATACATTAGAAAAGACCGCATACTTGACAGAGCTAGAGAACTTAATGATTCTCTTGAAGATCTTGAAAGGATTGAAGGTGAAATCAAAGATCTTAAGGAAAATGTCAGAGAAGCATACAAATGCATCAAAAAATTGAGAGAGCAAGTTAAAAAATTTAAAGAAAGGCATAAGGAAGTTAGTGAACAATTGAAGCATGCAAATGAATGTATCAATGGTCTAAAAGTGCAAGTTGAGAAGAAGACAAGAATTAAGGAATATCTAAATTTGATGATGAAAGGCAAATCAGAAGAATTTTCAAGACTTGAACAAGAAGTTGTGACTCTAAAATTAGATCTAGAGAAGGGAAGAATTCATGAAGACAAATTCAAGATGAGCTCTGCAAAGCTTTATGAAATGACTACAAATCAGAAAGGTCCAAATGGTAAAGAGGGTTTAGGATTTGAAAAAGGTGAGAGCTCAAAATCAGGTTAGACATCAAATGTTGAAAATAAGAAGAACAATGACAATCAGTTCTGGAATCAAAGGAATAAAGTTAGAAGACCACCGGTCAGACAACCAAATGTTCAGAGGTACCCATCTTTCAATGGTTTTTTTTATTTTTTCAATAAGTATGGACACAAATAAATAGAATGTAGAAGTAGAAGGAATTAAAATCTTCCATCTTTCTCTGGCCAATGCTTTACATGCATAAAAATTGGTCATAGAGCTGCTAAATGCAAAAGTAATGTGAGTTAGAACTCTATTAGGTGTTATGCATACAATAAGATGGGACACAGAGCAAATGAGTGTAGAAGAAAAATACCAAGATATAATAGGAATAATGCTCAACTATTTTATGGATATTGCCATGCATGTAATAAGTTTGGCCACAAAGTAGCTAACTATAGATCAAAGGTAAGAAGAAGTGGAAATACTCAACAAGACATGTGCAATTGTTTTGAGTGCAATGAAGCAAGCTACCCTCAAAGGTATAAGAAACCAATTTATGTTGCTCCACAAAAGAAGGAAATGAATAAGATTTGGATAAAGAAGGATGTAACAAAAGTTAAGGATGAGCCTGTACTAGCATCCAGTGTAGATGTTCCCTCCAAGAACTAAGATTAGAGCTTTGGCTCAGGGGAATATTCATTGAAAATCTTTTCTCCCCTACCAAAGGAATGGTGATGATGCTTCACCATAAAGATATGAGATGAAGATTGACATGCTTAATCATTTGGTGAAGACTGCGGTAGAAAATTTCCTAATGCAGAAGTTTGCAAAGCAGTTGAAGGCGACTGTGTATATAGAGAAAGGTTTAATAGCTTTATTGTTTAAAGAATTAAATGAGAATTAGGTCAGATATAAATGGTCTTAAAAAAAATTTTACTTAGCAAAATCATTCACAAAAGCATTTAAAGAGCAGATTAAGAGTTGAGTTGAGCATTGAAGTATTAAATGCACTTGAAATGGATACACCACAAGTAGTAGAGTTTACTGAGTGCCCATGACCTAAATTCAAGAAATATCCCTTCAAATCCATGGAAAGGCATCCAGATGATGCTTTCTCTGATATACCATATGGTGTTTTGCACATAGAAGATGTAAGAATGTATATACATGCAAAATTGAAAGAATATAACCATACAAAACTATGAGATATTTGGGTTAATGAGTTGATAGATGATAACTCTGATCTAAAGCATGAGTACAGTGCCCTAACTAAGAAAAAGTTGGATGTTTGGAATGATTTTCCCATTTTGTGTTATGAAGATACATGGGTAAGGTATGTATTGAGCTGAATTCATGATAGATTCATGTGGCTATACCTTTCACACATGATAAACAAGGAAGCCATCAAGGCTGTAACAAGGTTGTGCTCCACTAGAGCTATTCTGGCACTTAAATCTATTAAAAATGATGTTGTAATGAAACTCATAGGAGCTAATTTTGATAAGAGAGCCTTGATTGTGAAAGATGTTGAAGATCTGGCAGTAAGATATGCATGCATGATGATAGGCTACAAGATCTACTTCACAAACATGGAAAACTTTGTCTTAGCAACTGCAATATATACTGTGTATGAGATGGTGAAAAAGGGTATGGACTATGATCTGTGTAAATTGTTAAAATAATGATTACTTGAAAACTTGTGGAAGATAGGATTCAAAATATCCTTTCAAGTTTGGCACCCTAGTTATTTGTTTACTATTTTATTTTCTCAAAGAGGTTCTGGGTGCACAAAACATTGTGTGGTTAAGTCACATTCTAGTTGCAATCCAAATTAGAGACCATAGATGAAAAGAATTGGAAACATTCAAGCTCAAAATATTGCACTCTGGGGGTAATTCAAAAAATTTTAGAAGATGCATTCTAGGGAAAGGATCCCTAAGAAATTTGTGGAGAAATACAAAGATGACATACTCTTTTTGGTAAGCAAAGATAGATGCTACATGGAGGTAGTAGAACCTATGATAGTTTGGATTCTAGAAATGGGATATGAAGTATCTAAAGATATCATTGTAGGTCTTGTAGACCTAATGTTGAGCAAGCCCAAAGACACTTTTGAAGAAATGCTTGGAACCTATGAAGAAAAATTTACTAAGGTGCACTTTAAGCACAAAGAGAAAGAAATTAAAAAGAATGTTGAAGAAATTAAGTCTAAAGTTGAAGAGATGATGGCACAAAAGGGCCCTGTGGAGAAATCCAAGGGTACATCTAAACCTAAAAGGGAATCATCAGGAATCAGAAGGTCAACAATGGTGTCTAACCTCTTTGTTGTTTCTCCTAATGTCTTTGGAGCCATGCCTGTAGCCATTTTTGAGGAGAATGAAGTAGCCAATGCTTCTATACAACAACAGTCTATAAAGAAAAGAAGAGTAAAGGGGAAAGCAGTGAGAAAATATTATGTGATTCATGATGACATTGAGGATGAAGAGGAAGAAGAAGAAGGACCCACATTGGTCTAGAAGAAAAGAGAGCCTCTTGTCTCTAAAGAAGAGACACAAATTAAAAGGACAAAGATTAACATTGTTGTAGAAGAAGAAGAAGTTCTTGAGAAAGAAAAGGAAGGCTTTATCTTCAAGAAAAGAGAAATCAAATCTAGTGAATCTTTAGGAAAAAGAAAGAAAATAAATGAAGATGAAGCTAGAAATAAGGGAAAGGGAAAGTAAGAGAAATCAGAAAAATCCTATCTTCCCCCACTGCAATTGGAATCTACAATTAATGCTATAACTGAGTATGGAAATCTGAAGCAGGTAGTTGAGTTATATGACTAAAGATCAATAGAAGATCAATCAATCATTGAAACAACTATTATCATGTATATGGATGCATTCAATGTTGCATTAATAGAAATAATTAACAATCTACCTGATAGTGTTGCCAATGTAATGACAAAGAAGAGAGACGATGCCATGAATGAGGGCATTGAAATGAATAATGAGGTACTTGAGAAGGTTTTTCCTACAATCTCTAAAAAAGATAAGATTAAGGCTATACAAAGGTTAGCCAAGGAATTCAAGAAAAAATGATGAATAAACACTTTGATGTCAAATGACAAAGATGAAATAGAGAGGTTGAAAAAGAACACACTCAAAATGTAATGAAACAACTTGCACAATATCTGAATATAATAGTAAATATGCTGAAAATACTTGATAATAATATGCCACTTCGAGGGGGATACCTACAACAGTCTTCAATGAGAACACAATACTGAATATGATGATCTAATAAGACTCACTACCCCTATATATACCTATTTATGCCTAGGATATCACCCAGGCCGACTTAGATAGCCCTATAGAAGCCTTAGGCCAACCTAAACAACTAAATAACAATATAATAATGATAATATGACTTAATTAAGAGTTAAGATAGCCACAAGCTGACTATTCATAACCATATACACTATAGAAGTAAGGGCATAACATGCCCCCCACCTTTACAAAAGCGTTGTCCTCAACGCTGATCAATTGTGGTAGTTTCTTCATATAATCTTCATCATCCCATGTGGCAACTTCAACTAGAAGATATTTCCTTGATGTCTTCAGCTTATTCAGGTGTGTTTGGAAAATTAACTTCAACTCCAAGATGTGTCTTCCCTTTGCATCTAGCTCTTGATGGTGATGAATGTATTCTTTCTTTACTTGAACCTTTTGATGTGCCATAGAGGAAAAGGTGAGGAATAGTACATGGTACCCTTGCATTGGTTGAATAGATTGACTAGGAAGTTCTTCTTCTTCTTCTTCTTCTTCTTCTTCTGGTTCTTCTTCTTTTTCTTCTTCTTCTTCTGCTTCTTCTTCTGGTTCTTCTTCTTTTTCTTCTTCTTCTGGTTCTTCTTCTTCTTTGTCTATTGCTGCTTCTTCTTCTTCTTCTTCTTCTTCTTCTTCTTCTTCTATTTCTTCTTCTTCTTCTTCTTCTTCTGGTTCTTCTTCTTTTTCTTCTTCTTCTACTTCTTCTTCTTCTGGTTCTTCTTCATCTTTGTCTACTGCTGCTGCTTCTTCTTCTTCTTCTTCTTCTTCTATTTCTTCTTCTTCTTCTTCTTCTTCTTTTTCTTCTTCTTTTGCTTCTTCTTCTTCTGATTCTTCTTCTTCTTCTGGTTCTTCTTCTTCTTTGTCTACTACTGCTGCTTCTTCTTCTTCTTCTTCTTCTAGTTCTTCTTCTTCTTCTAGTTCTTCTTCTTCTTCTAGTTCTTCTTCTAGTTCTTCTGCTTCTTCTTCTTCTTCTTCTTCTTCTACTTCTTCTTCTTCATCTTCTTCTTTTGGTTCTTCTTCTTCTTTTGGTTCTTCTTCTTCTTCTGGTTCTTCTTCCTCCACATCTTGGTGTTGTGACTGCTTATGTTTGGAAAGTATCTCCAGAATTTTCTCAATATCACATGACTTAGCCAACGCTTTCATTTGTTCACCCATAATGGACAAGATTTCACCTTTCATCTTACTATTTTCTTTATGAATAAGTTCAAGTATATTTTCATATTCTTTTTGATCAACATCCTCATTTTCCACCTCCTCCTTGCCTGGAGTTTTTCCCGGTGTGGTAACATTCTTTTTGCCTCTTGTTGTAGGCCCCATCATGATGGAAACCAATATTTTTCAAATAAATCACACAAATTAAATGCAAATTCTCTGAAATTTTTACTGTAACTTACTAGGGACAAGATACCACTTACCCAGAAAAAAATCCAAAAAATTAGCAAATTTGCTGCCTTGAGAGTGAATTTGTTGGAAACCCTAATTTTGCAATAACTCGCTTATTTTTGCTTCAATTCCTCTGAAATCTGGACTGTATCTTCTTTAATATGGTCTTCAAAAACCCTTTAAATATCTTTTAAAAATTCGCTAAAATCTGAAAGTTATGCTCTTCCCAAAATCGCCTCCAATGTTGAGAAAAAATTTTGCCTCTACGGTGCCAAGATCATGCTCTGATACCACTTGTAATGAAACAACTTGCACAATATCTGAATATAATAGTAAATATGCTGAAAATACTTGATAATAATATGCCACTTCAACGGGGTAACCTCCTAATCCACTTCGAGGGGGATACCTCCAACAGTCTTCAATGAGAACACAATACTGAATATGATGATCTAATAAGACTCACTACCCCTATATATACCTATTTATGCCTAGGATATCACCCAGGCCGACTTAGATAGCCCTATAGAAGCCTTAGGCCAACCTAAACAACTAAATAACAATATAATAATGATAATATGACTTAATTAAGAGTTAAGATAGCCACAAGCCGACTATTCATAACCATATACACTATAGAAGTAAGGGCATAACACAAAATAACTACAAATGTTCTTGAAGAACTACATATTGTTACAATTGATGAATGGTCTTCTAAAGAAGATGGAAAGGAGGAAGACTAGACTGAGAAAAATAAAGAAGGTGAAACCAACACAAAACATGTGTTGACTGAACAAAATTTTCCATTGAAGCATCGACAAAAATCAATGCAGAAGATTTGAATATGGTTGGCCCTCTGGAGAATATAGAAATTGTTGATGAACAGAGGGATTCTCCAGAAGAAAAGATAGATGGTGATGAGGGACAAAAAAGAGAGGCTATTTATAATCAAGTTGCTAACATTGTGGATTATGCCTTTATCCTAGAGAATGTTGAAGAAGTACATGATGGAAGCTAGCCTCCAGAAACGTCTGATTCTAGATTGACATCTCAAGAGGAGAAAATGGATAATGTTGGTGAAGGCTCTAGAGTTTCTCTGATAGACTCCATTAGAGAGTTCTTGGGAAAACAAAGACAAATCCAAACCATTTCTTCATCACAAATACTATAGGTACAATCCTTGGATGGACAGATTAACTTGTCCAGCATATCTCCTTTGCAAAAGCTTTAGTTGGGGACAATCTTTCAGGTGTTTGCATAGGAAGAAATCCTACAGTCTCATATAGAAGGAAATAAGCTTATGGGAGAGATAATGGAAATTTTTGAAAATATGGTACCTAGTGCTATAAGAGATGTCTCTTTAGCCCCTGCATTGCAAATGAAAAAATTATTGGAGGATGTCAACAATCACTTTGAATCTTTTTAAGAAGTAGCAGAGAAGAAAGTAAGAGAAGAAATAGATAACAAGAGGTTAGTAGAATTGATAGATAAGTGTTCCATGACACACATTTTTCTAGACAATAGTATGAAAACTATTCACAATGCTTTAAGTGATGCCAATGCACTATATCAATTTTGTTTATCCTAGCCCATAACTACTAAAGAAATAAAATACAAAATTAAAGGCCTTGAGATGTAATTGCTAAAAATCTCCAAAACCTTTGATCCCTTGAAAGATGCAAATGGATATCTAAAGGCAAAAGTAGAGAAGACTCATACCATAATAAAGAAACTACAGAGCCAAAAGGAGTTGATAAAAGATCAAATGGGTTAGATGAGAGAGATAGTAAGCTTTAAAATGGCTTCTTTGATTGGCATGTTAAAAGAGGTTGATAAGGTTGGAAAAATGACTAATACCCCTGCAACAGTGGATAAATAAGAAGAATTACTTTTGCAGATAAATGGACAGATATAGTTATCATACTTTGTAAAGGTGCATTGGGACTCAGATGTGATCCAGTTGAAGAATATCTACAAAAATATCTTTCTTACAAATCAGTAAGTTTCTTATTTTATGATTTCTTGTACATATGCAGATGGTTAGAAGGAAACATTTTTGATATCTTGGGGTATAGAATTAAGATAGTAAGGGGGAGTGTCATGTAAAGAAAAGTTAAAGAATTTTTTGATTTGGAAATAGTCCCTTTTCCATTGATGTCAAAGGGGGAGAGAAAGCAATGTGAAAAACATGCTTTGGGAGAGAGAGTAAGATGTGTAAGAGAAAGGGGGAGAGCAAGTTTGTGGCAAAGTTCTGTCTTGATGGTTTTTTACATCATATGTTGCCATCAATGATAAAGGGGGAGATTGTTGCAAGTATGGACAGTTGCTGCAAGTAGTGTTGTCATTGATGTCAACATGTTAGTTTGGTGTTGTCATTAGTGTCAACTAGTTGATTAGAGATAAGGATAAAGGTTGGCTTCAAAGAGTAAAGATACAGTGATCCAGAGAATAGCAAAGCTAGTAACATCACACGACAAAGACAGTAACAAAAAAGGAAAATGGTATAGTGATCCGAAAGTGATAACCAGGCATAAGGATAAGGAGATAGGTGTGCAGATCAGTTTGATTGATAATTTTGCAAGAGGGTTTAACCCTCCTCCTCACAAGATGACTTTACTCTTCATAGAAGAGTACTATGCAAGAAGATTTCATCCCATAAGAAGATATATTATGAAATTTGGCTGTGTCAATCTGGCAAAATTAAGCTATAGAGTTCTGGTAATTTGGTTTGCATTGGACCACTATTGAAGATCTTTCTCTGTAGTTCTAGAATATGGTTATTGGTCATTGGATACATCTAAATCCAGAATTAAATGCTTACTTATGATCTCCAGTGTGAAAGATGTGAACAACAGAAATCCAAACTAACAAAGTACAATTATTTCTGGAGCAGAGCATGTAAGTAAATGGGTCCACATTTCTCTAGCATGAAATATATTTCTTTTCCATTATAAGGTGTTGATAGTGAATGTTTAAAGAGTCCAAATCCAAAGTTTTAGGTTCTAAAGTCCTCCGGAATGAGAGTTGGTGTTGACAGAGTATCACACTCTGTATAGACAGTGCATTGATAGTGCCAGTGACGATTTGAGTTACTCTACATCTCACCACAATTGAATGGTTTTCTATGTAGATTTGAGGATAAGATTGTGAATGTCTGTAGCATGTATATCCCAAATTTTAAGCAATTTGGAGGTCCGCATATTGATTTATGAAATAAAAGATAGTTCACATTGTTGTTGTCTTTCTAGTAAAGCCAACCTGAAGGTGTTGATGTTGTGTGGAGGGTAAATATGCTTAGTGGAGTTAAGTTGGAGCTATTTTAGGTCCATTCCGACCTATTTCAATTTGTTTCAAGGTTTGAATCTTGGTACGAAGTGTGTGAGTGAAGTTTTGGGGCTAATAAGTCATGTATGGCATGTTTTGTACGTTACATTCAATCAGACTGACTTAATTGATGTTGTTAAAGAAACGGATATATATGAAGAGTTGTTTTTAGTGTTTTGAGTAATGAATGGCATGTGTGTGATCCAAATGATGCAAAAAGAATCTATGGATGTGAATTGAGTGAATACAAAGAAGAGGAGTATGGTATTTTAGAATAGTGTGTAGATTACTATGTTTGTATTTTGAGCTTCATTGGAACTATACTTCATGCATATGTTATATGCAATTATAAATAGTTCAATCCTAGTAATGAGACACCTATTCCTTTCTATCTCTTTCTCTTAGGATAGTGAGTCCTTTAGCAGTGAGCCTGATGCAGGAGAATCCCTGGTTCAAGAGAAATCTTGCATCAACCGAAAAAATATTTGCATTTTAGTTTGTTTGCATTCAGTTTGTTTCTTTCTAGTTTCTAGTTCAATTTAGGTAGTTTAGTCAGTAGCAATTTCTATATTTTAGTCTGCATTCTACTGCAGTTGCATTTCAGACCTTGTGGAGCTGGACTTAGCATCTAGATTCATTCATGCACATCATATCCAAATCTCAGATCATTTAGATAGGTACCAATAAGATAATGCTATCAGAAGATTGATTATTTTCTCAAAATAGAGCATCCTAACAGTCTCATACAATCAGCTAAAGGAGAAGACTTGTGGAGAATCTCATAACTCATGAAGCTAACTTACACATCATCTAATGTTGTTTGGTTTGTGACCGACCTTCCTTGATGATCCTTTCATCATTCCATTCATTTAGGTCCAACCTACCTATGTACACATGTTGCAGAGCTCTTCATTGGAGTTTGTGATCTTCCTTGGCCGACATAGAGGAATCTTATGTTTTGGAGATGATATATAAGATGTCATAGATATTAAGGAAAATAGTTAGCATAGTTTACAAGTTTGGTAGTTTGAAATTCTTGCAATGGAGCTTAAAAGCTATATCTTGTGCATGTTCTACAATTCTGTAACCAAGCCTGTGAGCCCTAATTGTAAGTCCACATGCTGCCAGCCTATTTGTATTTAAATTTTATGATATACTGAATGACTGAATCTACATTTTCTTTGTATCTTTGAGTTGTTTCCATTGTGTTTACTCTAGTTCCACAACCTAGATAGTTCACTTTGTGGACCCTCCTAACCATGACTACACCAAGGAGTATCAAAATGAAAGTTTGAATCTTTGGGAGTGAATTGAGCAAAGTTGGTGAAGGAATTCTATAAGATCTTTCTGTGGATAGATCACTAAATTTGAGGTAGGTTACTTGTGTTGCAACTAATCATTGATTGTGAGGCAGATGTCACCTTGAAGCTTGATCGCTGAACTTGAGGCAGTTTGCACTTGATCCTATAAAGAGATGCTACTGAGGAGAATCCCTACTATTGGAACAATGGTTGGAAGAATGGATGAGATGATGGAGATGATGAAAACCATTTGAGTTTTCTTGGATGCTATTGAAGAAGATAGGTGAAGAGGATTGACACCTAGACCTAATATTGAAAGTGATAATGATGAAGAATTTCAATCCACTAATCAAAATCGCAAAACCCTAGGATACAAAGAAGAAGAATTAGATCAAGTCAGATGTTGCAATCTATTTCTAAGATTAGGAAAAGACCTAGAGCTGATGTACTTAATTACACTGGCAATTTGAACCTTGAAGAGTTGATTGATTGGATAAATGACATAGAAGAATACTTTGAGTATGAAGAAGTTGAAGATCTAGAGAAGGTGAAATTTGCAAAGACAAATGTAAAAGAACATGCTGCTATATGGTGGAAAGAAGTTTAATTGGATAGAAACAGAAGAGGAAAAGAAAATATTACAAAGTGGGATAGAATGGTGACAAAATTGAAGAATCAGTTTAGACCTGCTAGCTATGAGTTGGAATTGTTGAAGAGATTGCAAAACCTAAGACAGAAGGAGAAATCTGTGAAGGAGTATACTAAATAATTTCATAAGATGATCATAAGGATAAGACATAGTGAAGCAAGCAAGGCGAAAGTGGCTAGATACATCAATGGTCTGAGATTGAACATTCAAGAAGAATTGAGTTTGATAAGGATGACAACATTGGAAGAAGCATATCAGTTTTCCATGAAGGTTGAAGAAAAGTTGAACAAGAGGCATGATCAAAAATAGAGAGGTAGACTAGGTAAATTTCAAAGGGGTAGAACATTTTTTGGAGGAGAAAGATCATATGTGGAGTAGAATAGACAAGAGAATACATTTAAGGAGGATAGAGATAACAATGCATACTAGATAGATGATAGAAATTTTTATTGTAGAGGAAACCCTAGTCCATACCAGAGTGAAGGTTACAGAAGATAAGGAAGAGGACCTAATAGGAGAACATTTAGAGGAACTTGTTTCAAGTGTAGAGGTGAAGGACATAGAGCATTTGAATGTAATCAAGGGAGTACAAGAAAGAGAACAGAAAATAGTGGAAGAGAAGCCTATGTGGAAGAACTTGTTGGATCACCTAGTTTAGTTGGTAAACCTAGGAAAGGAGAATTACTTGTCATGAGGAGAGCACTATTTCAAGTAGAGACAGATGAAGAACCACCACAGAGGAAAAGTTTGTTCAAAACCAGATGCAAATTAGGAGGTAAATGTTGTAAGTTGTAATTGATAGTGGTAGTTCTGATAACCTAGTTTTAGAGGAGATGGTGACTAAGCTGAAGTTGGAAAGGTTGAAACACCCTAAGCGTTATCAGATAGCATGGATTTAGGATGATCATAAGGTACTAGTGAGTGAACAATGTTTGGTGAAATTTCATATTGGATCTTATCATGATGAAGTATTGTGTGATATTATGCCTATGGATGTATGTCATATTTTGTTGGGTAGACCTTGGCAGTATGATAGAAAAGCTATACATGATGGGCGAAAGAATACATACACTATAACATCAAATGGAAAGATAATTACTTTGATTCCTTTGGAAGATGGTCCTAAGAGTGAAGTATGTGGTAATTCTAGAATCTATTTGGTAGATGGAAGGAAGTTTTTGGATGGTTTAAGACATGAGAACATGTGTTATGCTAGTGTAGGGGTACCCATAGGTCTAGAAGGCCTATTCAAATATTTTCTTATCATGTTGTTCAATAAGGTCTTGAATACCATCTTGATGCATTGTAATAAGGTTGAAGGCCATTTGTCATGTTCATTTCATATGGATGCCAATAATTGTAAATGCACTAGTTGATAGGGATAGTCATAGGAGGCATGTAGGAACAATCTTATGATTTTGTATCCTTTCATGGCATCTAGAAAGCATGATAATGAGTTTGAATTCCTTGACAAAGGCTCCTGAATCTTGTAAAAGGAGTTTGAACACTTGTAAATACTCCTTAATCATGTAAATAACAATGTAGTTGCAGAAAAAAGACAAAAGGAAGGCAGTTTGGTGGTTATAGGATAGTTTATGTCCTTTCACCGATCCAAACTACCTCTCCATTCAATTGCAAGGGTCGAGCACATGTTGAAAAAGACTTGGAACATGTTCATTGGAAGTATGAAGTGATTTGGACAAGAAATAAACAAATAAATTCTAATTTTTTGCCATTTCCTGTGTATACTCGTTGTTTCTGCCCGTACTATTTTCCTATACAGAGGTGTCATAAGGGATAATAATCATGAATTGCTAGAGGTATGTGTTGAGGTTTCATTGCACTTGGTTTGAACCTTTGAAATGTTTCTACAATTGAGTTCTAGGTATTTTTCTGAAATTGGTTAATAAACCCTCTTCTAGGGTTTCTGACAGGAAGTTATGGTTTTCTCACCATTCCACTAATTCCAAACCTTCTAGATCAGTGGAATGGATTCAATGCTATTTGTTCTTTCATGTTATGCAAGATTTTTGGGCAGTGAACTAGATTTTGTGAAGTTTACTTGAGCAACCTAGCAAAACCATGTGCTAGTGGTGTGTAAAGAAGAACAGTCTAAGCCAAATCTGTTGCAGTCGATGATGGGGCCTCAAAACCTAAAAAAGCCTTGGTTTGGGTATGAGATTGAGGTGTCTAACTAGTGAAAGAATTTCTATGAGTCTTTGGAAGGGCAGTTGCTTCACAAAACATGCCTAATTGACCTAAAGCTACTAGAGGACAATTATAGGTTAGACTATATCACCCAAAACAAGGTCAACCCAAATTGACATATGTTGAAGGAAATCCAAAAGGGTATCTCTAGATTATCAGAGATCATTGATTGTAGACCTATGTCAAAAGTTATAGTTGACTAAGACAAACCTGAGGGCTACAAGGCCTAGAGTAGTCTTATGAAGGAAGTGGGTTTTGTAGAGTTGCAAGACTATGTTAGATGGATGGGACATGTTGTTCAATTTGCCAAAAGACCTTGTAGATGTCTACCCTACCATGATTAAGACACTTGATTGAGATCTCACTTGAGTCATTGGTATGGGGTTGTGACCCAATAGGTTTGAGAGTTGATTATATCCTCAAGGGCCTCTACATCTTAGTGGTATCAAAGCCACCAAAGGTTCTGTCAATTGGTTGTGTGTAAGACTTGGTATATGTCAGTAGAGGAGAGTGAAGGAGAGGCTAGCAACATGCCTCCAAAAGGGATGACCACTGAGGTGGTTAAGAAGTTCAAGGAGATGGAAGAGAAGATTAAGAGTGGAGTCAAGGAAGCACTCCAAGCTGAGTTGAAGGCACTAAGGATAGGGAAGAGGATAGATGAAGGCTCTGATGGAGAGGAAGAAAAAGAGGAGGAAGAAGAAGATCAAGAAGAGGTAGAGATACTTGTAGATCAGAAACATTTCCTTGAAGCCATCAAGGTAATTGGCAAAGATTCTTCAGAGGCTCGGATGGAGATTCCAATTTTTAGTTGCAAGATGAATGCTGATGAAGTTATGGAGTGGATTGAGGCCCTAAATAACTACTTTGAATACAAATAAGTTCTTGAGAAAAAGAGGGTGAAGTTTGCAAAAACTAAACTCAAAGGTACTGCTCTCACATGGTGGACTTACACCCAAGGTAAGAGGGTGAAGAGTGGGAAGAGCATGATCTCTTCATGGAGCAGAATGTTGGAGAGTCCCAATTCCTTCCATCAGACTATGAGGTGCAAATCTATAAGAAGATGCAAAATCTCAAACAAAGAGATTTGGATGTGGCCACCTACACTGAGGAGTTTCACAAGTTATCTCTTCATTGTGGACATATGGAGGATAAAAGGTAAAATGGCAAGGCATCTAAATGGTTTGAATTTTAGTATACAAGATGAAATCAGTATACTAACCCCTGAAACCATGGACAAATGCTTTCAAATGGCATTGAGGTCTGAAGAGAAGTTGAAGAGGAAAAGTGAGAAACAAAATAGAGGAAGAGGTGGTAGAAATTTTAGAGGTAGGGGCAGTTTTGGAGGCAGAAATCAGTCCCAAATAAGTCAAGGGGAATCTAGTTCCCAAGAACAAAGTGGAGAATTAGGTTCTAGAGGAGGCTTTAGAGGAAGGAGACCCAATGTAAGGGGTAGATATGGTGGACCAGGGAGAGGTCCTAATGTCTTCATAGGGAGGTGCTACAATTGCAACCGAGTGGGACATCTAGCCTTCAAATGTCTTGAGAAGCAAGCCACAAGCTCTCATGGAGGAGAGAGAAGGAACTAGTTGATCCAAGAGGAAGATTGCCAAAGTTTTAACTCTCCAATTGGAAGTGCAACCCTTGTCCATGATGGACAAAACTTGATGATGAGGAGAACCATGTTGAAGGTGCCTTAAACACAAGAACCGCCTCAAAGGAAAACATTGTTGAAGACAACATGCAAGGCTTATGGTAAGATTTACAAGGAAATTGTTGATTCAAGTTCAACTAAAAATTTGGTTTCTATTGAATTGGTAGACAAGTTGAAATTGAAAAGACTTCCTCATGTTAGTCCTTATAAAGTGTCATGGTTGAATAAGGGGCAACAAGTTTTGGTAGATGAACAAACTTGGGTAGAGTTTGAGATAGAGGAATATAAGGACAAGATTTTGTGTGATATAATCCCCATGGATGCTTGTCATTTGCTGTTAGGACATCCATGGTAATATGATGTTCAATCCTAACATGATGGTAAATTTAACTCCTTCATCATAACCAAGAATGGTAGGAAGTATAGAATGGATCCATTGCCGGATGAGAATGTAGAGAAGAGTGTTGGGTCAAGTGTCATGATTGTGAGTGGTAAAGAGTTTCTTAACACCCTTGAGGAGGAAGGAACCCTAGGGTATGCTCTGATTTTGAAGCCTAAAAATAGTCCTAATTTGCATGGTCCTAGTGAGGAAGAGATTCCTAAGGAGGTGCAACAATTGTTAGAGAAGTACAAGGGTATCATGGTAGAGGATATGCCTAATGAATTGCTACCTATTAGGGACATAAGCCAAAAAATTGACTTCATACCAGGATCTACTTTACCAAACAAAATAGCCTACAAGATGACACCTTGTCAAAATGAAGAGATTGCCAAGCAAGTGCAAGAATTATTGGATAAGGGTTTGGTGAGAAAGAGTCTTAGCCCATGTGCTGTCCCAACAGTCCTAGCCCCTAAAAAGGATGGTAAATGGAGGTTGTGTATGAACTCTAGGGCAATTAACAAGATTACCATAAGATATAGGTTCCCTATGCCAAGGATTGAGGACCTCATGGACGGTTTGGGAGGGCCTAGATACTTTTCCAAGATTGATCTTAAGTGTGGGCATCATCAAATTAGGATAAAGCAAGGAGATGAATGGAGGACAACATTCAAAACAAATGAGGGTCTTTATGAGTGGTTGGTGATGCCATTAAGTCTATCCAATGCCCCAAATACTTTCATGCACCTCGTGAATGAAGTGTTGAGGGATTTCATTGGCAAATTTGTTGTGGTGTACCTTGATGACATTCTTGTTTTCAGCAGGACCAAGGAAGAACATTTGCAGCACTTGGATCATGTTTTGAAGAAGTTGCATGATGAGCAATTGATGATCAACATGGAGAAGAGTGTCTTCATGAAGGAAGAACTCACCTACCTTGGTTTTGTCATCTCCCAAGGCAATTTGAAGATGGATCCAACAAAGGTAGAGGCTATTTAATCATGGCCAACTCCTAAAATAGCAGCTGATGTAAAACGTTTTCATGGTTTGGCAACATTCTATAGGAAGCTTATAAGGGGATTTAGTCATATTTGTGCACCTATTTTGGATACCATTAAAGGGGGGCAAAAATGCAAGTTTTCTTGGACAAAGGCAGCCAATGATTCTTTTAAAATTCTAAAACAAAAGGTAGCACAATAGCCCATTCTTGTTTTGCCTAATTTTAATAAGTTGTTTGTGGTGGAATGTGATGCTAGTAACCTTGCTATAGGGGTTGTCTTGAGTCAAGAGGGTAGACTAGTTTCCTTCTTTAGTGAAAAAACTAAATGATGCTAAGAGAAAGTATTCTACTTATGACTTGGAGTTGTATGCAATGGTGCAAGCTTTGAAAAAGTGAAGGCACTATCTTTTGCCTAAGGAGTTTATTGTTTATACTGACAACCATGCTCTTAGTTTTCTAAATTCACAGGAGAAACTCAATCACAGGCATATGAAATGGGTTGAACAACTCCAAGCATACACCTTTTCCATCAAACACAAGAAGGGGTAGGCCAATAAAGTGGCAGATGCATTGAGTAGAAGGGTGTGTATGGTGCAAGAGATTCAGTTGCAAAGTGCGGGGATTGATGCTCTCAAACATATGTACAAAGATGATGAAGATTTGAAGGAGGTATATGGAGTTTGCTCTCAATTTTTGGACACTTATCATTCTAATTTTTTTGAGTTTTTGTTGCAGTAGGGGTTGTTGTTCAAAGGCAACCAATTATGTGTTCCTAGGTGTTTCATGAGGGAGAACATCATAAAGGAAAAACATTGTGGTGGACTAGGAGGTCACTTTGGGCTAGATAAAATGTTGGATCAGGTGAAAAGGTTATATTTTTGGCCTAAAATGCAATCATACATTAGAAAATTTGTTGAATGTTGTAGTATTTGTCAAAGGGCCAAAGTTACTTCATCTAATGCTAGTCTATATCAGTCACTTCTTATTCCTAATAGGCCATGGGAGAGTATTAGTATGGATTTTGTCTTGGGTCTTCCTAGGATTCAAAGAGGTTTTGATAACATATTTGTTGTGGTGGATAGATTTAGTAAGATGGCTCAGTTTTTGCCATGTAAATGCACTAATGATGCTTCACACATTGCTAGTTTGTTCTTCAAAGAAATTGTTAGAATCCATGGTTTTCCTCTTAACATTGTGACTGACAAGGATCCAAATTTTGTGGGCCACTTTTGGCATACTTTGTGGAAGAAGTTGGGCACACAGTTGTCATTCACTTCAGTCTATCACCCTCAGACTAATGGCCAAACTAAGGTAGTGAATAGGTCCTTGGGAAATCTTCTCAGATGTCTTACAAAGCAGCATGGAGAGGCATGTGATATGATCATCCCTCAAGCTGAATTTGCTTATAATGACTCCACCAATAGAAGCACAGAAAGGACTCCCTTTGAGATTGTCTATGGGATTCACCCAAGAAGCATTCTTGAATTGAGAGATCTACATGGATTAGAGAGGAAGAGTGCTCAAGGTGAAGACTTTGCATTGGCCATGAAGGACATCCATGATAATGTAAGAGAAAATCTTCAAAGGAACAATGAGAAGTACAAGGAGAAAGCCAATGAGAGAAGAAGAGATGTACAATACATGGTTGGGGATTTGGTCATGGCACATTTGAAGAAGGAAAGACTTCCAAAGGGGTAGCCAACCAAACTCCTCATGAAGAAGATAGGTCCTTGCCAGATTGTGCATAAGTTTGGGCCCAATGCCTATGAGATTGAGCTTCCTCAAGGCTTGGCCATATCTCCTATCTTTAATGTCTCAGATTTGTTTCCTTTTAGAGGTGGTAATGATGTAGACTTAGAGGTAGATGTGACAATAGTAGGAAATGAGGAATGGGTTAAGGGTATTCCACCCAATCAATCCTTGCAATTGGAATGCATCTTGGACACCAAAGTCTTGAAGAAGACTAGTAAGAAGACCTACAAGAAGTACCTTGTCAAATGGAGTGGCCTACCTACTAAAGATGCCACTTGGATGACTGAAGAAGACATTTTGAAGCATGGGACCACTGTTGCTGATCTGGTTCCTCAAGGGACTTGAGTTCTTTCCCACCTCGAGAGTATGGTGCAAGGGCACCCATAGGTCTAGAAGGCCTATTCAAATCTTTTCTTATCATGTTGTTCAATAAGGTCTTGAAGACCATCTTGATGCATTGTAATAAGGTTGAAGGCCATTTGTCATGTTCATTTCATGTGGATGCCAATAATTGTAAATGCACTAGTTGATAGGGACATTCATAGGAGGCATGTAGGAATAGTCTTATGATTTTGTAGCCTTTCATGGCATCTAGAAAGCATAATAATGAGTTTGAATGCCTTGACAAAGGCTCCCAAATCTTGTAAAAGGAGTTTGAACACTTGTAAATACTCCTTAATCATGTAAACAACAATGTAGTTGTAGAAAAAAGACAAAAGGAAGGCAGTTCTGTGGTTGCAGGATAGTTTATGTCCTCCCACCAATTCAAACCTCCTCTACATTTAGTTGCAAGGGTTGAGCACATGTTGAAAAAGACTTGGAACATGTTCATTGGAAGTATGAAGTGATTTGGAGAAGAAATAAATAAAGAAATTCTAGTTTTCTATCAATTCCTGTGTATACTTGTTGTTTCTGCCCATACTATTTTCCTGTACAGAGGTGTCATAAGGGCTAATGATCATGAATTACTAGAGGTATGTGTTGGGGTTTCATTACACTTGGTTTGAACCTTTGAAACATTTCTACAACTGAGTTCTAGGTATTTTTCTAAAATTGGTTAATAAACCCTCTTCTAGGGTTTCTAACAGAAATTTATGGTTTTCTCACCATTCCACTAATTCCAAACCTTCTAGATCAGTGGAATGGCTTCAATGTTATTTGTTCTTTCATGTTATGCAAGAGTTTTGGGTAGTGAACTAGATTTTGTGAAGTTTTCTTAAGAAACCTAGCAAAACCATGTGCTATGAGTGTAAAGAGGAACAATCTAAGCCAAATCTATTGCAGTCGATGATGGGGCCTTGAAACCTAAAAAAGCCTTGGTTTGGGCATGAGATTGAGGTGTCTAACTAGTGCAGGAAGTTTTGTGAGTCTTTGGAAGGGTAGTTGCTTCACAAAACAGGCTGCTAGAGGACAGTTATAGGTTAGACTATATCGCTCAAAACAAGGTCAACCCAAATTGACATATGTTGAAGGAAATCCAAAAGGGTGTCTCTAGATTATCAAAGATCATTGGTTCTAGACCTGTGCCAAAAGTTATAGTTGACTAAGAAAAACCTAAGGGCTACAAGGCCTAGAGCAGTCTTATGAAGGAAGTGGGTTTTGTAGAGTTGCAAGACTATGTTAGATGGATGGGACATGTTGTCCAAGTTGACAAAAGACATTGTAGATGTCTGCCCTACCATGATTGAGTCACTTGATTGAGATCTCACTTGAGCCATTGGTATGGGGTTGTGAACCAATAGGTTTGAGAATTGATTAGATCCCCAAGGGCCTCTACATCATATGCTTTGATCCCTAAGAAGATTGAAACATTGAAGAAGGAGACTAAAGAATCAAAACCAGAGGAAATAATTGAGTTGTTGACAGAGTATGAAGACATCATATTAGATAATGTACCTGAAGGATTGCCACCAATCAAGAGTATCAGTTATCACATGGATCTTATACCCAGAGCTAGTTTGCCTAACAAACTAGCACATAGAATGACACCGATAGAGAATGAAGAATTGAATAGACAGGTACATGAGTTATTGAGGAAAGGTTTGATCAGAGAAAGTTTGAGTCATTGTGTAGTACCTCCAGTGTTAGCACCAAAGAAAGATGGAGAGTGGAGAATGTTTATAGACTTAAGAGCAAACAATAAGATCATAGTTAAGTATAGATTCCCTTTACCTAGGATGGATGATATCATGGATTGTTTGAGTGGAGCAAAACATTTCACAAAGATAGATTTGAAGAGTGGATACCATCAGATCAAAATCAGAGAAGGAGATGAATGGAAGATTGCTTTTAAGACAAATGAAGGATTTTATAAGTGGTTAGTTATGCCTTTTGGATTGACAAATGCGCCGATTACTTTCATGAGATTGATGAATGAAGTCTTGAAGAAATTCTTGGGTAAGTTTGTTATTGTATATTTGGATGACATTCTGATTTTTAGTAAGACAAAAGAAGAATAGTTGTCGCACCTGAGACAAGTATTGCAGAGACTAAGAGAAAAGAAATTGTTGATAAACATAATGAAGTGTATTTTCATGAAGGAAGAATTGGTGTACTTGGGATTTGTAATTTCTGCAGAAGGATTGAAGATGGACCCTGAGAAAGTGAGAGCAATTGTTGAATGGCCTACACCAAAGAGCATTGGAGAAGTCAAATCATTTCATGGATTAGCTAGTTTCTACTGAAAGTTCATCAGAAATTTTAGTTCAGTTTGTAACCCTATGACAGAGACAATGAGAGGTGACAGAAAAGACTTTAAGTGGATATCAACAACAGACAAAAGTTTTGAATTGTTGTAGCAGAAAGTGACAGAGCAACCTATGTTAGAATTACCGGATTTCAATAAGGTATTTCAAGTAGATCATGATGCAATTGGGAATGCAATTGGAGTAGTGTTAAGTCAAGAAGGTGGACCTATAGAATATTTTAGTGAGAAGTTGAATGATACAAGGAAAATATATTTAGTTTATGATCAAGAGTTCTATGCCATAATTCAAGCCTTGAATAAGTTGAGACATTACTTGTTGCCTAAGGAGTTTGTGTTGTATACAGATCATCAAGCTTTGAAATATTTGAATAGTCAAGGAAAGTTGAATCAGAGATAGATAAGATGGGTAGAGTTCATACAGAGTTATACATTTGTATTGAAGCATAGGAGTGGAAAGTCAAACAAAGTTGCAGATGCATTGAGTAGAAGAAGGAACTTCTTGATAGAGATGAGAGTTGAAGTATTGGGATTTGATGAATTGAAGAACATGTATGAGGGAGATCTTGGTTTTGTAGAACATTGGAAAGCATGTAAGGAACCTATTGTGATAGATAGGTGTAAGTGGTTGGACTATTTCATTTAGGAAGATATGTTGTTTAGAGGAAATCAGTCATGCATACCTAGAAGTTCCATGAGAGACAATTTGATCAAAGAGAAACATAGTGGTGGATTGGCAGGACATTTTGGCATTGATAAGATAGTGGCTTCAGTGAGTGAAAATTACTTTTGGCCTCAGATACATAAGGATGTTAGGAAATTTGTGTAATTTTGTAGAATCTGTTAAGTTACAAAAGGGAGTAGTCAGCATACTGGATTATATAAACCTTTGACAATACTAGAGAGACCTTGGGAAGACATAAGTATGGATTTTGTAATGGGATTGCCTAAGACACAGAGAGGACATGATTCAATATTTGTAATGGTAGACAAATTTTCAAAGATGGCACATTTCATACCTTGTAAGAGGACAACTGATGCAGAGCATGTGGCTGACCTATTTTTCAAGGAGATTATGAGATTGCATGGATTACCTAAGAGCATATTTTCAGACAGAGACACAAAGTTTGTTTGTTACTTTTGGAAGACACTTTGGAAGAAGATGAAGATAGATTTGAAGTTTAGTTCAGAATTTCATCCATAGACTGATGGGTAGATAGAAGTAGTGAATAGGAGTTTGGGAAATTTGTTGAGATGTTTGGTTGGAGAAAAGGCAGGAAGTTGGGATTTGATTCTTTCATAAGTAGAGTTTGCATAAAATAATTTAGTGAATAGGAGTACTAGAAGAACACCTTTTGAGATTGTTACTAGAGTAAACCTTAGAGGAGTTGTAGAGTTGAGAGATATCAGTATGGAGGAAAAGAGTACTACAGAAGCAAAAGAATTTGCAAGACACATGGAGATAGTGCATAATTAGGTTAAGAAGCATTTGGAGGAGAAGAACAATAAGTATAAGGAGAAAGCAGATGAGAATAAAAGACACAAGGAATTTGTAGTTGGGGATGAAGTGATGGTATACTTGAGAAAAGAAAGATTTCTAGTTGGGACATATAACAAGTTGAAGATGAAGAAGTTTGGACCTTGTAGGATAATCAGAAAGTTTGATTTAGGAAATACATATGAAGAGGTGTTACTAGAGACATTGGGCATATCATCTATTTTCAACATTGTAGACCTATTTTAGTATCATGAAGCAGAGTTCAGTGATAGCATTGAAGAAGGCTTGAAGAAGTAGTTACCACAACAAGCATGGGAATAGATTGAAGACATTTTGGATAGAAGAATTGGATGCAGCACTAGAGGAAGATAGTACAATGAATACCTTGTGAAGTGGAAAGGTAGATTGAAAGAAGATTCATTATGGAATTCTCAGGTTGAGGTGGACCATCTTGGTTTTCCTCTAGCCCTAGCAAAGTGAGGGACTCACCTTTTCAATAACCCTTGATGTTTGATGTAGGAGCATCCCTGGTTCAAGAGAAATCTTGCATCAACCAAAAAAATATTTGCATTTTAGTTTGTTTGTATTCAGATTATTTCTTTTTAGTTTCCAGTTTAGTTTAGACTGTTCAGTCAGTAGCAGTTTTTGTATTTTGGTCTGCATTCTATCACAGTTGCATTTCAGACCTTGTGGTGCTACACTTAACATCTAGATTCATTCATGCACATCATATCCAAATCTCAGATCATTTGGATCAGGTATCAGTAAGATATTGCTATCAGAAGATTGATTATTTTCTCATGTCAGAGCATCCTGACAGTCTTAGACAATTAGCTAAAGGAGAAGACTTCTAGAGCATTTCATGACTTGTGGAGCTAACTTACACATCATCCAATGTTGTTTGGTTCATGGCCAACCTTCCTTGATGATCCTCTCATCATTCCATTCATTTGCGAAGGAGTTCCATTCATTTAGGTCTGACCTACCTATGTACACACATTATACCTCTTCATTGGAGTTTGTGATCTTCCTTGGCTGACATGAAGGAATCTTATGTTCTAGAGATGATATATAATATATTATAGATATCAAGTAAAGTAGTTAGTATAGTTTACAAGTTTGATAGTTTGAAATTCTTGTGAAGGAGATTAAAAGCTATATCTTGTGCATGTTCTAAAATTCTATAATTAGGCCTGTGAGACTTAATTGTAAGCCCGCATGTTGCCGGCCTATTTGTATTTGAATTTTATGATATACTGAATGACTGAATCTACATTTGCTTTGTATCTTTGAGTTGTTTCCATTGTGTTTACTCTAGCTGCACGACCTGGATAGTTCACTTTGTAGACCCTCCTAACTATGACTACACCAGAGCCACACCCAGTGAGCATTCTTGGATAGTGAGTCCACCAATTGTATCAACCTTAACCGGTTTCTTTATTATAATATATTGTGAGCTAATCCTCACCATGATTTTTCCCTTATTGGGTTTTCCACATAAAAATCTTTGTGTTCATGTGTTATGATTTATGGCTATATGTTTTATGCTTGATTTCCTTCACTAAAATTGAATATGCTAAATGGATTAAAATGTTTGTTGAGTAAATGGTTTAAGAGAATACTGATTCACCCCCCCTCTCAGTATTCTAGGTGTTCAACATTTTATGTGTCTAAATATAATATTAGAATGCAAGTTTTGTGCATTGCATCTACAATTCATGTTGTAAATTGCATTTGAGAATTAATAATCAAGGATTATTTATTTTTCTCATGTCACATTTCTTGTTATGTACTATTATTGTGTATTAGTTTCTATTCAAGGAGTAGAGTAATTATTTTATGTAGAGTAGTACATTTATTTACAAATGAATGGATAACTAAGTATAGGATGCACATCATTTTCCATTATTAGATCAATATTAATGTTGAGACATTAATAACTTTTAAAGGTAAATTGATTATCAGTTTTAAGTAAAATATTATTATAGAGCCCAATACACTATGTCGACTTTGTTTTTCCTAGAACAAGCATTGATCTTAGATCTAATGTCCCCAAACCACAAATATTCACTTTAAAATGATGATTTCTACTTATTGTGTAAGTCATTTGTACTTATTTGTTGTTTTCACATCAAGCTTTAAAGGTTACAAGAGATAATCCTGATAACTGTGTCGACCTACAATTTCTTGACAATTTGTGTGAAAATAATTTTCTTCTAGGTACTATGTTTCAATTACAGGGGAACCCACCTAGGTCTTGTAGAGCCTAAAGTACAGGGGAGAAAAGTATGAAATCTATCTCCCATTTATTGGCTCAATCTTACAGTATCTTTGAGCATAAGATTTGGCTTGTCTATAGATTTTATTGAAGTGCATATTGGAGAACCAACATCATGAATATGTATACATGATGCACTAGCAACCCATACAGTACAATACCATAAACATATTTTACAATTGCATGTCATCATTTCATGATTACCACTAGCCATTGTAATGCCTTCTGCGGACATGCCAAGCTATTCTAGGCACATTTCTCTAAAGCATATCTAGAAGAATCTTGAAAAAAGTAAGTTTTCTCTGATTATTGGGAGGCAACTTCTTCCAGAGAAAATAAGAAGAGCATTTGAAAAAACCCAAAAGACATGAATAAATTTCTAAGCATTTGTTTAACATAGCTATGAAAATACCCTCAATAGCTACATTTCTTGCTAGTTAGATTTGAGGTCTTTAGGCATTGAATTACCATCATAGGTCCTAGCTTCCAAATCCTTTTTGCAAATTTCAAATCCAAGGAGAGGATAGATTGTGGACAATACTTAAGGGGCTAGAGCTTCTCTTAAGATTCTATTAAGCTTATCACCTTAGTTTCCCTAGAAATCTATCCTCATTGTGTATTTTAGTAAGTAACATACAATGTTATGCTCTCCAAAGTCCCTTGTTTAATTGCACAAGGATAAAGTCTTTAAAAAAACCCATACTTTTTGAGTATATTTTATTAATAGAGCACTAGAAGTGAATCCAGGGAAGAAGACTCTATCTCTTCATTGAGCATTCCCTCACTTTGACTATCTTTCCAAAACCCTTGTTTATTTTCCCAAATCACATTTACAATCCTTTATCACATTGCATCCTAGATCTAGTGTCCTCTTCGTAGACTAGAGAGGTACTCCTAGAAATCACTATTTATCATTACATCCTAGACACACTTAGGTGCACACAAATATTCCAAAAGTTTTTTTGTCATCTAATTACTTATGAAGGTTGAAAGACCAAAATAGGGGATTGATCACTCTTGGAAAACTCCTTTGTAGTATTGATCTTCTTTTCAACCCTTCAGAGATAGGTATTCAATGGATATTTATCACATAGAGGTTTGCCAGTGATTACCCAATTGTTTACAGCAAATTTATTTATTTTAGTTTTATTTAGTTTACTCATTTAGCTAGATATTACACTTGTATTTTCTCTTGTATTGTGCAAGATAGCCTCTAGTCTGTACAAGTGAAATAGAAAGGCATCAAGAAAATCCTAGACAACACTATCAAACTATACTATAATGTATAGAGTTGTGTAGATAATAATGCTTAGCATAAACATCCATGTGATGCACTGCCATCCACGACCGAAGCCTCCATATTTCTATGGGAAGTTTAGCTTTTCATATTATTTTAATTTTTGTAATTCGTTTCAAAAACACTTTGTTTTACATTCTAATTTATAGGATTGTAAAAGCTTTGGAAAAGTTTAATCTAGTTTATAAATCAACAAAATTAATTTTGAGTGTGAATTTAATTAGAGTACTAGACTCTCTTTTTATCCTTCACATTTCATTGTTGAACCTAACATGAAACCTACTCTTTGAAAACCATTCTAAGCTAAAAAAATTTGCACTGTGTCGTAAGCTTTGAAGAGATTTTATAAGTTTTATGACTTGATCCTCTAACTCTGAAAACCTTGTTAGAAGAAATTATAGAAATATGTCAAAGTCTCAGTCCTTTTCTATAGTGAACACCATGACCATAGAATTTCCTTCACTTTCGGGAGATCCTACTACCACTACTATATATATTCCTAAGATTCTCCTCATAAGATCGACCATAGCACCTTCTATGCCCACCATGGCCTTCCCAAACACTCAACCAAATTTGGACCTTCAACTTCCCAAATCAAAATCTAGAAAAACATCTCTAGATTTCTAGAAGTTCTTGACCAACGAGGCAACTTCTGACACTGTACCTTCTATTATACAGTCTCTTAGGAAGATGTTGGTAGAACATCCTAATAGCCTTGACTTACTTTGTGGGTTAGCTCATATTTTTTATAATGATGTGCCTACATTCTCTTCTTCTCTTAAGATTGCCCAAGCTTCCCATAATGCTACTTATCTATAGAGTTCATGGCATTACCTACTTCTACCATTTACACACCTATGCCCACTCAAATGACCACTTTCCTTCCTCTAAATTTTACATCAATGAGAACGATGAGCAATCCCATCCATTTGTATGGGTTTATTCCCCTTTCTTAGCCTCTGTCATTCAAAGGACCTTCTATTTCTTTGCATCCTACAACTACACAGACCTTATTCACTTTATTTTTACCATGCATCTCATCATCTGGCATTCATATGCCTACCAATACTGTGCCTTCTTTGTACATGATAGACCTAGTAATCAACCATCTTATGTAGAGTGTTAGAAACCTTCAGCTTTCACTTAATTCCCTCTCAACTAATTCCACATATCTCACCATGTCACCCTTCTACCATAGCTTGATATCCTTGTGCATTTTAGCCACTACATTTCCCATAGACATTGAGGTCCATGGGTTCAATAAGAATAATGGTAAAGGGGATCTATAGACACATGTGTCTACTTTCCAACCTTGTGCATCGATTTCATTTTCTAGGATGAGTTTTTAGCAAAAATCTTCCGATGCTCATTGAAAGACAATGCATTGGATTGGTTTTGCTCACTCCCAAATCATTCCATAGATTCATGTAACCAATTTTTAGAATAATTTATTTAGAATTTCTAGACTCATATCGATTCGTAGATAACTTTTATTGATTTGGTGTATTATAAACAAGGGCCTCAAGAGAAAGTGATCAATTTCATCTTTCATTATTAGTCACTATTCTCATAGATACCTTATCCCTTCCTAACTCTGATGTCTAAAGGGTCTTTATAGGGAACCTCTAGTACTATTCTAGTTTACTCATCATAGCACATTCCCTTACATTTTTTTCCCTACCACAATAGGAATAGATATATCATGTCCTCATCCTGAGCCTAAGAAGAAGCATTACCCCACCCCACCATATCATAGGTACAAAACCAATGATTCCCCATCATCCTTAAGATCTTCCTCATTTGGTCCTAAGTTGATAGAGATCCTCCTCCTACTCTTTTTATTCCTATAGATATGGTCCCTAATTTTAGTGTTGAGAAGCAACAATAGATGGTTCTTTATGACAGGAATATTTTGGCTTCCTCCTCAGCCAAGGAGTTTGTGAATGATGTTGACATTCCTTTTCTATCATTAATCTTTAGGAGGTCATTGACCCTCACATCACCTAAGGATGTTGAAGAGGACATTGCATCAGCAGCCATCCTTCCATGTTCTAGTGATGGATATTCATCAAGTATCACTCTAGTAGTGGTCCCATTGGCTCTTCAGCCTTTGTCCCACCTTTATGGTCAAGATTGAGAGAAGGATGACATGCTAGTCTCTAACCCTAGGTAGTAGTACCTTTGTGTCATTTATTTGATTGTATGTGTGTGGTTTTCTTTATTGTTTTGTTACCCCTATACATTTGCATGATATATGTTTTTTAGTTTCTATTGGAGGACCCATGCTTGCCCTATAGGGACAAGGATCCAGGGGAAATGAAAATGTTGTAGCATTATTCTATATGTACTTAAATTCTTGTATCTATCATGGCTTGTATTTTTTTGATATTTTGGGGATGATGCAAAGTGTAAAGACATTTAGGCCTCTTCCATGTTGACCCAAAATTTTCTTCTTATCTTTTCTTTCAAGTGGAATTCTTTCTATGTTCTCATTGTTCTATATGCTTGGGGAATTATGAAAAGTTTCATCCTTGTCCCTTCATGTTTATCATTCCTAACATGTTTATATTGACTCCAAGCATGTAGATCCCTCAGTTTTCCTTCATAAAATTTTTGTTTGTTCTTATGATGTCTTTTGTGCCCTTCCTTGAGGACATTCCTACCTTACTAGTACCTACCAAGCACAATGATAAGCTTCTTTCCTACAGTGTCCTTTTTATTTCTCCCAAGAGCACCTTACTCCCTGCAACATCCTTTTTATCACTCCCTAGAGTGCCTTTCTCCTTGAAACATCCTTTTTATCTCTCCTTAGAGCACCTTGCTCCTAGTATAACCTTTTTCCAGTCCTAGTAGAATTTTATCATGGATCCTTGAAGTGTTTATTTCTTTCCTTTCATTGTCCCTTGAGGCATTTCTTATCTTTTGTTTGTGTATGTACGAGTTGTTTGTATTTTCTCATTTTCTATGTATTAGATCATGTGATTTTCTAACATGTAATTATTTTTCTTATTATATTGAATCTAATCCTTTTCCTTGTAGGATTACATGTCATTTTGATTTTTTAGTTCTAACACTATGGTTTTGCAGGTTCTAAGCTAGGGGCATTGCCCTTCCATTTGAAGGATCTCAATGATTTCACAATATTCTTTTTATGAATAATTTTATTTCTACCTATTCATCAATGTACTTTAGCATGCTTAGTTACCTACATTCTCAACCTACTAAAGTGGGGGGGGGAAATGTAATTTCAAATATTGAACACCTTGTAATTTCATGTTATGTCATGTGCCCACTTGATGATCCCCCTCATGCAAACCTAGCCTAGACCATCTTTTAAACATTAAAACATTTCAAAAATTTGTAATAGTGCACTACATTTAGGCTTATTTTAAGATTCCATGATGAATATGGGGTCATTCTTCCTATATAGTAGCATGATGCATAGATGTTTGTGTGATGTGCTAGCATCCCATACCATAAAATGCCATAATCCATACATTACGATTGGATGTCACTATTTCATGATTATTGTAGACACCTAAAAATGTCTTCATTGTCAAACCGACTCCCAACATCCCTAAACATACCAATTTCCCTTCTAATCAATTAATTAAATTTTTATTTAATTAATTATCCCTTCATCACCTAATTTTTCATCATTCTATCCCCAACAATTGGATTAATTCTATTAATTCAATAGTTCAACTTTAGCCAATTGATTAAATAAATATGCAATATTTATTTGGTTAATTTCTTCCTCCTCACTAAATCTAATTAATTAGCTAAATCATGTTTAACTAATTAATTCAGCCTATTAATTAACCTATCCCTACCCTAGGTAATTAAATAGTCATTATTTAATTACCTACCCTAGTCTATCTCATCCTAGCCTTAGGATTAATTAAATAAAACCTTATTTAATTAATTTTAAGCTCTCATTAAAAGTGGTCAAACCTAGCTTAACACCCTTCCCCACATCCTCCAAATAAAAAATTGAAATATATCCCATATAAATCAATTTTTATAAAAATATGTCCAACATCACATTTAATACCTCTTACACCCCTTACCCATGCCATACCTCATTTATCTCCACTCATCCCCAAATGAATTTTTAATTCATTTTACCTTTCCCCATGTGAATTTTTAATTCACAAATAATCCATCTCACCCAACCTCATTTAATTCACCCCTTTCCCAAAAATGAATATAAAATTCATCTTTATTCCTAGCCCTCCATCCTCCAAGATGAAATCTAGGCCCTCCACATCATCTTCATCCTCTACCATTGATCTCCCAAATCAATCTCAACCTTTGGATCAAAATCTCTCCAAAATGTTTATAAATACAACATCCTCCAACCCATTTGGGGATCCAATTTCTAAGCAATGTTACCATGCCCAAAAATCTCTTGAGCTAGCTTGTGAGTTGCATTTATATAGAACATTTCACATTGAATCCATCATCTAGGGTGCAATCTAGGAGCTCTTGGGTGCATGCTTCTACAACCCTATCATGGATTTGTGAGTCATAGTGAGGTATAACATTTGTTTTTATGCATTTGTTTTGTGTTTTCTATCTCATTTTAATTTCACTAATCACATTGGCATGCCTAGTGGGACCCACAAGGTCTATATCTAATCTTTTTTTTGTGAGTTTTGTTGTTGGAGACGTGTTTTTGCAGGGGTGGCACTATCTACCTGTGTAGTGGCGCCATTTGTGGCACATTTCAATGCTATTTTCTATTTTAACGCTATTTGACACGGCATTTTCTCTCTTAAATTTCACTCACACATCTATCTGATTTTTGGTCTTCCTGTTGTTTTAAGTTATCTGCTCTTTGTTTTTGCAGGCATCTTGAATGAAGAGGGGGAGGTCATTCTGAAATTTTCTTAAGGACCAAACATACATTTTGGCTTTCATCTTGTCTTGCTTTCCATTCATTAGGCTAACAAGACTAACAAGACCCCTTTTCTTTACAGTCTAACCCTTTGTTTTGGTTAGGAAGACCTTTGTTTTGTAGGCCTGACAAGTTCAACCTTATATCAACGCTATTGGCACCCAGAGCGGCGCTATATTATACTGTCGACTAGACCATTCAACTGCACGTGTAGTGGCACCTTGTTATATACATATTAGTGCCATATTTAGTTTTAGCACCTTCTGTATTATGTTTTAGCGCTATCTATTATTTTGGCGCATTCTATATCTTATTTTAGCGTTATCTTGTATTCTGGCGCATTCTGTATCTTATTTTAGTGCTATGTTGTATATCGGCGCTATTTGTACATATATTAGTGCTATCTGTACATATATTAGTGCTATTTTCTAGGGCAATCAGGGTTTAGGTCAGTTTTTGTTAGTAGCACCATTTATGGTTGACAATTGTGCCATTTTATCTCTGATTTAGTGCTATTTTTACAGGCTAACTTTCAGTTCTATGCAAGGATTAGAAAGCCATTTGCAGGTCATTACTATCATTCTAGAGCCACTAACAAGTTCTTGCAGGGTTTCTCATCTTTAGATTAAACAAACACATTCAATTGGTGCTTAAAAGGAATCCATGTATGTTAGCTTAGAAACAACATTTCAATTTGGTGCACTAAAACTGATCAACAACAAACAAACAATAAACAAAATCTTTGTGTGCCTTAGCTTGAACAACATTTGAATTTGGTGCTCTAATAATTGACAAGTGCTTGCCAAAAATCTACAAACATTTTGATTTTGGGCTTAAAAAGAACCACAAAGTGCATCATAACTCATTGGATTAAAAAGAACAACAATCTACATTTTTTGCTCATCTAAACAAGAAAATAAATCAATTATGTGAAGTGTTTTGTGATAATGTTTGTGCAGTGAAAAGTGTATACTCTTCCCTTGCACCATTAGCGATCTTGGGAATCAGAAGCTTCTCACAACACTTGCATAAATCACCCCCAACATAATCCAAAGAACTAAAAATGAACCTTGTTTAGCATGACACAAGCACAAAATATACATATGCTCTCCCCTCGCATCCTTGTATGAACTTGGGGATAAAAAGTATTTTTTTGGTTGTGTTTCTTTTGTTAATCCTTTAGAGGGCCTGCCACCTCGCTTCGAAAGGTGGGAACGACCCAAGTGGTAACAAGCTAAAGCCAAGCTCTTTCGAGCCACTATATAAATAATGTGTTTGTGATGAAAGTCACAAGCAACAGGTGTTGTTCTATCATACTGATAGCCAACCTCTCCCAAAACCCTCTAAGGCATAACCCTTAGAGGCTGGGAGACTCCATAATGGAGAGTAGTGCTGCCGCATGTATGGCCACCTGAACGAATGTACTTACTACGAACCTTTGTTTTAGCAAGCTAAAAACCTTCCATTTGTTGATGCAAAAGGGTAACCTTTGAAGCGGCCCCAATTCATGCAGTTCTTAGCTGAGGTAGTAGGGACAATCCTAAGGTTTGGTGAGGAACAAGCCTTTGTGGAAACTTGGATCTTGGTATGCATGAGAAGTGAGTGCACTGTAAGGGGGAGCCGGTGCTACCAAGATCCTGGAAGTACCCGCTTTGAATAGGCGCAGCTAGGGGATTCAACAAATACTATCCTATCTTCGCCTTAGGTTGTGTAAAGTGCTTGTTTAAGAAAATCACATGTCTTTTCACAAACAAAATCTTGGTTATTGTGTGTTATTGTGCTTAAAGTGCTCTCAAGAAACTTGCCAAGATATAATAAAAATTATTTGATCAAACTTCATATCAAAGCAAATCCAAATTTGTCATCAAAATCCATCTTTTTCAGAGCCTCAACCAACACTGACCTATTTCAAAGCCATCTCTGTCTGCTTTTGGCACCATTTTACCTGTGGATTGGTACTATTTGCATATTGACTTACCTGAAACTAGAGAAAATTCCATTGTGATCTTTAGGAGCTGCTTCACCATAATCCATAATCACCTTCCAAAAGTCTGTCAATACCCCACTCATTTTATCCTAATTTTTCCAATCATGCCTTCATTTTGACCTTAGAGAATCAATCATTATCATTATTAGACCACTCACCATACCATAATCCACTCAATCTCATAGCCATTAGTCCTCATTAATCTTTGCCTACTTTTGGACCAAACAAACATCCTTGTTACAAGAAATCATTCTAAAATCTTCCAAATCAAAATGCCTATCAAAAAAATCATCAACCAAAACTTGTCATCCCTTTGAGCTAAATCTAGATCTAGATTTCATCTTTTTCATCATATTTTTCTTGGAAAGTCATTAGTCAACCTTTCAAGTAAAATAATCATCCTTCTTTGTGTAAGGTCATTAGTCTACCCCAAACAAATAGAAACATCCATTTGTGTGACACAAAAAACTAGATCTTACTTAAGTTCATCCATTGACCTCCAAATCCTTTTCAAAAAAACATCATCCTAATCTCTCATATCAAACATCTAGTTCATCTAAAAATTTCACCCTCCAAATCAACATCAAAATCTCTTCCGTCAAATTATTCTCAAGCAGACTTCATCTATCTTGGTCCAAATTTTTGTAAACATCAATATCACCCACTCTTATCATCCTTAGATTGACACTTTTTGGAAGATTCATCTCTTAGAAGTGAAAATCTATCCTTTATCATGCTACAATCACCCTTTCATCTTTTACTCCATTCCACTACCACATCCTCTTTAGGTCCAACAAATCAATCTAGATTCTCTAAGGTCTCCATCCCCCTTTCATCCACCTCAAAACTCAAATCCATACACTTGCATGCCCATAACTAGATCACAACACAAGAAGAATCAAACAATGGTAGACTTTGGACAATACATGGGCATAGGAATGCCTAATACCAACGACAACAACCAACCAATCAACCAAACACACAACCCACCTTTGGTCTTTCAAATTCTGACATATAATCCCAATGAAAATCCCTTCCATTTCTTACAACCACCACCACCCATCTAAAACATCCCCACCATATCCCAAGATGATCTAGATGTCTTGAGATTTACACAAGATGCTGATAATATGGACATGCTTGACAAATTCCTAAGGTCAGATCCAAATAGATATTTTGACTACCTCCTCAAAATTGGTGCCCAACCACCCCACAACATGACATCATCGCAACCATCCACCTCTAACATAAATCCTACCACATCCTCCCAACCATCTACATCAAACACCCAACCTATCATCTCACCAACCTCAACTTCTACTGTATCTACTGCCCCCACAAGTTGTAATGTTACCACATCTATAATCTCCACAAGTGTCCCCAATCCTATCACCTCCCAACCTATCATCACATCCACTACCACAACTAATGTAAAGTCTTCCATTCCACAATCACCCTAGGCATTCAAGGAAAATTCACGCATGCAAGTGTTTCCACAAGTGTACCTCCACTCAACCCTCAAACCATAGCTTACATGAGACAATTCTTTTCATAACCACCTTACAACATGACCAACCCATCTAACGTCAATGCATCTCATGTCAATCCATCCAATGTCAACCCATCCAATGTCAATCCATCTCATCTCACGTATCTACAAAACCCCATAGCATTATTAACACATCATAATCCCAATCCACAAATACCTCCCCATATTCTCCAACAAATCCACACTTACAACAACACCTCACACAACCCAACCAAAACACCACCATACCAACATAGATCTATGGGAAAGGGTCAGAGATTGTCAAAAACATGGGCTATAAAGGACAAGGTAGTATCAGCCTTCATGAACAAGGGATCATGGAACCAGTCCAAGAGATAAGAAATCCTTATACTCAAGGGTTAAGATATGGTCTATTGCTGCCTGTACCCAGGGTTAGGGTTTCGAGCTTGAAAATCTATTGGCCTTCCATGAAAAAACCCTCAAAGTTCTAAGTCCTTCGGCCTTCTCTTTTTTATGCATGTATCTTTGTATATGCATTGCTGTTTGTATGTACATTTGAATGTGCAAGCGCAAATGTATATTGGCGGCCCCAAAAAATAAGTCAAATCGGCTTTAGAAAAGTGAAAAAATTGGTTGTATGCATCTTTGTATGCATATCGGGCTTGTATGTGCAATTTTGGGCATGAAAAGTGGATGCACATTGAAAATCCCATCGCAGATTCCTAGAATATTCCATGCTTGTATGTAGTGGTTTGCATGTATATTTTGTATGTATGTTCGAATATACAAGGCAGATATGCAAGGTCAACATACATCACAAAGATACAGAGGAAATGTACAAGGCAAAAATATGCATTGGCGGGCATACAAAGGTTTCATTGGTGAAACAATATGCATCGGCAGCTTAGCTAATAGTCATTCCGATGGCCGATGATACAAAGTAAATGTGCAAAGACAGATACGCAAAGGACCATTGGCTAGACAAGCCTTAGCAGTGGTCAAGCTAAGGATCTCCCTAATAGCCGATGCATGCAAACATACAAAGGGCGAGATACAATTGGTGGGGTTCGCTTCATATACAAGTCTCATTGTATATGCGACATATAAATAAACATACAACCAAAAAGATACAAGTGAAATATGCTGAGTAGGAGCTGTCAAAGTCAATGATGTTCAAAAGCATGGTGGGCCCACACAATTGTAATGTCCCGATTGTATGTGCTATATACAATGCAAAAAAACATAGCGTACATACAATCTGGACACGAAGGAGAATTAATTGTGGTAGATTTCAAGCTGGGGTCTGCGGATTGTATATTGCACATTGTATGTGCAATATACAATTTGAAATGTACAAAGAGTTTGATGCACACCAGATTTCAAAGTTGTTCCAATCTGCCTCATGAGTATGATGAAATTTGCAGGTTGTATACTGCACATTGTATGTGCAATATACAAAGCGACATACAAGGAGTTATGTACAAGAGCCAGACCCGATTGTGATTTCAAATTGGTTCATAAAGATTCAGGGTCTGCCTTGTATATTGGAGATTGTATGCATATACAATCTCATATACAACTATATTATACAAGGATTTGAAGGTGAAAATGGGCAGTTGTGTGTATATGCATTCTGCATATACAAAAATTTGAATATGCATTAGGCGGAAAAGACAAAGAGGGTGAAAAGGCAAACTTGTATGTCACGATGGGAAAAGTTAGTGATGGAAAAAGAGCACCTATGTGGCGCAATTTGATTAACTGTGGACTTTTCAGCATGAACTGAAGCTGTTGATCTTAGCAGGAGGATGGAAATCAACAGCCAGTTTCAAATTTTCTATAGGCGAAGGGTTTTCTATGTCTACATCACATTTCTGGCAGGAATCTTCAGAGCGTGAACCATTACTACATTTGGTCGTGGGTAGGTTGGCCATTAATGGCGATTTGCATAGGTATGGGTCTGATTGACCAGCCAACTACCAAATTTGTGAAGAAAATCTTCAAATGGCGGCACATCTCTTGATTTCACCTGCTTTTCCTTCCTTTTCTACATGGGGCATTGAGTTTTGGGCACCATTCTAAAGATGCATTGTATCTAGCAAATTTTGAAATGACCCTGTAATTATTGTTGAGTACATGTTCTTGGTATATATCAGAACTGTGTCACTCATTTAAAGGTTGTTGATGACTTGGGCAAAATATTTGGAAAATAATGAGAAATAAAGCCTTTCTTGGCTATTTTATCTCTATTGGAGTTTATGAGTTGTATTTTAAATGCAGGTTGCATATCTTTTTAGTTTCATGTCATTTTAATATGAAAAATGCTTCATGGCATGTGTTTAGCTATTTGTCTCCATTTGTTGTGTGCATCTCTTCTTCTAATTTTGGTTACTAAGGGTTTCTAAGATTCTAGGATACAAATTTGCTGTATTGCATGCTTGATCTATGACTTCCATTCAAGGAGTGGATTAAACTATTTTAGGTTAAGTATGAAGAAGATTGTATGTCAGCTGGGATATTCGTAAGTAGAGGCAGCTAAATACTCATCCTTGGGTGGTGTTTGTAAGGCAAATACCAGTCTTAGCCCCTTGAAACTTGAATGCCAGTGCAAATCATTCATTTGTATACATCTAGTTGACTCCTTGCCCTGAGATAGGCACCAGTCTGCTCCCTGTGTTGTGTTATGTTTCCAAAACCCCTTGTCTTGTATCCAAAACTTAAAAACCAACCATTTCATAATTCCAACCTGTTAGTTTGTAGGAGTAGGAACAGGACCCCCGCATACTCTCATCCTAACTAGTTACATATGTCCAAGAATGTTGCCAGCCTTGTGATCTATCACACAAGTCTTGGTCAAAACATGAGAGTATTCTGCCTGTATTAAAAAGCTAAATCTTTCTATTGGGTGAGTCAAGGTTACATCTTTAGCTATAGGGATACCCCCCTTGGTGCAGTAGAACCAGAAGTGAAGGGGAGGCAGCTCACGCAACCTCCTGTATTTGTTGGCCGAATCTACCTGTGCATTGGAACTGGCAAACCCTCTGCCGATTTGGAGAGAAAGACCCAACAAAGTGGTGACTCTACCGGGGATGTGATTTGAAAAGATATATTTTTGGCCCATCCGAGTCACCAAAAAAAGTGGGGACTCCGCTGGGGAGTTGTAATGTCATATCCATAAAAGTGTGAGTCTGAAAGATTGAAGAATCAAACCTAGAAGTGCCTTGTTGCAGCAAACTTGAAAAGTTGTACATGTGGCTCTGTTGTTGGAGAACCCAGGAAGAAAGAAATGAATTTTCAGCTTCATGTTATTTGAAGCTCATTCCTCTGCCAAGGAGGTGGCGACCTTACACACAAAGAACCTAAAAAAGAATACAAAGATGTGTTAGATTTTCATACTTTCACTCAGGGAAAGGAATTTGTAGCAGCTGCAACATATCCAGGTATTTTTATAAGTTTTAAAAGATTCCCTATTTGGTGAAATAGCACTGGTTAAAAGGGAAATGTTAGTGATGAACTTGCATGCTTTTGTATTTGCTGAGAATGTAGTTTCTATTTTTAAATGAGGTATGCAATATTGTTGAAAAGACTCATTTAGAGGACCTTAGGAAGTTTGAAACAATAGTTTATATTGTAAAGGCCTAAGGTCGTTGTTGTAAAAGAAAATCTGAGTTGAGAAGAGGGTTGCAAAAAACACACAAATGTATTACCAGCCCATGCACCTTGTGAGGTGTCAAATGCAACAATGTATAGTGACCAATCCCAACCATGTAATAAAAGAAGTTTTAATATTGATAGATATAAGCCCATAAATTTCAATGGCATTTGTGGTTATCCAAATGCTTTTCCATCTAAAATTAGAAAGTATTTGCCCAAATTCAGTGGTGCAAAGGATGAATTAGCTGAGAGATACTTGCAGCAATTTAGGAATGTTATAGATGATTTTGAGATTGACCATGAAGATGTAGTTATGAGATTATTTGTTCAATCTCTAGTTGAAGATGCAAGGGTTTGGTTCTCCTATCTTCCAACATACTCTGTCAACTATTGGCAATATTTTGAATCTGCATTTCTAGAACAGTATGGTGAAAGAATATTTGAATATGTAGTCATCAGTGATTTCATGTATATCCATATAAAAAAGATGAGTTAATTCTAGCCTTTAACCTCAGGTTTATGAAGACATTGAAAAGAATTCCAGAATGTATGAGACCTAATGATGCATTGTGCCTTGTGGTCTATCTGGGAGCATTTGATAAGAAAATGAGTTATAGATTGAGAGATAAGGAGCCCACCACATTACATTAGGCACACTAGTTTGCAATGGACATTGAAAATAACTGGAGACATGGAATACAAAAGGGCTATTTCTCTGCAAATTTCTGCTGCCCTATGGTCCCCAATGTTAGTGAAAGATATAATTTATATGTTGAAAATGAATGTCAAAGCACTCACACCCCTACTATCCCAGTTTATGGATCAGTTAAAGGTAATGCTGACTTTGCTATAGAGGAGGATGCCCTGATTTGCCTAGCAAATGAAGCTGATTGTGATAATTTTTCAAGTAATATTTACATGCCAGTCCTCAAGAAAGAGCATTCATGTTTAAATGATCCAATTATGCATAGTTGTGATCATATGGATCAAGAGTCAATATCAGTTTCATCAGGAAGCATCAGAGGTCTGGGAAGTGATATGGATAATTCAACTTTAGAATGCATTGAAGTAATAGAGATCCTATATGTGGGGCAATCAGATGATAAGGCTGATATCCATGATTAGTTCATGGATCAGGTTTGTTCTTCTTGTGACTCTAGATTTGGTAATGTTGAAGAAGAGTTGGATTGTCATGAAGAAGAAGAAAGGACTTGTGTAATGAGATTGAATCCCCTTTATGATGAGCCTTTAGATGCATTGAACATTGTGAGTCATGACCTTTATTGGTGCAGAATTAACCCTCTTTTTGAAGATGATGATGAATGTCTAGCATCAGTTGTTCCAGATGTATGCAATTATGGTTGTGTGGATCAAGATTTGTTTTCAATGTCAATAAGTGATATAGGTGACATTGAATGTCTCATATACTTTGAATGTCTTCAGTTTTTTGATCAGCTGGATGAGTGCCTAGTAATGTCCAACAACCAGGTAGATAATGAGGAATGCCAAATGCAATATGATGATATACTGTTTGATGAATATAACATACATATGTTACCTAATGCTAAAAGATATTCTAGTATGTATGGTTATATGTTTGATTTTGAAATGCAGAGTGACAGAGGTAGTGCTGACAGAGGCAAATTTACCAAAATGGTAAAGCATATAATTGAGCAGATGAGCTTGTGGGAAATTTATGTTAATGTTTTCAGTTATGGTTGGGGTCATTCAGATCAGAATCAGGCATTTGGCAGGAGGAGGTTATGGTTTTTCATTTTTGGCTGCCTAGGGCCGCCAAAATAATGTTTGAAAATATGATTTGTGATACAGGTTGGTGCAGTGTTTGACTCTGTAGCCCAATGGGTAAGGGACTGGTCTGCATCCCAGAGATCTATGGTTCTTTCCATGCCTGTAAGAGGTATGTGTCCCCAGACAGAGCCAATGTTGGTACCTGCACCTAGGGTTAGGGTTTTGAGCTTGAAAATCTATTGGCCTTCCATGAATAAACTCTCAAAGTTCTAAGTCCTTCGGCCTTCTCTTTTTCATGCATGAATCTTTGTATATGCATTGCTATTTGTATGTACATTTGAATGTGCAAGCGCAAATGTATATTGGCGGGCCCAAAAAATAAGTCAAATCAGATTCAAAAAAGTGAAAAAATTGGTTGTATGCATATCAGGCTTGTATGTGCAATTCCGGGCATGAAAAGTAGATGCACATTGAAAATCCCATCACAGATTCCTAGAATATTCCATGCTTGTATTTAGTGGTTTGCATGTATATTTTGTATGTATGTTTGAATATACAAGGTAGATATGCAAGGTCAACATACATCGCAAAGATACAGAGGAAATGTATAAGGCAAAAGTATGCATTAGCAGGCATACAAAGGTTTCATCGGTGAAACAATATGCATTGGCAGCTCAGCTAATAGTCATTCCAATGGCCGATGATACAAAGTAAATGTGCAAAGACAGATATGCAAAGGACCATCGGCCAGACAAGCCTTATCGGTGGTCAAGCTAAGGATCTCCCCGATAGCCAATGCATGCAAACATACAAAGGGGGAGATACAACTGGTGGGGTCTACTTCATATACAAGTCTCATTGTCTATGTGACATACAAATAAACATACAACCGAAAAGATACAAGTGAAATATGCTGAGCATGAGCGGTCAAAGTCAATGATGTTCAAAACCATGGTGGACCAGTATAGTTGTATGTCCTGATTGTATGTGCTATATACAATGCAAAAATACATAGCACACATACAATCTAGACACAAAGGAGAATTAATTGTGGTGGATTTCAAGTTGGGGTCCGTGGGTTGTATATTGCACATTGTATGTGTGATATACAATGTGAAATGTACAAAGAGTTCGATGCACGCTAGATTTCAAAGTTGTTCCAATCTGTTTCATGAGTATGATGAAATTCGTAAGTTGTATATTGCACATTGTATGTGTAATATAAAAAGCGACATACAAGGAGTTATGTACAAGAGCCGGACCTGATTGCGATTTCAAATTGGTTCATAAAGATTCGTGGTCCACCTTGTATATTGGAGATTGTATGCATATACAATCTCATATACAATTGCATTATACAAGGATTTAAAGGTGAAAATGGGTAGTTGTATGTATATGCATTCTGCATATACAAAAATTTGAATATGCATCAGGTAGAAAATGCAAAGAGGGCGAAAAGGCAAAATTGTATGTCGCAATGGGGAAAGTTAGCAATGGAAAAAGAGTGCCTACGTGACATGATTTGATTGGCTGTGGACTTTTCAACATGAACCGAAGCCATTGATCTTAGTGGGAGGATGGAAATCAACGGCCAGTTTCAAATTTTCTAAAGGCGAAGGGTTTTCTGTGTCTGCAGTCACATTTCTAGCGGGAATCTTTAGAGCGTGAACCATTGCTGCATCCGACCGCAGGTAGGTTGGCCATTAATGGCAATTTGCATAGGTATGGGTCTGATTGACCAGCCAACTACCAAATTTGTGAAGAAAATATTCAAACGACAGCACATCTCTTGATTTCACCTACTTTTCCTTCCTTTTCTACATGGGGCATTGAATGTTTTAGGCGCCATTCTGAAGATGCATTGTATCTGGCAAATTTTGAAATGACCCTGTAATTATTATTGAGTACACATTCTTGGTATATATCATAACTGTGTCACTCATTTGAAGGTTGTTGAAGACTTGGGCAAAATTTTTGGGAAATAACGAGAAACAAAGCCTTTCTTGGCTGTTTTATCTCTATTGGAGTTTATGAGTTGCATTTTGAATGTAGGTTGCATATCTTTTTAGTTTCATGTCATTTTTATATGAAAAATACTTCATGGCATGTGTTTGGCTATTTGTCTCCATTTGTTGTGTGCATCTCTTCTTCTGAATCTGGTTGCTAAGGGTTTCTAAGATTCTAGGATACATATTTACTTTATTGCATGTTTGATCTATGACTTCCATTCAAGGAGTGGATTAAACTATTTTAGGTTAAGTATGAAGAAGATTGTATGTCAGCTAGGATATTCATAAGTAGAGGTAGCTAAATACTCATCCTTGGGTGGTGTTTGTAAGGCAAATACTAGTCTTAGCCCCTTGAAACTTGAATGCCAATGCAAATCATTCATTTGTATATGTCTAGTTGACACCTTACCCTGAGATAGGCACCAGTCTACTCCTTGTGTTGTGTTATGTTTCCAAAACCCCCTGTCTTGCATCCAAAACTTAAAAACCAACCATTTCATAATTCTAACATGTTAGTTTGTAGTTGTAGGAATAGGACCCCCGCATACTCTCATCCTAACTAGTTAGATATGTCCAAGAATGTTGCTAGCCTTGTGATCTATTACACAGGTCTTGGTCTAAACATGAGAGTATTCTGCCTGTATTAAAAAGCTAAATCTTTCTATTGGGTGAGTCAAAGTTACATATTTAGCTATAGGGATACCCCCCTTGGTGTGGTAGAACTAGAAGTGAAGGGGAGGTAGCTCACGCAACCTCCTGTATTTGTTGGCCGAATCTACCTATGCATTGGAACTGGAAAACCCTCTACTGATTCAGAGAGAAAGACCCAACATGGTCAATGACAACATATCCTCACTACTGGCGAATGTATTCTAGTTGAGGTTGCTATGGTCTCCCTTGAAGTTGATAATGTCAACAAAATGGGCCATCAAGATTCCTTTAGTGACTTCACCAAATTCTTTGACTCATTCATATGTACCATATTCGTAGTCACCACCCTAACCTCTGCATCTAATGACTTACCCCTTGTATACCCAGACCTCATAGATTGGGACCAACAGAGACCTTCTGTCTTTGACGTAGCACCAAATGATGAAATCATCATTGAAATGATGGGAGTTAGATATCACTTCCCCCTGGGAGATCATAGAGCATGATAAATCATGGAACTTGATATGGCTACCTATTTCAGGGAGATAACCCCTCCTTCTAATCACAAACATATAAAAATCAAACATGGATTTGATGTTGAAAACCGTTCTGCGGTAGTGTCAGATCCCAAAAAAGTAAAAATAAAGGACGTATCTCTTGGTGAAAACCTCCATGAGGCACTAGGAGATGGAAGCATGGGCCTTCTTGAGATAGATAAGATATATCTCGATAGATCACCCATCTTGGTAGAGAATGCTCAAGAGATGAATCTTGGTATGGTAGAAGAGCCAAAAATCACCTTTAGGGCAGAATCTCTCAGCGCAAAAGAGTAGGAAAACTTCTTAGCCTTCTTCAAACGTAGAAATTGCAATTTTGCGTGGACTTATGCAGACATGCTAGGGCTTGATCTTGGTTTGGTCGTCCATCACCTTACAGTACGACCTAATGCAAAATTAGTAAAATAGAAGCTAAGAAAAATGAACCCTCAGGTGGCCCTCCTAGTCAAAGAAGAATTAAAGAAACTACTGGATGTTGGGTTCATCCACTCAATTGATTATCCCAAGTGGGTCTCCAACTTAGTACTAGTAGCCAAACCTGATGGCTGAATCCATTGTTGCACTGACTTCTGAGATCTTAACAAAGCCTGCCCGAAGGATGATTTCCCTTTACCAAACATTAACATGTTAGTGGATCTTATGGTAGGACACGAGATGTTATCGCTCATGGATAGTTTTTCAGGTTATAATCAAATCAGGATCGCAGAAGAGGACCAACATAAGACAACCTTTATATGTCCATGGGGGATGTGCTACTGGGTGGTAATGCCTTTCGGCCTAAAGAATGCTAGAGCCACATATCAACGAGCCATGATTGTCATCTTCCATGATCTTTTCCACCACATCATGGAAGACTATGTGGATGACTTGCTAGGAAAATCAAAGACATGGGAGGAACACCTAGATGTATTAGCAAAGATCTTTGACCAACTGGAGTAATACAATGTTTGCTTGAATCCAAAGAAATGTGTCTTCGGGGTCACCTCCAAAAAACTTTTGGGATACATAGTCTCTAGAAGGGGAATTGAGGTGGACCCCATAAAAGTCAAAGCCATCATTGAAATGCCTCCTCCAAAAACCCTAAAACAACTAAGAAGTCTGCAAGGAAAACTCTAGTCCATTCATCAGTTTATTGCTCAACTTGTTAATAAATGTCAACCGTTCCAACATCTACTCAGAAAGGATACAACTTTTGTCTGGAACACTTAGTGTTAGGCTACCTTCAACCAGCTAAAAGAATACCTAGCTAATCCCCCTATTCTAACTCTACCAAGACAAGGAGAACCCCTCCTATTATACATCTCAACAATAGAAACAACTATTGGAGCCTTATTAGCACAACACAATGAGCAAGGGAACGAAAGAGCCATATATTACATCAGCCACACCTTGATATCCTATGAGCTAAACTATACACCAATTGAACGAGCATGTCTAGCCCTAGTCTTTACTTCACAAAAACTAAGACACTATATGCTCAATCACAAAACCAAGCTCATCTCCAAGATTGATCCACTAAAATATCTGCTAAACAGAGCTACTCTTATTGGGAGAATGGTAAAATGGGTCATGATCCTCACTGAATTTGACATTGAATATACTGAGAGAAAAGATATCAAAGGACAGGTTATCATTGATCAGCTGGCTCAAGTACCTATTCCTACAAAATATCCTACATTGGCAGAGTTCCCTGATGAAGCCATCTTGACAATAGCACCGGCAACAAAAACATGGAAAATGTACTTCGATGGGTCATACACACATAGAGGCTCGGGGGCAGGCATCTTGTTTGTTACCCCTCAGGGTGACAACATCCCCAAGTCATTCAAAATTACATTCCCATGTACCAACAATGTGGCAGAGTATGAGGCCCTTATCACAGGTCTCTAAATGGCAATCAAATGGAGAATTGATAAGTTGATAGTGTATGGAGACTCTCAACTGGTCATCTGGCAAGTAAACAATGAGTACAAGACCAAGGATGATAAACTCCTACCTTATAAAAAGATGGTCGATGAATTTAAAGACTATTTCAATGACATCCTCTTCGAAAAAATCCCAAGGCTCAACAACAAAGTTGCAGATGCCATGGCCACCATTGGATCCCTGGTCGACATGAAGAAAGATAGCAAGAAGTGTGAATTCTTGATAGAAGAACTCCCTATTCCAGCATATGATGTTCCCCAATCAGAGCTAGTGTGTGAAGTCATTGGTCCCCTATCCCAGTGGTATCATGAAACCTATCTATATCTCCATGATAACATCATCCCTCCTAACCTATCTACCTCACAACAAAAAACTTTCATCCACTGAGCCTCCCGCTTCATCCTTGTAGGAGATACCCTATACAAAAGGAGTCTTGATGGCATGCTTTTACGATGTTTAGACTCTAGGGAAGCGAAAGTGGCCTTGCAAGAGGTACATGAGGGCATATATGGGGCACATTTAAGTGGACCCACTCTTGCTAAAAAGACCTTGAGGACCAGATACTATTGGCCCACCATGGAATGAGACACCTACCAGTTTGTAAAAAAATACTTGCCATGTCAACAACATGGAGATCTCATTCATGCACTAGCACAGGAATTGCAACCAATCACAGCAACATGGCCTTTCTCATAGTGGGGACTTGACCTTATAGGCAAAATACATCCACCATCATCCAATGGCCATATGTTCATCATCATAGCTACTGAGTACTTCATGAAGTGGGTGGAAGCAATACCACTCACCTTCACCACTAGAACCCAGATATCCAAGATCATCCTCCATTAAATCATATGTTGTTATGGTATACCTCATTCCATCATCACCAACAATGGAAAACCATTCAAGAACCAGGAAGTCCGCACTTTGTGCAAAAAATTCCAAATTCAACACCACTTCTCCACTTCATATTACCCTCAAGTAAATGGTCAAGCAGAAGCTTCAAATAAAACCATCCTCCACATTCTCAAGAAGATGGTTAATGAAGCCGACTGTGACTGGCACCTCCAACTCAAGCATCCGTACCCCCACAGGAGCCACTTCATATTCCCTTGTATTTGGATCTGAAGCCATCTTACCTATTGAGGTCAAGCTCCCATCCCTAAGAGTATCTCTACAAAATATAATTAATGATGAGGAATACCAAGTCACAAGGTTGTATCAGCTAGAATTACTGGATGAGAAATGTCTGGATGCATTGAACCACCTGCAGGCCTATCAAAATCACCTCAGAAGAAGCTATCACAAGAGAATTAGAAACCAAAAATTTGAAGTAGGTGACTTTGTCCTTATGGAAAACTAGAAAAACTTGTAGGAGCGCCCTAAGAAAGGAAAGTTTGAGCCCAATTGTCTAGGGCCTTATGTCATCATAGCCACCTATGGATCAGGAGCATACCAACTTGCAACACCTGAGGGGTAGCCTCTGGATGAGCCTATGAACATTCTACACCTAAAGAAATTCTATGCATAACCCATTGAGTATCCCAATAAAAAAAATCAAAAAAATCAAGAAAAAATTGAGTACAATAAAGACTTCCAATGGTGAAAATCACTTTGGTGACGCCTTGGATTGGTACCATGGTGAAAACCTATTTCAGGCGCCATGTGTAGTGGCTGATTCTACCATCTAATAAGTCCTCTTTCCGTCACAACACTCCATATTGCACACATCCCATGGCTTGGAATTCTAAAACATCAAATCCTATTGCCCACCCCACAATACTCCACCCAAGGCTAATTTGTGGAATGACGATCCTTGTAAGCTTCCTTTTGTACAGATGCAAATCAAAAAATTCAAAAACAATAGAAAAATCACAAAATCCAAAAACAATACAAAAATCGCAAAATACAAAAACAATACAAAATCACAAAATCTAAAAAATCCTTCCTAACAATTCACTGCACACCACCCCCATACATCAATCTTGCTGTAACTCGCAAACATCAACATCCATTAGGTCTCAGCATCACACCCATCCTAAAACCATTCCCACATCATCAAGTCATCCAAGAATTGCATAATCATCTCGCTTGCATCTTGAAAGTACCTTGATCCTGTGGACACAAGTATGTAGGTAGTTTGGAATACGAAGGAAGTATCCAGTACTCAGGTACATAAGATGCACCCATCCAACCTGTTTGGATGGTTCCCATTCACTAAGCTTGCTGGACCCAATAAATGGTACACACTCTAAGTATATGCTTGAAGCATGGTCCCTAATGCAAAAATCATCAATCAACACACCAACTATAATCCCACACATGGCCTAACTATCCTTTTGCCCACCTTTCAAAAATTATCCAACAAAATACAACCAATTTATGCCCTAGGATATATCGTTCCTACAATGGACAAGAATCTGTCATCATGTATCTTGGCAAGAGCACACAAAGGCTATTTGTATCTTTTTGTTGGTCTTTTTGATTATTGATTTTTATCTTTTTGTCTCACTCTAGGCTATTTCCAAAGCTACCTTGATCTCATTATATCATGGTAAGTGGTGGACAACATCTAGAGTAGACATGGTCATTATTTTTGTATGTTGTGCTTGTGGGGTGGTTTCATTACTCCAAGAATAGTCTTCATATCTTGAAGCTTGGGTTGGTTCTAGCATGATGTGCCTCATTTGCATATATAGGCATCAATACCTTATATGTACTATTAGCACTCATCTCTATGAGTCCCCTTCCTAGGCCAAGCAAGGTTATACTACCTTGGGCATGCATGAAATCAACCTATTGTTTGCGAGTCTAGTCCATGCAATCATGGGATATATATCATCACCTAGTTCATCTCATACCTTTGTGAATTGTATCCTACATTGCTATAATAAACTAAGAAATGCTCTCAATTAATGGTATGCAACTACTGTTACTAGCTCAAATACTCATGCTAATCATTTATTCAACTATACCATCTGGGCCTAGATTTCGTAATCACCTAGCCTACCCCCAACCCTCCCAAATTCCCTTACTAATCCCACTCCTCCAACTTATTCTCACTCAACACATCCTAAGCCAAAGTAAATCCCCCCTCAATGATGTGGTGTTTCATGACCTAGCAACTCCCTCATTAACCATCCTACCCCCCTCCTGGTGCAGAGGCACCTACCTAACAGCTGGTCTTGATAAGGCAGTTAGTTGATTTAGGTCTTGTTTATGTTTCCAAGAAGGTCTGTTAAGACCAAATGCATGTAATAAGGTCATGCTGATCGTGATAAGATCATGCTGACCAGGCTTTTGCTATTTTTAGTTAGTTGGTTAGAACAGCTGTCATGATGTATGTTCGGTTGGACCTCCCAGCCGCTTGGAGAGAGTTCCCAGCCGCTTGGAGTCGGGTCAGTAGTACTCGAAGGCAAATCTATTTAAGCATGAGATTGGTTGATATTGCATAGACAGATAGATATCATCGATCGAGCTAGGTTACAGAGAGTGAGGTAGAGAGATAGTCTGATCATATTGTATTGCATCTTTGAAATCAATAAAGATCCTGTTTTTCATTTTCTTGTTTGATCTCCTTTGGTGTAATCGATTTGCTGGTTTGAGTGGGTTCATGGATTTACTGATCCATTCCACCGGTTGATCCGTCTGATCGGTGGAATGGCGATGTACAATAGGTTAGGTTGTAGTTTGTGTTTTCTGTTTGTTCGCATGCAGGTGTGCAGGATTGCCGTCGAAAGATGTTGAAGACCCTAGCATGGGCATGTGCTAGGTCAAGCTGATAAGATAGAGTTTAGAAGATCACCCTAAGAGTGGATCAGGTCGTCCCTGGAGAATCGGCGAAGTGAAATCTCGCTAAGGTTGGAAGTTCGTGAAGACGGCATCATCAGGATATTTCTGCAAATATCCTGCAGTCGCATTGGGCATCGTCATCTGGATAAATGAAGGAGAGCATGATGCTTTCGAGTGCATAGAGTACAAGTGAGTCAGGGTGATCATCATCAGGAGGGCCGAGGAGGAGCGTATCGGCATCAGGTTGAAGATCGGGTTGATCAAGTTGATCGCGGGCCGAAAAAAACTAAGTTTGGCCAACAGCAGGATATGACGTCATCATCATCATGATATACGTCATCAGGACATTTCGGAGCAGCAGGATATTGAGAAGCTGCGGGTGACGTCATCGTCATCAGGATCTATGTCATCAGCATATCGGGTGACGTCAGCATCGAGTGAACGGTGCGAGGAGTTAAGGTTTGTCATCATCAGGATAAATGGGAAGAACCGGATGTTCGTTATCCTGTTGATTATCATGATGTTGAATATCATGATGCTGTTGCTTGTATCATCGGCTATTGGGGCATCGAAGGGAAGGTGCTGAAGGTGATTGTCATCAGGATATTTGGAGCAACCAGATATTTGGATATCCTGCTGACGAAGGTGAAGTTGAATATCATGATGATGTCGCTAGTGTTTGGCGCCCGATGAACAGTGCAACCGGAGGATGTTTGCGCCCGTTGAACATCATGATGATGTTGAAGGTAGTGAAGACGGAGGTTGTCGCTGAAGTGAACAGTGGACGTCAGGAGGATGTTCGCACTGGTCGAACATGATGATGTTGCCGATAATCGAGTAAGGTGATGCTGTTGACAGGCGAAATTGCGAAGGCTTGTCTGCAGGAGGATATCGGTCGGCAGGTGAAATATGATGATGATGCTGACAGTGAAGTCAAATATGATGATGATGAGGATGAATATGATGATGATGATGGTCTGCAGACATCCATGTTGTATTGCAAGGTTATAGTGTGGATGCCTCTACATCACCTCCCCCCAATCTAGCCATAGCCAATCATATCCATACCCTATCCATTCACCCTTATCCTCTACCCCACCTATTCCCCTATCACATAGCCCCACCACCCAGGGTCTAATAAAGAACATCATGTGTATCAAGACTTAATCATCTCACATATCACCTAGTTTGCATCTCATATATCATTTAATTTGCAATTCATTTAGGTGCATTTTAGAATCCTTTAGTTTCATATCATAATCATTTAGTTTGAAATCATGTACATGCATTTTAAAATCATAAATCATTACATTGGATTCCATATATCATTTCATAATCATTTAGTTACATTTACTTGCATAGCATAATCATTTAGTTACATTGCATAATCACAATCATAATCATTTAGCTACATTTTATAATCATCTAGTTGCATATCCATATTTCCATACATAACATGTGTTTATTAAGATAAACATACATTTCCATTGCATTACATTTTACATCCATAATAAATGTTTATTAATCTGAACATTTATTTGCATTCTACATCATAGTCTATACATCAATAAGTACATCCATAACATCAACATAATAGATTGCATAAACACAACACATCTATAGCATATAATCCATACAACATACTGCATCCATCAACATAAGCATCATCATAATCATATAAGAGCTTCATAAATAAACAAATAGGCCATAAAAAAGCATCATTTCATATATCATCATCACCAAAAATATACATCGCTCATATATATACATCAAAAAATATAATAACATATCATGATACAATGCCTCCAAGGGCCAAAATGATACACTGTCACATAGAGGACCCTGTCTTTGACTTAGTGGGGGATCCTAGTCCTGGTGGTGGCTATGGTCCTACCTGTGGCTGTGGCTGTAGTTGTGGCTAAACCTATACCTGTGTAACCTACTGGGGCACATGTGATGGGGGACACATTAGCTACTGAATAGACTAAACTAATCTAGATCTGTGTGACCTAGACACCCTAGATCCACTGACCTAACTATAGCTCGATGCACGCTGCTTTGCGGGCACTATTGTGTGATAGAGGCCCCGATAATAATCCATCCATCCTCTGGTCTCTAACAACTATCCCTATACCTGAGACAACTATCCCTATACCTGATACAACTATCCCTGTGCCTGAGACAACTATGTCTGCATCAGTGTCCAAACTGGGGCCATACCAGCACCTGAAGCTAGCAAACTACCCACCGTAGCCTCTACCTGCCGAGCCCTCACAAGTGTTGTATCCCACTCTCCTATCAAAACTATTATCTCACCCTGAGCCTAGGCTAACTATGCCTGCAATGCAGCCACCTGTCCATCTGTACCATCTAATAATGCAATTGTCCCCTACAACTGCACTAACTCTGCCTCGCAGCTCTCTAAAGCCTCCTGCAGGCTAGCTACCTGTGCCCACAAAGTCTCAACCTCCTCCTCCTCTCCAATCCAAGGCTGCCGATGAGATGAACACCCTCGAAGCCCTGACTCTCCACCTGTCTCTAAGGTGCCCGCCTCTGCCTATTGTCCTACTGCAATAGCCTGCTGCTGCTACGATACCTGTGGTGGGGGTAGAACACCCTTACCTACCCTTGATAGTCCTCCATGCTGTCGCAGTCCTCCCTACCTCCACATCACTCTAGTTTGGACCTACTTAATAGACACCTACTATACAGGTACCCCCTGTCCAACCTGCTACTGGGGCACCTGTGAACCACCACCCACTTGCCCCTCTCCGCTCAGCCCAACCTATCTAGCTACTACCATTGCTAACACATCCATCGACTCCCCATCTCTCCCAATCTCCCTCTCCTCCCCATCCCCTCCAACCTCCATGAGGTAGTCTACAATAATCTCCTCACCCTCCTCCAGGAAATCATCTCCATCAGAATCATCATCCCTATCCTCCTCAGACTCCTCATTCCCTAACCCCACCGCCTCCTTTGTAGGGGAGTACCTCATCTGACAGGTCAGTGAATCAAGTTAGTTGCCAAATCTACCACCATGTCTCATATGTAGGAGTAGTGCCTGCATCCCTGACCACACTCTGCCAATCCCACTGCAATGGTTGCAAAGTTGCAAAATCCTCTAGGGCAACTTGGGGCTACATGGCTGCAGGCCAATAACGGACATCTCGATGGGTCTAATATAAAATTGCCATCTACTGTGGAGCATCCTACTGTAACCCAAACTGTCACATAACTCGTGACAGTAGATACATATCAATCATATGGTCTCCTCGACCTATCAAGTAGAGTTGCTAGAAAGTGAAAGGCATGTGCACATAATCATCTGGCCATGGCTCCACTCTGATGTAGGGTCGCCAGGTCACCCGAATGATGTCATCCAATTGTCTCCAATACTGAACCTGCCCAGTATATGTGTACTCAACATCCCAATGTAGGAACACAAAGGCCTCAAACTAACGATGATAGTATCCACATCTCGGCTGGGTGACCGGAATATGCTCCCAGATCCACACATGCAGCAAAGTAACCCTGACTGATAAAGTTGAATCATAATGATAAACCACTGTATGCATCTCATGACAGAGTTGTGCCAACATCACTAGTCCCCAGGCATACACAGTCTCATTTCTGACCATCCACTCAATCAACTCTCCCCATCTAACCGAAAATCCCCTACCCCTCCTACCGGGCATGACTATGCCACCAATCAATGGACACAAGAATAAAGAAAAGTAGTTTGCATCCGCCGCCAGTGTCCCCTCATAGCTCATCTCCCTCTCGTCTACTGACAAAGCAATGTGATCATGGCCAACCACTCTAATCAAGGCCCTTCATCCCCTCCTCATGTCGTATGTCACCCGATAGCCATGAATAGGTAACTTGAAGATGTGATAAACATCCTTAGGAGTGATAGTAATCTCACCAGTAGGAAGCAAAAATGTACAAGTCTCTTGCCGATAACACTATAATTAGAGCTCTATGAGCTTGCATCACTCGCATCAATGTAGCTATCAAGAGCCCTAACCTCGCTAGTCGGGCCCATGTGGCATCATCAAACTGATCAAATAGTGCCATCATGGATGGCATGCGTCACTCCCGTGAGGACACTATAAATGACCTCGTATCTTGCATCCACAGTTTTCTGGTAAAAAATCTACCTATCTTTTTCCAAATCCACCCCTTTCTTCTAATGTTGAAAGCCAAAAACATTTTGGTACTGTGATTAATGAGAACAAAATGAAAGATTTAAATATGAATCAAATGCAAATACAAACGATTATACCTTCCTTTTGACTCACAAATCCAAGAGGGAAGGAGTTGCACCTAAGAGCTCCTCAGATTTTACCCAAGACTAGAATGTATGTGGATTGCTCAATGCTTTCAACACGATGTAGATGAGATGGGGATTGATAGATTAGATGGAGATGAGGGATAATTTTGACATTATGATAGTATGATGAAGGAGAGTGTGGAGAGATTTTGGTAGAGGTTTGATGCATGAAGAAGTCCCTCCAAAATGGATTGGAGAGGGTCTCATTTATAGATTTTCTAAAAGGAGGATGGAGGGTGAGGATTGAAAGATGAGATCAAGGGCTAGGAATAGAAGTAAATCTTTTATTCATTTTGGGAAAAGGGGTGATAAATGAGGTATGGGTGTGAAATAATGTGAAATGAATTAAAATTCATTTGGGGAATGGGAAATGAATTAAGAATTCATTTTGGGGATAAGAGGTAATGAATGAGGATGGGTGAGGTAAGGGGTGTGTAAGAGAAGTAAATGTGATGTGTGATTTATTTCAATTTTTAATTTGGGGGATGTGGGGAAGGGTGTTAAACTAGGTTTGACCACCCAAATGAAAGGTTAGGACTAATTAAACAGAGCTTTTGCTTAATTGATCCTAGGGCTAGGATGAGGTAGGCTAGGGTAGGTTAGGGTAGGTCATTTAATAGGCTAGATCAATTAGATAACCATGATTTATCTAATTAATGAGGATTAGGGAAAATGAGAATTTAGCTAAATAAATATTGTGAATATTTATTTAATCAAATGAGGATATAGTTGCAAGGTAAAAGTGATAAATTAAATGAGTTAATTGATCACAAGGGATAGACAGATGGTTAGGGATAACTTAAATAAATAAAATGAATTTATTTAACTAATAGGAGGGATAAATTGGTTTGTAGAGTAGTCAATTTTAGGTGTCTACATTTACCCCTCTTTGGGATGGTGTTGCGGCTAAGTAACATCATTTCAAAGAAGTTAAAACATAGAGTTGGATTGGATAGAAAAAAGATTTTGGCTTAGAAGAATAGGGTAAGATTTGGGCATAACTGGTAAGGGTGATGCCCCCTTGAGAGGATAGGTGGGTTGCAAGAACACGATTGTGCTCTCGAAATGGATGGAAGAGATTGGTTGAAGTGGTTGGAGGATAAGTGGTGATTTGAAAGGATGATGATGGTGGGAGATTGATTGGTGGATGATCATTATGTTGAAAAAAATGATTTAGAGCAATCCTAGGTTTGATATAGCAAAGTGGATATTTTCACCAAGGTATAGAAGACTAGGGTGATGATGTGTATCCAACATTTACATGGACTAGACACACAAACAAAGGGATGATCTCATGCATGCCGAAGATAGTACAACCTTGTCTTGACAAGGGAAGGGGACTCATAGCATAAGTCTTTAGTACACAAAAGGTATGATGAACCTTAGATGCATAAGGGGATCAATATGCTAGAACCGACCCTATGATCAACAAGATATGAATACTAGCTTGGAGTAATGAAACCAACCCACAAGCACAACATACAAAAGAAAGACTATGCCCCATTCTAGATGTTTTCGCCACATACCATGATATAGTAAGATCAAGGTAGCTTTGATGTGATCTTTGAATAGGACAAAAGATAAAAATCAAAAACAAAAAGACCAATGAACCAAAACAAATAGCCATTGTCTCTCTTGCCAAGATGGATGATGATTTGATAAATTCTGCCTATTGTAGGAAAGATATATCCTAAGGCAGGAATCGTTTGATGATTGGATCATTCTTTGTTGATGTTGTAAGATTGGCTCAAGATATGATGGTGACAAGTTGTGGTTGATGCTGATTTTATAGTTGATGACTTTGATTAAGGGATGATGCTTTGATGGGTGATGTGATGCTTGGATCTAGTGTAAGATCAGAGGGTTGGATGGGTGCATCTTATGCACTCGAGTACTAGAAATGTCCTTCGTATTCCAGACTGCCTACATACCATGTATCCATGAGATCAAGGCACATTAAGATGCAAGTGGTTATGATATGTAGTTCTGATTTGTGATGATGATGTGAGATGATGATAGATGTGATGATGTTGGATGATGATGAGATGAATGATTAGATGTTGGTGGAGCAATGTTGATTTTGTGATGGATAAATTATTTTTGGAATTTTGTGTGTTTTCTATTGTTTTGGTATTTTATGATTTTGTGATGTTTTTGGATTTTTTGATTTTGGAAAAGGAATGGTTTATTATGAGATGGTTGCATTGGATTTCATGTGGATAACCTTTATGATAGATAGTAATGACAAGGTAACACCAAGTCTAGAGGTGAGGGTGATGGGGTTGGAAAGGGAGGAGATTCATGATAGATGGATTGGAAGATAGAGATATGGATGCAAGATAGATGGATAGGAGATGGGGATAAGGATTTTCTCCAAGGGCTAGGTTGCAAGGAATCATATGCCCCAATGCTTAAAGAATTTTGCATGATGGGTTCATGTTTGAATGGATGGTCTTTGCAATAGATGGATGGAGGATGTACTTACAAAGGGATTATGCCAAGAGGTTTTCAAAGCATGTTGTTGATATTTTGCGCCTTGTCTTTATCAAGATCTAAGGAGGAGGATATAGTGGATAGAATGGATGGGGAATGATAGGATGAATAGGGGATGGTAGATAGGAATATGATAAGATAAATAGGGGATAGTGGATAGGATATGCAAAAGGAAGTTTATGGATTTGGATGATTAGATGGTTTTACCCCCAAGTGTAGGTATGCAAAATGGATGGAGAAGGGATTATGCATGATGCCTACAAGGGGTTTTCATCATGGTACTTGCCCAAGGCACCACAAGGAGTGGTTTTCACCATTGGATGGATTTTTCTCTTTACTATTTTCTTGATTTTTTGATTTTTTTGATTTTTTGATGGAATGGGGACTCTAGCATCTATTTCCATAGCATGGAGAAGATGGTCCCATGTTGGATATAATTTTGGATTATGATTGCATGGATTGTTGGTAGATAGGAGAAGATGGAATGGATGGTGGATAGTGGATTATGATGTGGATTATGCGGATTATGATGTGGATTATGCAAAAGCATGGACCATAGGAATGTGATGGGGAAGATATGTAGGATAGTGAACGAAAGATGGAGAGATGGGGGTATGTGGGAATGTTAAGTGGTGGAGGGGAACCAAGACCAATGGTTGGACACACCGTGATGTATTTGGAAGCTTGTACTTTGGATGTGGAGTTGGGAGTAATGGGGATCGGGATGGGGGATTTTTGGATGGTCGATTTGGGGTTTTAGGTACCCAAATGGACTTAGGAATTATGGGATTTTAAGATGGTGAGGGGGATGTTTGGGATTTTGCAGTAGATTGGGAGGTGGATGCCTCATTAGAGTTGAGTGATCTTTGTTTGGGGACCCACACCATTTTTGTTTTTTCTTTTTCTTGTGATGGTGTGGGCTTTGATAGCCTTTTTGATTTTTCATTTTGATTGGAAGGAATAATATCTTTAGGCTTTTGTGCTTTATGCATTGACGCATTCAAATTATTCCATTTAAATCCCATGGATTTGGGGTAAGCTTCATGTTTGAAAGATGTGTGCTTTTGTTGGTCTTGATTGGGAAATTTATGGGGTTTATGGGTGGAGGAGTAAAAAGTGGATTTTCGGATAAATGGATGAGGGGATTTGATGATGGGGATATTAAGAGTTGGGAGGATGGGAGGATAAGGGGATTTGTGGATAGGGATGTTTGGCATTGGTAGGATAGGAGGTAGAGTGGATTTGATAGGAATATTTGGAGTTGGAAGTAGTGGAGGTAAATTTGATGGAGGAAGATGGATGATCAAATGCTTTTGCAAATGATAGGATGATGGAGAAGGGATGGTGACATATGCTTTGGGGGTATGATGAGATGCACCATGTTTGGGATTGGATGAATGAATTTTAGAAGGTGTGTGGGTGGTACCAACATGTTCATTTTGTTTGTCTTGGGATGTATAGCCAAGGCCATGCGAGGATGGATGGAATGTGGTGTGGATGGGCTCCAAGATGCCTTGTTCATGAAGGCCTAAGCATTTGCTTTGATAGTTCATATGTTGGAGCATACGACATGCAATGGGATGTTTGGTGCTTTGGAAACAAGACGCGAGTCCATTATTTGTTGGAGATAGATAGGTGGTGGATGGAAATTGTTCACCTCCTATGAGGGAGTCACCATGGATGAAAGTGCTTTGTCCGAGTGAATAGGAGGATGGATTTGTGATGGGATTGGTTAATGGGGGATGGTGAAGGGGTGGTAGACGATGGTGTAGGATCAATAAGTTGATTAATAGATGGGAGAGGATTGGGGATGGGATTAGATGGGATGGTTAGATCTTGATTAGGAGAAGGAGTTGATGTTCCAACATGCTTTGGATTTGATTCTTGGCATAGCTCATGTGGTTGGATAGAAGTGGGAGTGACTTGGATAGATGTGATAGGTACTTGGATGGATGTGATAGGTGCTTGACTTATGGGTTCTTGAACATGGTTGCATGATGGTTCTCGAATTATGATAGGAGATTGTTCAAGAGGTTTGGTGGATGTTGGATTGCATGAGGGTGTTCGATTCCTTGATAATAGCCAATGGATGGCATCCTTCATGAGTGTATGGGTTGAAGAACAATGTAATGGATGGATAATGATGGTGGATGATGTGGGGTTAGGATTGGGATTGGATAGGTGAGTGATAGGATTAGGTAATGATGGTTCTTGGATGGGTTCAAGGATAGGTGTGGGATTAGATGGTGGTGTTGGAGGGGTGGGGGATTCCATTGCTTTGCTTGGTGATGTTCTTTGGAGGAAATCCCATAAGGATTCTTTGGATGTTGTAGTGTTAGGATTTGGAAGATTTGATGCTGGATTAGATGGTGGATGGGTGATAGGGATTAGTCGATTGGGAGGTACATGAGGTGATGGATTATTGGTAAGGTTGGAGGGATATTTTGATGGGAGGATTGTAGGATGGGGATTAGGAGATGGGGGATTTGGTTGTTGATATAAGGTTTGGATTTTGAATATAAGGTGTGCTAGATTGGTGTTTCCTTGATCAAAGTTAGCATGACAAAGGTTGGAGAATGGATAAGTTGGAGGTATTGATTGGTTGGATAGGTATGGTGGCATGGATGTGTAAGGAGATGGTGATTGATATGAGGGTAAAGGTTGATATGATGAAGGTTGGTATGAGGGAAGTTGGTATGAGGTTGAAGGTTGATATAAGGTTGAAGGTCAATATGAGGTTGATGGTTGATATGAGGTTGATGGTTGATATGAGGTTGAAGGTGTGGATATGTAGGATGTTGAAGGTTCATATGAAGGTTGAAAGAATGAAGATTGATATGATGTGGATGGGGATGATGTGTAGAATGTTTGATGCTATGATGAAGGTTGGGTAGGGGCTTGGGATTCTCCAATGATGAGATGTGCTAAGGGTATATCTTTAATGCCATTTTTAAATTATTCCTTGGCATTAGGATCCATGTTCTCATAGACTTTTCTACGTCTTTGTAATTGTTGTATTGCTTCATAAAGATCCATTTTATGGGAGGGATATGAGATGAAATGGAGGATAATGGATGGTTGCGATGTTGGGGATCAAATTTCAAGACCTTAGGATGATTTGATTTGTTTTGATGAATGGTTTTCTATGCTTAAGATAGACTAATGATCTTAAACAAGAGGGTTGATTGGGTTGATTTGACTAGGTGATCAATTAAGGTCTTGATTTTTGATTGGGTTGATTCGGATTTGGATTTTGATAATGATGTTGGGGGATTTTGTTAATGATGTGGATAATTGTGGTTGGGATTTTGGATGAGGGGATTGATGGAGGATGAAGGAGACTAGGTCCTTAACCAAGGTTTAATTTGCAAAAGATGATCTTTGATTAAGGATTAGGAATTGGAATGTTTGATTAGAGTTGACAATGGATGAGGGATGATTGATGTTGGATTTGATTTTGGTTTTGATTTGGATGAGGTGGGATTAGAATGATGTTGATAAATTGCATTAAGGATGATGAGGGTGATTAAGATAAGAATGAATTGAATGATTTGGATGATGATGTGGATAAGATAGGTGGTTAAGATAATTAGGATAGATGGGTGATTGGATTAAGATGAAGTGGATAAGAATGATTAGGATGATGAAGATAGATTATGACTAGAGAGGAAGTAGATTAGAATTTGATCAAGCTCAAATAAAGGGATTGGATAAGCTCAACTTGTGGGGTTTGATAAATGGGGGGATGGTGAAGGGGTGTTGGGAGGAAAACCTGGCTCGAGGTGAGGGGGGGTGCAGGGGGAAATTTGATGTTTTTGATGGGGAAATTTGATTTTTAGACATGGATGAAGAAGGCGCTAAAACAGATGGAAGATGGCGCTGAAATAGAGAGGAATGGCACTAAAGGATGCAATGGTTGGATTGATGGATGAATTTGATTTTCCTTAGCAAGTATACAAACAATCAAGCAAGAAAACACAATGGCCAAGGTTCAATTTATGAAAAATGTGATAATCAAGCATGTACAACCTTAGGGATTTGGGCCACTAAAACAAAGGTTCGTAGTGAGTGCTTTCGTTCAGGTGGTTATACATGCTGTAGCGCTACTCTCCATTATGGAGTCTCCTAGCCTCCAAGGGTTACGCCTTGGAGGGTTTTGGGGGAGGTTGGCTATCGGTATAACACAACAACACCTGTTGCTTGTGACTTTCGTCACAAACACATTAATTTATATAGCGGCTTGAAAGAGCTTGGCTTTAGCTTGTTGCCACTTGGGTCGTTCCCACCTTTTGAAGCAGGGTGGTAGGCCCTCTAAGGATTAACAAAAGAAAAACAAATACAAAAATACTTTTGATCCCCAAGTTTATACAAAGATGCGAGGGGAGAGCATACGTATTATTTGTGTTTGCATCACACTAAACATGGTTCATTTTATTTCTTTGGATTTATATTGGGGGTGATTAATGCAAGTTTAGTGAGAAGCTTTTCATTCCCAAGGTCACCAAAAAGGTGCGAGGGAAGAGCATACACTTTTCACACCATAAACACAACCATGAAAACACTTCACACAAGTTACTTTAATTTTCTTGATTAGATGCGTGAATGATGCAAATTGTTGCTCTTTTTAACCTAAATGATTTCAATTGATGCAATTTGTGGTTCTTTTTAAAGCCCAAAAATTGAAGTGTTTGATAGTTGTGGCACACAATTGTAGATTTTAGAACACCAAATTTTAAATGTTTTGGCACACACACACACACAAAGATTTGTTGTTGCTCAATTTTATAGCACCAAATCAAAGTGTTGTGTAACTAACATGCAAAGGGTTCATTTTTAGATTTCCAAATTGAAGTGTTTTGCTAAACTAGAAATACAAACATCCTGCAAAAGCTTGTTAGTATATGCAATATGACCTGCAAAACACTCGTCAGTACTTGCACGGACAACAAAAGTTAGTTTTAGAAAATAGTGCTAATATAGAGGCAAGATAGCGCTAATACAGAAGATAGTGCCAATACAGAAAATAGTGCTAATACAGAAAATAGCGCTAATACAAAACAATAGCGCTAATACAGAAAATAGCGCTAATACAGAAAATAGCGCTAATACAGAAAATAGTGCTAATACAGGAAATAACGCTAATACATACAATAGCGCTAATACAGACAATAGTGCCAATCCAGATGCAAGATAGCGCTAATACATAAAATAGTGCCAATACAGAGGCATGATAGCGCTAAACTATGTTTTTGCCTTAGTTTACAGTCTGCACTGAGAAAGATGGCACTAAACTAGGTGACGATAGCGCCAATACAGCACAAAGTTGGTCAACGGATGATTTTAGAAAAATTTTGCCATAGTTTCTCCTTGTTTCTGCGTAAAACCTGCAAGAACTGAGAGATAAAATGCTAGAAAAGCCAGAAAACAAGAAAAGAGTGTTAGATTTGAGTCAAAGATGAGGGGATTGCCGTGCTACAAATAGCGCTAAAACAGATAGAGAATAGCACCAAAATGCAAGTAAAATGGCACCACTATGCAGAGAGATGGCGCCAATCTATAAAAAACATGTCTTTCACAAAAAAAACTCACAAGATAGTTAGATTGGGACCTTGTGGGTCCCACCGGGTGTGCCAATGTGATTAATGAGAACAAAATGAAAGATTTAAATATGAATCAAATGCAAATACAAATGATTATACCTTCCTTTTGACTCACAAATCTAAGAGGGAAGGAGTTGCACCCAAGAGCTCCACAAATTTTACCCAAGACTAGAATGTATGTGGATTGCTCAATGCTTTCAACACGATGTAGATGAGATGGGGATTGATAGATTAGATGGAGATGAGGGATAATTTTGACATTATGATAGTATGATGAAGGAGAGTGTGGAGAGATTTTGGCAGAGGTTTGATGCATGAAGAAGTCCCTCCAAAATGGCTTGGAGATGGTCTCATTTATAGATTTTCTAAAAGGAGGATGGAGGGTGAGGATTGAAAGATGAGATCAAGGGCTAGGAATAAAAGTAAATCTTTTATTCATTTTGGGAAAATGAGTGATAAATGAGGTATGGGTGTGAAAGAATGTGAAATGAATTAAAAATTTATTTGGGGAATGGGAAATGAATTAAGAATTCATTTTGAGGATAAGAGGTAATGAATGAGGATGGGTGAGGTAATGTGATGTGTGATTTATTTCAATTTTTAATTTGGGGGATGTGGGGAAGGGTGTTAAACCAAGTTTGACCACCCAAATGAAAGGTTAGGACTAATTAAATAGAGCTTTTGCTTAATTGATCCTAGGGCTAGGATGAGGTAGGCTAGGGTAGGTTAGGGTAGGTCAATTAATAGGCTAGATCAATTAGATAACCATGAATTATCTAATTAATGAGGATTAGGGAAAAGGAGAATTTAACTAAATAAATATTGTGAATATTTATTTAATCAAATGAGGATATAGTTGCAAGGTAAAAGTGATAAATTAAATGAATTAATTGATTACAACGGATAGACAGATGGTTAGGGATAACTTAATTAAATAAAATAAATTTATTTAACTAATAGGAGGGATAAATTGGTTTGCAAAGCAATCAATTTTAGGTGTCTACAGGTACCACAATAGACCATACATTGCACCATTTCTAATGATGGTGCTACCCCATTTCCTCAGAGTGCCAATCCATAATATAGCGCCACTGTACAACCTTTTCGCGCCACTTCAAAATATGGTGCTACCCTACCATTTGGCGCTAATCTAATGAATGGCACCACCCTTCTCGATAGCGCCTATATAAAATATAGCACTACTTCTAAACATTGCACTAATCTTAAAGATAGTGCCATTATCCAACACAACGCTTATCTAGAACATAGTACTACCCTGATCCCTATTTGGTACAAAAATGCCAAAATCCTAACCCTCATACACATTGCACTACTACAGAGGATGGTGCCAAAACATTAAGTATATGGTGCCAAAACACCTTCGTTCTACCCTAGCAGATAACGCCAATCTAGAGGATTGCGCTAATCCGCTTATTTTTAGAACCGCATGATCTTGCGATAGCGCCACCACACCAATTCCCAATTCCTGAGCCCAAAAATGTGACAAAATCAAAAAATCACAAAGCTAGGGTTAGGCCCTACCTGGGGTCCAGCCTCTGGTGCCCGACCATATGATTAGAAATGCTTAGAAATGTGGGTGAGTAGTGAGAACCTGGGATTGCACTCTACCATCTCTCTTTTGCTCCTCCTTCTCAAGAATCCAATGTGTGCAAATGTGACACCCTTAGGGCCCACTTGTCTAAATATAGTAAGCCATATCATCCTTTCACCCACTCTTTTTCCCCTCCAGGGTGCAGATCACAACCTTTTTCCTCTATTTTTCTTCCTGTCATCTTCTTTTTCCATCCTCTATCCAACCTTCACTCCCGTCACATCCTTTTGAGAGCTCGACTGAATTTGTTTTTATTTTTTCGACGACCTCTCGAGGGGGCATCCCTCACCCATCTTATTCCTTCTTGGCAGTTGGGGCATATTTTTCTTTGACCTGATGCCACTTCCCTCCTAGGTCCTGACGCCATGTCAAAGAGGGGCAAATGTAGACACCTAAAAATGTCTTCATCGTCAAATCGACTATGAAAATCCCTAGACATACCAATTTCCCTTCTAATCAATTAATTAAATTTTTATTTAATTAATTATCCCTTCATCACCTAATTTTTCATCATTCTATCCCCAACAATTAGATTAATTCTATTAATTCAATAGTTCAACTTTAGCCAATTGATTAAATAAATATGCAATATTTATTTGGTTAATTTCTCCCTCCTCACTAAATCCAATTAATTAGCTAAATCATGTTTAACTAATTAATTCAGCCTATTAATTAACCTATCCCTACCCTAGGTAATTAAAGAGTCATTATTTAATTGCCTACCCTAGCCTATCTCATCCTAGCCTTAGGATTAATTAAATAAAACCTTATTTAATTAATCTCAACCTCTCATTAAAATTGGTCAAACCTAGCTTAACACCCTTCCCCACATCCTCCAAATAAAAAATTGAAATATATCCCACATAAATTATTTTTTTCATAAAAATATGTCCAACATCACATTTAATACTTCTTACACCCCTTACCCATGCCATACCTCATTTATCTCCACTCATCCCCAAATGAATTTTTAATTCATTTTACCTTTCCCTGTGTGAATTTTTAATTCACAAATAATCCATCTCACCCAACCTCATTTAATTCACTCCTTTCCCAAAAATAAATATAAAATTCATCTTTACTTGTAGCCCTCCATCCTCCAAGATGAAATCTAGGCCCTCCACATCATCTTCATCCTCCACCATTGATCTCCCAAATCAATCTCAACCCTTGGATCAAAATCTCTCCAAAATGTCTATAAATACAACATCCTCCAACCCATTTGGGGATCCAATTTCTAAGCAATGTTACCATGCCCAAAAATCTCTTGAGCTAGCTTGTGAGTTGCATTTAGATAGAGCATTTCACACTGAATCCATCATCTAGGGTGCAATCTAGGTCTACAACCCTATCATGGATTTGTGAGTCATAGTGAGGTATAACATTTGTTTTTATGCATTTGTTTTGTGTTTTCTATCTCATTTTGATTTCACTAATCACAATTACCATTGGCCATCATAATTCCTTCCACAAATGTGTTAGGCTATTCTATGCATGTTTCTCTCAAGAATATCTAGAAGAATCTTAAAAAATAGTAAGTTTTCTCTAGTTATTGGGAGGTAAATTCTTCTAGGAGAAAATAAGAACATTCAAACAGAGTAGAAAGACATGAATTTTTTGAGAATTTGTCTGATGTAGTTGTGGAAATACCTTCAAGATATACATCTCTTTCTAGTTAGCTTTGAGGTCTTTAGGCATTGAATTACCATCACAAGTCTAAGCTTCTGAATCCTTTTTGCAAAGTTTGAATATGAGGAGAGGATAACTCATGGATGAGACTTAAAGGGTCAGAGCTTCTCTCAAGATTCCATTTAGTTTCTCACCTTCATGTCCCTATAAATCCATCCTCATTGTGTATTTTGGTAAGTAGAATACAATGTTGTTCTCTCTAAAATACCTTGTTTAATTGCATAAGGATCAAGTCCTTAAAAATCCTCATACTTTTTTTAGTATATTTTTTGAATAGAGCACTAGAAGTGAATCCACAGGAGGAGACTCCATCTCTTCACTAGGCATTCACTCACTTTGACTGTCTTTGAAAAAACCTTGTTTGTTAACCCAAATCCCATTTACAATCCTTTGTCACTTTGCATCCTAGGCCTAGTATCTTCTATGTAGATTAGAAAGGTGTTCCTAGAAATCACTATTTATCACTATATACTAGACACACTTAGGTGCATACACATATTCTAGAAGTCTCTTTATCATCTAATTGCTTGTGGAGGTTGAAATACCAAAATAGGGGTTTGACCACTCTCAAAAAACTCCTTTGTGGTCTTGATCTTCTTTTCAACTCTTCAAAGAAAGTTATTCAAAGGACATTTATTGCACAGAACATTTCTAGTGATAACCTAGTTATTTCCAGCAATTTTCATTTTTTAGTTTTATTTAGTTTACTTTATTGGCTAGATATTACCCTTTTATTTTATCTCATTGTGCTATGTAGGTTAGCTTCCAAATTGTACAAGTAAAATAAAAAGGCATCGAGAAAATCCTAGACAACACTGCTAAACTCTGTTGTACTATACATAGTTGTACAAATTACAACACTTAGTGTAGATGTCCCCATGACATGCTATTGCCTAGAGTTGAGGCCTCCAAATTTCTATCGAAGGTTTAGCCTTTCATATTATTCTATTTTCTATAGTTGGTTTCAAAAACACTTTATTTTTTAATCTAATTTATAGGATTGTGATAATCTTTGGAAAAGTTTAATCTAGTTTATAAATAATCACAATTAATTTTGAGTGTGAATTGATTTAGAGTAGGATTCTCTTTTTCTCTTTCATAGGGGATAGCTACTACCATTAAGGATAGATCCTCTAATTACTACCCTTCTTTTAGCTCCTTCTCCATCCCCTCTAGCCTCTATAGCTCTCCTTCCATTGCTAGCCTCCTTCTCCATCCTCCTCACCTTACAATTGCCTTCTCCCCTAATGATATCTATGGAAATAGCTCTTAGTTCCCCTTATAAATTAAGGATAACATTTTTCTTAGACAGGTCAATAGTCTCTTCATGGACCCTACTTGCATCTTCAATTTAGTTACACAATTTTACCTAGTTAGTGTCATATTGGATCAAAGAATACCCTATCTTGAGAGGGTCATTAAGGTGTGCAGATGGTTCCAAAATTAGAACCCTTTGGTACACTACACTACACCTCTTTTGGTTCTAAATTGGTACAAACTATGTTCCAAATAATCCCTTCTAGTGATTATTCTCACATGAGAAATGTCTATCAGCTCTTCCTAAGCTTCTATAGTAGTGGCCTATGAGGGTGGAGGCATATTTTTTCATGAATGGGAATGTAAAGGTAAGTGTGATGGGGATGTAGAGAAGGTGGTGGAGATGGAGTTTGAGTTGGAAGTAGAGAATGAGGTGGAGATGTAGGTGTTGAATGAGGTGAGTGAGGAGGAGGGGACACATTAATTGTTAGAGATTGGGATTATTGAGTTCTAATGCTCCTTCTTCTTAGTAGGGGTTGTGTATCTTCAACCTCTTCTTCTATTACCGTCAAAATGAATTTATTTTATTTCCTCTTGGTGGAGGTCCTTATTTCCATCTACTCCTCAGCGATAGGTTCTTTTGCAATTATTTTTCTTTTAGAGGAACTAGAAGATTCCCCCTTCTCTATTGTCATCTTATTATCCTTGGGGCTCTTCTTGTATGGATGAGGATTTCCAATTAGGTATGGCTTCTTTATCCATTTCTATGTCCTATCTATCACAACCTATGTTCTTACTTCAATTGAAGTATCTTCTTTAATAGACTAGTCAACTATATCCATGGGCTGATTGAATACTTTATTTTTAATGTAGGAAGGGTCCTAAATATTCCTATCTTCCTATAGCCCCTTTGACACTTTCTCAATGTGAATATCCTTGACTTGTGGGAGAGTAAGCCAACAATAGTCCCTTATCATGACCTTATGGTCATCTAGATAGTCTACCCAAAAATATTCTAATGCAAGCTCATGCTTGAAAAATGAGCCAATCAAATGCCATTATTTTCCAGTAGGGTCAAATATATTTATAATATCATATATTCCATAGAAAAAATGGACATCTCTTGCTCAGCTAATTTGGTATGCTACATATTCAAGAAAGAGTACACCCAAACCTTAACAAGAAAAGGAAAGCTAGCCTTATGTTTTCCTACAACCATCTTTTGAATCTCTATTAGCTACCTACAAACCTTTAAATGTATGATATATCATTGGGGTATCTGGGGAGCTTATATCATGCTTTGTGAAATCCACCAACTCTGGTGTATGTGAAATTCTTGAACTAGATGAACTAGCTCCTCCAATTTTTGAACTCTTGCGTTGCCTCAAGGGACAACCTTTTGGCATTTAATCATTTTCTAGGCTCTTGATTATAGCATAAACAAAAGCATCATTTAACAAATTATAATGTCTCTAACTTTATTTCAATTACAACTATGGATAATGGTCATATACTTTGGTTTCACCCAGCTAGAATATGACCTAGTGGGCTAGCATATACACAAAGTATGAAGTCATAAGGAATTTGTTAGACTCCAAAACATCAATCAACTACTCATGCTAGGTGTCACTAATAGCAGTGCCCTAATTTATCCTTGTCCCCTCTATATCATTAAATAGAAGTAACACATTGAGGGATAGAAGCCTTTGGTACTAGGATACCCAAAAACCCTACTTAGAATAGTTATTTGACATCTTCTTTGATTTCACACCTATGTTGAACCTTTTCCATATTGGTTGTTGATTTCCTTTGTACTAGGAGAAAGTTCTTATTGATGAAATCAACAACTATTAATGTTTTGGTCTAATAATAGTTCAAATCCACCTTCATGTCTACTTTTTCATATTGGGCATAAGTGGGGAGGCCAAAACCCCCTCAATTATATTAGGGTTGATATCAAGCATAGTTTGGTGTGTTGGCCCAAATAATTTCTTCTACTTTTAGTTGTACCATTGTGCACAAGCCAACACCAGTTCTAAAGATTACAAGGCCATAGGGAAATATGAGTCTTGACCTTGCCATGCATTGGGCCTCAAAAGTTCTATCTCCTTTTGTGTTGACCCTCAACAAAAACTCTTGAATATTGACATGCCTTAGATTAGTATTCCCAATGTCATTATGGGAGAACATATTTGATGATGGATGGTAGTAATTGTATTCATACTTCATTTCATTAGGTTGTTATTCTCCTTACAAGTGTACCACCAAACAAACATGAGACGATTTAGATAATTCAATGATAATCTCTTTCGAGCTCATAGTACAAGTATGATCTATATCAATTAGTACACCATGGAAAACCCACAACTCTAATATATCAATTATAATATAAAAAACCAAGTTAAAGGATAGTGTAGTGGATAGGCATGTTCCTATAGGATAGTTAGAGTTATATCAAAATTCTTACCACTACCCAAGGAAACTCTTTAGTTTGAACCATTGGAAATAAAACTGATGCAAAGCACCCATGCACATACCAACCCAAAAAAACATGTAAAGGCACTTGAACAAGAATTTGATGTAGAGGGGGGAATAATTTGGGCTTTGCAAGCCAAAATATTAAAGAAATGCAGTTGTAGGTGACTTGTTTGACAAATTGTCTCTTCCTAGTAGCCCTTTTTAAGGACAAATTTGAGGGAACAACAATTTTTGTAATATATATTTCAAATATAAACACATATTCTAACACCCTTTATGGGCTTACAACTCCTCATGCAATATAAAATTCCAAATTGAAACTTAAACCCCTCAAAAATGCAAAATACAATCCTAGTTAGCCCTCTAGATCTTCAAAATTGAGTTTTTTTGCAAATATGCACTCACATGTGCCAAAAGAAAATAAAACCATTTTTAATAAATGAAATATGTTGGGACAAATCTACAGAAGCAGTTTTGGCTCTTGGTGAGGTCTCTAAATTCCAAAATACAAAATCTCACTTTTTACCCTAGGTAGGATTTTGATAGGCTAAAAAGGAACATCGGTTGTTTTCCATGGTAAATTTTTTTTGAGACCTCTAACTTAGTTTTTTAGGTCTGTATTTATATTCCCCACCTCTAGTAACAAGTTTGAGGTTTGTAGGTCACCTACAACTCTTAAAAACTAAGATTTACCAGTCCAAAAACACTAAAAATGCATTGGTACAACACTGTCATGAAGAAGTGAATGAATATCTTTTTTCCAACGAATGATATGGTTCCATTTCACTTGGATAATGTGGAAAAACTATGGTATTATGCTCCATATACAAGGAATCAACCTGGAACATTGAAAATCTCATTTCTTTGCCAATCTTGAGGCACCAAAAACCTTGTTCACACCCTGCTAGCATACCTACAATACAAAACCCAACTTTTCCACATGATCACACTTGGAGATTGATGAAAAACATTATAATAAACTTCATAAACAATAAAATAATCTGAAATGCTTGGAAACTTCCTCCATTAATCAAATTTTGAGGTCTAAACCCCTGCTACAAGGCTGCCAACGCATACCTTCAGTTTTCATTGGATATACCTGCAAATTCCAACCATTTTTACAAAGGAACCTGACAAAACAAAGTTCTTTGATATTTTCTATAGGTTTTCGTGAGCCCTTGAGGCTCTCTTACATTCACACACACCTCTCTTTTTCCACACCTTTATTTTCTCTTACATGCTTTTAGGAGTAGTTATGTGCTCCAAAAACCTAACCTAAGTTGGTAACTCACAACCCCACGTGGGTGGGTTAAGAGGTTAATTATAATGTTATTTTCCCTTTTACAATATTTACAACCTCCTTAAATAACATTACTAGCTTTGGACCTCCTAGGACTGCTTAACAAATTCAAATATTTAAACATAGTCTTTTGGAGGGAAACTCCTCTAGACCTTATTATATACTCAAAAGGATCCCATTGAATGGGAATCCATGCTAAAACACAAAAATGGGCCTCTTTATGAACTTTCACATCAAAATCCAAAACTTACATTTTTAGGTTGTTAGATGCTCTTGCGTCACAAGCTTTGGAACACTAATGTAATCTAGCTTAAGGTATTAGGAATCCATAAAGTTTGATGCTTGACATAAAGTATCCATGTAAGGGAAACCCTGAAGGCTATCAATTAGAATAGAGAAGTGTGGGACAAGGAATCTGAGATATCAATCCTAACATACCAAAAGGTAAACATGGATGGATAAGCTTGAACTTCTGAACTTGAGAGATAAAATAGTGTGAAGTGTCAGTGTTTGAGAGTCAATAAGATGCTACAACTCATGCCAAATGGGAACAAAATAAGATAAAAACCTACAAAACTAATCTTGAAGGAAGTATATAAAGTAAACATCAGAGATTCAAAGTTGGGGATACTCCATAACTCATGTCTAAAAGATGGAAAATACCATATCTCTACAAAATGAATCTAAAAGAGTGTATAGATAAAATATCAATAATTAGGAACACCAATGAACTCAAGCCAAAAGGCATCCAAATGGGGGAATAATTGAAGCTATGATCTTGACAAGATAAAATTTCTAAGTAAAAATGACAAGAACCAGAGATAGAGAATCCCAAACAACTAATACCAAAAAGTAATAAAACATAGGGATGACTATAACTACAATCTCGAAGAAGGTAGGGAAATAAGCGTTATGGATCAGGGATTGAGGGTCCCAATGATCTAATTCTAAAAGACATAAAAATAAAGATACACCCACAAGCTTGACCCCAAATGGTGAAGTACTTGCGGGAACATGATGTCAACCAAAAACAACCTTGAATCATGACAAACTCAAAAATCAAATTTGATGAGGGAGAATGGAAAAGCACAACTAGGGAAAAATGAAAATGGGAAAATTAAAATAAAGAAACAATCAAATAAAAAATAGTACAAAAAATATTTAAAAATATAATCAAACCAAAAGACAAAGCCTTAGTTCCACATCCCAAAGGGTAAGAAAACTAAATAGACAAACAAACCACATCTAGTAAAGAAAAATAACTAAATGACCACCATTTCCAAATTGGGAAAGAATGAGAAACCTTACCTAGTAAAATGATAAGGAAAGATACTACAAACATGACACACTCAAGGAGATGTGAACATGATGACTGGGACCAACACACTCTAGAAAATCACAACCAACACCATGAATACAAACAATTGTAGGGAAACAAGAAATCACTAGAGCACCCAATACAAAATAGAAATAAAGTATAAAGTAATAAAAAGGAAAAGAAAATGAATATAAAACCAAGGCATGCATGAGTGGGAAAAATGCCATAAGTCTAGAGCCAAGGGTAGGCTAGGGCTAGGGCTATTCCAATATCAAGCATCAAGGTTTGGTGATTATGTGTACCTGTGACCCTTGTTAGATTGGTAGACTATCAGAGGAAACACCAAAACACTGATGATGGTGACCTAGTGAACCACTACCAACCACTTAGGAAAATCACAAAGCATCAGAGTTTCAAAGATGGTGCAAACCCCAAAACCACATGAAACATGTTTTCAACCAAAAACAACAAACTTATAAATTCAAATAGTAAAATATTGGAGAATCTCCATGTGGTACACCACATACCTCCCTAATGGTTAATTACAACCCCAAAAATATTCCTCCATTGTCACAAACTCCAAATAACCTTTTGTAAATAGAAACACTCTCAATTGTGTACAACTATCAACCCACAGACACTCACGAACCAATTTACAATCTTTTAATCATCCAAATCTTTTAAAAATTTAACACTAGATCCATGAACCAAAAATAGAACATATCCCAAAACTACAAGAGCCAATTTCCCAATGCAATGAAATGTTCTAACATTATCTATCACAGACTAATAACCACAAATTAACAAATCAACAAACAATAGAATCAAACCACTAAATCCTTCTTTCTAGACATGATACAAGATTTTCATGATTCCTAAGGATGGTCTTACATAAAAAATAATGCATCTCTAGTATGGTTCACAACCTAGACAAGCATGAAGCCATCTTAGCATGGTATAAAATAATCTCAAGTGGCCATTATACCAAGTGGCAAAGATGAATGGTAGAAACTATATGGTGCTAATATTATAGAGTTATTATTCATTTGACATGTTAATTTTAATGATGGGAATTAGTAGCTATGGTTCAACTAATGAAATTCATGGCTATGCAAAACCTAGAGACAAGGGATAAAGCAAGTAGGAGGAGGTCTCAATCACATGAGTGATTGAAAATGGATTAAATGTAGATAAAGAAATAGAAGAAGGTTGGAGGAGGGTGTAGCCCTAAAATCATCATTTGGATTCATCTGACATTTTTCATGAAGTTCTAATGTTTAAATAAAATATAAATTTAATTTGGTTCTCACTGCATTAGACCTCCTTCATCAATAGATCTAATTGGTTGTGAAGGGTTATAAATTTAAAAATGATAAAATCCCCATCATTAGTGGAGCTATTTCAACTCAAATTTAGAAATAGTGAAGTCTCAAAGAAGAGGAATAAACCTAGTCCATTTATCTTGCACTCATGAGGTTCTAAAAATATTTGCAAAAGTAAGGTTAAAGGGAGCCCCACCATTGGATATTCAAAGCCATATAAGCTCCCCTGGGTCCACCATAGAATAAAGGAAACAATATTTTATTTCCCACAAGAAAAGATAAGGAAAGTATAAAGTGAAGCCTTAGAAATCAAAATTTAATTCACACCATCAATTTTAATTTTATAAGGGCAATATTACTATCCACTGGGCTTTGAAGAAAAGGTTTAAATTCAAGATGGAGAAATCCCTTCCATTGGTTTGTAATGTTGATGGTGGAAATAAATGTTAATATTTTAATCATTTGATTAAAGTACATTTGCAGGAAACATTTGTGGAGCTCTCAAAGCTTTAGAAGATCCCACCAATAGTAAAGAGGCTTGAAATCTGCCATGGTGTTTCTATCATCTACAACAAATATCAAGTCAAATGAACCATTGTATAGGATGTCAAATTAAACCAAATATTTTAATTACTAGGAACCATAGAGTTATAAAGGAAGTATTTTTTTTTTTTTTTTGAAAAAGTAGCATAGCCACTAAAAATATATTTAATTATATACAAAAAAGAGAGATTACAAAAAGCCTGATTTAGCAAGGCATACTGGAAGGAAAGAATCAGGTGAAGAAAACCTTCAGTTGTAGCCTTTTTTAAAAAACCTAGCTAAAACAAAAATGACTCAAAAAAATGAGTCTGATAAAAAATAATCTTTGAGTATTACATGATTGACTTCTTTGTCAATAAAATGCTGATACAAGATTTACACAAGATATAACCCAATTATATCAAAATAAAAAAACACCCAAAAAATGACCAAAACTATTCATTGTCAGCTAGCAATCCTTCAACAATGAAACCCTTTTGACGATGATCCTCCTCTTCTGCCAGCTGAGGAGGAGGAGGTGGTGGAGGAGGAATGTAATGCAGAAGAAAAGAAAGAGCATTAAAAACCTTTGTGGCATCAACTACCAACTATCTCCCTAGCTCTCTTCTATGGTAGTGGATACAATTATGAAAAGACATAGCATAGATGTTTTGGAGGCCATGCAGCATAGCATTGAAAAGACAATGAAGTGCAGGTCAGCAAAAAAGATCTCTGCAATCAAACAAACCACCCACAAGAGCAGAACCCATATATAAATCGTAATCCTCTATAACTTCATTAAAAATATCCATAGGAAAATGAACATCTTGAACAAACAGAAAGCCCAGATTCCTTACCAGATCAAAACTTTGCAATAAATCCATAGCATTTGAAAGGAAATGTGAAACTACTTGGGACAGATAGATAGATCTAGGAAAATGTAAAACTTGCAGACCACAAACCTGAATGATGGCTCTTTCAATAGAATCTTCATAAATCTTAAACACTTCCGACATAGAATTTGGATTGAGAAGACCTAAGGAGAGCCATTCCCAATTCCAAATTGTCATGAGAATTCTTCTATTTCTCTGAACTGTGCCCATGCTAGAACAAACACAATTCTTAAATCTTGAAAAAAAACTAGATTAGGAAGTTATAGTAGAGCAAATACAAAGATTACAAAAAGATGGAAGATGTCATACCAAATAGGGAATATAAAGGAGAATTCCCTCAATATGAAAAAAATCATTCTTGACAAGATATACCGTTAAGTGAAATCTGCCACCCTGCATACAAAATTAAAATAATAGTACTTCACACCAAATGATGCCACCCTCAACCCAAGGAACAACGTCAGCTGTCAGAAAGGAACTGCAGGATAGAGATAAATCTAAATTTAGAGGCTAGAACAAAATACTCACTTAAATTATCTTTCTACTTATTACTTTACATTTTACACGACAAATTTAGCTTAAGCCTTCCTTAGCTAGAATGCAATTAATTATAGGGATCAACAAAAGGGAGTTGGAATCCCACTCCTTAATAGGATCATTAATGCAAAAAACATGATTAGCAAGAAAGTCTGCTAACATATTGCCTTCCCTATACATATGAACTATTTTGAAGGATTGAAAATTATCAAGCAGCTTCCTTCCAAATTGTAAAATGTAATCAATTTTCCAACTTGGGGATGATTTAAGACTAAAGGTCCTTATAATATTCAAAGAATCCCCCTCCACAACAATATTAGAAATTTCACAATTTAATGCAAGATTTAGACCTGCTATAAGTGCCAAAGCCTCTACCTCATTGTTTGAACAAAAACTAAGCTTAACCGACATAGCTCTTAAAACTAATCCATTATGATCTCTTAAAACACAACCAGCACTAGAGACACTAGGGTTACCCATACTCACACCATCAAAATTCAACTTTACAAAAGAAACAGGCAGAGGGATCCGCATAATGGAGTTCCTATCTATCTTACTACCCATGCTAAAACAATTTGAATTAGGCAAAAGTAAAAACTTCTATCTTTTTAACATTAGATCGTCCCAAGAAGAAAAAACTAGAGAACCAGACTTTCTAAAAAGAAGAGAAGCTGAGACTACTTCCGAAATCATTTTTTCAATTTTGACAATAATTGTATCAATAGGGTTTTCAAATTTTCTAAAAATTCTGCTATTTCTTTCTAACCACAAAATCTAAATCAAAATACTCAGTGAGATCAACCACAAAGCAAAGAAGATAGAATTTGTGAATAAGATAGGGCAGCTTTGAAAATCTTGAAGGAGAGAGTGATGAAGGGGACCTCACCAACACAATTTTGAAAGAAGCCAATACTAACTTTTGAAGAAAAGTGACAATTTAGTAGTAAGTGATCCACATTTTCCTCAACTTCTAAACAAAAAGGACATGAGAAAGAATTAGCAACACCAAGTCTAACTAACCTATCACTAGTAAGGATTCTATAATTCAATGCTAACCAAGCAAAAGCCCCTACTTTAGGCAGAGAAGGACCACTCTAACAAAGCTTATAAGGCCAATTAATAGCTGAAATAGAATCCTTACTAATGATACTTAGATAACCTTGCTTGACTGTATAACGACCAGACTTTGAGGGGACCCAAATGAGTTTATCCCTTCCTCCTGATATAAAAATTCTTCTCTCCTTCAAGATGTTCCTAAGAAAGACCTTCTTCTCTAAGGGAATGGGAAAGTCATCAAAAATTTTCCAAGCAACTTTATTAATAACCGAATTAGAATCAACCACAATATAATCTTTAACTTTTGTTCCCCAGACTTGGCACAAGAATAACTTAATTTCTTGAAGACCCTCTATATTTGACAATGGTTGGTAACTCTTCCAAGAATTGTCCCAAAAAAAGGGCTGAATTTCCATCCTAAATAACCCAAGACAAAATAGGGGAAATCACCTCTCTACATTTTAATAAAAAATTCTAAATCTGAGAACCCATCTTTGGATTAAAAATAGTAAAGATTCTTTCTGGAGAAGATGAGTCTAGATATTTTACTAGCATAATTTTTCCCCATTTAGAGTCTAGTTTTTAATATAAATTCCAAACCAATTTAGCTCCAAGAGCCTTATTATGAGCTTCAATGTTATGGATCTTAGTCCCACCATTTTGCTTCGGAATACAAATTTTGTCCCAGGAAATTAGAGGGATTTTTTTTCCATTCCACATGAACTTCCTCAAGATATTATCATGACAAGAAATGATAGTCTTGGGCACCATAAGCACTGAAAGCATATACACATGTACTACCGACAAGACTGATTTAATCATAAGGATTTTTCCAGCCAAAGTTAACCATTTACCTTTCCATGAGGAGATTTTGGATTTGATACTCTTAATTAGTTTATCCCAGAACATATTTTTAACTAATCTTAAAAAAAGAGGAATCCCCAAATATTTTGCAATCCTTTCTTGAACTAATGAAGACATTAAAAAGAAAAAGATTTTAGATTTCTCCTAATTAACTTTCTGGCCCAAAATTAAACAGTACCTAGAAATTACATCCTTCATATGTTTATCTTCTGACATCAAAGGTTGACCAAACAACAGAGTGCCATATGCAAATAAAGCATGAGTAATAGCAAAAGGAACTCTAGAAATTTTAATCCCCTTCTAGTTTCCCAAAGAATTCTTCCTCGAGATCAATCTGCTCAAACCTTCTGCCATTATTATAAAAAGGAAAGGGGACAAGGGATCACCTTGTCTTATCCCTTGAGAAGATTTGAAAAAATTAGATTGAGAACCATTAATCAAAACTAAAAAACTCAATATTAAGCAAAATGAAGTATTTCACCTAAATATTAAATTGGGAATTTAATGTTTAGGTGGGGTAGGTGAAGTTGAAATGTGAAGAGAAAGAAATAGAGGAAATAAGGACCAACAAGAAATATTAAATTCCTTTTCAAGTTTTCAAAAGTAAAACAAAATGCAAAAGAGAAGTGTAGTAAATATTTTAGGTGAATTCATTCACTTTTGGTGAACTCAAATTGAGAATGCATAGGAAAATGAAATCAAGAGTATATTAAACTCATTTTAATAATTTAAAGTGAAAATATAAAGTGTAAAGGCAAAGAAATAAAATAGGGAAGAAGAATGCCCATAAAATTGCAAGGTGAAACTGATTAATGCACAGGTGAATCCAAGAAAAGAAAACATTTCAAAAGTGAGAATCAAATGTCATGAAAATAAATATTTTTGGAAAGAAAGAATTTGTTGGTGAAATGTAAATAAATCAAAGGTGATATAAATATTATTTCCAAAACATAAAATCAAAGTGAGTGACTTTCACATGATAGGTAAAATGATTTCATGAAAGTGAATGCTTGAGAGGAAAAATATTAAAACTATCGTTTTAATATTTTAATCCTTCTATGGGAAAATATTATTTATTTCATTTTCTTTCACAATTTTTTCATGGAAAGAGCATTCATAGAAATATGAACAAGTTAACAAAAAACTATCAAATTAGGGAGGTAACTTTGTAGAAGTAAATGCTACAATAGACTAATAGATATTAGGATTCAAATTCCAAATTTCAAATCTGTTACTAGAGGAGATTATTCCCCTTGTTTTGTTCTTCTATTTCCCTCTTCTTTGTCCTCCCATATTCTTTAAATACCTTAGAGACAAAGTTACAAAAGGTTGAAACATTTTACAATAGGTTGTGCTATTGTGTTTCTCCTATCCTTGAGGGGAATTGTGTGTCACTAACTTGTTGTGCCTAGGATGTGTATTCTTCTACCTCTCCTCATTTACTGTATAATTCCAAGGGAGCCTTGTTGTATGTTCCAAGGGAGCTATGTTCATGTAAGAGTTAATTGATTAATTAAATTAATTAGAAGCAAGTTGTCATCTAAATGTTTCCATTTGGTCTCTGTTCATCCTTCACTATTATATGCATGTTTCTTTTTTCTTATTATTGTAAGTTTCAACATTTCCATCTTTTCCCCTTTTCTTGGTATTGATAGAGTTGGCTTAGAGTAGGAAAGGAACTAGCCCTTAATCTAGAGTTTGGGTTATTTTTCACTCATTGGGCTACAACCCTTTTCATTATTGGTGGTCATGCATGATGTATTATCTCCTTGAAACAATGGTCACCTACACTTCATGAACAATATGGTGCACATTCATAGCCTCATCATTGACTACTTGCTACCTTGCATCTCTTTACACTACATCTAGTGGATAGATGGGTGTGGGTCTAGCTTTATTCCACCACCTAGCATATGTTAGGGTCACCCCCATATTATCTTTTTCCATTACTAGAGATAGGTCATCATCTACCTCATCATTATTTTAGGGTAGTAGCTTTGTAAAAGATGGTCTCACTACCTTGCTAAACCTCAATCCAATCCTATGTGCCTTTCTATATAGTTTCAAGAATAAGAGCACATCTTATCTACCTAAATTGTAACGTTACATAAACATAATGGAATCAAACCATGATAAAATTAATGTTACCTCTCATCCATCAAGATCTCTACATGCATAGTAAGTTGGTATGTGCCCACCCAATTCTATATCTATGTGTAGGGGCACGAAATAATCATTGCCTCTAATAGCCTAACAAATATCTATCTCTAATAAAGGACATCTCCACACTGCCATGATCTCCATCCTACTCCATAACCATTGGTTTGATGATGCATCTAGTGATATGGACACTAGGAAACCCACTATTCATGTCTCTCTAATATGCTTAAAGGACCATGCCCACAATAGTGTACATGTCATGAGATTGTGCATCTCATCCTAGACATAGTGGGTTAGGGTATTGGTATAGGCAAGTGATAATTCTCTAGCCCTAGCTACAAATATGTTTTGATCCATCATCACTCTTGTTGGCACTTGTAAAGTTTTGCTCCCAAGAATGCCCTATTTTGTTCCAAAAATTCAAAAATCCCCATTTTAAGCCTTTACAATTGAGATCCCCTATTTAAATCAGATTTGAGATAAATTTTAGGAGTCTTTTCTCTCAAAAAATGACTAAGTATCAGTTCCCCAAGTCTTTCCCCTTTCTTACCTTAGAAAATTTGTTATTTTCTACCTTCTGTCAGCGAATCGACGAAATTCTGAACTAGCGAACTTGTTCGAAGGTTTGCCTTTTCCTTGACTCGCTGATAAGGTGAAAGGAGGTGGAAGTCAATACAAAAGGCATCAACAGGAAAATATAAAGGGTTGAAAAAAAGAAAAATTCTAGAGTAAAGGAAAAAGGCTTGGTTAATGAATGTCTTGTTTCGCAAACCCGTGAGTTCACCAACTAAGCAGTTAATCAATGTAAAGATTTAATGATAGAATGTTGTGAAACAAATAAAATTTTTCTAAGGCATAAAAGGAAGTGAAGGGCAAGAAATTATCGACAATGGATAGGGTTTTTGAACTTGAAGATTTGACGACTAAAGGTTTCGATTGATAATGGAATATTTGTCGATGAGGTGACAACTGGCTAGGAAAGGCGATAAGGCATAAAGAGTTTAAAAAAAGGAGAAATCACCGAAAAACTAAGAAAAGGTATGAAAGAAAGGCAAGTTCAAAAATTTTATAATTTTCTGATAAAGAAAATAAAGGGTGCATGAAGTGTGAAATTAGCTAAGTAAAGAATGGTTGTTGTTGGGGAAGCAGCAAAGTCCTAAACCTTCTAAAAGTTCAAAATTCTTAGAGTTTGCCAATAGGGAAAGATCACCAATGGGATAAGGCTGGAAAGGGTGAAGTCAAAGCAAAATGGTTCATGATAGTCATTTTTCACCGACAGAAGAGAAAAAGTAGGGGAAGTGGCAAGTTCAGAAAAGGGAATGCTTGTTGATAATGAGAAAAAAAATGACTAAGGCAAAGAGATTATCAACAAACCAGAGAAAAGATGAACTAGCCAAACATTTCAAGATTTTGAAAGATTGTTGATATGGAAATAAGAAAAGGAAAAGTAAGAAAGGTTTTGAAAAGATAGAATTCATCAACCAAATGGCAAGATAAGGCTAGCTTGAAAAAACCAAATTTTGCCAACTAAGGGATAAACATAAGAAGGAAGAAGATAGTTCAACAAAAGGTAAATTTGTTGATAAGGAGATAGAGCTCATTTTGAAAAGAGTAAATTTGCCAATGAAGAAGTGGTACATGAAAATCAAATTTTGCCAACCAAAGAAATAGTTTAGCAAAAGTGGAAGTTGTTGATAAAGAGACAAGATAGAGTGATAAGGTAGAAAGGTTCTCAAAATTTAGTTTCTATCGATAACAAAGCAACAAGGCCCATGGTTTGGGAAAGTTCAAATTTGCTGATAAGGGCAAAAAGGGGTAAGTCATTACAATTTTGAATGGTGCATTTTTGTCGATTTAATGCAAATAGGAAAAATATAAATTTTCTAAGGTAGATAAAAAGATTAGAAAAGGTATTATTGGTAAACTGGGGAAAAACCTAATTGTTCAAATTCATATTTTTGAAAGTTTTCTGACAAAGGAGCTATTAAGGCTTGGTTCAGAAAGGGAGAGATTCGCTGATAAGGAGAAAGTATGCACTTAGAATGACAAGACAAAAGTTTGGCAAAGTTGAAATTCATTGATGGAGTAGGAAATCAAGTGAGGCAGAAATGGAAGAAGTTTGAGGAAACGTAAATTTGTTGATAAGGCAAAAAATGGTGCTATGGATGGTAAAGAAAGATAGTGTCAAACAAAAAAGTTAGAAACTGAGGAGAGTTATTGATAAGAAAGAAATGATGAAGTTTTTAAAAATGGCAAGTGGTTGATAGAGAGTACCTGTTGAATACAATGAACACTGAGAGGGGGGGATGAATTAGTATTTTACAAAACCATTTATCTACTTCTTCTATTATCCATTTACCAATTTCAATTATGTGAAAGCAGATTAAACAAATGAACAGCAACCATAAAGACATAACACATGAACACCAATATTTTTATATGGAAAACCCAAAGAGGGAAAAACCATGGAGAGTGTTAGCTCTCAATATATTATTGTAGTAGAATACTGAAATACAAAAGGCTCACTACCTTATGGCTCATTGCCTGGAGCTCACCACTCAAGAAAAGGCTCACTACCAATTAGAAGAAGAAAGAAGAAGAAGGGTGGCTCACTACCAAGAATGAACTACTATGCTTGCATCTACATATGCATGGTGATAGTTCCAATCAAGCTCATAAATACTGACTCAGAACTCTTCATTTCAGTCTGCCCCTGTTTCTCTACTTTGCTCTTACATATGCTCAAGATCTCTCTTTGTTTGTTGTGGCCATTCTATCTTCACATATTTCACATTAATATGCATCACATCATACAATTTTCTACATCAAACACAAAAATCCATCCTCTATTTATATCAGCAACTAAATCTTTCTCATGATCAGGTTGGCAAGCAAACTGTGAAACATGTATACCAAGTATTATATCCTGTCAGCTTATTTTTATGTTAAATCTTCAATGCGGATCCAAACCATCATGTACACATCTTCATGTGTGTTGGATATATTCATACAATCACTTACATTTATCATCCAACTCATATTTCTTCTCTTCATAAGGAATTAACCATCCTGTCGGCTTGTTCCTTCATAACATATATATGATAGGTTCCTCTGTCACATCACAACTTATGCTACGGACTAAATGGGACTTCATGAATCATATTAAGAAATCATTATTGATCTCTTGAGATGTCTTCAACTCCATAGAATAAGATAAATTTGTATGCCAAAATGCGAACCTTTGACTTGATGCACGGTCACACTGGAACACAGTTAAACTAGATGTTGGTATTGGAGAGCCTGTAGAATAAGATCTGCTAGACTTCTAGAGCTACAACCTTGGATTCTGATAGTCATGACCTATCTCTAACATACTTCAGAACCGCAGAGCACAACATGCTAATGCAGAGGAATGCAGACCAATTTACTTAGCACTATTCACTATCTCTGTCTTACTTCTGCAGACCCAGACTTAGTCTTTTCATCAGATGACTTCTGAACAAAGTCATAACTTGATTATTGGAATGTAACATCAATAGATAATTGAGAACATCATACCTAAGCTACACCTTCATATCTTCACTTGCAAGGGAGCATTGATCCTTTTTCTACCTCATACCTGAACACTTCCAATACTTAGCCAATTTAGGGTTTCCAGACCAAAATGTTTGTACCTTATTATTGGATTAGGATTGTCTTCTAGAGTAATGCATCTTTGCCATTGTGATGAATGATCTTTACCTTTTTTTCATCAATTAAAACACTCAATTCTAATACATATCAGTGTCTCTTGCCAACAATCTCTCCCTTTGGCATTGATGGCAACACTTAGTGAAAAATGCTTTATTATCAAAACTACTCCCCCTTACTATATACACTTCTAATTTTATTTTCCCTTTGAGATGTTTATCCATTTTTCACTGATCTTCTTCTCCCCCTTTGACATCAATGGCAAAGGGTGTGTTCCAGACCCCAAAAATTTGTCAAGACTTAAAAAATTTTATGTACTCTGATGCATATTTACAAGTACAGTCTTCTACTTTATCTTACATATGCTAAAGACTATCACTAAAGATGTTCTTTATTTGAGCTATCTCAACATCTTAGCTCTTTTTAGCACCATCCAAAATTTGTATATGTCCACTAAGTAGAAAAAATAGAGTTTCTGCCTTTTACAAATCTGATGGAGTGGTAGTTTGTACAGCAAGCTGTGCTTCAGCTACAAGCTTGGTCATTGAATCTAGTTTAGGACTAATCAGTCTTCTCAATTGTCCCATTCTACTCTTTATTTGATACTTCTGATTTATTAGACCATTCAATTCATTGTGAATATTGATGACTTGAGCTTCTCTGTTACTGATTGATTCATTTACCAGATCAAAAGACTTAGAGATATTCAACAATTTTTCTTCCAATTCCTTAATCTTTTCTTCTATCTTCTCTGTAATTTTTGGCCATGATAGACAAAATTTATATACATCACTAGATTCTACAATAGCACTTTGAATACTCTGTATCCCATTATCTATCTAAAGCTTATCAAGAGCTATCAACTTTGTCAACTCATCTAACCTTTTCTCATTGAACTCTTGTCTAACTTTTGTTTCAGCAGATATTTCAAGAGCTTCAAAGTGTGTACTTATAGAGTGTATAAGTCCCTTGAGTTGACATGAAGCAGACAGAGAGGTATCCTTCCAGTATGTTGGCATCAGCTTCTCCAAGATGCTAGATGCTTCACCTATGAGTTCACTATCCTCAATGTGGGACATCAATATCTCTTTTCTTGAGTTGGCTTGAGCAACTTAAGCCAATTTGAGCATATGAATAGGAGACATTGTATCCAATTTTATTGGACCTTGGAATGACTCAGGTTCATCTAGAACTAGTTCCTCCTTTTCCAAGAATTCTTTTACTGCCTTTGTAGTGTCTCTTACTGCACCAGAGATATCATTTTTTTTCCTACTCCGAAGGATTAATGTCTATGGCCTTGTTCATGTCCTCCTTTTAATCTTCTATCAAATCCTTTTCAATCTAAAGTGATAGAGAGGAACTAGTTTGTGGAGTTGGTATTTCTTCTTCCTTAGTCTTCTCCTCAATAGTATTATCCACTATTTGATGTTTTAGAGAGGCAAAAAATTTCTTTTCTTTAGCTATTTGATCAACTTTGTCTGTCTCCTCTTCAATGTTGACTTCCAGAATAGATGTATTATACCAACATTATTGTCTTCATTGTCATATGTGGTGGGAAGATTGTATTTCTTCAGTGCTTCCAACACAATTTCCTCTATTTCTTTTACCACTTTGTTAATTTCACCCATCATTAATGAGTTCATCCTCATTTTGGTTGTGAACTTTTCTTTGGTTTCCTTAGAAATCAAGTCTTTTTCTTTTAGAGTAATTTCTGGACATAATCTTGTCAGTACATGTTGTCTTAGCTCAATATCCTTTGCCTTGGCAGTCTCTTTTCTAAGGGTCAAAATGTTAGCTAGACTTTCAGAGAGATCAGAGATGATCTCAATGAGGGCCCTGTTGAAGATGTTTAAGTATTTTACTGTGGCCTCTTCCAAGATTCTCTTATTCACATCATTGTATTCATCATAAAATTCAATCATGGGCTTCAAGTTCCCATCAATCGTGACAGATTCTAGTACATCTTGAAGAGATATTGTAGCCTTTTCAACATAAGGCTCTTCTACATTTTTCCTTTTGTTTGATTTGTCCTTTCCAGAGGACTTTCTTGTGACTTTGACTTCCTCAGCTTTCATCTTCTTTATCTCCTCATTTGATTTTGTTTCTTCTTCGTCCTTTCCACCCACACTAACATACAGTCTTTTTCCCTTCATTTTTTTCCTCTTTGCTTCTTTATTAGTGGATTTTCTTGGTGGTTGTTCCACACTTATTGATTTTGTGGGTCCGGAGATAGTTGCAGTGCTTTTTGGTATTTTCTGAGTTCTTTTAAATCTTTCTTGTTTTGTTTGGGACTTTTCCAAATCTCTAACCTATTCCTTTTCCCATTTTTCCTTTTCTGCTACTTTTTGCCTTGATTCTTTCAATTGTTCTCTAGTGATGCCATACTTTGCAGCAATCTCTTCCACTTCTTTCCTAACTTTTCTAGTAATTTTAGGTTTTATGAGTTCAACATGTAATTTTACAGTTATCTCTTCAATTGTCCCAAAACTTTCTTCCTTGGGATCACAAGGTTTGCTAAGTAGATGTTGAGCATAATTTTCTAATATTAAACCATCTACTTCATAGTCCATAGGCATTACCCATACAGTTCTAGGCTCCACAGCTTCCATCAAACATTCATCCTTGGTGACCATAAAATAGATGGTATCTTTGTATTTTTCTACAATTTTCTTTGGGATTCTCTCCCTTGAATGCATCCTACTTTGGAAGTTTTTGAAATACCCCCATAGTGCTACCTTTTGCTAATTAGAACTTCCAATGCTATTCAAGTGATTTCTAATTTGGAAAACAATTGGTTTGCTAGTTAACCAGAATAGATTGTTCATGTTGGGTAATTCTTTCAAGAAATAGAAGAATAGACAGATGATCAACACACCATACTTGAATGGATAGTTCTTGATTTCCTTTATCTTCTTCAAATTCTCCATTAATTGAATCCACAGTAGCTCATATAGGTCATAATTGACATTCTCTTTAATCATCAGATAGGTGGTGTAAATTGCAGTGTTAGAGATAGAGTTCTCCTGATTTGTGAAATAGACATTGTAACCTATCACCATGGAAGCAAATTTTATTGCATGATTTGTGATATCATTGATTGTTAGTGCCCTTTTGTCAAATTGTGCTCTGGTGACCTCTGTAACTATTTGGTTCTTCATGACTTTTAACATGGGCATGCTTACGGTATCATTTAACCCTGTTACTACCCTAATTGCTTCCTTTGTAATTTTGAAGGGTTGTCCCAACCACATGAATTCATCATGGATTTAGCTTAGTACATACCGTACCCATTCATCCTCCATAAACATAGGGAAATCCAAATATTGAATAAATTTCTTTTCCTTTAGGGCTTTGTATTCTTCTGTGAGATCATACTGGTCATTCCTTAGATGCTGGAGATACAAATCTGAAAAGCAAATGTCATTGTGCTCATCTAGGGAAACATGAATATATTCCCTAACATCCTCAACATAAAAAACTCCATGAGGAATGTCAGAAAACATACCCATCAGATTTACTTATGTTGCCTTGTAGGGGTGTTTCTTGAATTTAGGCCAAGGTCATTCAGTGATGTCTATGACTTGCGGAGTTGCCATTGTAGAATTTTAACAAATTCACAAATGGGGTTTTAATGAAAATACCTTGTTCCACTATGTTAGGGTTTCCTTTCTTCAGATTTCTCCAAATGCTTCAAGTCTTGGTTGTCGTTGCTCAAATTCTACTTCAATATCTCTGAACACTTGATAGCTTCAGGTGCAAAGTGATTTTGAGACTAAACTAGTTCCCTTTTATCTTCCACATGACTTAACCTAATTGTCATTAATGCTTGATCCAAAAAGCTATCTATCCCCCTTTTGATAGATACAGTCAATTAAAATTGCTCCGCAATATTTCTCATTAACTTATTCTCTTTTGGTTTTTCTTTCAGAGGTTTTATCTTGTCAGATTCCATCACATATCTCTGTGCTGGATTCCAGCACCAACTTTTTGGCTAGGAGATTTAGATTTTTAACACTGCTCCCCCTGAGCCAGAACTCTCAATTTACTTCTCGGAGGAAGTAGCTGCACCAGATGCTAGTGTGGATCCATCTTTAACCCCATTCACACCCTTTTTGATCTAGATCATACTCATCTCCTTCTTGGTTTCCATAGGATCAACTTTATTCTTTCCTTTAACATCTTTTTGCTCTATTTTCCTCTATTGTGTAGGATAATCTCTTTCCACATTTCTGTTTCTACAAAATCTAGCAATGTGTCTAAAATTGTTGCAATAGTAACAAACAACATTTCTCTGACCTTGATTTTTTCTGATATTTGAATTTGGCCTTGATTTGTATTGGTTAGCCATATGCCCAAATCTATTGCATGTAAAACATTTGCCATTGAAAGATTGACCATTCCTTGAATAGTTTGGCACATTTCTGCACTTATTTGCTTTATAACTAATCTTCTTGCAATTGAAACATTGACTAGAAAAAGATGGAGCATTTTGATTTATTCTACTTCTACACTGAGTAGCCCTATGACCATACTTATTGCATTTGAAACAATGACCATTGAAAGATGGGTAGCTTTGTGCATTTGGTTGCCTGACCAGAGGTCCTTTAGGTCTTCTTCTTTGATTCCTTACCAGATGATTTCTACCTCTTCCTTCTTTAGATCTATCTTGCCCTAAATTTGAACTTTCTCCCTTTTCAAATCCCAAACCTTTTTTATCATCTGGATACTTTTGATTGGCTAGCAACTCATCAAGTTTTGCAGAGCTTATTTTGAATTTTTCTTTGTAGCTGTTCATTGCTTCTAGATCAAAATTTAAGAACAGAACTTCTTTCCCTAATTTTTCACATTGTTCTAACTTGTCCTTCACAATTTGACTCAGACATTCCTCGCTCTTAGTCTTTTCTTCAATCACCCTAAGAAGACTCTTTGTGGATTCATTTGCTTGTCTTAGTTGCTCACATAATTCTTTCCTTCTTTCCTAAGATTTACTGATTTGTTCTTTTAATTTTAGAATGCAATCATCAACTTCTTTGATACTTTCCTCTAAACCCTTGATATCAGCCTTGGAGTTGTCAAGATCTTCTAGAGCTACTTCAAATTGTTCATTGTTGACATAAACATGATCACCAATCACAATGCTACCAAGATGACTTGTTTCAAGATAAGTGAGATACCCTTTTGCTGCCATGAGAACACCTTCCTAGATCTTCCTCAACTTGTTAAGCTTCTTCCAAGGAACCTCGCTCTAATACCAATTGTTGAATACAATGAACACTGAGAGGGGGGGTGAATCAGTGTTCTACAAAACCATTTATGCACTTGTTCTATTATCCATTTACCAAGTTCAATTATGTGAAAGAAGATTAAACAAATGAAGAGCAACCACAAAGACATAACACATGAACACCAAAATTTTTATGTGGAAAACCCAAAAAGGGAAAAAACATAGGAGAGTGTTAGCTCTTAATATATTATTGTAGCACAATACCAAAATACAAAAGGCTCACTGCCTAGAGCTCACTGCCAATTAGAAGAAGAAAGAAGAAGAAGGGTGGCTCACTTCCAAGAATGAACTACTATGATTGCATCTACATATGCATGGTGACAGTTCCAATCAAGCTCATAAATATTGACTCAGAACTCTTCATTTCAGTCTGCCCATGTTTCTCTACTCTGCTCTTACATATGATCAAGATCTCTCTTTGTTTTCTATGACCATTCTATCTTTATATATTTTGCATTCATATACATCACATCACACACTTTTCTACATCAAACATCAAAATCCATCCTCTATTTATATTTGCAACTAAATATTTCTCATGATCAGGTCAACAAGCAAACTGTGAAATGTGTATACCAAGTATTATATCCCGTCAGCTAGTTTTTATGTTAAATATTCAATGTGGATCCAAACCATCATGCACATGTCTCATGTGTGTTAGCTCTAGTCATACAAACACTTAAATTTATCATCCAACTCATATTTCTTCTCCTCATAAGGAATTAACCATCCTGTCAGCTTGTACCTTCATAACATATATGATAGGTTCCTCTATCACATCACAACTTATGTTGCAGACCAAATGGAACTTCATGAATCATATTCAGAAATGATTATTGATCTCTTGACATGTCTTCAACTCCACAAAATAAGATAAATCTGTATTCCAAAATGCAGACCTTTGACTTGATGCACTATCACACTAGAACACAGTCAAACTAGATGTAAATATTGGAGAGCTTGCAGAATAAGATCTGCTAGACTTCCAGAGCTACAACCTTGGATTTTGATAGTCATGACCTATCTTTAACTTACTTCAAAACCATGGAATACAACATGCTAATGTGAAGGAATGTGGACCAATTTACTCAACATTATTCACTATCTCTATCTTACTTCTGCATACCTGAACTTAGTCTTTTCATCAGATGACTTCCAGAGAAAGTCATGACTTGATTATTTGAATGTAACATCAATAGATAAATGAGAACATCATACCTTAGATGCATCTTCATATCTTCACTTGCAGAGGAGTACTGATCTTTTTTTTTGTCTCATACCTGAACACTTCCAATACTTAGCCAATTTAGGGTTTTCAAACCAAAATGCTTGTACCTTATTATCAGATTAGGATTGTCTTCTAGAGTAATGTGTCTTTGCCATTGTGATGAATGATATTTTCCTTGTTTCCATCAATGACAACACTCAAGTCTAATACATATCACTGTCTCTTGCCAACAATGCCCAACACGCACAGGGTATAGTTACAGTCAGATGGCTCAAAACTAAAAATTTGGACAACACATTGGGAGTGTTGTAATTGCTTTAAAATGGTAATTCCCTAAAAGTATGCTATGATTATAGGACTATTCAAGCTGATTTGTAGTAAGAATTTAATGAGTCTATGAAATAGTGCCATGTAGGTGGTTGACACAGTGAAATTCTTCAATGCATAGATACATGAAGAGGACAAAGTAGATAAGTCAAATGTTACAGATGATAGGGAAAGGATTAGAACCTTCCCTCTTTATTTCTCTTTATTTCTCTAAGTATAGTAGGGGTGCAAGCAATCCTCTATCATTTTTTAGAATTAACAGAGCATGGGCAAGCTTCCATTGTGCAAATCTTCTTACAAACTTGGAACTAAAACTAATGTAGCATGGGTGTAGTCCTTGACAGGGTGCAATGCCTGGGAGAGTGAAATGAATTGAATGCTATATATCCATGTTTTTGAGATGTAATAGGGTTTGGTCAATTGGGAAATTTCTCAGTAGGGTTGTGATCTCCAAAAGGCATATTAGGAAAGGATATTTTGTAGTCTCTGTTTAACATGAAATAGTCATGAAATGTATGCAATAGAAATTGCAAATATTTGTATCAGATTACTATTTTTCTCCATTGTTGTAGGTGTTTTTCTTAGCAAACCATAATCATAGTTATAGTTTACTCTTGCTACATTTAGTGGTATGAATGTAAGCTTTGATTTGAATGAAAGTGATAGTTCTTAATCCATTTTTAATCTTTATAAATGGTCATTTAAATATTGCATAGGGAAGAACATGGTATGGTGTTGGAATGGTGTTGGAATATTGAGTATTCTCGATAATTTGGTATTGATTCTCATTGCATTTGATTTATCATATAGGTAGTTATACACTTATATGTGGTTGTTTTTCCTCTGTTGAATTAAAGACTTTGCAGCCCAGTGGACAGGCACTAGTCTGAGTAGTTCTAGATCACCCAATAATCAAAGAAAAACACTTAGTATTAGTTTAATGCATCCTAACTATGTAGGATTGACTTTATTAGCTATATAGGGGTCTTATAACAACTAGCTATTCTTAGTTTAGTGACAAATTTGTGGCTGAGAAAGTGATTTGAGTTTGGTTGTTCAAATATTTTTAGTTGTTCATCTGGTTTTGATGTTAATACCTACTTAGGTATACCCCTTTGGAATATCCCTCCAGAGTTTAAGTTGAGCTCAAAGAGCAGAAGAGTCTATCAACTCCTGCAGTTGGCCAAAATCACCCATAACTTGTTGATAAACCTCTTTCTATCACCCTGATGACAATCCATGGCCTTGGTGATTTAGATAAGTTTTAGAGTTTTGTGTTGTAGTAATTTTGGGAACCAACATTTTGGCACCATTGTCGGGGATTCTAGATTTTTTTTTGGTTGTTGAAATATTGAAATACAGTGTTTGCTCAAGTTTTTTCTTCCTAGCAAGGGAAGTGGTGACTCTACATTCTAATAACCTAGAATTAATTTCAGCTTGAAAAAAGTTTCATTATGGATAGAGGAAGAAACTAGGAGCAGGGCCTGAATGTGAGGAATCCTCTAGTAATGTAGGAAATAGGATGAGTAGATACAAGGTAAGAAGACCCAATGTGGTACCTACAAGGAATGCCTAAGACAACATATTTGTTGACCTCAGAAGCCAGTACAACTATACTTCTGAGGACTCTGCAGATAACATGCTTAGAACAAATAGAAGAACAAATAGAGATGAGTATGATGTTAGAAGAAATGAGAATTTGTTATTGGTAGAGGAAGTAGGGATAGATCTCATGATCCATATTTGAGGTCATTTGGGAATACCAGTGAGAATGAAGAAATGCATTAGAATACACAATATCCTAATTCCACCACTAGATCAATTGGAGGTTAGTATGACAATATCCCTAATGTGGGTGATCAACAACACTAGCCTAATGATGAGGAAAGACAAAGAAGAATTCAAGATGAGCTATAATTGATTGATCATCTCAAAAATAGATAAAGGGAAGTGTAGGCCTTGCTTGATCAACAACAATCTCAACTTACCCAGTAGGACCAACAAAACTAGAATGCACAATAGCATGGCCTAAATCATAATGCAAATAAGAAATGTACACCTCCACACCATTACAATCAGTAAAATAATCAGAGACAACACCACCAACACCAAATGGAAAAGCAAGGCGTGGATCAAGCCCCTACTCAAAATATCAACCTTCCACCATAGCAAAATCAAGCTAACCAACAACATGACAACATTCAGAATGTTGGGCATGCACAATGAAGATAAGTACAGAGGTTTATTGCACAAATGCAACTGCTAGGAGCTGAGAGGTATAAACAACTTGATTTCTTTGGAATACTCGACTTTCCTAATCCAATTCCAACTAAGATTAGGGGGAAGATTCCTAGGTTTCAAGGTAACAATGTTGTTATAGGTGAGGAACATCTTAGACATTTCATTAATGTCACTGATGAGTATGAAATTGAGGATGAAGATGTTATGATGAAATTCTTTATACATTCATTTGAAGAGAGTGCTAAAAAATGGTATAAATCTCTCCTTGATAATAGTATTGATTCTTGGGAGGAGTTCATAAGAGTGTTTAGATTGCAATATGGGGATAGGATTGACCCCAAGTTTTCCATCCATGAACTCAAAGCCATCAAAAAGGTCATCAATGAAATAGTAGCTGACTTTAATAGCTACTTCATCATGACAATGAGAAAGGTACCTCTTCGTATGAGACCCAATGAATCTATGTGCTTGGTTTTATATTATGGTGCTTTTGATTCAAAAATAGGTTATTGTTTGAGGGAAAAGAGTCCACAAACATTAAGAGAGGCATATGCTACAACCATAAACATAGAAAGTAATATGAGAGCTTTAGGGAAGCATATCAAAAGGTCTGAAATCAAATTGTCCCAGCCAGGTAAGCCAGCTTTCAACATGTTGGTGTTCATAGTTGATTGTCTACATTTCCCTAAAAAGTAGCCATCTTTTATCCACATGATCCTCAAGTCAGTGGCCAACAATCAGGAGACTGACTCTCTATCTCCTCTACACTTCAGGCTTTGTAGGACCTAGGGGGTATTGCCTTATCCAACACCCATATAATGAACCTTGACTTCAACTGGGTATTGACACAAAAGTAGATATGTTTTCTATTGTGCAGACCAAAATTGTATGATGATTATAAAGTGGCTAGCTTTGGGCATGTATTCATTTATAGGTTAGAGAACATGGTATCTAAAATCCTACTCCTAAAATCCTAAAGTTCAATATTATGAATTGATTTTTTTTATGTATTTGGCCGCTAGGTTAAGGTTTGATTCATAAACTTAATCCAAACATTTGACCGGTGCCTATCTTAGGGTATGGAGTCAACTTTCAACATGCAAATGATTTTCCTTAACCCAGACAAACATAGATTTTAGGGGTCTATTTAGTTCCTACCTTGCAGAGAACTCCCAAGATTGAGTATTCCTATTAACTCTACTTATAAATATCCCTTTATTAGAAATCCCTCTCCATATTTGACTTAAAATATTTAGTTTGCTCTTTAAATAGAAGTAAGAAATCAAATATGCAATACAACAAATGTGCATTCAAGAACTTAGATAATCCTTGCCTACTTAGTTCAAAACAAGATTACAGATAACAATGGAGATATTAAATAGAAACACATGCTTATAGAATTATTCATATAATTCAATCTAAAATTGATGAATAGCTTAGGAGAAATATATTCAAACACATTAAACATAAACTCACAACACCATAGATAGGGCAACCAATCAAAATTTGTCTTGTATTCACTCCTCAAAATTTCAATCATTCAACAACCTAACAAAGTGAGTCCACCAATTCTTTTATAGACCAAGAACGTGGTACTCAGCATTTAATATTTTGTGTTAGTTACTTGAGTTTTTATTACAAAGCATAGCTCATAGGCATTGGGGCATTAATTACATAATACATAGAGAAAAGACAGAAAATAATTTCTTAGAAGAAGTACAATTGACTTGAGAAGCTCAGCCACATATATGAAGAGGAGAAGTTAGTTGCTCATTCATCTCAAGCACATTTACCCATACTTCTCTATCTAGGTTGCATATGACTTCTCTGATGGCCACTAGAAAGAAATCAACTTTGATATTTTCTCATTATGCGCTGTGTACCTTGCATCCATCAGAATCTTCACTTCCTTATAGAAAAACTCAAAATTTATTTCAAGCACATGTAATTTGTCCAAAGTTTAGATCAAAATCTTTAGGCTAGGATCTCCATCAGTACAATAGGTAGATATTAGCTGGCTGGCAATGCTTACAAAGTCAGCTTTCCACTTTTCAAGGCCCTTTACTTGTCCATAACCTTCCAATATGCTTGGCATTATTTTCTTATCTATCCTTTCAATAAACTCTTTCTCACCCAATACCTTGTTTAGCTTTAATTAGAAAGCTACGACCTCCTCAATTATTAGCAACATGTCAAGTGTCAACTTCATCTCTAGTAGCACCTCTACATCCAACCTTGAACATCTATGAAGGTCCCTTACCTCACCAATCCTTGGCAACCACACTCTATTCATGACCTTGGATTTTCTTTGTCTTGCTCATGCTTATCAACGGTAGTCCTCAGACTTGAATATGATCTCCATGTTTCATCCATCCTTTCCAGAATCTTGGTCACTCTATGGTTTATCAAGTTTGTGACCATCTCCCTAACTGAATTTTTCTTCTCCTCTTTCAATCTTTTGACTTCTTCACTAAGGGGAGGCCACGTGTCACCATATCGTGACCACGTAGAGGATCTTTATCTCTAATAGGATTCCCTTGTGCACTTGTGCTATCGTCAGATCTAAACCTCCCTACAGATTACTTCTTACCTCAACACTTGGAAACCCCCAGTTCCTTGATTTAGGATCTTTGATTAAGGGGTTGTAAACCTAAATTCCTTGATAGATGTCACCTTGTCGCAACCCCATAGAGGGGTGATGACGTCACTTTAAATGCTCTGTGATGCTACAAAATACTATTACATGGCACTTTATAACCCTTACGAAGACTTAAGACATAAACTTAATATTTTCAAGGGCTACAAAGGGTAAAGGTCAGACTTGGGGCTGGTCATGTCACGATCTTAAAGGCTTCAAGTTATAACTCAAATGACTGGGAACTTGCAGCAAGTGGTCAACACAAAATTAAAAGATAAAGCACAAGGTGAGCCATGGGATTAGAGACTCAGGGCTTAGACTTGCAATTTCTAAGGCTTAAAACCCTAAACCTACATAGGTACCACCACTGGCTCCAACTGGAGATGTGCAAGCGTTAGATCGTAGTAAGAACCATTAGACTCTGGGAGAAGACCAAACCAAGACCAAAAGGAATGGACTATAAAAAAATATACAATATTTACAACATATTTTATAGTGTGCATAGAGAACAACCTACTTATGAACAATAGGGTTTCCTAAATTGTCCGTGCACTTGCAACTCCTAAAATTCACCATCAAGTGCTTGGAGAAAATAAGAATCTTCTCCATGTGTGTTGTATATCAGATAAGGGCCAATCCATAATGGTTCAAACATACCATGTTTACCCTTATCCTGATTCCTGGTGTTCTAGACAAGAACCAATTCATTCATCTGAAATTTTCTCTCTAAAGCCCTCTTATCAAACAAATATTTCACTTTCTATTTTTTCTTCAAATTGGTCTTCTATGCTTCTCTCCTAGCCTCATCTAATGTAATCAATTGATTCACTCTCTCAACCATTGGATCTTCCATTTCCTCATTGCTTTCCTGTATAAATTTGTACACTCGTAGAAGATTATTCATTGGTAACTTGGCCTCTACACAATATACTAGCTCAAAAGGAGATTTACCAATTACCTTTTTTACTATTACCCTATCAGCCCATAGTGCTAACCTTAATTTAGAGTCCCATGCTCTTTTGTTCTTATCAATTATCCTCTTAATTATCTTCATGAGACTTTTATTACTAGATTCTTCTTGACCATTTCCATGAGATAAACTAATTCCATATCTGCTGTAGAAATCTACAAACTCACCAGACTTGAAGCACATTGCATTGTCTATAACTAATTTTGTTGGTACTCCAAACCTGATTATTATATGCTCTAAGATAAAGTCAAGCACAACCTTACTTGTGGCTTTCTTAGTTGGAATGGCCTCAATCCATTTAGTGAAATAATATGTAGCAACCAATATCCAACTATGACCTCTGCTTGACTTTTCTGCTATTTCTCCTATAAAATCTATTCCCCATTGCTAGAATGGAGCCTCCATTATTATAGTCTTAAGAGGTAATGCACCCTCATACTTAATTTTTCTAGAAAACCTTTGGCAAGAATCACATTTCCTCACCATTTTGTGTGCATCAGAGAAAAGTGTTGGCCACCAATAGCCTGCACTGAGGATCTTATGATCAATAGTTTTAGCTATATAATGTCCCCCACACACCCCTTCATGCATGTCAATCAAAATCTTCATGGCCCAATCTTCATCCACACACTTGAGCAACACACCATCAAGGTTTTTCCAATATAGTTCACCTTGAACAATAACATATTTGAATTCTTGTAGTTTCAGTGTTCTCCTTTGATTGTCACTCAAATGAGCCAGGCAATTCAAATTCTGCAAATAATACACAATGTATTTGTACCATTCTGACTTTGGTATAGTGCAAATCAAATCTTGAGCTACATTTACTTGACTTGCCTCCAAGTTTGATTATATCATCAATTTAGCCAGACATTGTCCCCTTACCAATTTAGTCATTTGAATCTCAATATTAAACTCTTGGAATTTGTTTAACCATCTACATCATATTCTAGTTACTTCCTGTTGAGTTAATATGTCTTTAATTGTTCCATGAGGCACATATGCTATAATTTGGGCTCCAATCAAATAAGGCTTGAAGTTCTTAACTACCCTAACTAGAGCATAAGCCTACTTCTCCATTATATCATATTTTAGCTCTGCTGCTTGCAAAGATTTGCTGAAGAAAGTAATTGGTTGTTCAAATCCATCATCATTCTTCTGTAATAAGCATGCAACAATTGTATGGAATGAAGCAAATGAAAATAATTGAAAATGCTTAGAAAAATTAGGAGATTTTAAGACAACAGTCTTAATAGCCTCTTTAATGCTCTAAAATGATTGGATTACCCCATTTCCCCATGTTATAGATTCACCCTTTTTCAACATCTTGGATATAGCTTTGGTGATCTCTGCAAAATTTGGAATAAATCTTATAGAAAAGTTAATTTGCCCAAAAAATGATTGGATGCCTTTTACTGTCTTGGGTATTTGGATTTTGTCAATTGCTACAACCCTCTCTAGGTTAATCCTAACTCCATCTTTAAACACTATATGCCCCAAGAGCTTTCCCTCAATTACTCCAAAAGCACATTTCTTAGGGTTCAGGGAGATGCCATATTCTAATGCTCTAATGGAAATCTACTCTAAATGCATACAATGTTGTTCTTCTTTCTTTGAATAAGCAGTCAAGTCATCTTGATACACTACTAAGATAGAATCAACTAATCTTGCAAAAGCCACATCCATTGCTCTTTGAAAAGTAGTACCTACATTTGTTAATCCAAATGGCACTCTCACATATACATAAGTTCCCCATGGAGTTGTGAAGGTAATTTTATATTGTTCTAGTTCTCTTACCTTCACCTGATTATATCGTGAGAATCCATCCATCATGGACAAGCGCTCACACCCTAGAACCTTCTGCAACATAGCTTCCATGTTAGGCAATGGGTAATTATCCTTCAAAGAAGATACATTCTTTTTTCTAGCAAGGACAAGATTTGATACCCAAGTAGAATGTCTTATGGGTTTAATAATTCTAGCATCCCTAAGCTCCATAATCTCTTCTAGCATTTTTGGAGCTAAGGTAGGATTAATAGGCCTTTGCCTCTATCTAAATGGTTTAGCTCCAGGCTTCATGGGGATTTCATGCTGAAATAAATCTTCTCTATAGGCTTTTAGGTCCTCATATGACCAGGCAAAGACATGTTTGTACTTTCTTAGTAAGGCTATTAACATTTCTCTGATGTGTGGTTTCAAGTACTTACTTATGTAAACTTTCTTTGGGGCATTGTGTGTACCCAAATTTATCTCTTCCAAATCTTCCATGTGAGGGGAAGAGGTCTTAGCAACCAACTGATCTTTGTTATCAAATACTCTTTCTAAAGCCACTAACCCTCTTGGAATTTTATTGGTCTTGAGTTGTATCACTTCTTTTCTAAAAAGAGTTTCTTTCCCATCCACTACCTCCACAAAGTTCTATATGTCTGTCTCCCGATTCTCATACTCATCAATACAATGCAGAAACTTTATCAGATCTTTGTCATCCTCAAAAACCTACCAACTACATATGTTGTCTAGTAATGTTGGTCTAAAATTAATCTCAACATTTGTGATATCAGACAATGTAATATCATCTCGCCTAGTAGCCACATTAGCCAAGAAATCTTCCATAACATTCTTTGATCTCTCTATCCAATTTATTGAAAATGCATCAAATAACTCAATAGTATCCCAAACTGAATGTTTATATTGTTTCAACCTTTTATTCTTTGAAGCATATTTATCTCTTACTTGAGAAATTATTAATTCTAAATCTCCAAGTACCCTCAATGATCAGTCCTAGCAATAGGGCTTCATATTGTGCAATATTATTTGTCCAAGAAAACTTCAATAGAAAGGAGAATTTAAGGATCTTACTAGTAGGAGACAAAAACACCACTCCTGCACCAGAACCTTCTTTTGAACAAGCACCATCAAAGTACATGGTCCATAATCCTTTATGATCCTTTTGTCTTTCAAGCTCTTCATCAATAGGTTCCTTCTTCTCTACATCCTGATCACATGATACAATCCTAAAATTCTCACAATCAATGTCCACAAAACAAATCTGATCTTCTGGTTCTTGATCCTCAACTGTATCTGGTGCTCTTTCCTCCCTAATCAATTTGACATCCTTGCCTTTCATGGGAATCATAGCATGTGACAAATCTAACTGTATACTTCCTTCAATTAGTGTCACCCACCAATAGCATGCCATATTGTGGCTTGATATCAACTATTGTTACATTCATTGTGTAGGTTTTTTCTGGATAGGTTACCAGCATGAAGTCCACATTCTTCATAATCCATATAACTAGCACTTCCCTAGCATCCATAACATAACACTTTCCACACACCTTATCTATATTCAATCCAATCTACTGCATAATAGCCAAGGGCATGATGTTTGTTGAAGCACCTGAATCTAGCATACAATTCCTAATCACTTTCGCATTAATAATAAGGGATACATAGAATGGTTCTATCTGTGATAGGAATTTTATTACTATTGTTCCTAAGTAAACTTCAAGAACTTCCTCCTCATCTGTACCTATCTCATGAATATTGTTATGGTCCTTAGCTATGTGAGTTGTTTGATTGGACACTCCTAAAATCAAGGTCAATGCCTTATTTCTATACTCCTCAATTTTCATCATTTCCATCAATGGGACTGAGACTTTCAACTATGATAAAGCTTGAGTTATATCAAATGGGGCATAATTTTGTATAACAGTCATAGCTTGTCCCAAGTTTTTACTCTTCTCATGAGTTTGTCCTGTTTTAACTCGTGTGGCTTTCTGACTGTCATCCATGACATGCAAACCTTTAGCTTTCTCCTCATTCTGAGAAACCTTATTTTCTAAACTTTTAGTATTTTGACTCAATTTTTCTTTGGGATCTCTTTTACTATTATTACCCTACTTTTTCTATGATTCAATCTCCTTCTATTTATGCTGAGGTTGCTTTACAAAGATACTTCCTGGCTGGCCTGAGTCAAGGTCTACTTGAGCCTTACTTCTGAGATTATAGTTACTCTTGACCTAGGCTACTGTAGTAGCTGTAAGAGTTCTAATTTCCTTATCAGAAGGTCTTTCTAAATTAACTAAAGGAATATGTAAGTCTTGGACATAAATTTGACGCTCTTCATTGTCCTCATCAGAGAAAACTTGTTGGCAGATTTGATCCTTATAACACCTTTTTTCATTCACATATGTATCTGTATCTGCCTCACCAGAAGAGGAATAATCTCCATTTGTAAAAAGCATGTTAACACTATCATCTTCAACATAATGAGGTTCATTACATTCATTGCAAGCATTAGCATCATTATAGAAGGATTGAGCAATCATGCACTAAGATTGTGAGTGAGGCATTTGGCACACTATACACCATGGAGTATCTTGCACAATATTAATAGTCTTCTTCAAGGGTCAAGAGTTTCTTTAGTATTTTTTGATCTTTGTTCAGTTTTATTATTTAGGATAGGCTTTCCATTGTACCAATTTATGTTGTATGGCATATCATGTAGCCGGGGTCTCTTTTCTTTGCTCTAATAACTTTACTTCTTAGGACCAAGTCCCTTCTCATTTTTAGCAAGTTTATAATTGTTTAGGGTAAAATTAGGATAGGGTTTGATTTAATGGTTTATGTGTATCCTCCTTTCCCCCTAAAGCATTCAAGGACCTTAGGTCGAGTAAGATGCTACTATCAGGCCCTTGGTCACTTAGAATGTTGAGAAAATTGGATTTGTGTGATTTGATTGCTTGATTATTCCCAATTATGCTCAAAAACCCTAATTATGCAAATTTGGAAGCAAACAGATAAATCACAGAAAATGCTCATAGAAAGAGATGCTAAATGATAATCAAATGCATACCAAATTTTGAAGTTCAGGAAGCAAAACAGTCAGGGACTAATGAGTGGGTGCCCTAGTATAGTGCCACCATATTCTTCAGGATCTAAAAACCTTATCTGCAACATGTTCCTGTTGTCCCAGAGATTTTCCTGTTACAGGATCCAGAGGACTAATGAGCAGGTCCCCAAGTCTAGGTCCCTATTTTCTCTTTAGATCTACAATTCTGATAGTCTACAATGCTCTCCTGCAACTCCACTTTTTCTGCTCCTACAACCTGTAACCTACAATCACATGAAAATGGGTTGGGGGTTGTGGTGTTTAGAGGCTTGCCTCAGTTAAGCCCCGGAGAGACATTCAAGTCTTTTGAACACCGTTGTCAGAGAAAGAGCATGTATCCCTATAGGATAGAGGCAAAATCCAAATGATAAATGATCGTAAACACAATTGATATCACCTTGTAGTGAAGATTTCATGGAAGGAAGATGCTCTTCATGCCATGAGGAGATGGCTACCAAATCTGCAAATACAAACATAATAACAACATAAAGTCTATTCTACTACACACAATGAAAGCCTTGAATCACTTCTACACAAGCTCTTGAATCAAAATTGCCATCTAGTTTACAAATGAATGCCTAAACATGCTTATATATGTAACTACAAACATTCCTGCCAAGAATTTTGTAATTGAAACTTACCATGTCAGCATAGGACCTAAATAATGGTCACAAACTGACACTTAAAAATTGGGCTTGGCCTAAAATTGGGCTTGGCCTAAAATAGGGCAAGACTAGGGCACGAGCACCCAAGTCCACCCCCTTATTTCAGGCAAGATTTGGCACAAGTGCATCCCCTGAGTCCAAATTGTCATGGAACTTCAGGGTTTTCCCATCAGGAAGTCAGATTATCATGAAAAATACTCTAAATGCATAAATAGGACCTGGGAGCTAAACCTTAAGAGGGAAAAGCTCCCAAGGGGACATTTTTTGATGTAATATTTAGCCCCCAGTTTAGTGTATGTATAAACACAAGGCCAATACATGAATTAAATTACAGTCAACAAACACAACAAACATGCCAAGCATGGAAAAGACATGCCAATCACAGAGAAGACAATAACAGGCATGCAAAACATGAAGAAGATAGTTACAGTCACGTAGAACATGGAGAATACAACATTGAAGATAGAAAATGTAGAGAAGACAGGGATGATTTTCTTTTCTTCTTCTTTTCATATATGAAATGCAGATGCAAGTATAGGAAAGTAAACACACCACCCATAATGTAGGAGGAACTCATCGCCATCGATCTTTAAACTACACATGGGGAAACACACACGTAATACACATAAAAAAACAAGCATGCCATACAAATCTGAAAGCATAGGAGGGACTCATTGCCACTAGTCTTTAAACTATGCTTGGGAACAAACATGCAATACACACACACTTGGAAGACACAGAGAAAACATGATAGAGAAGTGATGGAGTGTTCCTATTTCTAGGTTCAACACCATCTTAGGCACATTATAGGCACACACCGATGATTGGGCTTTGCCACAACAATTGTCGAAGACACGCTTAAGGGTTGAGTTAGTCATAAAACCACTCCCTGCCTCGCGATGAGGACTTTTGAAAATGACAGGATATGCACTCTCCATGAGAAATACACCATCCCCGCCTCTGTAGAGGGCTTAAGATAGAAAAGGGATGTGATATCCCTACCTTGCGATGAGGGCTTAAATGATAGATTTCAAACAAATCTCAGAGTGTAGGATGGACTCATCACCACCAGTCTTTAAGACTGCACTTAAGAACAAGCACATTGCTAACATCTACAATAGACAACTTACCTTATATATGCCACCACCTTAAGGTGGTTGATATCAGGTACCGATATCAAGCACATTAAGGTAGGAAGAAAACACACAAGAGAACATAGACTCTCATTAAGCCCATGCCCCTCAGAGGTGACATGTACTTTATGATTGCCAAATGTTCCCATAGACACATCCCTGCAAGAAACATGTTAGTGTCTACAAAATCATGATAAACAACAACATCAATGCATATGATCAATCACATAAAGAGCTAATGTTATACTATGAATGTGGAGATTGAGGATAATCATGGGGCTATATCATGAAAATCTCAGAACTGAGTGTCACCAAAGCAAGATTTAAAGACATAAAGTGTATGGAACAACAGTATTGTTAAGGTTTACAAGTATGATAAGACACCATCAAGATCACTACGTAGAAAGCACAGAGTGCTTCTACTAGCCAAGCGTCAGATAATACATTACAACCCCATCATCATGTTAGGAACTAAGTCCAATTTTTGATTTCTCACTAAAAGGATGCTGGGTCTGCATTAGTATAAATGTTTTTCGTCATCTGCCCGCTAGATAGAAACACTAGAGGAAGGGAAACAATAAATAAGAGAGGAGAAACAAGTGCCTTAGGGACAGTCATGTAGGAAGGTGCCCCCAAGTCACCAACCGCAACGCTATGTCCGTAAGACACAACACACAACCATGAAAATAGAGAGGCAATATAGAACAATGATGATACGAATAGAAGAAGGTTACAATAGGGGCAGTCTCCTAGTATCCTAGAGCTTACAAGAGAATCAAGGGTCATCTTAGGAGGCCTAAACAACACATAACAAATCACAGGGGAAACACATTACGAAAGATAAATGGTTAGAGATACTTACCTGGTAGGGTCTTCAAACTAACTGTTGTCATTAAGCAAATCATCATCATCTTCCCAATCCCAAATGTTAGAGAAAAGTGGGACATAAGGTATTGTTTAGGTGAAAATTTGGATTTGTTAATGTTTAGCATTTTGATGTTTAAATCTTCCTCTCCACTTTACATTCAAGGACCTAGGGTCAAGTGGCGAGCACTATCATACCCTAGATTGCTGTGAGATGTAGGGAAACTTGGATTAGGGAAATTAATTATCAATTTCTCTTCTCTTATGCTCAATTGACCATTAAAACTCTAATTATGCAAATACGACAATAAATTGATGAATAACAAAAAATGAGCTTGTAGATGGAAGTAAAATACCAAATCAAAGAATACCTATTTTCAAGGTTCTGAGGTGGAATAGTCAGGGACATTGGAGCAGGCACCCAAATCCAAGGTACCAATTTCTTTGTGGGATCCTGACCTCCTTCTGACACTGATCAGCCCTGTAACTTTTATTTCTAGGAACTCAGCTGTGGGGGACACTAGAGCGAGCGCCCATGTCTTGGAAATGCTCTGGTGTCCTACTTCTCTTTAGATCCCAAATCCTTCATGTCTACTATTCCTTCCTGCAACTTCACTTCTCTCAAATATGACACCTGTAACCTACAATCACAAGACTTGGTTTGGGGGTTGTGGTGTTTAGAGGCTTGCCTCATTCAAGCCTTGGAGGACACTTAAGTCTCCAAACATCATTGTCAGATAAAGAGTGTGTGGCCTTGTGAGGCAGAGGCAAAAACCAAAGGAATTGATAATGAAATCACAATATAATGTCACCTTGTAGTGAAGCTCTCATAGGAGGAAGATTCTCTTCATTCCATGAGGAAATTGATGCTCAAATCTACAAACAAACACATAAACTACATAAGTTTTCTCTTGCAACACAATGAAAGCCTTGAATCACCTTGAGAACATAATAGCTTGCTAGTAATCATCTAATAATGCTCTAGTTTACAAATAAATGCCTAAACATGATTTTATATGCAACTACAAACACTCCTACCAAGATTTTCGTAATTCAAACTTACCATGTCGGCAAAGGACCTAAATAATGGTCATAAACTAACACCTAGAAATTAGGGCTGCCCCAAAATAGGGTAGGACTAGGGCATGGGTGCCCAAGTCCTCCCGCCTATTTTGGTCAGGGTATAGCTCAAGGGTCCTCCTAGGTCCCATTTGTCATGTTACCTAGGGCTCATTCCATCGGGATGCCAAATTATGAACTAGGATGTCCTAACTACATGCAAAAGACCCAGGAGCTAAACCTTATGAGGGAAAAGCCCCCAAGGGGACATTTTTTGACATTACATTTAGCCCCCATTTTAATGTATGTATAAATGCAAGGCCAATACATGCATTAAAGTAAGGTCACAAACACAACAAACACATCAAGCAAAGAGAAGACATGCCAATCACATAGAAAACAATAACAGGCATGCAAAACACAGAGAAGACAATTACAGTCACACAGAACATAGAGAATATAGTCAATGCATAGAAGACACATTAATGCATGGAAGACAAAAATGATATCTTTTCTTTTCTTTTTCTTATATATATGAAATATAGATGCAAGTACTGGAAAGTAAAGAAACCTCTCATAATATAGGATGCACTCATCGAGTAAGTCTTTAGACTATATATATGGAGCAACACACATGCAAGACATGTAAAACATCCCAAAATTTAGGATACATTCATCAAGCAAGTCTTTAGAATGTATATGGGGTAACAAACACGCCACACAAAACAAGCACACCAAACACACACACTTGAAGACACGGAGAAAACACGGCAGACAAGCAATGGTGTGTTCCCTATTGCTAGGCTCATCACCATCTCAAGAACATTACAGGCACACATTGACAATTGGGCTTTTCCACAACAATCACTGAAGACACGCTTAAGGGTTGAGTTAGTCACAGAACTGCTCCCTACCTTTATAGAGGACTTTTGAAAATGATAGGATGATGCAATCTGCTTTGAGAAATACACCATCCCCACCTCTGCAGAGGGCTTAAGATAAAAAAGGTATATGCCATATCCTACCTCCATAGAGGGCTTACATGATTGATTGATTGATTGTAAACAAACTCAGGATGCAGGATGAACTCATCGAGCAAGTCTTTAGACTGTACCTAAGGACAAGCACATAGCTAACATCTACAATAGATAGCTTACCTTATATATGCCCCCACCTTAAGGTGGTTGATATCAGTTATCAATATCAAGCACGTTAATGTAGGAAGAAAACACACAAGGGAACACCAACTTTTGCAAAGCCCATGCCCCCTAGAGGTGACATGTACTTTATGATTGCCAAATGTTCCCACAAACACATCCCTGCAAAAAACATGTTAGTGTCTACAACATCATGATAAACAACAACATCAATGCATATGATTAACCACACAAAGAGCCAAGGTTATAGAATAAATTTAGAGTTCGAGGATAACCATGGGGCTATATCACAAAGCTCTTCAAATCAAGTACTGCCAAGGCTAGATTCAAAGACAAACAAAGGTGCATAGAGTAGAAGGATTGTTAAGGTTTGTAAATGCCACAAAAACATAATCAAATTCATTATGTAGAAAGCATGAGTGCTTCCACTAGCTAAACATCGGATAAGATATACAACCCCATCGTCATATTAGGAACTAAGTCCATTTTTTGATTGCTCTCGAAAGGGACACTAGGTTCACATCAGTATAAATGTTTGTCGTCATTCGCCCGCTAGATAGAAACACTAGAGGAAGGGAAACAATAAATAAGAGAGGATAAACAAGTGTCTTAGGGACAGTCATGTAGGAGGGTACCCCCAGGTCACTAACCACGATGCTATCTCTGTAAGACACAACACACAACAATGAAATCAGAGAGAGAGGCAATATAGAAGAATGACGATACAACTAGAAGGTCACAATAGAGGTGGTCTCCTAGTATCCTAAACCTTACGGGAGAATTCGAGGTCATCCTAGGAGGATAAAAAACATTTATCACATCACGGGGGAAGCACATCACAAGAGAGATAAAGGGTTAGAGATACTTACCTATTTGATCTTCGTATCAGATTTGGGAACTTGCAAACCTCTTGGAGAGGTACTCGATCATGTTGAGTGCAAAGTTTGAGTGGTTCTTAAAAAAAGTTTTGTTGATTGTCGTGTGATGCTTGATTTGTTACTCCTTGTGTAAATATAAATTTTTGTTGCTTATGAGGAGGGGAACCACTATGTTCTCTAATTTTTGATAGTCTTCTAACTCTTTTTTTATTTTTATCGAGTTTTTGTTGTTGAATCTTTCTAGCACAGGGACAGGAATCATCCTATACCATCTTACTCATTTGTATTGGTTGTTCTTGTTTTTCAAATGCATTTTTATTATCTCCTGATCCATATAAGGATAATGGAGGAGGAACCTCAGTATAAATTCCATTTTTTCATGGATGAGGTGGATTGTCCACTTATTCCTTATCTACTTCAATCATTCCCATGATACTATCATAGTCCAAGTAATCATCCTCGTCTACTTCCACTAAACCTTGTTCCACCATATTGTTTTCAATATGATTAGGGAAAGGATTAGTGAAGATTTGTAAGTTCTGATTTGGTGGAGCAACCAACTTGTTTCCATTATCATTCACACCTGATACCTAGATGACATTTGAATCAATAAGGTCTTGTATCTCATGTTTAAGATGCATACATCGTTCAGTGTCATGTCCTTGCGTTCGATGATAATGACAAAAAGCATTAGCATCAAAGTAAGGTCCTTGTTTAATGGGATCAACATGCTTAATCAGGGGAAGCTTTAGAATGTTATTACTCATAGCTTGGTTCATAATGGAATGATAAGACTCAGATATTGGAGTAAACTTTCTTGGTTGATATGATGCTTTCTTTGGATTATTTATAGCGAACACATTCGTATTTGGTCCATTGATTTTGATGAAACCCCTTTATTGTTATTCCTCTTAAAGTTATTTTTCGATGACCTACCCATGGATTGACCAACTGGAGCTAATGAGTTTTGATTTTTATACTAACTAGACGAAAGTTGATAATCACGAAGGGTGGTGCACAAATGTTGAAAAGAGTTATACTTCATCAAGAGGATTTTGTCATGAATATTAGGTTGTAAATTTGTAATAAATATCTTCTAAACATCCTCATCTTTCATCTGATACTAAATTTGTGCATAAAGCCCCCGATACCAACTAATATCTTCTTGAAAATGTTGTAAAAATTGATCAATCAACTGTGAAAAGGAGTCTATTGAATTCGGAGGCAACGAGGAAAACCATTCTAAAGAAGTATCTTTGAGAGATTGTGGGAAAAGTTTTGCTAACAAATCCTCTTCAAAATAAAAATCTCTACACATAGCTGTAAATACCGCCACATGGATATTAGGATCACCTTTTCCACCATATTTTTCAAAGTGGGGAGTTTCAAACCTCTCAGGCATATGAGTTTTTTAGATTGCATAGAAAAGGGGATTATGGGCATGATATGTTGGTAGACTAGGCTACAAAGAATTTGTCAAGTTTGTTACCTTTTGTTTTAAAGCAGTCATGCCCTGTAAAAGTTGGTTTAGGATGGCATCATTTGGAGATGCGGTTTGTTGTGAGGAATTGGAACCAAAGTGAGGAGGTGAATGAGCTTGAGATATGATCGGTGGAGGCTGAGAATATGTCAATGGTGGTTGGACATAATGATAGGTGGAAGATGGTTGTGAGTAGGTAATAGGTGGTTGGAAATGAGTGGAATAGGTAGGTGGTTGAGAATAATTATGCATAGAGGAGGTCCCCTTAGAAATAAATTTCTAATAATCAAATCCCATAGCTTTGTAATTAGTGCCATTAGATACTCCAATACCATTGGTAGCATTACTACAAGCATTTGCATCAATAGTTAAGATCATTGGTGTAAAAGTCAATATTCCCGTAGTCGGTATAGGTATGGATACTTGACTATGCGATGGTGATAAAGTGTTATTTATCCCTTGCACACATTTGGTCACTATCATAATGTTGGTTTGTACAATATGTGCTAGACTGTGAATTGCATTGACACCATCTTGTCCCTCTTTTATCAATTCTCTTATATTATGAATTGTAGGGATAGCTTCTTCAGCTATTCTCTCATTTTCCATAAATGATTGAAATTTAGCTAGCTCTTTATCCAATTTTTCTATTTTATCATTAGATACATATCATGTTGCCTCAATAGTATTATCAATATCATGAAAAGTTTGTTCTTCCATTGTGGTTGGAGGATGTATAATATCTTGTGCAATTTGAGTTTCTCCCTTTGTAAAGGTGTTTAGTGTACCTACTTCTTCAAGGGCACTAGATCCCATTAATCTTTTACTTCTTCTCAAAGGGATATTGTTTTTAGGATAGTAGGTCATAAAGTTTATGCAAAAGCACACGACACTCAATGCACAAACTAAGATGACAAACCCTAAGAGAATGATATGTTCGAAAACCAAAAATGCTTGGAATTTTGTACTTTTGTAATGCAAATGAATGAACCAAAGGGTGTTGTAAGGATTTTAGTCAAGGGCAGAAAGTTATATGTCTGATATCAATCTGAAATAGCAAAATCATCCTTCTCAACACACTCTTGATGCGATTTCAAGTTAATGCCAAGTCAAAATATAGTGAAAATATGTCAAAATAGGCACTTTTTCCACCAAAACTCAATGCAAAAGAGCATAACAAAGGGTGTTGTGAGGAAAATGATGATCAAAAACAAAAAATATTAGTAATAACAGACTCTTGGCACCAAAATGCCTAGCACAACATACTTTTAGTACCACTTAAGGACAAACCCTAGTGAAAATATAGCAAAAATAGGCTATTTTTCATGATTTTTCAACTCCAAGACCTAGAAAAAGGGGTGTTGTAAGGAATTTTAGGATGTACAACAAATAATTTCAATAATATCAGTCACCTCAATCCATAAAATTAATCACAACATGCTTGAAGTGCAAACTAGGTCAAACCCTAGGGCAAACGTGGTCAAAATGTATAGTTTTTCACCAATTTTTCACTACAAGAGCCCACTAAAAGGGTGTTGTGAAGATTTTTAGGAGGGATAGAAAATTAATGCAAAAATTCTCTTCACAACATGTCTATGGTGCAAGTTTGGAGAGTCAATAAGGCCAAATTTAGCGAAAATTGTTGTTTTGAAAGCCCTAGGTTTGAGATGTTGACACAAAATGCTATATGAATGTTTTGAGGTCTGATTTATGATTAAAATTAAATACTCTCAGATCTGAAAATGATGTTCAAGATTTAATATGCAAATTTAATGAAAATGCATCAAAATTGCTAGTTTTTGTTGAAATTTTCTATGCAAAATTGCAAATATTTTAAATCTAAATGCAAATTTACACTAAAATGAAAGACTACAGCCAAATGCAAATTTGAATGAGCCTCTAAAATTAGTATAAAAATTTTAAAGAAGATTTTACCTACTAACCCTAGATTTTGGAATTACTAGGTTATATGAAAATTGTCAAAATCTCTAAAGAAAGCCTAGCAAATTAATGATGAAGATGAAATGCAAATTTTTGAATTTTTGAATTTTTGTATTTTTATATAGTTTATATCATATCTGATGCAAAAATCATGAATTAGGAAAATTTAGAAAGAATTGATGCAATTTAGTAAGCCAAACAATGCAATATTTTTTGAATTTTTCAAATTTTTCAATTTTTTTGAATTTTTCTCAATGCAATAAAATGAATGACTATATTGAGGAATGAAAGAAATCCAAATATGAAGACACACACTTAAAAAGTTGCAATTTAAGTCCAAAAACATGGGTTCACCAAAATTTTAAGGTGAAAAATTGGATTTGTTAATGTTTAGTGTTTTGATGTTTAAATCCTCCTCTCCACTTTACATTCAAGGACCTAGGGTCGAGTGGTGAGTACTATCATACCCTAGATCACTATGAGATGTAGGGAAACTTGGATTACAGAAATTAATTATCAATTTCTCTTCTCTTATGCTCAATTGACCATTAAAACCCTAATTATGCAAATACGGTAATAAATTGATGATTAATAGAAAATGCTCTTGCAGACGGAAGTAAAATAGAAAATCACAAAATACCTATTTTTCAGGGTTTTGAGGTGGAATAGTCAGGGACACTAGAGTGGGCACCCAAGTCCAAGGTACCAGTTTCTTTACAGGATCCTGACCTCAGCCCTGTAACTTCTATTTCTGGGAACTCAGCTGCAGAGGATTCTAGAGTAAGTGCCCAAGTCCTAGAAATGCTCTAGTGTCCTACTTCTCTTTAGATCCTGAATCCTTGATGCCTGCCAATCCTTCTTACAACTTCACTTTAGATTAATATGACACGTATAACCTACAATCACAAGACTTGGTTTGGGGGTTGTGGTGTTTAGAGGCTTGCCTCAGTCAAGCCCCATAGGACACTTAAGTCTTCGAACACCATTGTAAGATAAAGAGTGCATGCCCTTGTGAGGTAGAGGTAAAAACTAAAGGAATTGATAATGAAAACACAATATAATGTCACCTTGTAGTGAAGCTCTCATGGGATGAAGATGCTCTTAATTCCATGAGGAAATTGATGCTCAAATCTGCAAACAAACACATAAACCACACAAGTCTGCTCTTGCAACACAATGAAATCCTTGAATCACCTTGAAAACACAATAGCTTACTAGTAATCATCTAATAATGCTCTCGTTTACAAATGAATACCTAAACATGATTTTATATGCAACTACAAACACTCCCACCAAGATTTTCATAATTTAAACTTACCATGTTGACAAAGGACCCAAATAACAATCATAAACTGACACCCAAAAATTAGGGCTGCCCCAAAATAGGGCAGGACTAGGGCATGGGTGCCCAAGTCCTCCCCCTATTTTGGGCAGGGTACAGCTCAAGGGGTCCTCCTAGGTCCCATTTGTCATGTTACCTAGGGCTCATTCCATCGGGATACCAAATTATGAACTAGGATATCCTAAATGCATGCAAAAGACTCAGGAGCTAAACTTTATGAGGGAAGAGCCCCCAAGGGGAAATTTTTTGATGTTATAGGTATCATAGCCCAACTTCTATTCTTGTTTTCAAGTTTCTCGTTCTTAGGATCATCTATGTTTGGTTCAATGTTTTCTTGTTGAGATGCAAGTCGTTGGGTCATCTCCTCATCCTTTCTCTTTCTTTTCTATTTCTTTTTGTCTTACCACTTATCTCCTGTAAGATAGTCTTTTTCTCTTTAATGGATTTTTATGTTTTAGAGGAGGAAGCACCAGGTTCAAATCTCATTTGTCTAGGTGGAATGCTTTATTGTCAACAATTACCTCCTGATCCTTGTAAGGATGATGGGGGAGGAACCTCAACATAGGGTCATTTTGCATTCAGTCTAGGATTCTCTTCAAATGTGGGTTGTTTGTCTCTTGATGTTTCTTGTCTAGGAGGATTGGCCACTTGATGTAATAATTTTGTTTTGTATTTTCTATAGCTCAAAAAGTTAAATTTTGTTCATGGCTCTAGTTCTTTTTTACATCTCTCCCAAAAGTAATCCAATGTACAATGTTGTCTTGTAACCAAAGGTTTATACTTATTGCGAGGGATAGTAATCACTTGTCTATTCAAAGGAAATTTTACACAATTATGAATTGTTGAAGGGATAGCTTTCATAGCCTTTAACCATGGGTTTCCCAATTTTATTTGAAAAATGTCAGAAACATGGACAACATCAAACCATTGTTCTACATGTTTCTCAAATATAGTGACCAACAATGATATCTTCCCAGAGGTGTTTACAAAGGTTCCCTTATGTGTCTTAATCATCATATCTGAAGGGTCATAAGATCCTTGCATTAATTGATGTGAAATAAGAAACTCTTTGGTAGCTACATTGGTCATGTAATTAGGATCAATAAGGGTTCCATCCATAGGGTTTCCCATTATTTTCACAGTGATATAAAGAGGTCCTTTAGTGTCTCAAATTGTTCTATCATGAGGTGTAAGCACAATTTCAGGTTCGAGGACCTTTCTTTTCAAGTAAGGCCTAGGAGGGAACCTATTGTTGCTATTGTGATTAGAAGCCATGTGTTTAAGTGTTCAAATCAATGCAAGATCATATTTTAAAAGATTTTCCAAATTTATGCAAAAGACAAGTGCAAAACTATGTGCAAAAATGACCTAAAATGCTAGATTTTTTTTTGTACTTTTTCAATGCAAATAAGTTAAAGAAAAGGTGTTGTAAGGAAATTGATTAGGAGAAGCAAGTAATATGTCTGATATCAGTCCAATACAGCAATAATATCCTTCAAAACACACTTATGATGCAAATCTAGAACGATGACTAGTCAAAACCTAGTGGAAATACACTAAAATATGTTGTTTTTTCACCAAATCTCAATGCAAAAGAGTATGACAAAGGGTTTTGTGAGGAAAATGAGGATCAAAAAAAAATTATATCAATAATAACAACCACCTAATTCCAAAAAATCTATCACAGCACAATTATAGTGCCACTCAAGATCAAACCTTAGTGAAAATGTAGCAAAAATATGCAATTTTTCACAATTTTTCAATTCCAATACCTAGAAAAATGGGTTTTGTAAATAATTTTAGGAGGTTCAATAGATTATAGAAATAGTATCAGTCACCTAAAGTGATAAAACTTGTCACAACACGCTTGGAGTGCAAATCTAGGTCAAGCCCTAGGGTAAATATAACAAAAATGTGCAATTTTTTACCAAATTTTCAATAGAAGGGCCCAATAAAAAGATGTTGTGAAGATTTAGGAAGGGAATCATATAATAACCCTAATAATAACCAATTAGTGTAAAAATATTCTTCACAACATGCCTATGGTGCAAATCTAGAGAGTTGATAAGGCCAAATCTAGTGAAAATCAAGGTTTTTCAAACCCTAGGTCTGAGATCTTAATGAAAAATGCTATATGAATGTCTTGTAATCTGATTTATGATGAAAATTAATTCCACTCAGATCTAAAAATGATTTTCAAACCCTATAATGCAAAATACAAGTGCAAATCTAATGAAAAATGCTAGTTTTTTTGTTGAAATTTTCTATATGTAAAAATGCAATTTTTTGAGATCTAAATGCAAATTTACACTAAAATGCAACACTACAGACAAATTCAAGTTTTAATGAGTGTCTAAGATCAGTAGAAAAATATGAAACAAGATTTTTCCTACAAACACTAGTTTTTGAAATTACTAGGTTATATGAAAAATTCAAAATTTCTAACAAAACCCTAGCAATTTTATGATGAAAATGCCATGCAAGTGATTGAATTTTTTTAATTTTCTACTATTTATCTTAGATCTAATGCAAAAATCAGAAATTTCATGAAATTAAAATTAATTGATGCAAAATAGTAACCCTAGAATGCAAATTTTTTTAAATTTTGCAATTTTTTTGTATTTTTTTCAAATGTGATAAGATGAAGAATGATATGAATGAATGAAATGAATGTAAGTCTAAATAAAAACACTCATAAAGGTGCCAAATTCATTAAAAACATGGGTTCACCAAAATGTTTAGGGTAAAATTAGGATAGGGTTTGATTTAATGGTTTATGTGTATCCTCCTTTCACCCTAAAGCATTCAAGGACCTTAGGTCAAGTAAGACTCTACTATCAGGCCCTTGGTCACTTAGAATTTTGATAAAATTAGATTTGTGTGATTTGATTTCTTGAGTATGCCCAATTATACTCAAAAACCCTAATTATGTAAATTCAGAAGCAAACAAATAAATCACAGAAAATGCTCACAGACATAGATGCTAAATGATAATCAAATGCTTACCAAATTTTAAAGTTTAGGAAATGGAATAGTCGATGAATAATGAGCAAGTGCCCTAGTCTAGTGCCACCATTTTCTTCAAGATCTAGAAACCTTGTCTACCATCTGTTCCTACCATCCTGAAGATTTTCCTGTTGCGGGATCTTGAGGACTAATGAGTGGGTGCTTGAGTCCAGGTCCCTATTTTCTCTTCAAATCTGCAATTCTAATAGTCTACAATGCTCTCTTGTAATTCCGCTTTTCTTGCTCTTACAACCTATAACCTGCAATCATAGAAAAATGGGTAGGGGGTTGTGGTGTTTAGAAGCTTGCTTTAGTCAAGCTTCGGAGAGACATTCAAGTCTTCTAAACACCATTGTCAGAGAAAGAGTGTGTATCCCTGTGGGATAGAGGCAAAATCCAAATGATAAATGATTGAAAACACAATTGATAGCACCTTGTAGTGAAGATCTCATGGAAGGAAGATGTTCTTCATGCCATGAGGAGATGGCTACCAAATCTAAAAATACAAACACAATAACAACACTAAGTCTGCTCTACCACACACAATGAATGCCTTGAATCACTTCTACACAAGCTCTTGAATCAAAATTACCATCTAGTTTATAAATGAATGCCTAAACATGCTTATATATGCAACTACAAACATTCCCACCAAGAATTTCATAATTGAAACTTACCGTGTCAGCATAAGACCTAAATAACGATCACAAACTAATGCTTAAAAATTGGGCTTGACCTAAAATAGGGTAGGACTAGGGTGCAGGTGCCCAAGTCCACCCCCTATTTTAGGAAAGATTTGTCACAAGTGCATCCCTTGAGTCCAAATTGCCATGGAACTTCAGGGTTTTCTCATCAGGAAGTCAGATTATCATGAAAATACTCTAAATGCATAAACAAGACCTAGGAGCTAAACCTTAAGAGGGAAAATCCCCCATGGGGACATTTTCTGACATAACAATAACTTAAATATTTGAAAGCAGTTGTCAGTTTGTCCAATTTATCCTCAGATGTAGAAGCAGTGTTCTAAATATTCTAAATTCTACGGTTTGGATTTTGCATGATTTTCACATCATCCCTTCTATTTCCTTTGCTTGATGCCTTCGTATTATTCCTATATTAGTTGCAATTTTAAAAGCATCCCTAAGGCTAGCTAGACTTTTATCTCTCAATTCATATGTTGTCTTGGCATCAAAGGCATTCGTATACAAGACCATACACATTGGTTCATTTGGCCTCATATGAGGTTGCAATTTGTTCAAAACCCTAGTAAACCTAGCATTGAAATAAAAAATAGGTTCTGTTAACACTCATTTTGACCAGGGGTTGATTTGTCATGATCAGGAGGTTTCTTCATTTGAAGCCTTTATCTTCTTGCCCATTTTTTCTAAGTGTTGGACCTCCTCAGCATTTTTCAACTGCAGCATCATATTTTCCTGAGGAGGAGGTCATCATCATCATCTTGTCTTCGATGATGATCTGCATCATCATGTTCCTCGTCGACTTGTTTTTCAACGTCATCATCATATTTCAACTGTCGGGTGATGTTTGGTTTTTATCATGATGATGCTGCCGAGCTACAGTGCGCCCTGATCTGCTTGCGAGGGTGATGTTTCAAAGTCTCCGGTGATCTTCCATTTATCACCTTGCGTGAGCATGATGATGATGTTGCTTATTCTTTGAATTGCTCGACCTAACTTGTTTTTTCCTAAGGGTCGTGTTCATCATCATCATATTTCCAGTTATCATCCTGCTGCTTGTGGAGGTCATCATATTTTCTGCCTTCATGATATTTCACCGGGGTGATATTTTTATCATCGGGTGATCTTGGTTAACATCATCCTGATGATGTTGTTGAGGAGTTGTAATTGCGACCCGATATTCACTGGGGTCATCATATTTTGGAACGTCAGGATGATCTTAGTCAATATCATCCTGATGATGTTGTATCACTTCTTGTTCTTTGTTTCTCATCCTGATGATGCTGACGTCATCCGTATATCAGGGTGATATTTTTCTTTCTGCCTATCTGCATCATGATATTCGCAAAGGAGGGGGTGATATTTTCATATCACCCGGATATATGTTTGTTCGAACATCATGATGATGTTGATATCAGGGAGATATCCGCCTGCTGATTTCGCGTGTTATCTATTGAGGGTGATCTTTTCATGCAGCATCATCATATTCAGTTATCGCCCCGATCTTATAGAGGAGCTACAGTGCAACCTGATGTTCGAACGTCAGGAGGATATTTCCAAATATCTGGTTGTCTTCCGAATATCATGATGATGTTAATATGATGATGATGTCATCAAGGTCCGCGGGGGTCATATTTCTAACAACTGATCATCTTGAAGAGACCTCCTGATATTTGCAAACATGATGATGACGTCGTCCGGATGTGAGGAGGTGCGCAGTAGGCGGATATGATGATGACATCAGCAGGATATGATGATGACGTCATCAGGATGTTCATCGGCCAGACTTTTGTTATAAGCTCAGCAGGAGGATGTTCCTCCGAAGGATCAGGTTGTGCCGATTATCATGAAGGTTATATTTCAAATATCATGATGACGTCAGGGTGATTTTTCGAACAACAGGATATCATGCTGCTGGAAGATGATGATGATGAAGTCTATACTAGTGTCGTCAGGAGCAAAAGCACCGACATGATATATGCTCATGACCTAGTATATAAGGTGTTATTGAGGTCATCGCGGGGTGCATGTGGGATATTGTTATCCTGCATTTTCAAATATCATGATGATGAGTCTCGGCGGGAAAAGCTTGCGATGGTCTGTATGATGATTTTCCCTAGGCCGCGGGTTGGTGCGCCATTAATGGCGATTGTTGCAGAGGTGTGGGCGATGGCGTGGGTCGATCTTGTACCCGACTGGAGGTGTCAATCAGCGGGCAGGAGCGCAGGGCTCGAGAAATCTTCCTGTCTCCTCCCCTACCTGCTGCATTCAAGTTTGGGCGCCAATCCGGTTGTGTTTGAGCGCCATTTTCATGATACTGTGTATCTGGCGAAATTTTGGTCAACATTGTAATTAATTGCTGAGCACCTACCTGGCTGTTATAAGCAGGTTGTGTTGTTCATTTGTGGTTGTTGAAAGTTGATGATTTTGGCTCTGTAATGCATGACAAGCTGATCTGGTTGCTCTGTACAGCTTACCTGTGAGTTTATGTATCTCTTGTTGTTTGTTTTTGGCATGAACCCACTGATTTCATGATTAAACTTATATGAGAAATGCTGTTTGGCATGTGTTGTGTTAATTCTGTCTCCAGTATTGCATGTATCCTTCTTCTGAATCTGGATGTTTGGTAATGTTTAGATTCTAGAGCATAGAATTCCTGTGTTGAATGTCTGATCTTTTAACTTCTATTCAAGGGGTAGATTAAACTGTTTTCAGGTTGAACATTGGGAGGGATATACTGCAGTAGGGATACCATAAGTAGAGATAACCTAACACTTTGTATTGGGAGATGCCTGTAAGGCAGGTATCACATATATCCCCTTGAAATCCAATTTTAGTTGTTTATGCTGATCATTCACAGGTGTATGTCTATTGACTCCAGGCCCTGGATAGGCACCAATCATGCTTTGTTTTGTGTTATAACCATATCCAGCTTTGCATCCACACTTAAACTTCAAATCAAAATCTAAAACAACCATTAGGACTTTAGAATTAGTTTAGGACCCTCAGTCCTCTGTCTACAACTGCTAATAGGCCCAAAGCTAGCCCCTTTGCTCTTATCATTCAGTTTTGGTCTACTTACAGGAGGACTCATCTGCTTTCTGTCAGCATCCCAGCCTTGTATGCATATCCTCATGGATGTTGAGTAGGGAATACCCCCCTAGGTCTTGCAGAGCCTGAAGAAGAAGAGGAGATAAAATATAGAGTCTATCTCCTATACTGTTGACCCCCTGGCCCAGAGCTCCTGTTGATCACTGATGGCTACCTTGTAGGGATATCTGGGAATAAGCATCCAGTCTGGGAAAAAGTCAACAGAAATTGGCGACTCTACTGGGGAGTGAGAAGTAAAAGTGCTATCTAATCATCTCCAGTGATATATATGTGACCCATCTGAGTCAGCAACAGTAATCTACTCCGCTGGGGAACCTTGTGAAAGAACCCTGGTTTTCAGAAGAAAACAATTCCTAGCAATAGGTGGCGACTCCGAAGTAATCTCCCAACCGGTCAAAATAAAATTTATATGCAGGGGAGAAGATCCCAACAAAATCCTCTATTTGAAGAGTTACCATTAACAAAAGGAATGATGTATAGAAGAAAGGGAACTGTCTCAGCTAGTCATGAGAGCTCCCCCAGAAAAAGTGATGAGGTACAAGATAACCCTAGGCCATCAGGACAGCATGCTCCTTATTTTTCAAGTGCAGAAGCTGATATCCAAGGTGCATATGAGAGGCAACAGGGTGGTAGTATCAGAATGAGGTCAGAGGTGTTCCAAGAACGCCCCTTTCTAGACCCAAGTGAAAGGTTTGAAGAGGCAGAGTCTCTGAGGGATGATGAGGATGATGACCTGAATGGCATGAGACCATCTACCTCCAGACCTAAGGATGAACAGCTAGCTGAAGAAATCAAAAGCCTAAGAGCAGAACTAGAATACTTACAAGCCATGAAAATCAGAGATGATATACAGCAGAAAGTGCAAGCCTTGAGAACTGCCCAAAATAATTCAGTTCCTACCTTAGAAAATGCAAATATGCAAAGACATCAGCAAAGATATGAAGTGCATCATCAGCATCATGATGACAGACAAAATGTGAATGATGCTAGGATACCACTGAACCATGCAGGAAACCAAAATGCAAATAGAAATGTTAATGTTAATCAGCCAAACAGACGGCCTATGCAGCTAGATAGATTCAGGCAGCTGGTGTTTGATGGTATTCCTGGGTATCCTAACCCCATTGATAAGCATCTGAGGCTGCAAGTGCCTAAGTTTTCAGGAAACAATACAGTGTCAGGAGAAGATCATCTAAAGGCCTTCCAAAATGTCATGGATAATTTTGAGGTTGAGCATGAGGATGTTTTCATGAAGTCATTCATGCAATCCTTAATAGATGAGGCAAGAGAATGGTACAGGAATCTGCCTGACCGGAGTATATCATCATGGGATGATTTTAAGAGGATGTTCAAGGAGCAATATGGTGATAAAACTGACCCTAGCTTCTTTGTAAATGAGTTCACCAGCATCACCAAAGGGTCAAATGAACAGGTTGCAGACTTTAATGCAAGATTTACTAAAGTGTTGAACAAATTGCCACATCATATGAGGCCAAATGAACCAATGTGCATAATTTTGTACATCAATGCCTTTGATGCAAAGACTGCATATGGACTGAGAGATAAAGGTCCTGCCACTCTCAGGGATGCTTTCAGGATTGCAGTAAATATTGAAAACAATAGGAAAGCATCAGGCAAGACAAATAGAAGGGATGATGTAAAAATTCTGCAGAATCCAAATAAGCCTCAGAACACTCAAGGTAGTACATCTGCTCCTGAAGATAAGATAGACAAACTGGCAAATGTTGTTAAGGACCTGAGCTATAGATTAGCTAGAAGTGAAAAAGGGATGGGTCCTGATAGGCAAGTCTATCAAAGACAGGAAAAGAGGCCATCATTACATGATATGCCTTATAACACCAATTGGCATGATGGTAAGCCTGTATATCCACGTAACAACACAAGTCAGAGGGCTCAACATGCCAAGGAAACTCTTGATCCCCTAAAGAAAACTATAAATATTGCTGATGATGCTCCGTGGTGTATAATCTGTCAGATGCCACATTCACAGTCACAGTGCTTGATTGCCCAATCTTTGTATGATAATGCTACATCTTGTAATGAGTGCAATGAGCCACATCATGTGCAGGATGATGATGTTAACATGATGTCCATAGGTAATGGATATACTCTATATGGTGCTGATGAGAAGACAGATGATCAGGTTCAGGCCTGCCAACAGTCCCCATATGATGAAGATCATGAGGATAATTATGTGTATGCTCAGAACTCACACAATTTTCTGAGTAGCTTACACCGACCTTCTGATGAGGAAATCAGAGCCTTCACAGCTGCAGCAGTTGCTCAGGTCAAGAGCAACTACAATCTCAGAGGTAAAAATCAGGTTGGCAGCCCACATCAGCCAGAAGATATTTCTGCAGGTCAGCAGATGCATGGTCATATAGGAACTGAACCACAAAAAAGGCAGTGGGTAAATAACAAGCAGAACTTTAGATACAGAACAGGTCATGATTTCCAAGGACCAGAAAACAAAACCCCTCAGGCTGAAGATCAAAGTAGAGGTTCCCAAGATAGGAATGATGATCAGGGAACTATGAGAATGAAAGCTAAGTCAGCTCAGGATAAAAGCAAGATTGTGGAGCAAGCTACAACTGCTGTACAAAACTGTGCTCCATTTGATATAGCCCAGATCCTCACTCAGGTAAAGGTCTCTGTTCCACTTATGGAACTCATGAAAGTGGAAGAGATCAAGAAAAGAACAATATCCCTAATCTCAGGGGTACCTTTTCAAGTTAAGCAAAATGATCAGACCCAGGGTGAGAAACAGGTCATGTGCAATGAAGAAGATGAGACTCCTGAAGTCTATTTAGGAATGACCATGACAAAGTGTCCTTCACAGGTGGAACCATTTTATGTTTCCCTGGTTATAAATGGTAAAATAATTAGAAATTGTATGCTTGACTCTGGAGCATCCACAAATGTCATGCCTTTGGCTATCATGCAACAAACAGGATTAAAAATTGACAAGGCATGTGGAAAATGCTATGCAATGGATGCCAGAGAGGTACCAGTTATTGGAATCATGAAGGATGTGGATTTCAAACTGGCAGTATTTCCTGAAAAGAAATATAAGATGAATATAACAATGGTTGACATCAAGCCACAGTATGGTATGCTGCTGTCAAGAAGATGGGCAGCACTAATAGGTGGAAGTATGTAGCTGGACCTATCATATGCCATGATTCCAATGAATGGCAGGGATGTCAAGTTAATCAGAGAGCAGAGATCATCAGAGACAGTGGAAGACCAAGAAGCAAATGAACAGGTGTGCTTTGTAGACACTGACTGTGATAACTTCAAGGTTGTCTCAGATGATGCAGAAGACAAAAAGAAAAATGTCTGCACTGAAGAGCTGGATCAGCAAGGATTGTGGACCATGTTTTTTGATGGAGCTTGTGCAAAAGAAGGTTCTGGAGCTGGAGTTGTCTTCCTGTCTCCAACTGGTAAGCTCCTCAAATCCTCTTTCTTGCTAAGGTTTGATTGCACAAATAATATTGCAGAATATGAGGCTTTACTTCTAGGCCTGAATATTGCTCTCAAACATGGAATTAAAATGTTAAGAGTATTTGGAGACTCTGAGCTGATTGTATCCCAAATCAGAAATAAGTATGCTGCAAAGAATAAAAGACTGAAACAATACAAGCATGCTGTTTGGGATACTATTGAGTTATTTGATGCATTTTCAATTGGCTGGGTAGAAAGGTCAAAAAATGTTATGGCTGATTTCTTAGCCAATGTTGCAATAAGGCTAGATGACATCACTCTGTCAGGTGTCACAGATGTAGAAGTTAAAATTAGGCCTGCCATACCAGAAAACATGTGCAGTTGGCAAGTTTTTAATGATGATAGGGATTTGCTGAAATTTTTGCACTGCATAGATGAGTATGAGAATCAACAGATTGATTTCCAAGCTTTTGTAGAGACTGTAAATGGAAAAGAGACCCTTGTGGGAAAAGAGATCATCCAGTTGAAGACTAACAAGATCCCTAGAGGGTTAGTGGCTTTGGAAAGAGCCTTTGACAGTAGAGACAAAATGGTCACAAAGACATCCCCCACAAATAAGGAGGATTTAGAAGAAATAAATTTGGGGACATCTCAGGCCCCTCAGAAGGTATATATTGGCAAACAGCTCAAACCACACATAAGAAGTATGCTGATTGCATTGCTAAAAAGGTATAAACATGTTTTTGCTTGGTCATATGAGGACCTAAAAGCTTATAGAGAAGACTTATTCCAGCATGAGATCCCACTGAAGCCTGAAGCTAAGCCATTTAGACAGAGGCAAAGGCCTATAAATCCTACCTTAGCTCCCAAGATGCAGGAAGAACTTAAAAGGCTCAGGGATGCTGGAATAATTGTGCCCATCAGACATTCAACTTGGGTGTCTAACCTTGTCCCAGTCAGGAAAAAGAATGGTGATATTAGGTTGTGTGTTGATTTCAGGAACTTGAATGTATCCTCTTTGAAGGATAACTATCCATTGCCTAATATGGAGGCTATGTTGCAGAGAGTGACTGGTTGTGAACTCCTATCCATGATGGATGGATTTTCAGGATATAACCAGGTGAAGGTAAAAGAATCAGAACAGTATAAGACTGCCTTTACTACTCCATGGGGGACATATGTGTATGTTAGAATGCCATTTGGACTAACAAATGCAGGTGCTACATTTCAAAGAGCAATGGATGTTGCTTTTGCAGGGCTAATTGATTCAATCCTGGCAGTATATCAGGATGACTTGACTGCCTACTCAAAGAAGGAAGAGCAGCACTGTTTGCATCTGGAGCAGATTTTTATAAGAGCACTAGAATATGGTATTTCTCTAAACCCAAAGAAGTGTGCCTTTGGAGTAGTTGAAGGAAAACTTCTGGGACACATTGTTTCCAAAGATGGAGTCAGGATAGATCCAGAGAGAGTGGCAGCCATTGACAGGATTCAAATGCCAAAAACTGTGAAAGGAGTTCAGTCCTTCTTTGGACAGGTAAACTTTGTCAGAAGATTTGTTCCCAACTTTGTAGAGATCACAAGGAACATTTCCAAGATGATGAAGAAGGATGCAACTGTAAACTGGGAAAGGGAAGCAACAGAATCATTTCAGAATATCAAAGAGGCAATAAAGATGGCCCCTGTTCTTAAATCTCCTGATTTTTCTAGGCCATTCCAGGTGTTCTCATTTGCTTCCTTTCATACTGTAGCTGCATGTTTGTTACAGAAAAATGAAGATGGTTTTGAACAGCCCATCGCCTTCTTCAGTATGTCCCTGCAGGCCTCTGAATTGAAGTATGATATTATGGAAAAGCAGGCATATGCACTTGTTAGAGCCATTAAAAGTTTCAGACCATACTTGGTAGGGTCACATATAATTGCATATGTACCTCATGCTGCAGTCAAAGACATATTCACTCAGCAGGAGGTGACTGGAAGAAGGTGCAGATGGATAAACAAACTGCAGGAATTCAACATAGACATACAAGTTACTAAATTGATAAGGGGACAAGGATTAGCCAAGATGATGGCACAGTCAAACTTGGAAGCATGCCAAGTTAATGCAGTCCAAGATGAGAATGTAAGTGTATCAGGATCTGAATGGTACAAGGATATTGTCTATTATTTGCAAAATCTGAATTGTCCTTCCCATTTCAGTGACAATCAAAAGAGGACTCTGAAGCTACATGCAATCAGGTATGTTGTTGCTCAAGGTGAGCTGTACTGGAAAAATCCTGATGGTGTGCTGCTGAGATGTGTGGATAAGAACATGGCTAACAATATTTTGATTGACATGCATAAAGGATTGTGTGGTGGCCATTATACTGCCCAAACAACAGCTCATAAAATTCTCAGGGCAGGATATTGGTGGCCCACTCTCTTTTCAGATGCACAAAAGTTAGTAAGGAAGTGTGACCCTTGCCAGAGATTCTCAGGAAAGCTGAAATATCATGGTGCTTTACCCCTCAGAACTGCACCTGTGGATGCTCCATTCCAGCAATGGGGAATTGATTTTATAGGGGAAATTGCAGACAAATCAAGTGGGGGACACAGTTGGATTTTGGTGGCAACTGACTACTTTACCAAATGGATTGAGGCCATTCCAACTAAAAGAGCTACAAGTAAGGTGGTAACAGACTTCATACTAGAGAACATCATCATCAGGTTTGGAGTACCATCTAAAATAATCACTGATAATGCTATGTGCTTCAGATCAGGTGAGTTTGTTGATTTTTGCAACAGGTATGGGATAAGCCTGTCATATACATCACCATACCACCCACAAGGAAATGGTCAAGCAGAATCAAGCAATAGGAGCATCATAAAAATTGTCAAGAGGATACTGGACAAGAACAAGAGAGCTTGGGACTCAAAGTTGAATTTAGCAGTATGGGCTGACAGAGTGACTGTGAAAAGGGCTATTGGGAAGTCACCTTTTGAGCTAGTATATGGTGCATCAGCTAGACTGCCCATAAACAATCTCCTACCAGTTTACAGGTTCATTCAGGAAAATGATGAGGACATTGAAGATCCCATGACAGAAAGGGTGAATCAGCTGGTTGCATTGGATGAAGACAGGAGGAGAGCCCACCAAATCAATCTCAAAAGACAACAGGATGTGAAATATCAGTTTGACAGGAGAACTACAAAAAGGAAGTTTCAAATTAATGATCTGGTGCTTATTTGGAATGCTAAAGATCAGGAAAAGGGTAAACATGGCAAATTTCAGCCCTTATGGATGGGCCCATATCAGGTTTGCAATACTCATGGGGAGGATTCTTATTTCCTCCAGGCCCTAGATGGTGAAATTCTGGAATTGCCTGTGCATGGCCAATTCCTTAAGTTCTATTTTACATGAATACCTGGTTGCTGTGCACACCTGTAAAATATGTATGTAGTGTAAATGCCTTGTATAGCTCGCGTTTTTTGGCTTTTTGTCAGGTCTGCCCGGAGATCTGGTTCTCGCTGCAGGTTTTCACCTGCACGTCCCCATTCGGAGCCACTGTTGACACTCATTTTGACCAGGGGTTGATTTGTCATGATCAGGAGGTTTCTTCATTTGAAGCCTTTATCTTCTTGCCCATTTTTTCCAAGTGTTGGACCTCCTCAGCATTTTTCAACTGCAGCATCATATTTTCCTGAGGAGGAGGTCATCATCATCATCTTGTCTTCGATGATGATCTGCATCATCATGTTCCTCGTCGACTTGTTTTTCAACGTCATCATCATATTTCAACTGTCGGGTGATGTTTGGTTTTTATCATGATGATGCTGCCGAGCTACAGTGCGCCCTGATCTGCTTGCGAGGGTGATGTTTCAAAGTCTCCGGTGATCTTCCATTTATCACCTTGCGCGAGCATGATGATGATGTTGCTTATTCTTTGAATTGCTCGACCTAACTTGTTTTTTCCTAAGGGTCGTGTTCATCATCATCATATTTCCAGTTATCATCCTGCTGCTTGTGGAGGTCATCATATTTTCTGCCTTCATGATATTTCGCCGGGGTGATATTTTTATCATCGGGTGATCTTGGTTAACATCATCCTGATGATGTTGTTGAGGAGTTGTAATTGCGACCCGATATTCACTGGGGTCATCATATTTTGGAACGTCAGGATGATCTTAGTCAATATCATCCTGATGATGTTGTATCACTTCTTGTTCTTTGTTTCTCATCCTGATGATGCTGACGTCATCCGTATATCAGGGTGATATTTTTCTTTCTGCCTATCTGCATCATGATATTCGCAAAGGAGGGGGTGATATTTTCATATCACCCGGATATATGTTTGTTCGAACATCATGATGATGTTGATATCAGGGAGATATCCGCCTGCTGATTTCGCGTGTTATCTATTGAGGGTGATCTTTTCATGCAACATCATCATATTCAGTTATCGCCCCGATCTTATAGAGGAGCTACAGTGCAACCTGATGTTCGAACGTCAGGAGGATATTTCCAAATATCCGGTTGTCTTCCGAATATCATGATGATGTTAATATGATGATGATGTCATCAAGGTCCGCGGGGGTCATATTTCTAACAACTGATCATCTTGAAGAGACCTCCTGATATTTGCAAACATGATGATGACGTCGTCCGGATGTGAGGAGGTGCGCAGTAGGCGGATATGATGATGACGTCAGCAGGATATGATGATGACATCATCAGGATGTTCATCGGCCAGACTTTTGTTATAAGCTCAGCAGGAGGATGTTCCTCCGAAGGATCAGGTTGTGCCGATTATCATGAAGGTTATATTTCAAATATCATGATGACGTCAGGGTGATTTTTCGAACAACAGGATATCATGCTGCTGGAAGATGATGATGATGAAGTCTATACTAGTGTCGTCAGGAGCAAAAGCACCGACATGATATATGCTCATGACCTAGTATATAAGGTGTTATTGAGGTCATCGCGGGGTGCATGTGGGATATTGTTATCCTGCATTTTCAAATATCATGATGATGAGTCTCGGCGGGAAAAGCTTGCGATGGTCTGTATGATGATTTTCCCTAGGCCGCGGGTTGGTGCGCCATTAATGGCGATTGTTGCAGAGGTGTGGGCGATGGCGTGGGTCGATCTTGTACCCGACTGGAGGTGTCAATCAGCGGGCAGGAGCGCAGGGCTCGAGAAATCTTCCTGTCTCCTCCCCTACCTGCTGCATTCAAGTTTGGGCGCCAATCCGGTTGTGTTTGAGCGCCATTTTCATGATACTGTGTATCTGGCGAAATTTTGGTCAACATTGTAATTAATTGCTGAGCACCTACCTGGCTGTTATAAGCAGGTTGTGTTGTTCATTTGTGGTTGTTGAAAGTTGATGATTTTGGCTCTGTAATGCATGACAAGCTGATCTGGTTGCTCTGTACAGCTTACCTGTGAGTTTATGTATCTCTTGTTGTTTGTTTTTGGCATGAACCCACTGATTTCATGATTAAACTTATATGAGAAATGCTGTTTGGCATGTGTTGTGTTAATTCTGTCTCCAGTATTGCATGTATCCTTCTTCTGAATCTGGATGTTTGGTAATGTTTAGATTCTAGAGCATAGAATTCCTGTGTTGAATGTCTGATCTTTTAACTTCTATTCAAGGGGTAGATTAAACTGTTTTCAGGTTGAACATTGGGAGGGATATACTGCAGTAGGGATACCATAAGTAGAGATAACCTAACACTTTGTATTGGGAGATGCCTGTAAGGCAGGTATCACATATATCCCCTTGAAATCCAGTTTTAGTTGTTTATGCTGATCATTCACAGGTGTATGTCTATTGACTCCAGGCCCTGGATAGGCACCAATCATGCTTTGTTTTGTGTTATAACCATATCCAGCTTTGCATCCACACTTAAACTTCAAATCAAAATCTAAAACAACCATTAGGACTTTAGAATTAGTTTAGGACCCTCAGTCCTCTGTCTACAACTGCTAATAGGCCCAAAGCTAGCCCCTTTGCTCTTATCATTCAGTTTTGGTCTACTTACAGGAGGACTCATCTGCTTTCTGTCAGCATCCCAGCCTTGTATGCATATCCTCATGGATGTTGAGTAGGGAATACCCCCCTAGGTCTTGCAGAGCCTGAAGAAGAAGAGGAGATAAAATATAGAGTCTATCTCCTATACTGTTGACCCCCTGGCCCAGAGCTCCTGTTGATCACTGATGGCTACCTTGTAGGGATATCTGGGAATAAGCATCCAGTCTGGGAAAAAGTCAACAGGTTCATTTGACGCTTTAGCAATACTAGTGAACTCATTAATAATGAAACTAGGGTCAGTCTTATCTCCATATTGCCCCCTAAAAATCCTCTTAAAATCATCCCATAATGCAACACTTTGATTAGGCAAACTTCTATACCATTCTCTGGCTTCATCAATCAAGGATTGCATAAATAATTTCATGAAAACATCCTCATGCTCTACTTCAAAATTATCCATGACATTGAGGAAAGCCTTTAGGTGGTCTTCACCTGACACAACATTGTTAGGTCTAAAAATTTTGGCAATTCACCTTTGATATCATTGTCAATAGGATTAGGGTATCTAGGAATGATAATGAAATTTAACTATCTGAATTTGTCCAACTGCATAGGTATTCTACCAACTTGGTTTGCATTAGCATTCCTGTTAGCATTACCATGAGAATTTTGATTTCTCACATTATTCTGTGGTATTCTATTGTTATTCACATTTTGTCTTTGATTATTTTGTGGATTCTAATTCACATGTTGATTAAGCTCATGATTATTTCCAAGTATGTTTTGGTTATTCTGTTGATTTTGAATGTCATTCGCCTATCAGTTTCCTAACACATTTATATTAGTGAGAGTGGGGGTTGTATTTTGATGGGAAATTTTCAAAGCTTCCACCTTTTGCTTTATATCATCTCTAATTTTCAAGGCTTGCAAGTAATCAAGTTCAGCCCTGAGATTCTTGATTTCTTCTGCTAATTACTCTTCTTCTGGCATAGAAGAGGATGGTCTCATTACATTGGGATTGTCAGTGTCACTTGGTGATTATGTATCCTCAAACCTATCAGGAGGATCCAAAAAAGGATATTTTTGAAACATAGCGGACCCTATCCTCAACCCATCATTTTGTTGTTTCCTCATAATTCTCATGAATATTAGCCTCTGTGGTTGAGAAGTGTTGTTGTTGCCTAGGAGACCTAGCATTATTTTCAGAATCATTGTTATTCCTAGGACTTAGTGAACTTTCTAGACTGGGTTGAGCAGTTCCCTTCTTCCTATACATTTTTCTAGGTAATTCTTGGAATAAGGAGTTTTGTAGGGATCTTCTCCCCTACATACAACTTCTACTTTAACTGGTTGGGAGATTTACCTTGAGAGTCACTGCCCACTAATGGGCCTTATGTTCAGGGTCTAGGTTCCCTTTCAATTCCTCAGCAAAGTAACCAAATCTGTTGGTATTCCTAGTTGATTGTCTGAGTTTCCCTAAAAAGTATCCATCTTTTATCCACAAGATCCTTAGGTTAGTGGCCAACGAACAAGAGACTGACTCTTTGTCTCCTCTACACTTTAGGTTCTGCAGGACCTAGGGGGTATTCCCTTATTCAACACCCATATAATGAACTTTGACTTCAACCAGGCATTGACACAAAAGTAGATATGTTCTCTATTGTGTAGACTAAAATTGTATGATGATTATAAAGTGGCTAGCTTTGGGCATGTATTCATTTATAGGTCAGAGAACATGGTATCTAAAATCCTACTCCTAAAATCCTAAAGTTCAAGATTATGGATTGATTTTTGTTTTATGTATTTGGCTACCAAATTAGGGTTTGATTCATAAACTTAGTCCAAGCCTTTGATCGGTGCCTATCTTAGGGTATGGAGTCAACTTTCAACATGACAAACACACAGATTTTAGGGGGTCTATTTAGTTCCTACCTTGCGGAGAACTCCCAAGATTGAGTATTCCTATTAATTGTACTTGTAAATATCCATGTTATCAAAAATCCCTCTCCATATTTGACTTAAAACATTTAGTCTGTTCCTTAAATAGAAGTAAGAAATCAAATATGCAATACAACAAATGTGCATTCAAGAACTTAGACAACCCTTGGCTACCTAGTTCAAAAGAAGATTGTAGATAACAATGGAGATAGTTAATAGAAACACATACTTACAACATTATTGATATAATTCAACTTGAAACTGATGAATAGCTTATGAAAAATACATTCAAACACATTAAATAGAAAATTACAACACCATAGATAGGGCAACCAATCAAAATTTGTCTTGTATTCACTCCTCAAAATCCCAATCATTCAACAACCTAAAAAAGTGAGTGCACTAGTTCTTTTATAGACCAAGAATGTGGTACTCAGCATTCAGTATTTTGTGTCGGTTACTTGAGTTTTTATTACAAAGCATCGCTCATAGGTGTTGGGACATTAATTACATAATGCATAGAGAAAAGATAGAAAACAATTTCTTAGAAGAAGTACAACTGATTGGAGAAGCCCAGCCACATAAATGAAGGGGAGAAGTTAGTTTCTCATTCATCTCAGGCACATTTACCCATACTTCTCCGTCTAGGTTGCATATGACTTCTCTAATGGCCACTGGAAAGAAATTAGCTTTGATATTTTCTCATTATGCCCTGTGTACCTTGCATCCATTAGAATCTTTGTTTCCTTATAGAACATCTCAAAATTTATTTCGAGCACATGCAGTTTGTCAAAAGTTGAGCTCAAAATCTTTAGGCAAGAATCTCCATCAGTACAACAGGTAGATATTAGTTGGTTGGCAATGCTCTAAAAGTCAGCTTTCCACTTGTCAAGGATTTTTACCTGTCCATCACCTTCCAATATGCTTGGCATTATTTTCTTATCTATCCTTTCAATAATCTATCTTTTCTCACCCAATACCTTGTCTAGCTTTAATTGGAAAGCTACAACCTCCTCAAGTATTAGTAGCATGTCAAGTGTCAATTTCATCTCTGGTGGCACCTCTGCATCAAACCTTGAACATCTGTGAAGGTCCCTTACCTCACTAGTCCTTGGCAACCACACTCTATTCATGACCTTGAGATTTTCTATCCTGCTCATGCTTATCAAGGGCAGTCCTCAAACTTGAATATGATCTCCATGTTTGTGACCATCTCTGTAACTGAAGTTTTTTTCTCCTCTTTCAATCTTTTCACTTCTTCATTGAGGGGAGGCCACGTGTTGCCATATTGTGACTGTGCAGAGGATCTTTATATCTGATAGGATTCCCTTGCACACTTGCGCTACTGTTAGATCTAAACCTCCCTACAGATTACTTCTTACCTCAAAACCTGGCAACTGCCAGTTCCTTGGTTTAGGATCTTCGATTAAGGGGATGTAAGCCCAGATTCCTTAATAGATGTCACCTTGTCGCAACCCCACAGAGGGATGATGACATCACCTTAAATGCTCTATGACACTGCAAAATACTATTACACAAAACTTTATAACCCTTATGAAGACTTAGGACATAAACTTAATAATTTCACGAGCTACAAAGGGTAAAGGTCAAACTTGGGGCTGGTCATCTCATGATATTAAGGGCTTCAAGTTATAACTGAAACGAATGGGAACTTGCAGCAAGTAGTCAACATGAAATTAAAAGATAAAGCACAAGGTGAGCCATGGGATTAAAGACTTAGGGCTTTAAGGACTTATATGAATAGATTTACAATTTCTTAGGCTTAAAACCCTAAACCTACATAGGTACTAGCACAACAAACCCCTCACTATTGATGACAAATTAGACAAACTGATGGGCGTTATGAAAGATTTGTCCTATAAAGTTGCTAGAAATAAAAAGGGGTTGCCATCTTAGGGTACTGCAACACATTTTAATGAAGGTCAGAGATTGCATAATAGGCCTTATAATATTGATTGGTCTAAGAGACCATAGCAAAATGACAGACAGGTTGCCCCCAGGCATGTAAGTTTCAAATAGCCTAAAAGGGATACCCTTGATCCCTTGAGAAAGGATCAGGTTAATTTTCAAGATGAATCTTTATGGTGTCAGGCTTGTTTCCTCCCCCATGACCCAACTAATTATGTGGTGGCTCATTCATCGAGCATAGAAGAAGAATTTCCAAATGAAGAGGGTGCAGCTGAGCATTATGAAGAAGAAATAAATTAGTTTGATGTAGAAGCTTATGAGAAAATAGGTCATGATACTGATTGTGTTAGCTATGAAGAAGATGATCATAAATTTTCTAATATGATTACGATGAAGGTCCAAAGAAATATCAATTGTTAGCTCATGATTTTGGGCATTTAAGGGACCTTATGTAGAAAAAATATCAGCAGTCCAAACCTTCAATAGAAGACATGAAAGCCTTGATAGATGCAGCCATTTTGCGAGTCTAAGGAGGTTCTTAATAGATGAATAGAACTGTCTTTGTGCATAACCCCCTGCCAAGGAATTGAAACAAGAAAGATCGAATGCTAATAAGGACAAATGTAAGGGAAATGTGGAGCAAAAATTTGTTAACACTCCAAAGAATGGTGCACCTAAAAAGAAGGTTCTAGTGCAGCTGCTACTAGCAAAAATTAAATATGTGCAAAAGAATCCAGCACCAATAGAGCAACCCGTTACTATACCTATTTTAGGGGTCCATTATCCAAAAGACTATAGTAAGTGTGATCAACTTCAAGCTCAAAAAGAATCAAAAAAGGAGAAGACAAAGGAAGAAGGTAAGGATATTTGATATAATCAAGTAATACCTTATATTCCTTTTGCAAATGATGTAACTATTTCATGTGATACTCCTTTTCCCAATTAAAACCATATTGATATGGCTCAAGTTTTTAGCCAAATCAAAAAATTTGTGCCAATACTGGTACTCAAAATGCCTGAACATAGATGTAAGGCAGGGTCATTTATTACTACTGTAGATGCACAAAAGCAATCTATTGTTGTTCCCAGTGGTAATGATGAGGGTGTAGGTCATGATGAAACAATTGAAGCTTATTTAGGGTCATCTATGGTCAACAATGGGATGGGAGTAGACCATTTCTACACCACTTTGATAATAAATGGTTGGCTATTACACAACTGCATGCTTGATTTAGGAGCATCTAGAAATGTCATGCCACTTGATATCATGAATGAATTGGGACTGAAGGTGTCCAAATCCTTTGGTAACTATTTTTCCATGGATTCTAGGGAGGTGAATGTGATTTCTCTTGTCAAAGATGTTGAGGTCAAATTAGTTGCATATCCTAACAAGGTATTCTTGATGGACATAATTATTGTTGATTGCCCTGCTAAATGGGGCATGTTATTATCAAGAAAGTGGGTAGCTTCCCTAGGTGGAAGTATACAGATGGATTTATCATATGCCACCATTCCAGTCTAGGGCATGGAGGTGAAGATGTATAGAGAGAAAAAGTGGAAGACCAAAACATAGAATGTTGGAACTAGACAACTGAGAGGTGAATACTAGCAAGGTGAGCCATGGGATTAAAGACTTAGGTCTTTAAGGACTTATATGAAGAGATTTGCAATTTCTTAGGCTTAAAACCCTAAACCTACATAGGTACTAGCACAACAAACCCCTCACTACTAATGACAAATTGGACAAACTGATGGGGGTTATGAAAGATTTGTCCTATAAAGTTGCTAGAAATACAAGGGGTTGCCACCTTAGGGTACTGCAACACATTTTAATGAATGTCAGAGATTGCATAATAGGCCTTATAATATTGATTGGTCTAAGAGACCATAGCAAAATGACAGACAGGTTGCCCCCAGGCATGTAAGTTTCAAATAGCCTAAAAGGGATACCCTTGATCCCTTGAGAAAGGTTTAGGTTAATTTTCAAGATGAATCTTTATGGTGTCAGGCTTGTTTCCTCCCCCATGACCCAACTAATTGTTTGGTGGCTCATTCATTGAGAATAGAAGGAGAATTTCCAAATGAAGAGGGTGCAACTGAGCATTATGAAGAAGAAATAAATCAGTTTGATGTAGAAGATTATGAGCAAATAGGTCATAATACTGATTCTGTTAGCTATGAAGAAGATCATAAATTTTCCAATATTATTATGATGAAGGTCCAAAGAAATATCAATTCTTAGTTCATGATTCTGGGCATTTTAGGGACCTTATGTAGAAAAAATATCAGCAGTCCAAACATTCCAAAGAAGACATGAAAGCCTTGATATATGCAGCCATTTTGCAAGTCTAAGGATGTTCTCAATAGGTGAATAGAACTGTCTTTGTGTATAACTGCTCTGCCAAGGAATCGAAACAACAGAGATCGAATGCTGATAAGGACAAATGTAAGGGAAATGTGGAGCAAAAATTTGTTAACACTCCAAAGAATGGTGCGCCTAAAAAGAAGGTTCCAGTGCAGCTGCTAGTAGCAAAAATTAAATATGTGCAAAAGAATTCAGTACCAATAGAGCAACCCGTTACTATACCTATTTTAGGGGTCCATTATCCAAAAGACTACAGTAAGTGTGATCAACTTCAGGCTCAAAAAGAATCAAAAAAGGAGAAGACAAAGGAAGAAGGTAAGGATATTTCATGTAATCAAGTAATACCTTATATTCCTTGTGCAAATGATGTAACTATTTCATGTGATACTCCTTTTCCCAATTAAAACCATATTGATATGGCTCAAGTTTTTAGCCAAATCAAAATTTTTGTGCCAATACTGGTACTCCTCAGAATGCCTGAACATAGATATAAGGCAAGGTCCTTTATTACTAATGTAGATGCACAAAAGCAATCTATTGTTGTTCCCAGTGGTAATGATGAGGGTGTATGTCATGATGAAACAATTGAAGCTTATTTAGGGTCATCTATGGTCAACGATGGGATGGGAGTAGACCCTTTTTACACCACTTTGATCATAAATGGTTGGTTATTAGACAACTCCATGCTTGATTCAGGGGCATCTAGAAATGTCATGCCACTTGAGATCATGAATGAATTGGGACTGAAGGTGTCCAAATCCTTTGGTAAATGTTTTTCCATGGATTCTATGGAGGTGAATGTGATTTCTCTTGTCAAAGATGTTGAGGTCAAATTAGTTGCATATCCTAACAAGGAATTCTTGATGGACATAATTATTGTGGATTGCCCTACCAAATGTAGCATGCTATTATCAAGAAAGTGGGTGGCTTCCATGGGTGGAAGTATACAAATGGATTTATCATATGCCACCATTCCAGTCTAGGGCATGGAGGTGAAGATGTATAGAGAGAAAAAGGTGGAAGACCAAAACATAGAATGTTGGAACTAGACAACTGAGAGGGGAGTACTAGCAAGGTGAGCCATGGGATTAAAGACTTAGGGCTTTAAGGACTTATATGAATAGATTTGTAATTTCTTAGGCTTAAAACCCTAAAACTACATAGGTACTAGCACAACAAACCCCTCACTACTGATGACAAATTGGACAAACTAATGGGGGTTATGAAAGATTTGTCCTATAAAGTTGCTAGAAATAAAAAGGGGTTGCCATCTTAGGGTACTGCAACACATTTTAATGAAGGTCAGAGATTGCATAATAGGCCTTATAATATTGATTGGTCTAAGAGACCATAGCAAAATGACAGACAGGTAGCCCCCAGGCATGTAAGTTTCAAATAGCCTAAAAGGGATACCCTTGATCCCTTGAGAAAGGTTCAGGTTAAGTTTAAAGATGAATGTTTATGGTGTCAGGCTTGTTTCCTCCCCCATGACCTAACTAATTGTGTGGTGGTGCATTCATTGAGCATAGAAGAAGAATTTGCAAATGAAGAGGGTGCAGCTGAGCATTATGAAGAAGAAATAAATCAGTTTGATGTAGAAGATTATGAGCAAATAGGTCATGATACTGATTGTGTTAGCTGTGAAGAAGATGATCATAAATTTTCAAATATGATTACAATGAAGGTCCAAAGAAATATCAATTGTTAGCTCATGCTTTTCGCCATTTAAGGGACCTTATGTAGAAAAAATATCAGCAGTCCAAACCTTCAAAAGAAGACATGAAAGCCTTGATAGATGTAGCCATTTTGCAAGTCCAAGGAGGTTCTCAATAGATGAATAGAACTGTCTTTGTGCATAACCCCCCTGCCAAGGAATTGAAACAACAAAGATCGAATGCTGATAAGGACAAATGTAAGGGAAATGTGGAGCAAAAATTTGTTAACACTCCAAAGAATGGTGTGCCTAAAAAGAAGAAGGTTCTAGTGTAGCTGCTAGTGGTAAAAATTAAATATGTGCAAAAGAATCCAGTACCAATAGAGCAACCTGTTACTATACCTATTTTAGGGGTCCATTATCCAAAAGACTACAGTAAGTGTGATCAACTTCAGGCTCAACAAGAATCAAAAAAGGAGAAGACAAAGGAAGAAGGTAAGGATATTTGATATAATCAAGTAATACCTTATATTCCTTGTGCAAATGATGTAACTATTTCATGTGATACTCCTTTTCCCAATTAAAACCATATTGATATGGCTCAAGGTTTTAGCCAAATCAAAAATTTTGTGCCAATACTGGTACACATCAGAATGCCTGAACATATATATAAGGCAGGGTCATTTATTACTAGTGTAGATGCACAAAAGCTATCTCTTGTTGTTCCCAGTGGTAATGATGAGGGTTTAGGTCATGATGAAATAATTGAAGCTTATTTAGGGTCATCTATGGTCAACAATGGGATGGGAGTAGACCCTTTTTACACCACTTTGATCATAAATGGTTGGCTATTACACAACTACATGCTTGATTCAGGGGCATCCAGAAATGTCATGCCACTTGAGATCATGAATGAATTGGGACTGAAGGTGTCCAAATCCTTTGGTAAATGTTTTTCCATGGATTCTAGGGAGGTGAATGTGATTTCTCTTGTCAAAGATGTTGAGGTCAAATTAGTTGCATATCCTAACAAGGCATTCTTGATGGACATAAATATTGTGGATTGCCCTGTCAAATGGGGCATGGTATTATCAAGAAAGTGGGTAGCTTCCATGGGTGGAAGTATATGGATGGATTTATCATATGCCACCATTCCAGTCTAGGGCATGGAGGTGAAGATGTATAGAGAGAAAAAGGTGGAAGACCAAAACATAGAATGTTGGAACTAGACAACTGAGAGGGGGGTACTAGCAAGGTGAGCCATGGAATTAAAGACTTAGGGTTTTAAGGACTTATATGAATAGATTTATAATTTCTTAGGCTTAAAACCCTAACCCTACATAGGTACTAGCACAACAAACCCCTCACTACTGATGACAAATTGGACAAGCTGATGGGGGTTATGAAAGATTTGTCCTATAAATTTGCTAGAAATAACATGGAGTTGCCATCTTAGGGTACTGCAACATATTTTAATGAAGGTCAGAGATTGCATAATAGGCCTTATAATATTGACTGGTCTAAGAGACCATAGCAAAATGACAGATAGGTTGCCCCCAGGCATGTAAGTTTCAAATAGCCTAAAAGGGATACCCTTGATCCCTTGAGAAAGGTTCAGGTTAATTTTCTAGATGAATCTTTATGGTGTCAGGCTTTTTTCCTCCCCCATGACCCAACTAATTGTGTGGTGGCTCATTCATTGAGCATAGAAGAAGAATTTCCAAATGAAGAGGGTGCAGCTGAGCATTATGAAGAAGAAATAAATTAGTTTAATGTAGAAGATTATGAGCAAATAGGTCATGTTACTGATTGTGTTAGCTATGAAAAAGATGATCATAAATTTTCCAATATGATTATGATGAAGGTCCAAAGAAATATCAATTATTAGCTCATGATTTCGGGCATTTAAGGGACCTTATGTAGAAAAAATATTAGCAGTCCAAACCTTCAATAGAAGACATGAAAGCCTTGATAGATGCAGCCATTTTGCAAGTCCAAGGAGGTTCTCAATAGATGAATAGAACTGTCTTTGTGCATAACCCCCTTGCCAAGGAATCGAAAAAACAAAGATCAAATGCTGATAAGGACAAATGTAAGGGAAATGTGGAGCAAAAATTTGTTAACACTCCAAAGAATGGTGCGCCTAAAAAGAAGGTTCTAGTGCAGCTGCTAGTAGCAAAAATTAAATATGTGCAAAAGAATCCAGCACCAATAGAGCAACCCGTTACTATACCTATTTTAGGGGTCCATTATCCAAAAGACTACAGTAAGTGTGATCAACTTCAGGCTCAGAAAGAATCCAATAAGGAGAAGACAAAGGAAGAAGGTAAGGATATTTCATATAATCAAGTAATACCTTATATTCCTTGTGCAAATGATGTAACTATTTCATGTGATACTCCTTTTCCCAATTAAAACCATATTGATATGGCTCAAGTTTTTAGCCAAATCAAAATTTTTGTGCCAATACTGGTACTCCTCAGAATGCCTGAACATAGATATAAGGCAGGGTCATTTATTACTATTGTAGATGCACAAAAGCAATCTATTGTTGTTTCCAGTGGTAATGATGAGGGTGTAGATCATGATGAAACAATTGAAGCTTATTTAGGGTCATCTATAGTCAAAAATGGGATGGGAGTAGACCCTTTTTACACCAATTTGATCATAAATGGTTGGCTATTACACAACTGCATGCTTGATTCAGGGGCATCTAGAAATGTCATGCCACTTGAGATCATGAATGAATTGGGACTGAAGGTGTCCAAATCCTTTGGTAAATGTTTTTACATGGATTCTAGGGAGGTGAATGTGATTTCTCTTGTCAAAGATGTTGAGGTCAAATTAGTTGCATATCCTAACAAGGCATTCTTGATGGACATAATTATTGTGGATTGCCCTACCAAATGGGGCATGCTATTATCAAGAAAGTGGGTAGCTTCCATGGGTGGAAGTATATGGATGGATTTATCATATGCCACCATTCCAGTCTAGGGCATGGAGGTGAAGATGTATAGAGAGAAAAAGGTGGAAGACCAAAACATAGAATTTTGAAACTAGACAACTGAGAGGGGGGTACTAGCAAGGTGAGCCATGGGATTAAAGACTTAGGGATTTAAGGACTTACATGAATAGATTTGCAATTTCTTAGGCTTAAAACCCTAAACCTACATAGGTACTAGCACAACAAACCCCTCACTACTGATGATAAATTGGACAAACTGATGGGGTTTATGAAAGATTTGTCCTATAAAGTTGCTATAAATAACAATTGGTTGCCACCTTAGGGTATTGTAACACATTTTAATAAAGGTCAGAGATTGCATAATAGGCCTTATAATATTGATTGGTCTAAGAGACCATAGCAAAATGATAGATAGGTTGCCCCCAGGCATGTAAGTTTCAAATAGCCTAAAAGGGATACCCTTGATCCCTTGAGAAAGGTTCAGGTTAATTTTCAAGATGAATCTTTATGGTTTTAGGCTTGTTTCCTCCCCCATGACCCAACTAATTGTGTGGTGGATCATTCATTGAGTATAGAAGAAGAATTTCCAAATGAGGAGGGTGCAGCTGAGCATTATGAAAAAGAAATAAGTCAGTTTGATGTAGAAGATTATGAGCAAATAGGTCATGATACTGATTGTGTTAGATATGAAGAAGATGATCATAAATTTTCCAATATGATTACTATGAATGTCCAAAGAAATATCAATTGTTAGCTCATGATTTTGGGCATTTAAGGGACCTTATGTAGAAAAAATATCAGCAGTCCAAACCTTCAAAAGAAGACATGAAATCCTTGATAGATGTAGCCATTTTGCAAGTCCAAGGACGTTCTCAATAGATGAATGGAACTGTCTTTGTGCATAACCCCCCTGCCAAGGAATCAAAAAAACAAAGATTGAATGCTGATAAGGACAAATGTAAGGGAAATGTGGAGCAAAAATTTGTTAACACTCCAAAGAATGGTGCGCCTAAAAAGAAGAAGGTTCTAGTGCAGTTGCTAGTAGAAAAAATTAAATATGTGCAAAAGAATCCAGCACCAATAGACCAACCCATTACTATACCTATTTTAGGGGTCCATTATCCAAAAGACTACAGTAAGTGTGATCAACTTCAGGCTCAAAAAGAATCAAAAAAGGAGAAGACAAAGGAAGAAGGTAAGGATATTTCATATAATCAAGTAATACCTTATATTCCTTGTGCAAATGATGTAACTATTTCATGTGATACTCCTTTTCCCAATTAAAACCATATTGATATGGCTCAAGTTTTTAGCCAAATCAAAAAATTTGTGCCAATACTGGTACTCCTCAGAATGCTTGAACATAGATGTAAGGCAGGGTCATTTATTACTACTGTAGATACACAAAAGCAATCTGTTGTTGTTCCCAGTGGTCATGATGAAACAATTAAAGCTTATTTGGGGTCATCTATAGTCAATAATGGGATGGGAGTAGACCCTTTTTACACCACTTTGATCATAAATGGTTGGCTATTACACAACTGCATGCTTGATTCAGGGGCATCTAGAAATGTCATGCCACTTGAGCTCACGAATGAATTGGGACTTAAAATGTCCAAATCCTTTGGTAAATGTTTTTCCATGGATTCTAGGGAGGTGAATGTGATTTCTCTTGTCAAAGATGTTGAGGTCAAATTAGTTGCATATCCTAACAAGTCATTCTTGATGGACATAATTATTGTGGATTGCCCTACCAAATGGGGCATGTTATTATCAAGAAAGTGGGTAGCGTCCATGGGTGGAAGTATACGGATGGATTTATCATATGCCACCATTCCAGTCTAGGGCATGGAGGTGAAGATGTATAGAGAGAAAAAGGTGGAAGACCAAAACATAGAATGTTGGAACTAGACAACTGAGAGGGTGGTACTAGCAAGGTGAGCCATGGGATTAAAGACTTAGGGCTTTACGGACTTATATGAATAGATTTGCAATTTCTTAGGCTTAAAACCCTAAACCTACATAGGTACTAGCACAACAAACCCCTCACTACTAATGACAAATTAGACAAACTGATGGGGGTTATGAAAGATTTGTCTTATAATGTTTCTAGAAATAACAAGGGGTTGCCACCTTAGGGTAGTGCAACACATTTTAATGAAGGTCAGAGATTGCATAAGAGGCCTTATAATATTGATTGGTCTAAGAGACCATAGAAAAATGACAGACAGGTTGCCCCTAGGCATGTAAGTTTCAAATAGCCTAAAAGGGATACCCTTGATCCCTTGAGAAAGGTTCAGGTTAATTTTCAATATGAATCTTTATGGTGTCAGGCTTCTTTCCTCCGCCATGACCCAACTAATTGTGTGGTGGCTCATTCATTGAGTATAGAAGAAGAATTTCCAAATGAAGAGGGTGCAGCTAAGCATTATGAAGAAGAAATAAATCAGTTTGATGTAGAAGATTATGAGCAAATAGGTCATGATACTGATTGTGTTAGCTGTGAAGAAGATGATCATAAATTTTCCAATATGATTACGATGAAGGTCCAAAGAAATATCAATTGTTAGCTCATGATTTTGGGCATTTAAGGGACCTTATGTAGAAAAAATATTAGCAGTCCAAACCTTCGAAAGGAGACATGAAAGCCTTGATAGATGTAGCCATTTTGCAAGTCCAAGGAGGTTCTCAATAGATGAATAGAATTGTCTTTGTGCATAACCCCCCTGCCAAGGAATCGAAACAACAAAGATAGAATGCTGATAAGGACAAATGTAAGGGAAATGTGGAGCAAAAATTTGTTAAGACTCCAAAGAATTGTGCACCTAAAAAGAGGAAGGTTCCAGTGCAGCTACTAGTGGTAAAAATTAAATATGTGCAAAAGCATCCAGGACCAATAGAGCAACCCATTACTATACCTATTTTAGGGGTCCATTATCCAAAAGACTACAGTAAGTGTGATCAATTCAGGCTCAAAAAGAATCAAAAAAGGAGAAGACAAAGGAAGAAGGTAAGGATATTTGATATAATCAAGTAATACCTTATATTCCTTGTGCAAATGATGTAACTATTTCATGTGATACTCCTTTTCCCAATTAAAACCATATTGATATGGCTCAAGTTTTTAGCCAAATCAAAAATTTTGTGCCAATACTAGTACTCCTCAGAATGCCTGAACATAGATATAAGGTAGGGTCATTTATTACTACTGTAGATGCACAAAAGCAATTTGTTGTTGTTCCCAGTGGTAATGATGAGGTTGTATGTCATGATGAAACAATTGAAGCTTATTTAGGGTCATCTATAGTCAACAATGGGATGGGAGTAGACCCTTTTTACACCACTTTGATCATAAATGGTTGGCTATTACACAACTGCATGCTTGATTCAAGGGCATCTAGAAATGTCATGCCACTTGAGATCATGAATGAATTGGGACTGAAGGTGTCCAAATTCTTTGGTAAATATTTTTCCATGGATTGCAGGGAGGTGAATGTGATTTCTCTTGTCAAAGATGTTGAGTTCAAATTAGTTGCATATCCTAATAAGGCATTCTTGATGGACATAATTATTGTGGATTGCCTTGCCAAATGGGGCATGCTATTATCAAGAAAGTGGGTAGCTTCCATGGGTGGAAGTATACGGATGGATTTATCATATACCACCATTCCAGTCTAGGGCATGGAGGTGAAGATGTATAGAGAGAAAAAGGTGGAAGACCAAAACATAGAATGTTGGAACTAGACAACTAAGAGGGGGGTGAATCAGTTGTCCCACAATAAAATGTTTCTGCTTTTAACCTTCTTTATTATATTACTATCAGATTAGTGATGTAAGCATTAAAGCATAGATCAACAACATAAGAGCAGAAGCATAATCAACACATTTGACACCAAGATTTTGACATGGAAACCTAGTTAAGGGAAAAACAACAATGGGGGTTAACCCACAAAATACATACCCTATTAAAAGTACTTAGTAAAATAGAAGGCACATACCTTTGGGTGCACTGCCCAAAGCTCACTACTCAAAAGAGAGGATAACTACCTACTGAATTTTTTTAGAAAGAATTAACTGAGAAATAGCATTTACATCATGCCTGATTCAGTTTTAGTGAATTCTTAAGAACTTACGCTCTGCCCCAAATTCTTCTTTCACACTCTCTACTACTTTCACTCTTTTTCTTCTCTACTCTGCTCCTAATCCTTTCTTCAGATTGATCTATTTTCCACAAGGATGATTTCAATACCTCTTCAACAAGTATTTATATACTTCATCAACCTTGGAATGATCAATAAGGATGGCTAACCTTGACGCGGATCATCACATTGTCAGCCAAATAGAATTGAGACTTGAATCTTCTTCTACAAACACTCCACACTTCATAAAAATACTCTAAGGCATCCACAACAGGATAGGAACATCCGGTCAGCCAAGACTAGGAAGAACATCAACCTCAAAGAGAAAATCTTCAATCAACAAGCTCAAACTTCAAAGTAGACCTCTAACATAGTAGCCATACGATATAGATACCTCAACAAGCACATTGAATTCACCAATAACATCCATTCTAAACCAAATTATCCAAAGCATTTGAATCTTCCTCTAGAACCTCAAGAACACTCTCTGCCATGACTGTCAAACCAAAAGGATAGCTTGTGGACCTCCAAACTACAAACCACTGGTGTTGATGGTACACATTGACTTCCTAAACATGCCTTCAGATCCATAGATCATAATTTTATATTATCAGAGCAATCTAAACCTCTTTCTTGTCACTCTATCTTTCCTAAGTATTGCAGGAACTGGTTCTACTCAGATGGCCATAACTCCTTCAACTCTTCATGCAGATTTCTCAAATCTTGACTGAAGCAATCTATGACAATCCTCTACATAGCCACATGATCTACATGCATTGATTGTCATTAATTTTCTCAATATCCTCAATAGTCTAGTCTTCTATGCAAATAGAAAAATAGGATACAGTTGACACCAATGGCAACAAGGATATGTTGACATTAATGACAACCCACTTAGGCACATATTTGCAACATAGAAGACATATACAAAATAGAGGAAGATCATGCCAATTTCTTTGACATTGATATATACCATTTTATGGGATATTGTAGTGATGATAATCCTTTCCTAAATGTTTCACCTTCCAATCCTATCATTTCTATTTATGATGCATTTGATTTATGGATACTCTATTTTAATGGTGCGTGCTCAAGAGAAGGTTCAGGCGCTGGAATTGTTTTGATATCCCCAGATGGTGAGCAATTTAGTATGTCTTTTAGGCTTGATTTTTAGTGCACTAATGACATAGCAGAGTATGAAACATTTTTTTTAGGATTAAATATTGCTCACAAGCATAAAATCAAGTGCTTAAAGATTTATGGTGACTCATAATTAGTTGTGCAGCAAATTAGAAATAAGTTTGCTATAAAGGATAAAAGGTTAAGGGGATATAGGAATGTTGAATGGGATACCATGGAACTGTATGATGCCATTGGCATCGAATGGGTTGATAGAACCATAAATGAAAAGGTAGATTCCCTAGCTGTGGCTACATCAAGGTTTGATCCCCAATTAGATTTTCCTCATGGACATCATGTTGTAGAAGTGCTTACAAGGCCAACAATCCTTGATAACATTTACAATTGGCAAGTGTTCAATGATAGTAATCATATTTTTAGTTTCCTCAATTGCATGGATGAGTTTGATAGTTAAGTGATTTACTAGAAGCCTATGGTAGAGATGGAAAATGGCAAGGAAACATTGTTTGGCGGTGAGGTAGTGCAGTTGAAGACAAATACCATTCCCAAGGGATTAGTTTTGTTGGAAAGAATGTTTGATAATGCATACCACTAGAAGAGTGAAGGTAAACCTGTTGAAGAAGATAGTGTTGAAGGTGTTAAACTTAGAACTAGGAGGCACCTAAAATGGTTTACATAGGTAATAAATTAAAGCCTCATGAAAAGGAAATGCTAATTGCTTTATTGAGAAAAATAAAAAAATGTTTTGCATGGTCCTATGATGAGATGAAAGCCTATAGGAAGGATTTATTTTAGCATACTATTCCCCTCCAACCAAATGCAAATCCTTTTAGGCAAAACCAGAGGCCTATAAACCCCACTATAGCTCCCAAAATGTAGAATGAATAGTTAAAAATAAAAGAGGGAGGTATTATTAAAATAATCAGACATTCTGAGTGGGTGTCTAATCTTGTCCTAGTAAAGAAAAAGAATGGGGAGATTAGACTATGCGTAGATTTTAGAAATCTGAACATCAAATCCCTTAAGGATATTTATCCTCTTTCAAGCATGGATCATCTTTTGTAAAGGGTTGTTGGTTCAGAGCTGATGTCTATGATGGATGGGTTCTCAAGATATAATTAGGTGCTAGTCAAGGAGTTAGAATAGTACAAAACAACATTCACCACTCGTTAGGGGACATATATTTATTTGAGAATTTCATTTGGATTGAAAAATGCAGGATCAATATTTCAAAGCGCAATGGATGTGGCCTTTGCTGGCCTCATTGATGAGATCAAGGTTGTATACCAAGATGACCTTACTGCATATTCAAAGGATAGAAAAGATCATTGCAAGCATTTGTAAATGATTTTTGATAGATGATTAGAGTATGGGATCTCTTTGAATCCTAAAAAATGTCAATTTAGAGTGAAGGATGGAAAGTTATTGGGACATATTATGTCAAGGGATGGGGTTAGAATTGATTTAGAAAGAATGAAGGCTATTGACCTTATCCCTTAGCCCAAAATAGTCAAGGGTGTTCAATTCCTCTTTGGACAGATCAATTTTGTGAGGTGATTTGTTCCTAACTTCTTTGAGAAAACCAAAGCAATCTCCAAGATGCTAAAAAAGGGATAGTCCATCACATGGGACAAGGAATCAACTGAAGCTTTTCTTGACATAAAGGAGGCCTTGAAAAATGCACCAATAGTGGTAAGCCTAGATTATGTAAAACCCTTCTAGCTTTTCTCTTTTGCTTCAATTTATACTATTGTTGTTGTATTGTTGCAAAAGAATGTTGATGGATTTGAGTAGATGATAGGATTTTTTAGCCTACCACAATAATGGGTTACACTTTCTCGGACATCCTAATTTTTGTTGAAATCACATATTTTTATAAAATAGAATTATTTAAGCCTTGAAAGGTTCCGTTTAAAAGATTGTAATTGAATAGGGTTTGATCAAACCCCCTTAGATCAAACCCCCTTGGATACAACCTCGCTAGTTTTAAACCATACCTGTCATCGAGTCTCCTCTACACCTATCAAAATGCTGATAAAAAACCACTTTTGATTTACCTTTTGGGGGATCAGATGAATTCATTTAAAATTTTATGTTTTGTAAGTATGTAGTCCTTATTATAAGCTTCCCAAAAAGTATAATTTTAAATATATTTAATTTGATTATTATATTCATTTTTTATTTCTTGTGAATGTAGGTTTTTAATGAACATCAAGATCTCTATTTCATACATACGAAAAAATAGGAAAATATAGGAAAAAAATTCTAAAAAATACGTTTCCTCTAGGTATTGATGTCCTTATTCTAACAAAAAAAAATTGAATTCCGATATACATACAAAAAAGTTATGCTTTACACAGTACACCTATGTCTAAATTGTAATTGGTTTGACTTCAAAAGTTAATTAAAAGAAAAATATTCAATAAAACATTATGAAACCAAATGTATCATCTAGATATCATAGTTAAAAATCTAAATTCAAAAAAATTATAATTTTATCCTTCATAGAAAAAAAGTTATGTTTTACATAGTGCACATCACTCTTTAAAAATGTTGTTTACTATTAGAAACTAGTTATTGAAGCAAATGGAAAAGGAAATATAATTTGATTCTAAATTTTTTTAAAAAAATCTATTTATAATCTACAGACAAAATGTGACAAATCATTAGTTTACATCATCTTCAAATTCCTCATAGTTTAACAACTATAGGTGTCTGAAAGTGAAGAGTTTTTTCAAAATGTTCATTTCAATGTCAACTTTGGCCAACAAGTGTAACCCACTATTGTGGGATCACCATTTGTAAGTTGCTGAGTTAAATTATTCCATTATGGAAAAGCATGCATATGCTTTGGTTAAGGTAGTAAAAAATTTCAAACTGTATCTCATAGGTGCAAAGACAATTGCATATGTGCCTCATTCTGCTATGAAGATATTTTCACATAACAAGAGGTTTCTAGAAAAAGATGTAGGTGGATCAATAAGATCCAGGAGTATGAATTTAAGGTGCAGATCACCAAACTAGTTAGAGGCTAGGGTTTAGCTAAGTTGATGGCTAATTCCAACTTAGAGGTCACTAAGGTGAATGAGGTAGATGATGTTCCATCTGCTAATGCAAGTATGTTGATAAATGATGCAGGTATAAAGATATTATCTTTTATCTTGTCAACATGCATTATCTGGGCCATGTATGAATGTGACTCAATAGAGGACCCTTAAGTTCCAATCTAAAAAATATGTCTTGATTCAAGGTATATTAATGTGGAGAAATTATGAGGGACTACTATTGAAATGTCTAAACCAACAATAGTCTGAGGCAGTCATTGAAAAATATCACCAAGGAATATGTGGCAGGAACTTTGTCATGCCCACATTTCCCATACGGTCATGACACACAACACACATGTCATGTCCACATTTGACATGTGGTCATGACACGAATTTCAAAAAACTTTTCTATCTATCCCTAGGAACCCCCTCACACGCGTCTATGTGCTCAGTGGCAATATCCATGAGGCGTAAACATGTCAAACATAATTTGGGAATGTGTATTATCCTATGCCGTCCCCTGCATGATGAAAGTTGTCTAGGGGGTAAGCGACACGAAGCGTGCCACTTTTAGGGTAGGACGGTTTAATCCAAACCCTAAGTTTCCTAGGTGAGAAGGTGATTTTGTTAGATTCGAAACCAAACCCTATCTCTAAAACAAAATGAAATCGAATAAATAAATATAAAATAATGACATAATGGATGCGTGATAAAATGGAGTGGTAAAATGAAAGTCAATAAAATGACGTAAAATTAAAACCCTAAAATCTAGGAAAAATTCAACAGCATAATGCATTTTCAATAATTGAATAGAAAAAATTTAAAAATAAAAACTCCAACAAGAATTCAAGTAAAAATTTAAAAATAAGAATTAAACTTAAAGAAAAATTAAAAATTAAAAATTAAATACCTTGACAAGGCCAATTAAAATGACCTTGCAATTAAAATATTAAAATCATAAAATAAAATAAATGACACAAATAACTTCAAAATTAAGTTTGTTAATAAATATAATTTCAACATTATATTTATTAAGTAACTGAAAAATAATAGACAAAGGGGAAAGATTAAAATATTTTTCCCCACAAAATAATAATTAAACTAATTATAAGAAAAAAATTAATTAAAAGACTTCCCATTGCTAGGGCCTAAAACACACTAAGGAAAAATAAAAATAAAAATCTTGAATAAATAATTTAAAAAAAAACACACTTCCCATCTAAGACAAATTTAACCCATTCCCCTAAAAAAGATACATTTCCACAAAGCAGAAAAAGTCAAAACGCCCAATTAAATTAAAATAATTTAAATGAAGCACAAGGGAATTCAAAAATGCCCAAGGGCAAAAATAGAGGGAATAAAATTTCCTGTGCACAAGGGAAAAGCAAAATAGAAAATTTAAATTCAATGATAAAACAAATTCCTCACATCTTCACTCACCCTAATCCATATTTTATTGTTTTCTTCTCTTGGAAGCCCTAATATTATTATATAATTTCCTTATGGAAACCCTATTCCTTATTTTGTTTTGCCTCTCTCTCATTTTGTTTTGTTTTCTCCATTTTGTTTTCTTTTTCTTCATTCTCATTTGTAGGTTGAAGGTTTGAGAGGGGAATGGCAACCATGGTAGTACTGTGCAAAGGTATATGATTTGTTCATAAACATGTTGTATATATAATCTCCTTTTTTTTCTTCTTTGTGTATATATATATATATATATATATATATATATATATTTTGCATATATATATAACCCGTTATTATGAAACTGGATTGGTTTACTAAGTTATTGTAGAGGAGACATTATATATATTTTTACAAAAGCTAAAATTAAGTTGCAGATATAACAGTGCCTGGCAGGTATCGTGGAGAGGGTGGCAACCACAAATCACCAGCGGTGGCATTGCAATGGCTGCGGGTTTTTTTTTTTTCGAAGTTAAGGGTTTTGCCCCCCACCCATCCAACCCCCACCGTATGGTGGGAGGTGGGTGGAGGGAGTGTCCTCCACCCACTCCAAATGGCACACATGGGGGAGGGTTGGGGTGGCGGCCATTGCCGCCACCCCAACCCAAAACCCCATTTCCTTATCTTTTTTTTTTGCTTATGTTTATGCCGTTAAAACAACATGGAAACCCTCGTGGTTTATGGCCTGATTCAATTCATTGATACAGTTTGCTTTTGTTTATTCTCTTTAACCAACATAATAATATTTACAATTTGATTTACAAAAAAAGTCTAATTATATATATTTGTGTAAATATATATATATATATATATATATATATATATATATACACTGTTATAAAAATGCATATATAACAGTGTATATATATATATTTCAATATGTATATATACAGTGACACCAAAAAAAAAAAAAAAAACAAGTTTGGTTTGCTAAATTAATATATATACATGTTAAACTAACTTTCTCAATAGCAATAATTTTAAATAACAAAGAATACTAATTTTCAGTTTTATATCATAAATAATAATCCAGTAGCATTTTTTTGTTTTAAATTCAAATATATAGAAATATCTTTTTTTTTAATGAAACCTATAAGGTAGAAATTATAATTTCATTTAATTTTTTTAACCACTTATTTTCACAAACAACACATTAATAACCATGCAAATTTCAGAGCAAACATAACAAAAAACAATACATTTAATTTCTCTTTTTTTTCTTTTGCATACACTAAAATTTATTTAGCAACACATATTTTTTTGTAAAGAACAAATGACAGCAAGTGTATTTTCTCTTGCATTTCTCCTTTACTCATAAACTTAACAACATAGAATAGTAAACAACGCCCTTCCTTTTTTTTCTCTAAAACTAAAATAGAGCTCACATTACATTCCCACACAACAACCAACATAATGGGTAGAATAAACTTGTCAAAAAAAATTACAATAAGGCCTCAATGTCCATGGCTCAAACAGCCAACAAAATAAAATTTACAACCACACTAACATGAACTTCTCCAAAGATCCATTTCTCCAATAAACACCTACAATAAATACACAACAAAAAGGGGAAACCAAGCTACAACGAAATGCCCTCCTCCCTACTGTAGACCCGCAAGTGGGTCACCCCTAAGCTAGGGAGGTAGGAAACACACGGTTGCACACACACACACACCACAACAAGCAACACAAAAACAACACCGCAATAACCCATGGATTAACACATAACAAAACTCATGAAAATGAGTTTGATGGGGGTAAGGAATGGACCCCTCTACTCAAAAGGCCACACCAAAAAAATATCAAAACACCGAGTCTCATGGCCTCAAGCCAAAACCTCCAAAAACATATATCTCCAAATATCTCAAAAACTGCCATGGCACTATTGCCATCAAAATGATTGCAACACCAAGTAAAAAGCCCTCAAGGCTATAAGTAGCACAATATGGGTGTGACCTCGAGGAGGTTCACTCTGCCCTACCCCAAACAAGTTGAGCCTTACCTCCAACTAGAGGTGCTCTCACCAAACTCCTAACCCACATAAAAAAATAAAACAACAAATATCCATAAACACAACATAAATGAAAATGCAAGGGTAAATGGCCATAGCCATGGAGCTTACCTTCAAAAGCCCTATAAATGGAAGCACATTTGGTGATGAGCTCCAAGCTTCTCCAAATCTTCCAATCTCCAAATTTTCTCTAACTCCCCAAAAGAAACTCTAAGATTAGAAAAAATCCCCAAAATGCAAGAACCCCACACTCCTCAACAAGAGAAGGTAATATAGGCCTTCTAATTTGGCCTAGAGGAATGAGAAGGTGACACTTGTCACCTTCTCCTTCCTCCTCCCATGCCACTTGCAAAGGAGCAAAAGTGTGAGGGTGACAAGTGTCACCCTCCAATTCCATCCCAATCCTTAGCTTATCCACTTGTGCTCTCACACATGTGTGAGAGAACAAGTGGTGAGGTGGCAATCCCCTTCAAGCCTCCATGAGGATAAGGGATGCCATATGGAATCCTCTTATTCTCCAAGAGAGCCATCTCCCTCCAAGATGCTCTCACACATGTGTGAGAGTCTTGGAGGAAGATCCCACACACTTGGGAGTCTTGGAGGCCTCCTAAGTCTTCTCTGTGAAGGGATCCCCAAACTTTGGGAAGGGAGATGAGTATTTCCCAAAGCATGACTCATCTCCCACCCTCATCCATTTCAAAATTCGTCACTTTGACTAAACCTTAGTTTAGAGTGACCAAAAGTGAGTTACCCCAAGGTTTAGTTAGTCAAAATTGACCCTAGACCCATGGGTAACCACCTAGGGTAAGTTTTGGGACACTAAGGTTCATGTAGGGAGTCATAAATCCACTTTAAATGGCCTCAAAAATAAAAACAATACCAAGTGGTATAAAACAATAAAAATTATACAACACATGATATGATTATTTAAACAAAGGGGTACTAGGCCAAAATGATAAAATAAACAAGCACTTAAACAACATTCAAATCCAAACGTGATCCTCATCCCTCTTGGGAATGGATCGGTTTCACAGGGAATAACATGTGTGAATACTACCTCCAATTTTCTGTGGCCTGGGAATATAATCCTACACATCTAGATCAAGTGTTAATCATATCATGAATAATCATAGTCGAAGCAACTGGAATTAAATTCATGCCATTGAATACAACATTAATCATCTACAACATAATTTAAGATTAAACTACATTTTTTATCTAATTTCACATAATCATCATCACATAAATAACTAGAAATCACATCAATAAATATCATCTAATATATCTCGTATGTCTAGTCTCAATATAGCATTAAAATATGATCAAATCAAATGACTATATGTCTAATCAATGTCAAATCAATATCAAATCAAAATTAGGAGATAAAACCAAATCTGCATTGTGGAATAATAGTCTCTAAAAGTATGATAATATCATCAACTGAAATGTAGAACAATCAAAATAAAGAAGGAAAAAAATAATCGGCCTCACATCCTCCCCCACTAAGACTAAACTTCCTCTTGGAAGTTGTCAAAAAGGTGAGGATAGAGTGCCCTCAAACTAGTTGCATCCTCCCAAGTCACTATGACCTCATCATAACGATTCCACTAGACCCTAACTTGGTCCAGCTCTCGACCTTGAAGGCCCAGTGTCCGACAAGCTAATATGCAAATTGGCTCCAAAGCTAATTCCCCATTTGCATCTACCTATAGAGCACTCCAGTCCAATACATGAGATAAATCAGATATATACTGCCTCAATACAGAAATATGAAAAACATCGTGGATATGTGACAGGCTAGGTGGCAATGCTAGATAGTAGGCAACAGGTCCTATCTGCTCCAAGATCTCAAAAGGTCCTACAAACCGTGGTGTGAGCTTAGAGCCCTTTCTATAATGGATTGGACTCTTGTGTGGCCGCACTCTAAGGAATACCTTGTCACCCACTGAGAAGCTCTGATCAGTTCTCTTAGCATCGGCATACTTCTTCTGTCTATCCTATGCCTCCTGAAGTCTCTGCGTAATCAGTGTGACCTGCTACTCCATATCCTAAACTAACTCTGGACCAATGGCAACCTTGTCATCTATCCGATCCCAACTCAATGGTGTCTTGCATGGTCTGCCGTATAAAACCTAAAAAGGAGGCATACCCAATGAGTTGTGATGCCCATTATTGTAGGAAAACTCAACTAGATACAGATTCTCCTCCCATCTAGACTGATGGTCCATAACATACATATGAAGCATGTCCTCCAATACCTGATTCACCTACTCTATCTATCCATCTATCTCAGGGTGATATGTAGAACTAAAGTTGAGCTGTGTGCCCAACACCTGCTGCAAGGCTCTCCAAAAAGCTAAAGTGAACACTGAATCCCTGTGAGAAATGATGTGGCAAGGTACTCCATGTAATCTCACAATATCATCCAAGAATACTCTTTCCACTGTTGGTGCATTGTACATCGTGCATACAGGTGAGAAATGCACCAACTTGGTCAACTTGTCGACTATCACCATGATGGCATCATGGCGACGCGAAGACATAGGAAGACTAATAATGAAATCCATGGAAATGGCGATGCAGAGTACACAGTGGAAGCTCTCAAAACATATACTTTCTTTACTATCGGCAAGACCATATGCCATCGACTAACCAAATACCTTTCCCACCAAGGTCCTTCCTTATACCGATGTGTCTCCGACACCACTATCACTATGACTTCTTCCGTCAGCGTAACTCAAAACCCTTCTACCGATCTGCTTCTCTTCCTGATATGTTTAACATCGGGCTTTGTCTTCGGCGAGACTCCTTGCATCGGTGAACGCCTACAGACTCAGGCCAAAGTACCAACTCTTCCCGATGACATGCATTGTCGGTGTGACCTTCCTCATTAGTGAGCACTTTGTATGTGCTCCCGATACACTGATAGAACAGCTTGTATAAACTTTCACTGACCTATGATCACCAATTTCCTTCATTGTCTCTACCGGTCACCTCTTGCATCTAACACAATGTATGTGTGCAATGTATATTCTCAATATACATTAGGAAGATACATTCAAAACATGGATTCAGAATATGCATTTAATGAGATTGACCGTTGACTTTCCTTGTATCATACGAAATGCACATTCACCACATACAACTACAATATTCACTTGCGAGATACACACAAACATACAACTACGAGATACACATGAAATGACCCCCAACATACATTAGTGATATACACACAGAATGTATACCTGGTGAAACAACACAAATCTTCACCGATCTGAACCTCTACAAACCCTGTAGCTTCATAGACCCATTTCTCCAATAATCTAGCACATGACAAATGCTAGGATCCATCAATGCATCTTGTACACAATCCTACAAACATGAATGAACAAAACAAATAACACAAAAATGAACTGTATAGCCATTCCACTGATTTCAAATAAATCTAACTGGTGGAATGGAATAAGAGTCTATATCAACCACAAAACAACAATTTGATTGCATAGAGAAAACTTAACGAATCCAGAATGACAGAAAGATACATAGAATAGGATTTGTTTATTATGCTTTTTAGAAATGTGTATACACAGATGCTCTATTTCACAATTGCAATCACACCCCTCTCAGATCTTTCTAATCTCAACTACAACAACAACAACAACTACTACTACTACTGATTACATTTGATGATCTTGGGCATTTATCTACTCGCCCTTAGTAGTACTGAATTGACTCCAAGTAGTTGGGAGACTAACAACCTCCAACTGCCTAACAACCTTTGTGATTATAGATTGACAAGTGTCCTTGGGACTTACAACATAAACCTAGATACAAACTAAAATGACATGCATTGGTCAAACATACCTTATTACATGAATGGTCTTATAGGACCTTATTGGAAACAACAAAAATGTACATTAGACACATCATGAAGTTAAATGCCTCATGGGGTCACTGTGGATTAGGTGTTCCTGCACCATACACTCCATCGACAAAAGAACTCGTGCCCCATGAGTTAATTCTTTGGCTTGCTCCACTTGTATCCTCTTCTAGCTCATGTCTTCCCCATGATCTCTGGACTGCAACCCTTTGCTTGCCATTCTTTCTTACTGTCATCTCTGTCTGAACACCTGCATGGGAAACCTTGGTTAATGCTTCTTGTACTATTGTTATGGCAGAATATGTTTGCCTTTCAACCCTTGTTGGTTCTAGAGGACAAACAATTGTCCCTACTATGATAGCATCCTTGTCTTTCCAATCAACTTGTGGCTACTTGCAAACCTTCTCTTTGACCTTCTACTGATCCATCTGATCTCCATCACCAAAAACTGAAATCACCTTCAAACTTTGTTCCTTAGCAACCCCACTCCTTGAGGTATCCTCAACTTCCTTTGTGCCTTCTTCATTGAGCTTCACAAACTCTTTCTATCCCAACAAGATGACCTTGGTTACCTTCTTTGCTTCAGCATCCTCTTGCAATGGTGTCATCACAAAAGTTCTCCCATCCTTCTTGAAGGTGTAGGTGTTAGCATATCCATCATACAATGCTCTCCTATCAAATTGCCATGGCCTACCTAAAAGTAGGTGACAACATTCCATGGACAAAATATCACATAAAACCCTATCCTGATATTCCCCAATCTGAAAATCAACATATGCTTGTTCATATATAAAAAGTGATTGACTATCACTTACCCAAGATGCTTTGTAAGGAGTTTGATGAGGAATCCTTACTAGTTTCAACTTATCCACCATTTCCTGAGATACCATATTATCTGTTGAACCAGAATCTATTACTACCTTGCATATTTTACCTTTGCTTTTGCAAGTGGTCCTGAAAAGTGCTCTTCTTTGTATCATGTCCTTGGATGTCTTCAAGAGTGTTCTCCTTAGCATCAATGCTTCTCCATCGTGAACTGGGGATGCACTCCCAATTGGAAAGTTAACCCTTTCATCTACCTCCTCTTCTTGCACATATTGAACCCTCTTTTCATTCTTCCTATCACCTCTTGATGGTGAACCTTGCCTTTCTGGACATTTGAATGCTATGTGACCAATTTCATTACAATGATAACATCTCCCAGTGAAAACATTAGAACCTTTACTACCTCCAAATCTACCTCTGGTGCCTCTCCATCCACCCCTGAAATCAGACTGCTCTTGTCCTTTACTAGTCTCTTCTCAGTTCTCATTGGCTTGTCTTGTTGTAGGGGCTAATCCTCCCCCTCTTATATTGCTGCCTCTTCCCCTCATGGACTTATCTTGTCTCCTTTTCATCTTCTCCTCAATCCTGATTGCCATTTGATAACAGTCTTCTACACTCCTAAGATTAGCCAAAACTAATTCATCTTGTATGTTCAATCTCAAACCAGCCAAGTATCTAGCAACATTTTCAACCTCATTCTCATAATGACCAGACCTCATACTTAATTTATAAAATTCCTTAGTATATGCCTTCACATCCATTTCTTTTTGTCTTAAAAATTGAATCGTTTTAAACATTTGAACTTCATAATCCTTGGGTAAGAATTTACCTTTGATTCTTGCTACTATCTTGTCCCATGAAGAAATCTTTGACTTACCCTACTTTCTCCTCTCTGATTGTATGTAATCCCACCATACCAAGGCATGACCTCCCAATTTGGTCTTTACAATATTTACTTTCTACTCCTTAGGAACCTCCTCACATTCAAAATGATTATCTAATGCAGCAATCCAATCAAGCAACTCTTCCTCATTTAAACTTCCACTATACTTTGGAGCATCAATCTTTACCTTAGGTTTGTAATTCTTGACTACCCTTAACAGTTTTGCAAATCTCTAATCTTCAGGATTTAGATCTTCATCTACATCTTCAAATTCTTCATCATCCTCTTCTTTTTCTGATTCACTTTCTTCCACTTCTCTTCTTTTGTTTGTCTCCAAGGCTGTAAGCCTGGCTTGAAGAGCTTCTGTAAGCTCTTTCATCTGCCTCATCTCTCTAGCATGCTTTTCCTTCATCTCTTGCAACTCTCTAGCAGTACTAGCATTTTTCAGAGGCATCTTGCTAACTCGTTTCTGCAACCTCTCAGTCCTTCTACTTCTACCTTCTCAATGACAGAAGTAAACACACAATTGCCCAGAGCTTTTGTTGAGCTCTAATACCACTATGATGCAGAGCACACAGTGGAAGCTCTCAAAACATATACTTTCTTTACTATCAGCAAGACCATATGCCATTGGCTAACCAAATACCTTTCGCACTGAAGACCTTCCTCATACCGATGTGTCTCCGATACCACTATCGCTATGACTTCTTCCATCAGTGTAACTCAAAACCCTTCCACCGATCTGCTTCTCTTCCTGATATGTTTAACACTAGACTTTGTCTTCGGCAGGACTCCTTGCATTAGTGAATGCCTACAGACTCAGGCCGAAGTACTTACTCTTCCTGATGACATGCATTGTCGGTGTGACCATACTCATCGGTGAGCGCTTTGTATGTGCTCCCAATACACTGATAGAACAACTTGTATAAACTTTTGCCAACCTACGATCACCAGTTTTCTTCACCATCGCTACCGGTCACCTCTTGCATCTAACACAATGTATGTGTGCAATGTATATTCTCAATATACATTCGGAAGATACATTTGAAACATGCATTCAGAATATGCATTCGGTGAGATTAACCATTGACTTTCCTTGTATCATACGAAATGCACATTCACCACATACAACCGCAATATTCACTTGCGAGATACACACAAACATACAACTGCGAGAACACATGAAATGACCCCCGACATACATTAACGATATACACACAGAATGTAAACTTGATGAAACAACATGAATCTTCACCGATCTGAACCTTTACAAACCCTGTAGCTTCATAGACTCGTTTCTCCAACAATCTAGCACATGACAAATGCTAAGATCCATCAATGAATCTTGTACACGATCCTGCAAACACGAATGAACAAATGAACAATACAAAAATGAACTGTACAGCCATTCCACCGATTTTGAATAAAATTAATTGGTGGAATGGACTAAGAGTCCATATTGACCATAAAATAGTAATTTGATTGCATAGAGAAAACCTAACGATTCCAGAATGACAGAAAGATACATAGAACATGATTCATTTATTATGCCTTTTAGAAATGTGCATACACAAATGCTCTGTTTCACAATTGCAATCACACCCCTCTCAGATCTTTCTAATCTCAATTACAACAACAACAACAACTACTACTACTACTATTGATTACATTTGATGATCTTGGGCATTTATCTACTCACCCTCAGTAGTACTGAATTGGCTCCAATTAGCTGGGAGACTAACAACCTCCAACTACCTAACAACCTTTGTGATTATAGATCGACAAGTGTCCTTGGGACTTACAACATAAAACTAGATACAAACTAAAATGACATGCATTGGTCAAACATACCTTATTACATGAATGGTCTTATAGGACCTTATTGGAAACATAAAAAATGTACATTAGACACATCATGAAGTTAAATGCCTCATGGGGGCCACTGTGGATTAGGTGCTCCTACACCAAATGGTGTCCCATTTCCACTCAAGTATCTCGTGAGGGTATAAAAGACCTACTAGATGCTGATGCTCATCCTTGACCCTCTGGCACTCAAGGCATCGAGAAACAAACTCTGTAATATCCCGTCTCATACCCACTCAATGGTACAATTGTCGTAGGTTGGCATGCATCTTGTTCACCCCTGGATGTGCTGCATATGGTGCTCTGTGAGCCTCTGATAACACTACAATACATAGGTCACCTGCGCGGGGTACATAGATGTGCTTTCGATGATGAAGTAACCCATTTGCCTCAAGTGAGTACCCTACAAACTTGCCCATAAGGACCTTCTATGAATTGATCTCTTGCTGCACGTCAACAAACCACGCGTCCTTAGGCAGATGCTGAATAATGCATCCTCTCAAGTCCACACTCAGAGTCAAGGTCAAGATCTTGTGGCACCTCCAACTCAATGCATTAGCAACCATGTTCTTCCCTTTGATGTAGTGGACATCAAAGTCATACTTGCAAAGAAACTCCATCCAATGCTACTGACGGGCATTCAGATTTGACTATGTAAATATATACTGAAGACTGTGGCGATCCAAATGAAGCTCAAAGTGATGACCCAATAAGAAATGTCTCTGACGAACTAGAGTATGAACCACTATTGCAAACTCCAAATCATGAGTGGGGTAGTTCAGCTCATGGGTCTTGAACTTTCGTGACTCATACGTGATCGCTCTACCACCTTGCATAAGTATGACTCCCAAACACTCAAGTGATGCATCCATACAAACCATAAAATCTGCTGTAGGATTAGGAACTACTAAAATGGGAGCACTGGTAAGACGCTCCTTGAGGACTCCAAAGGCCCTCTCACACTACTCAGTCCATAGAAAACTCTTCCCTTTCTGCTGAAGGGAAGTGATGGGGTGCTCTATCTAAGAGAAACCCTCAACAAATCTATGGTAATAACTAGGTAACCCCATAAAACTCTTGACCTCTGTCACACTGGTGGATGCTGGCCAATCTCTAATAGCCTTGATCTTTGATGGATCTACTGAGATTCCATCACCAAATAGGATATGCCCCAAATATTGTACCTCTATCCTGAAAAATGCACACTTCACCAAGTTCCCATAAAGATTCTTCTCCCTCAAACACTATAGAACTTGACGTAGGTGCTCCTCATGCTCCTCCTTGGTCTATGAATAGATCAAAATGTCATCGAGGAAAATAATCGCGAACTGATCCAAGTAGGTATGAAACACTCCATTCATGAGACTTATGAACATTGTAGGGGTGTTCATCAAATCAAAGGGGACCATAGTGAACTCATAGTGGCCATATCAAGTTGGAAAGGTGGTCTTATGGATGTCTGCCTCTGTGATACACAACTGATGGTAACCGGACTTCATGTCAATCTTAGTGAATACCCTGGCTCCATGCATCTAATCAAAGAGATCATCAATCCTAGGCAAAGGATAACATTTCTTCACCGTCACCTTGTTCAACTGCTTATAATCCATGCATAATCGAAGAGACCCATTCTTCTTCTTCACGAAGATGATAGGAGTGCCCCAAGGTGAAACACTCAGTCAGATGTGCCCCTTCTCGAGCAAGTCCTGAATCTACAACTTGAGCTCTGTGAGCTTATGAGTGGTCATCCTGTAGGGTACATGAGACACTGGCCTAGCACCTGGCACTAAGTCAATATGAAAGTCCACCTCACGACTGGGTGGCATCCCTAGTAACTCTACTGGAAACACATTGGCAAACTCTCTCAGGATGGGATGATCATCCAAAGATGCCTTGGGCTCATCTTCTGATCTGTCACTCACTGTGATAGCGAACATCTAGCATCCCTTTTGCATGCAGTGCTTAAGCTGCTAAGCAGATATCATATGCACTGTTGTGGGCTTCTACATGCCCACTATCTCCACTAATGTACCATGATCATCTAAGCAGCTAATCACCTTTTAACGACAATATAGCTTGGCTCAATGAGCCGCAAGCCAGTCCATACCCAAAACCACATTGTAGGATCCTAATGTCATAACTTTAAGGTCACATATTGTGGCAAAGGGTCTCAAAAAAATCTCACAGTCATGGACTAAGGCATCTATTGTCATCTTGGCCCCTGAGGCCAACTCAACCACCCACCTATCACCCTGCCTAGAGGCCACCAACTTGTAACACTCTACTAACAATGGAGATATGAAAGAGTCAGTAGCACTAGAGTCAAAAAGAATAGAAATGGGGACACCCCCTATCATACCTGATGTCTCAATCACTGATGCCTAAAAATTAACCTAGCAGTTATCAACTGCTGCGAACATACAGTGGGACCTACCCACATCTCCAACCATCTGCTTTGATCCTCCTACATGAGGCTATCCCCCTGCTATAAAGCCCCATGGACACTCTCTGGCTAGATTTCCTGCTCCACCACACACATAACATGGGCCCCTAGCCTGTACCTATCCAGTCTGAGTCCTACTCGACTGCTACTATCCAGATCTACCTGTGGACCCCTGTGAACCCCTATATGACTGCTACAACCTCGCAGGGCCCGTAGGTGGTCCCTACTGCCTCTAATCTCTACGCGAGTCTTGCTACTGCCAACCTTGATTATGACCCCCATGTACCCTCTGCTGTGGCCTGGGTCTTTCTACTACTGTAGTTGTTGCTGAGGGGGTCTAGGAGGTAAGGATGTAGAACTAAATCCTCCTCTCTGAGGTGGTGATGGTGGTTTGTGGTAACTCTATTCATGTTGTTGCTGCCCACAATCCTAAAACTAAGGGCATAAACTTTTCCCTCGTCCTTGTATCTCCTTAGCTATGTATGCCTTCTCGGTAGCATCACTCAATGTCTGAGGGTCTATCATGCGAATAGGCCCTGCTATGTTATGGTTCAATCCTCTGATAAACTTATGAACCAAAAGTTTCTCATCATGAAGATACTCCGCATATTGAGACAACTCGATAAATCTACCCTCATACTAAGTAACGGTAAGTTCTCTCTGCTGAAGGTTGTGAAAATCATCTATGCGACACTGTCTAAAGTGATCTGATAAGTATTGCACATTGAAGTGCTCAATGAAAGTCTCCCATGTGAGTGTGTCTAATGATAGATGGCGCTTGCACTCCTCAGTACACCACTAGGTAGCTACTACATCTCGCAACAGGTGGACTACCACACGAGTCTTTGTGTTGCCCTTGTAAGGACACAACACGAAGCATCTGTCTAAGCTAATGAGCTAGGCCTCTGCCTCAACTCCCTCTGTGGTCCTGATGAAAGTAGGAGGATTCAACCTCAACAAATCCCTGATGGGATCTCCTCGGTCTCTATGCCCTCTGATAGGCTCATCCGCATAATAATCATAAGGCCTGTGAACAATATGCTCCACTCGCACTGCCTCCTCACACCTAGCATGACATAGAGGGCTCCTGCTATGGGCCTTGTCAATTGATCCAATCTCCTCTGCCATCATATCTGGTATCTCAACATATGGCTCCACACGTGGTGCCTCTCACGGCTCGATGCGGGGCTTGACACATGGTTCGACACGTGACTCTGCTCGTGGCTCCACACATGGCTCCTCTCATGGATCATCATGGGGCTCAACACGTGGCTCTATGTGTGGCTCAACTACAGTCGGTGGAAGCCTATCTAACACTGCCTGTAGTGCCTGTAATATCTGTGGCCCAATATCTGGTATAGGTAGGGCCAATGGTGCCTGCGGTACCTAACCCTAAGTTGAAGAATCACTATGCACCTCGGTAGACATAGTGTGGCAAGACTGCGCTTGTCGAACTCGTTGGGGAGGCATCCTACAAAAATGAGCTAACCACAAATTAATCAAAGTTGCAGAAAAAAATGTGCCCTAAACAAGCCCAGTGTTAAAATTTGGGCTCTGATAGCAAATGTCATGCCCACATTTCCCATGCGGTCATGACACATAACACATGTGTCATGTCCACATTTGACATGCGGTCATGACATGAATTTCAAAAAACTTTTCTACCTATCCCTAAGCGTGTCTGTGTGCTCCGTGGCAATATGCATGAGGCGTAAAAATGTCAAACATAATTTAGGAACGTGCATTATCCTATGCCATCCCCTGCGTGATGAAAGCCGTCTAGGGGGTAAGCGACATGAAGTGTACCTCTTTTAGGGTTAGGACGGTTTAATCTGAACCCTAAGTTTCCTAGGTGAGAAGGTGATTTCGTCAGATTTCAAACCAAACCCTATCTCTAAAACAAAATGAAATCGAATAAATAAATATGAAATAATGGCATAATGGACGCATGATAAAATGGAGTGGTAAAATGAAAGTAATTAAAATGACGTAAAATTAAAACCTTAAATTCTAGGAAAAATTTGACAGCATAACGCGCTTTCAATAATCAAATAAAAAAAATTTAAAAATAAAAACTCCAACAAGAATTCAAGCAAAAATTTAAAAATAAGAATTAAACTTAAAGAAAAATTAAAAATTAAAAATTAAATACCTTGACAAGGCCAATTAAAATGACCTTGCAATTAAAATATTAAAATTTGAAAATAAAATAAATGACACAAAAATAACTTCAAAATTAAGTCTGTTAATAAATATAATTTCGACATTATATTTATTAACTAACTTAGAAATAATAGACAAAGGGGAAAGATTATAATACCTTTGCCCGCAAAATAATAATTAAACTGATTATAATAAAAAAATCAATTAAAAGACTTCCCATCGCTAGGGCCTAAAACGCACTAAGGAAAAATAAAAAATAAAAATCCCGATTAAATAATTAAAAAAAAAAAACACACTTCCCATCTAAGACAAATTTAACCCATTCCCCTAAAAAAATACATTTCCACAAAGCACAAAAAGTCAAAACCCCCAATTAAATTAAAACAATTTAAATGAAACACAAGGGAATTCAAAAATGCCCAAGGGCAAAAATAGAGGGAATAAAATTTCCCGTGCACAAGGGAAAAGCAAAATAGAGAATTTAAATTAAATGATAAAACAAATTCCTCACATCTTCACTCACCCTAATCCATATTTTATTGTTTTCTTCTCTTGGAAGCCCTAATATTATTATATAGTTTCTTTATGGGAACCCTATTCCTTCTTTTGTTTTGCCTCCCTCTCATTTTGTTTTGTTTTCTCCATTTTTTATTTTTTTTCTTCATTCTTGTTTGCAGGTTGAAGGTTTGAGAGGGGAATGACAGCCATGGTAGTATTACGTAGAGGTATATGATTTGTTCATAAGTAGGTTGTATATATAATCTCTTTTTTTTGTGTATATATATATATATTGTATATATGTATATTTATAACCTGTTATTATGAAACTGGATTGGTTTACTAGGTTATTATAGAGGATGTATATTTTTACAAAAGCTAAAATGAAGTTGCAGATATAACAGTGTCTTGCATGTATCGTGGAGAGGGCGGTAGCCACAAATCACCAGCAGTGGCGTTTCAATGGCCGTAGGTTTTTTTTTTTTAAGTTAAGGGTTTTGGGGTGGGGGGTGATCCACCCACCCACCCCCCACCGTATGGTGGGAGGTGGGTGGAGGGACCATCCTCCACTCACTCCAAATGGCGCACAGGGGGGAGGGTTGGGACGCGGCCATTGTTGTCATCCCAATCCAAAACCCCATTTCCTTATCTTTCTTTTTTGCTTATGTTTAAGCCATTAAAACAACATGGAAACCCTCGCAGTTTATGGCCTGATTCAATTCATCGATACAGTTTGCTTTTGTTTATTCTCTTTAACCAACATAATAATATTTACAATCTGGTTTGCAAAAAAAGTCTGAGTATATATATATGTGTGTGTGTATATATATATATATACATACATACATATATATACATATATGTATATATATGTATGTATATATATGTATATATATATACATATATATCCATATACATATACATATATATGTATATATATGTATATATATATATGTACATATATACATATACATATGTATATATACATATATATACATATGTGTTTATACATATGTGTATATATATACATACATGTTAAACTAACTTTCTCAATAGCAATAATTTTAAATAACAGAGAATACTAATTTTCAGTTTTATATCATAAATAATAATCCAGTAGCATTTTAAAAAAAAATTAAATATACAGAAGTATCTTTTTTTTTTTTGAATGAAACCTATAAGGTAGAAATTACAATTTCATTTAATTTTTTTTAACCACTTATTTTCACAAACAACACATTAATAACCATGCAAATTTTAGAGCAAACAAAATAGAAAACAATACATTTAATTTCTCTTTTTTTTTTTCTTTTGCATACACTAAAATTTATTCAGCAACACATATTTTTTTGTAAAGAACAAATGACAACAAGTGTATTTTCTCTTGCATTTCTCCTTTACTCATAAACTCAACAACATAGAATAGTAAACAACTCCCTTTTTTTTTTCTCTAAAACCAAAATAGTGCTCACATTACATTCCCACACAACAACCAACATAATGGGTAGAATAAACTTGTCAAAAAAAATTACAATAAGGCCTCAATGGCCATGGCTCAAACAGCCAACAAAATAAAATTTACAACCACACTAACATGAACTTCTCCAAAGCTCCATTTCTCCAATAAACACCTGTAATAAATACACAACAAAAAGGGGAAACCAAGCCACAATGAAATGCCCTCATCCCTACCGTAGACCCCCAAGTGGGTCACCCTCGAGCTAGGGAGGTATGAAACACATGGTTGCACACACACACCACAACAAGCAACACAAAAACAACACCGCAATAACCCATGGATTAACACATAACAAAACTCATGAAAATGAGTTTGATGGGGGTAAGGAATGGACCCCTCTACTCAAAAGGCCACACCAAAAAAATATCAAAACACCGAGTCTCATGGCCTCAAGCCAAAACCTCCAAAAACATATATCTCCAAATATCTCAAAAACTGCCATGGCACTATTGCCATCAAAATGATTGCAACACCAAGTAAAAAGCCCTCAAGGCTATAAGTAGCACAATATGGGTGTGACCTCGAGGAGGTTCACTCTGCCCTACCCCAAACAAGTTGAGCCTTACCTCCAACTAGAGGTGCTCTCACCAAACTCCTAACCCACATAAAAAAATAAAACAACAAATATCCATAAACACAACATAAATGAAAATGCAAGGGTAAATGGCCATAGCCATGGAGCTTACCTTCAAAAGCCCTATAAATGGAAGCACGTTTGGTGATAAGCTCCAAGCTTCTCCAAATCTTCCAATCTCCAAATTTTCTCTAACTCCCCAAAAGAAACTCCAAGAATAGAAGAAATCCCCAAAATGCAAGAACCCCACACTCCTCAACAAGAGAAGGTAATATAGGCCTTCTAATTTGGCCTAGAGGAATGAGAAGGTGACACTTGTCACCTTCTCCTTCCTCCTCCCATGCCACTTGCAAGGGAGAGGAAGTGTGAGGGTGACAAGTGTCACCCTCCAATTCCATTTCAACCCTCAGCATATCCACTTGTGCTCTCACACATGTGTGAAAGAACAAGTGGTGAGGTGGAAATCCCCTTCAAGCCTCCATGAGGATAAGGGATGCCATATGGCATCATCTTATTCTCCAAGAGAGCCATGTCCCTCCAAGATGCTCTCACACATGTGTGAGAGTCTTGGAGGAAGATCCCACACACTTGGGAGTCTTGGAGACCTCCCAAGTCTTCTCTGTGAAGGGATCCCCAAACTTTGGGAAGGGAGATGAGTCTTTCCCAAAGCATGACCCATCTCCCACCCTCATCCATTTCAAAATTCCTCACTTTGACTAAACCTTAGTTTAGAGTGACCAAAAGTGAGTTACCCCAAGGTTTAGTTAGTCAAAATTAATCCTAGACCCATGGGTAGCCACCTAGGGTAAGTTTTGGGACACTAAGGTTCACCTAGGGAGTCATAAATCCGCTTTAAATGGCCTCAAACATAAAAACAATACCAAGTGGTATAAAACAATAAAAATTATACAACACATGATATGATTAATTAAACAAAGCCTGGTACTAGGCCAAAATGATAAAATAAACAAGCACTTAAACAACATTCGAATCCAAACGTGATCCTCATCCCTCTTGGGAATGGATCAGTTTCACATGGAATAACATGTGTGTGAATACTACCTCTAATTTCCTATGGCCTGGGAATATAATCCTGCACATCTAGATCAAGTGTCAATCATATCATGAATAATCATAGCCAGAGCAACTGGAATTAAATTCATGCCATTGAATACAACATTAATCATCTACAACATAATTTAAGATTAAACTACATTTTCTATCTAATGTCACATAATCATCATCACATAAAGAACTAGAAATCACATCAATAAAGATCATCTAATATATCTCGTATCTCTAGTCTCAATATAGCATCAAAATATGATCAAGTTGAATCACCATATGTCTAATCAATGTCAAATCAAAATCAAGAGATAAAACCAAATATGCATCGTGGAACAATAGTCTCTAAAAGTATGATAATGTCATCAACTGAAATGTAGAACGATCAAAATAAAGAAGGAAAAAATAATCGGCCTCACACACTTCCATGCCAAAACCACAACATACAAGATTATCAGAGCAGGCTTCTGGTGGTCAAGTCTCTTCAAAGATGTTTCCAAACAGGTCAGAAAATGTGATTCTTTCCAATGTTTCTCTAGCAAGATGAAATTTGTTGGAGCATTGCCCCTTTTACCATTTACAGTTGAAGCGACATTTCAGCAATGGGGCATTGATGTTATAGGGGATATTCAAGAGAAGTCTAATAATGGATTCAATTTGATCCTTGTGACCACTGACTACTTCACTAAGTGGGTTGAGGCTATCCCCACTCACAATGCCACATCCAAGGTGGTGATTGAGTTCACAGTTAGCAATATAATCACCAGATTTGGAGTTCCATCCAGAATTGTTGCAGACAATGCTATGCGCTTCAGATCTCATGATATAATGGATATTTATTCCAAGTATGGAATCAAGCTGATTCACTCATCACCATACCATCCTTTGAGCAATGGACAAGCTACGTCTAGCAATAAGAGTCTCATGAAAATTTTGAAGATAACTCTAGAAATGAACAAGAAGAGATGGGATGACAAGCTGAAATATGCAGTTTGGACATATCGAGTCACATTAGAACATGCCATAGGTAAGAGCCCTTTTGAGCTAGTGTATGGAATGGAAGCAAAAATGTCAATGGCATTAGAACTGCCTATGTATCAATTGTTGCAACAAATAGGAGACAATGAGGATGATGCTTTGATGCTGAGGATGCATGAGTTGATCGAGTTGGATGAAGCCAGAAGGATGACACATGATGAAAATTTACTTCAACAACAAAAGGTTGAGCATCTGTTGAACAAGAGAACAATCAAAAGGAGCTTTCAGATTAGTGATCTAGTTCTCCTATGGAATGCAAAATCAGAGGACAAGGGTAAGCATTACAAATCTGTTCCATTATGGCTAGGCCCCTATCAAATTGATGAAAGAGCTGGGAAGGATACCTTCTACATCAAAAACATGGAGGGAGAATTGTTGGAGCTACCCATTCATGGACATCATCTGACGCTTTACTTTTTGTAAGTAAATGATGCCCTTGAAATTTTGAATATAGTCAATAGTCTTTTGGGCTCTAATGTTTATGACTGTATTTTGTCATGTATATATGCCTTCATTGTAAATACGTTGGTTTTTTCCCTTTTGTGTGTTTTGTGACTTTTTAGTCTACTTGGAGATTTGAATCCTTATTATAACATTGCTTGTCACACATCCCCAATTAGAGCCAAATGTTGTTACTTGTTAAATTTTGCTCCCAAGAATGCCCTATTTTGCCCCAAAAATTCAAAAATCCCCATTGCCTTTATAATTGAGATCCCCTATTTAAATCTGATCTGAGAAAATTTTTAGGGGTCTTTTCTTTCAAAAATTACTAAGTATTAGTTCCCCAAGTCTTTCCCCTTTCTTCCCATAGAAAATTTGTTATTTTTGGCCTTCTATCAAAAAATCAACAAATTTCTAAACTAGTGAACTAGTTCAGAGGTTCGCCTTTTCCCTGAATCACTAATACTTGGTGACAAGAGGTGGCAGTAAATACAAAAGGTGTCAAAAAAGAAAAGATAAAGGCCCAAAACAAAGAAAAAAGTTTAGAGTAAAATAAAAAGGCTTGGTCAGTGAATGTCTTAGTTCGAGAACCCATGAGTTTGCTGACTAAGCAGTTAGTCAATGTAAAGATTCGCTGATAGAATATCGTGGCACAAAGAATATTTTTATAAGGCATAAAAGGAAGTGAAGGGCAAGAGATTATTGAAAATGGTCAGGTTTTTGGAACTTGGAGATTTGTTGACTGAAGGTTTTGATGATGGAAGATTTGCCAATGAGGTGACAACTAGCCAGGAAAGGTGATAAGGCATAAAGAGTTTAGAAAAAGGGGAAATCACTGACAATGAGAGTAAAGCTAAGAAAGAAAGGCAAGTTAGGAAATTTTCAATTTTTTTGATAAGGAAAATAAAGGGTGCATGAAGTGTGAAATTGGCTAAGTAAAGAAGGGTTATTGTCAGGGAAGCAACAAAGTACTAAACCTTCTAAAAGTTCTAAATTCTTAGAGTTTGCCGATAGGGGAAAATCACCAATGGGATAAGGCTAGAAAGGGTGAAGTCAAAGGAAAATGGTTCGTGATCTAGTCATTTTTCACCAACAGAAGAGAAAAGGAAGGGGAAGTGGTAAGTTCAGAAAAGGGAATGTTTGTTAATAAGGAGAAAAAATGACTAAGGCAAAGAGATTATCGACAAACCAGAGAAAATTTGAACTGGCCAAATAGTTTGAGATTTTGAAAGATCACTGATAAGGTGACAAGAAAAGAAAAAGTAAGAAAGGTTATGAAAAGATAGAATTCGCCGACCAAAGGGCAAGATAAAGCTAGTTCAAAAAAACCAAGTTTTGCTGACTAAGGGATAAACATAAGTAGAAGGAAGAAGATGGTTTGGTAAAAAGTAAATTTGCCAATAAGGAGATAGAGTTGGTTCTAAAAAGAGTAAATTTGCTGATGAAAGAGGAAATGAAGAAGTAGTTCGTGAAAATCAAATTTTGCCAACCAAAGAAATAGTTCGGCAAAAGTGGAAGTTGTTGATAAAGAGTCAAGATAAAGTGAAAAGGTAGAAAGGTTCTCAATAATTAGTTTCTTCCAATAACAAAGCAACAAGGTCCATGGTTTGGGAAAGTTCAAATGTGTCGATAAGGGCAAAAAGGGGTAAGTCATTTTAGTTTTGAATAGTGCATTTTTGTTGATAAGGCAAATAGGAAAAATGGAAATTTTCTAAGGCAAATAAAAAGATTAGAAAAGGTGTTATCGGTAAACCAGGGGAATACCTAACTTGTCAAATAGTTCATCTTTTTGAAAGTTTACGGACAAAGGAGCTACTAAGGCTTGGTTCAAAAAGGGAGATTCACCAATAAGGCGAAAGTATGCACTTAGAATGAAAAAGAAGAAGTTTGGAAAAGTTGAAATTTTCTGATGGGGTAGAAAAGCAAGTGAGAGGTGGCAATGGAAGAAGTTTGAGAAAATGCAAATTTTTTGATAAGGTAAAAATGGTGCTATGGATGGTAAAGAAAGATAGTGGAAAACAAAAAAGTTGGAAATTGGGGAGAGATGCCGATAAGAAGGAAATGATGAAGTTTTTGAAATTGGCAAGTGGCTGATAAAGGGTACCCAACATGCATAGGGTACAATTAAAGTCAGATGGCTCAAAACTAAAAATTTGGACAACACATTGGGAGTGTTGTAATTGATTTAAAAGGGTAATTCCTTGAAAGTATGAAATGATTGTAGGACTATTCAAGCTTATTTGTACCCAAAAGTCAATGAGTCTATAAAATAGTGCTGTGTAGGTGGTTGACACAGTGAAATTCTTCAATGCACAGGTACATAAATAGGACAAAGTAGATAAGTCAACTATTGCAGATGACAGGGAAAGGATTAGAACCTTCCCTCTTTATTTCTCTAAGTACAACAAGATTGCAAGCAATCCTCCTCTATCATTTTTAGAATTAACAAAGCATGGGCAGGCTTCCATCATGTAAATCTTCTTACAAGCCTGGAACTGAAATTAATGTAGCATGGGTGTAGTCCTTGACAAGGTGTGGCACCTAGGAGAGTGAAATGAACTGGATGCTATATATGCATGTTTTTGAGATGTAATAGGGGTTGGTCTATTGGGAAATTTCTTAGAAGGGTTGTGAGGAAAGGATATTTTACAGTTTTTGTTTAACATGAAACAGTCATGAAATGTATGTAATAGAAATTGCAAATCTTTGTATCAGATTACTATTTTTCTCCATTGTTGTAGGTGTTTTTCTTACCAAACCATAATTGTAGTTATAGTTTTCTCTTGCTACATTTAGTGGTATGAATGTAAGCTCTAATTCGAATGAATGTGATAGTTCTTAATCCATTTTCAAGCTAATTTGTAAATGGTCATTTCAATATTGCATACGAAAGAACACGGTATGGTGTTGTATTATTAAGTATTCTTAGTGATTTGGTATTGATTTTTATTGCATTTGATTTATCATATAGGCAGTTATACACTAATGTGTGGTTTTCTTCCCCAGTTGGATGAAAGACTCTATAGTCCAATGGATAGGCACCAGTCTGAGTAGTTCTATATCACCCAATCATCAAAGCAAAACAATTTATTAATCTTTAAAAGAACTAGTAGTTTGATGCATCCTAACTATGTAGGATTACCTTTATTAGCCATATAGGGGTCTTATAATAACCATTTGTTCTTAGTTTAGTGACAAATTTGGGGCTGAGAAAGTGATTTAGGTTTGGTTGTTCAAATATTTTTAGTTGTTCATCTGGTTTTGATGTTAATACCTACTTAGGTATACCCCTTTGGAATATCCATCCAGAGTTTAAGCTGAGCTCAAATTGCAGAGGAGTCTACCCACTCCTGTAGTTGGCCAAAATCACCCATAACTTGTTGGTAAACCTCTTTCTATGACCTTAATGACAATCCCTCCAGCCTAGGTGATTTAGATAAGTTTTAGAGTTTTGTGTTGCTGTAATTTTGGGAACCAACAACTCTAATGTAGTGCACAAGGCCTCCATGCATGTATATACCCTACCCACCCATTAGAACCAAAATTACAACTATGACAATCAAAATCCTATAGATGAGGGTTTCCTCCTCCCCTCCTTGTTGATGTATCTCTAGGCTGATGTTTACTAAAGGGTAATCTAGTATATGTCCCTCCATTTGGAATACTAGTACCCTCTTGCATATAATGTTATGGTCTTTGGTCTATAATACCTGTCTAGACACCTCAAACATGGAGTCATAGAATCTAGTAAGCATCCTCTAGGGTCATGGTGAGCTCACCCATGGGTAGTTAGAGCCCTTATGAATCTAGATCCCATCACTCTATTAGCATCATTAACCTATGCATATTGTAGTTTACCTTTCGTAGGGTGAAGACCTAATATAATCCCACCTCTCATAGGTTCACTGTCTCCTCTACTAATTGTTGATGTTTTAGCAGTGAGAGATATCCTTCTCCCAAATTTAAAATGAAAAGGCATATGAAGAGTCGCATATGAAGAGATGCCTTGATTTGTATATATACAAGGTGAAGACATGTCATTTGATAATCAATTCAATCACTTCATTCGTACCTACAACAAAAGTTTGCCATTCCATTAGCAGCAGACTAGATTTCAAGGGGAAGCATATTTATTTGTATCAAAGAGAAGTGCCTCCATTCTTTGTATATACTCAGCCTTGTGTAAGATCTGATTCTGTAAGTAGATTTTTGCTCCTTTTTCTAATATATAAGAAGAGATTATTTGCTGGGTTTTTCTCCCTTGAGTAGGAGGGTTTTCCCAGGGTAAACATCATGTTCATTGTCTTATGTGTTGCATTTTCTGATTGCTTACATTTTTGATCCTAAACCTAACATGGTATCAGAGCCAAGTTTAAGAAAAGATCTGATCATATTTGTTTAAGCAGTCAAGTCAACTTCTCAATTCTGGGGCAATATGTAGAGATATCATGTCACAACTGTGTTGTCTCTAATGGAAATGTCGAAGCTTGGATTACATTATATTTAAAATGTCAATTATTGCCCAACGTTCAGTGTACACAATGTGATTGGAATTGTGCGAATGTTCATATAGCTCACTCTTAAATAGAGAGCATGAAAAAGAGTCTGAGTGGAGATAAAAGGAAGGGGTAAAATGGGGGAGGGGAGCTCATACGATTCCTTGATGGAAAATTTGAAGAGTGGTCAGGCGGGTATGCAATAGTTTGTAGTGATTGGAATCATGGAAAAGGTGAGGAGGGGTGAGGCGGGTAGGGATGCTCTCTTCCTCTATCTCCGCTATTCAAAGGCACCAGTGATAGACCAGATGGTGCGCGAACTCATATGTCTCGTAGCAGAAGAGAAAGGCAAAGTGGAGCCTCTCGAGGTTTTCAAGGAGCTTCAAGCGATGCTCGAGGCCTCGCCCTCTCACTCTGTCGAAACCATCACTAAAGCAATCAGATATCTCTATCAACTTCTCTTTAAATGCTCTTCTCCACATATTTCTACTTTATTTTCACCTCACAACAATCCCTTCATTAAGAGGTAATCTTGGATGAGGAGGTCAGGAAGTTGATGTTAATACTTGGAGATTTAGAGGGAGTCACATCATCATTAAGGTTCCTTGTAGTGTATATTTCTTTGAGATGAAGAAATATGAGGTGAAAGCTCTTGTAGTGTATATTTCTCTAAGATGGAGAAATATGAGGTGAAAGCCCTTGTAGTGTATATTTCTTTGAGACAGAGAAATATGAGGTGCGAGCCCTTGTTCATCTTTGAGATTGAGATGGGACGTTATGTTGAGAGACTCCATGACAACATCACGTTGAGAGACTTCATGATGAATTCTTTATACTTGTGTTTTTTCCACACTTGGGAGTAGCCATGGTGGATGTCATGTTGAGAGATTCCATGATGGGCACTTGTGCACATGTTTTCTTCCACACATGGGAGTAGCCATGGTGGACGTCATGTTGAGTGACTCCATGGTTATATCACGTTGAGAAACTCTGTGATGAAGTATTTCACAAATGGGTGGAGCCATTGTGGATGTCATGTTGAGAGACTCCATGACATGGATATATGGAAGGATACCTCCCTAGCTAAGAGGGAGTGTTGATGTTTTAGCGTTGGGAGATATCCTTCTCCTAAATTAAAATGAAAAGGCATATGAAGAGTCACATATGAAGAGAGAGACACCTTGATTTGTTTATATACAAGGTGAACACATGTCATTTGATAATCAATTCAATCACTTCATTTGCACCCACAACAGAAGTTCACCATTCCATTAGCAGCAAACTAGATTTCAAGGGGAAGCATATTTATTTGTATTAAAGAGAAGTGTCTCCATTCTTTGTATATACTTAGCCTTGTGTAAGGCCTGATTCTGTAAAGATTTATGCTCCTTTTTCTGATACATAAGAAGAGATTATTTTCTGGGTTTTTCTCCCTCGAGTAGGAGGGTTTTCCTAGGGTAAACATCGTGTTCATTGTCTTATGTGTTGCATTTTCTGATTGCTTACATTTTTGATCCTAAAACTAACACTAATAGCTCTCACATACATTATGATGTTAGCATCTAGTTTAGTGGCCTCTCTTGCAAATCTAGTGTCTCCTATACTTGTGTTAAGGAATCATAATCAATAATCACTCTCAAAAATCATTTTTAAAGCACATAAAGTTCTAAATTCATTATTGGGAACATATTCTCCAACATTTTATAACTTCTAAATTTTTCTTAGTGAATATCCCCTAGACATTTGCATGGTTCTTTGGATGATACTGTGGTCCATGGATGCAAATACATTTTGTAGACACCTATGCATTTACCAAATCTCTATGCAATTTTGAGACATCTACACATTTCTCAAACACTCAAAATAGAGATGAGAAGAGAGACCATGAATGGAAGATTGCCAAATTTCAAAAACTCAAAATGCATGAAGTGAAAGGTGAAAATATTTATATTGCATATTCTTGTCAAGAATATGCAATATAATCTACTGGAAAAGAGTTGTGCTTTGCAGAGTGCAAATGGTATCTTGTGGAATGCATTGATACCTATGTTGTTGTATCAGAAATAGGTATAGATATGGGTACGTGGGTACAGTACGCTGGCATGGAAAATAAAATGGGGTTGGATATGTTCTAGGTATGTATAGACAAAAAACATATACATATTTGTAGCCTAAAAACAAAAATTAAGTTCAGAATACCACATCATGTATATGCTAAACAAAACTACCATAAATATTACAAATTTGAAAAATAGTATACTATGTCAACATCAATTTGTCAAGCTCGAATGCCATGATAGATATTCATTGTTCAAAATAATACAATCACTAATTAGCATCATATGGGTCTTCATCTACACCAACATCTTCATAATCATTGGCATAGATGATGTACGTATATTAGAAGAACCACAGAGAGAAAATGGTATCTTGTGGAATGCATTGATACCTATGTTGTTGTATTGGAATTAGGTATAGATATGGGTACGTGGGTATAGTATGCTAGCATGGCAAATAAAATGGGATTGGGTATGTTCTAGGTACGTCTAGTCAAAAAACATATACATATTTGCAGCCTAAAAACAAGAATTAAGTTTAGAATACCACATATCATGTATATGCTAAACAAAACTACCATAAATATTACAAATTTGAAAAATAGTATACTAAGTCAACATCAATTTGTCAAGCATCATTATTGGGAACATATTCTCCAACATTTTATAACTTCTGAATTTTTCTTAGTGAATATCCCCTAGACATTTGCATGGTTCTTTGGATGATAGTGTGGTCTATGGATGCATATGCATTTTGTAGACACCTATGCATTTACTAGATCTCTATGCAATTTTGAGACATCTACACATTTCTCAAACACTATTACAATTCGTAGACTCCATTTCAAATGGAGGATGTTATCATACTTAATAGCCTTGGTCCCACCTTAAAGTCTTCTAAAGTACATAAAAAATGATGTCTAAGAATATACCTCTCTCAATTGAATGCCTTCTCAACTTGAACATGCAATCAATCCAATTACATTGGCTAGAATGATTGTCTCTTACAAATTTTGGCTTTTTTGTTGCTTAAAATTGCTTTGATTCTCATTTAATGAGTAGTAAATTCTCATTATTTATATGAACTTTTGAGAATTAATTGTCTAAAATTTTTTACTAAAGTTTTAATAACTTTTTTAATCACTTCTCCTCTACCCTTTTTACAAAAGACTATTGTTTCTTTCAAATCACAACTCAATTTCTTGCATAGTTTCTGTTGGTTATTTTTCCAGATTGGCAGAGGGTTTGCTAGTTCCTATGCACGAGCAGATTCGGCCAACAGAAATAGGAGGTTGCGTGAGCTACCTCCCCTTCACTTCTAGTTCTACCGCACCAAGGGGGGTATCCCTATAACTAAAGGTGTAACATTGACTAGCTCAATGACAAAGAAGATTTAGCTTGACAGCAACAGGCAGAATACTCTCATTTTAGGACCAAGATTTGTGTGACAAATCACAAGGTTAGCAACATTCTTGGACATATGTGTCTGGTTAAGGATGAGAGTATGTAGGGGTTCCTAATCCTACTCCTACAACTAATAGGTGGAAGTTATGAAAAGGTGGATATGATGATTTGAATGCAAGACAAGGGGTTTTGGATCATAACTACTAACCCAGGAGCAGACCGGTGCCTATCTCAGGGCAAGGAGTCAACTAGACATATGCAACAGATGGTTTACAACTAGAATTCAAGTTTCAAGGGGTTGGATTGATGCTTCCCTTACAAACATCACCCAAGAATGGGTATTTAGTTGCCTCTACTTACATATATCCCTACTAACAAACAACCTTCTCCATGCTTAACCTAAAACAATTTAATCCACTCCTTGAATGGATGTTAGAGATGAAGCATGTGATACAAAAACTTATACCCTAGAATTTGAGAAACCCTTAGCAGCCAGATTCAAAAGAAGGAAATACATGCAGTGAAGGAGACAAACAGATAAACACTTGCATAAGAGCATTTTTCATCTATATCAACATGAAACTAAACATACGTGCAAAATACATTCATGATGCAACTCATAAACTCTAGAATGAGATAAAACAACCCAGGATCATGCCCTATTCTTCATTATTTACAGAAAAATGCCCAGGTCTTCAACAACCACAATGAGTAACATAGTTTGGCTTTTATACCAAGACTGTGTACTCATCAAATTAATTACATGGCAAGTCAAAACTTCGCCAGATACAATGCATCGTGAGAAATGGTGCTCAAAATTGAATGCAGTCGGGAAGCAAAGGAAGAGAACAGGTGGAATCGAGATCTAAGCCGCCGCTCAGAGACATTCATCTTCAATCAAGTGGTTGACCTGTCATTTCTGTCGGCCATCCTCTGCAAATCTACCATCAATGCTTCATCTACCCACAGCCTCCTTGAAATGTAGTAACAGTGTGCCTCTATTGTTTTCCTGCTCAAAAAATGACTTCAAACACTCAGGAAAAAACCTTCGCTGCAGTCTCAAAGGATGGCCGTCGATCACCCTCCTGTCACCAGGATCAATGGCGTCAAAAAATGCTGAAAAGTCGTCAACCAGTGAAATTGTGCCATGTAGGCACTTCATGCTCCTATTGCTGACTTTTCCTTTCTTCATTTTGCCATTTTTGCCCCGTATATGCATGCCCAAAAGCATATACAAACACCTTATATACAAGTCAGACCTCAAATTTTATTAAACAATTTGAGAATCGGTTCAAATATGACTTGTATCCCTTTTACCGCACTTCGGCTTGTATATCAGCATATACAAGCGCTTTATACAACCCATGGATGCCAAATTTCATTTAATGCACCTTATTCCTCCATCGCGTCCAGATTGCATGTCTTCCTTTGTACCTCCATTTTGTATGTTGCACATATAAAAGTAAATATACAAGTCGCGGATTCTAACTCATTTATCAGCCAGATTGGAGAACCTTTCGAATCTGACTTGTATCTCATCAAATGTATATTTCCTTTGTATGCCGAATATACAAACTTATTTGTATATACCCGCGGGCCCTACCACATGTATCTTCCTTGCTGCACTGTAGCAAATGCATCTTTGCACCTTTGTATGTTTTGCTTGCATCCGCAAATATACAAACCTCTAATATACAACTGCGGTATCTTCAACAGAATATTCTGGGAATGTATCTTCTGCTCGCCACTGTAGAAATTATATATTTACACCTCCTTGTATATGACCTGATATACAAAGCGGGAATATTCCCCAGAATCTGTGAAAGATTTCCCCTTTGTATATGCATCTTTTAGAGCCCGATATACAATCAGAAATGCACCTAACTCAATTTTTCAAAGTGCGATAGAGATTTTACACCCGCCAATGCATATTTTGACCTATATGTATATACAAACACCTTTGTATATACAAAGACACATGCATATGACTGATTTTTTGCATTTTTTTTGCACTGTAGAGGTCAAAAGAGATAGAACTTTTTGAATTTTTTGGGAAATAACCTGCATATTTGAATGCTTGAAACCTGAATACTTATGCAGGCACTACTAGCAGCTCGAGCCTAAAACCCTAAACATAAATGATTACCAACATAGGCTCTATCTGGTGACGCATGCCTCTTGTAGGCATGGCGAGGACCTTAGATCTCTGGGATGCAGGCCAATCCCTTATCCATTGGGCTACAAAGTTAAACTTGTAGCAACTTGCATCACCAAACACACTTGATGGCCTAAGGCCACCAAGAAAAGAAAAACTTATATCTCCCCTTATCAAACACCTTGTTTTCATCTGCATTCACTGGATCAAGCCTAGAGATATTGTCATGACTTACCCACAAACAAATCTGTCATCTGCATATTCAACCCTCTGATTTAGCTTGTCACCATCATCCCTATGCAAACAACCTTCAGCATCATGTGACATGTGGGTGTCATATTTATCAAACAATGCATATTCATATGGCATATAGCACTTATCATCTACATCAGCAATATGCATTGTAAAATGATGTCCTAGCTGGACTGAAAACTAAAAAACACTCAAAGTCCATCATGCAACTAGGAACATCAGGGCTCATCTTATCACAAGCTGGCATATCAAAGAAAAAGCTTTCAGATTCACAGTTGTGCACGTCATGCACACAACCATCAGCTACACTGTGCTAGAAAAGATCAAGCTCTGGCATCTCTTTACAGTAACCTTCATGATGTATGTTGGCCTCTCTTTCATCAAGATGAGAAATAGAATCCAAATCAATAGCAGGGATCAAATCTTCATCATACTCAGAGAGATCCTCATCACCATACATGTCAAACATGGGTGGTCCAGGTGTTTCAACTTCATCATGGTATGTCGCTGGTTCATGGGCAATAGAACATGCATTTTCATTATCAATGAATTCACTTTGTGGAGGAGTATCAGCTTGTATGTTATAAACAAAACTATAATCAAACAAAGAACAATCATGCTCATCATTAGCACTTGTTTCAATTTCTGACTGCTCTTCATCATCTCCATGTGTCTGAAAAGAAGGCATTGATTCACACATGGAACTGCTGCTCTGTTTGCTTATTTCTTCTCTATCCTGAGCACAATACTCACAATTATCTCCACAAACCCATTCAAATAGATGTTCATTGCTGTCCATAACTTCATCATTATTTTTAGAACCAGACACCTCAACCTTGCAACGGGGGTTATCATTGATCCTTCTATTGGCATGCTCAACTGATGTATTTTCATTCTCATTTTTATCTTCACATGATGCCATAATCACTTGGTCATTTGCAGCCTTATAACCATTATTCATACCAAAACCTGTGGACAGGAAATTTCGCATGTGCTCATTTCTCATTTTTTCTATATTTTCTACAAACTTGTATGCCATCTGCATACTTGTTATCTCGAATTCCCTCAACAATGCACTAGAGCCCTCCTCAAAAGCTTCAAAATATATGCCAACACAGGCTAAAATATCAGGTTTGAAGACTTCAGGGATTTGTGAAAGGGCTACTGCAAATCTATGACTGAAATCAGTACAGGGCTCTTTATCTTGTTTTCTGATTTCTATTAATCTTACAACAAGATCAGCAGATTCTCTTGCAAATTCTTCTTTGAAACAGTCAGCAAGTTCATCCCAATAGGCAAAGGATCTCTTTGGAACCTCAAATACCAATCTCTAGCTTTTGCATCAAAGGATCTAACAAAAAACCTCATCCACATATCCTCATCTCTAAATGAATGTCTTTCCATAAAACTGCAATTTTTTTAGATATGTGCACCCCCATCACATACATTGTGTCCATTAAATCTGGGCATTTGATTGTAAGTCTTAGCAGGCATACTTTCAACTTGATAATCAACCCATGACAAATCTAATTGGTCATACAAAGGATCAAAAGGGCTGATAAGAGGTTTAGCTTTCTGACTGGTAGACACAACAGGGTTATTACTATTTAACTGGGCCTGCTGGGCTTCTAAGGATATCAACCTATTCTTTATCTCTTCAATTTTTTTACTCAATACATCATCCCCCTCTTGACTGAGTATGGGTGAATACATACTTGGATTCATATAAACTTCACTCTTAGACATCCTTTGTCTGCCTAAGACCTAAGGCTTCCCCTAGCATCTAACTTATGCAATAAAACAACAAATACAAGTGGGAGGAAACCAAGTACCTTGTCTCATCTAGATGCTACAATCTAAATAGAACATTCTTTTATCACAACAACATACATCAACCTTTCATGTGCACTTAAATCTTATGTAGAGTCGCCACCTCTCCAGAGAGGACAAAATTTTCAAACAACTGAAAGCTCATCAAAGAACAAATATTCTTCTGAATTCCTTCCACCAGCAGAGCACCATCATTCACATGAAAGAACTGGATATGCAGCAATGATTTCACATTATTTGGCTCTCTTCTTCCCCAGCAGAGTCGCCAATTTCTGTTGGTGACTCAGATGGGCAAAACCTCACCAGAGATTGTAGGATAACACTTTCACATTCGATCCCCAGTAGAGTCACCAATTTCTGTTGGTTATTTTCCCAGATCGGCAGAGGGTTTGCCAGTTCCTATGCATGAGCAAATCCGGCCAATAGAAACAGGAGGTTACATGAGCTACCTCTCCTTCACTTCTGGTTCTGCGGCACCAAGGGGGGTATCCCTATAACTAAAGGTGTAACATTGACTAGATCAATGACAAGAAGATTTAGCTTAACAGCAACAAGCAGAATACTCTCACTTTAGGACCAAGATTTGTGTGACAAATCACAAGGTTAGCAACATTCTTGGACATATGTGTCTAGTTAAGGATGAGAGTATGTAGGGGTTCCTAATCCTACTCCTACAACTAACAGATGGAAGTTATGAAAAGGTGGATATGATGATTTAGATGCAAGACAAGGGGTTTTGGATCATAACTACTAACCCAGGAGCAGACCAGTGCCTATCTTAGGGCAAGGAGTCAACTAGACGTATGCAACAGATGGTTTACAACTAGCATTCAAGTTTCAAGGGGTTGGATTGATGCTTGCCTTACAAACATCACCCAAGAATGGGTATTTAGTTGCCTCTACTTACAGATATCCCTGTTGACAAACAACTTTCTCCATGCTTAACCTAAAACAATTTAATCCACTCCTTGAATGGATGTTAGAGATGAAGCATGTGATACAGAAACTTATACCCTAGAATCTGAGAAACCCTTAGCTGCCAGATTTAGAAGAAGGAAATACATGTAGCGAAGGAGACAAACAGATAAACACATGCATAAGAGCATTTTTCATCTATATCAACATGAAACTGAACATACGTGCAAAATACATTCATGATACAACTCATGAACTCCATAATGAGATAAAACAACCCAGGATCATGCCCTGTTCTTCATTATTTACACAAAAATGCCCAGGTCTTCAACAACCACAATGAGTAACACAGTTTGGCTTTTATACCAAGACTATGTACTCATCAAATTAATTAAATGGCAAGTCAAAACTTTGCCAGATACAATGCATCGTGAGAAATGGCGCTCAAAATTGAATGCAACCGGGAAGCAAAGGAAGAGAGTAGGTGGAATCAGGATCTGAGCCGCCGCTCAGAGACATTCATCTTCAATCAGGTGGTTGACCTGTCATTTCCGTCACCCATCCTCTGCAAATCTGCCATCAATGCTTCATCTACCCGCAGCCTCCTTGAAATGTAGTAACAGCGTGCCTCTGTTGTTTTCTCGCTCAAAAAATGACTTCAAACACTCAGGAAAAAACCTTCGCTGTGGTCTCAAAGCATGGCCGTCGATCACCCTCCTGTCGCCAGGATCAATGGCGTCAAAAAACGCTGAAAAGTCATCGGCCAGTGAAATTGTGCCACATAGGCACTTCATGCTCCTATTGCTAACTTTTCCTTTCTTCATTTTGCCATTTTCGCCTCGTATATGCATGCCCAAAAGCATATACAAATACCTTATATATAAGTCGGACCTCAAATTTTATTAGAACAATTTGAGAATCAGTTCAAATCCGGCTTGTATCCCTTTTATCGTACATCGGCTTGTATATCAACATATACAAGCGCTTTATACAACCCATGGACGCTAAATTTCATTCACTGCACCTTATTCCTCCATCGCATCTGGATTGCACGTCTTCCTTTGTACCTCCATTTTGTATGTTGCACATACAAAAGCAAATATACAAGTCACGGATTCTAACTCATTTATCAGCCAGATTGGAGAACCTTTCGAATCTGACTTGTATCTCATCAAATGTATATTTCCTTTGTATGCCGAATATACAAACTCATTTGTATATACCCGCGGGCCCTACCACATGTATCTTCCCCACTGCACTATAGCAAATGCATCTTTGCACCTTTGTATGTTTTGCTTGCATCCGTAAATATACAAACTTCTAATATACAACTGCGGTATCTTCAACAGAATATTCCAGGAATGTATCTTCTGCTCGCCACTGTAGCAATTGTATATTTGCACCTCCTTGTATATGACTCGGTATACAAAGCGGGAATATTCCCTAGAATCTACGAAAGATTCCCCCTTTGTATATGCACCTTTTAGAGCCCGATATATAATCAGAAATGCACCTAACTCAATTTTTCAAAGTGCGATGGAGATTTTACACCTGCCAATGCATATTTTGACCTGTATGTATATACAAACACCTTTGTATATACAAAGACACATGCATATGACTGATTTTTTACATTTTTTAGCACTGCAGAGGTCAAAAGAGATAGAAATTTTTGGATTTTTTGGGAAAGAACCTGCATATTTGAATGCTTGAAACCTGAATACTTATGCAGGCACCACCAGCAGCTCAAGCCTAAAACCCTAAACATAAATGATTACCAACAGTTTCTTCCATGCAAGCCTTGACTCAATAGTATTTTATATGGTATAGCTTTCATCACTTTTCTATGCATATAAACATGTCTTTCTAACTATCTTCAACATATCTTACTTTTTCTTTCTAGAAATATTCATTTTCTCAATCTTTTAATTTTATTTACAGTGCTTTAACTATGTCATATTCATTTCTTACCCATCTATTGGGGTCATATCATTCTATCCGTTGCTCTAGGAAAAAGCCTCTCTTTTCTACAATTAATATTTTCCTCCCTCCTTGATATTTTCCTAGCACCTTACTCCAATGAACATTAGGAGGCGACATACAATTCTCTTATTCATCTATATTATTATTATGTTTTCCTACTATAACAAAGATATAGTGGTTAAGTAACAAAGCCCAATAGAATATGTTATTCCAAGTGATTCTAGATCCCACAACAATGTTTGAATCACCTAACAACAAAATATGCTAGTGCATGTGAGTCCTAGTGACAAAGTAAGCTAGACCTAGAATCATACATTTTTTAATCTTTCTACGTTTGTATAAACTTATTTCCTCTTTTATAAGCCTAATTTAGGCACCTTTATTTCATCCTTAAATAGGCATCATATTATTTCTCATGTGTCTATATGGACACATTATTTTCTTATGTCCATATGAGGTGCCTATTCTATTCTCATTTGTGCACTATCTCACCTACTTTTTTCTTTTCTATATCTAGACATTTGTCTTTAAGTTAGCACGGATATTTCCTTTCTACATATGTGTTGTAATCTCCTTTATATGTTATTTTCACACATGATTATATTTACTTTTCCTAGCGTGCTTGCTTTATAGGATCATTTTACCTAGGATTATTTTTCCTAACATGTTTTATAAAAGTTTAGCAATAAGAAAGATCTATGGAGACATGATTTGTCTCCTTACCTACTGACCATCTAATATGTTTGGGGATGTCTTTGTGAGCCCCCTCCAATGTCTGAAAAATCCTTTCAAACTTATTTACTTACATCAACTCTTATAGATAAAGGTTTGACAATTAAAAAAGGTCTCGAGAGACACTAATTGTCCTTTTACTTGAACATGACTAATATATTTAGAGATCTTTTTGTGGGGTCTCCTCCAATCTTTAAATAATCTCTTCAAACCTATTTCCTTACATAACTCTCATAACAAACCTAAAACAACTAAACAAACTTAAAAGCTAATCAAATAATAATCCAGACGTAATAAAGAGTTGTAACTTCTTAAAATATTATGGGGTGGGTCCGTGTCCTTGATTACACTTTGTTGTTAAATGTGGTTCCATGGTGAGACAGAAGTGCAGGCATAAGTTCATGAAACACCATAAATTCAACTCGGAACTCAGGATATTTCTATTATATGGAACTCGGAACTTCCTTAAACCCTTTGAATCTTAATAAGAACATGAAACTCGGACCCTCCTTAAATCCTTTGGACTCTTATTTTGAGCTTTTGAATGGCTACTGTTACCCTGGTTTACCTGAGAGACAGTAATGTTTTCCTTATGTAAAGGCTTGATCTGGATTAGCGACCTGACAAATTATCAGGCTCGTACTAATTTAATTGATTTGATAATTACATTACTGGAAAGTCTGTGCTGATTGGGATTGATGACGACAAAGCTTTAAAAATTTAAGCAAATCCAATAACCCATCTTCAGAGACAACTTTTGGTCATTTTTTCTGCTGACACACATCTTTCAATCCTCTTACAGCGAAAACTGCTGCTCTTCCTTACATCGTTATCATTTTATCTGTCATCGAAGAATATGCTATTGCAATTATTATTCTCTCTCTCTCAAGACGAGAGATATTATCTATATCTTTTAACACGCTGCTCTTCCATATTCGTCAGCTTAACATAGATTGCATTTTAATCTTCAAGCAGAATGCATTTTCAGCGCAGTGTAACCAATTCAGGAATCCATGCATTAACTTTCACGAATCAAGCTGATGATGGCCATGGAATTCCGCGGTTCTCCTTTCCCCATCAACAAACAGTAGTGTTACCAAATAACCAACATTCCTTTTCTCTGAACCGGTTCGGTTTAGACGATTTGTCTGCAGTACAAAATGTAGCCCAGACATGGTCTTTGAGCAACGGTGGAGATTCTGTTAAAGTGAATGATGAACAAGTAGAGATTTCCCAGCAGCTTGACGACCTCAGTGCACTAGTCCAGAAATGTAAATCCAAGGAGCCTTCCTTTTCCTTAGACAGATCTCCTTTTTCGCTCCGCGCCCTTCAACATTCCGGCGGTCTTGACTGCAAAAACAAAACAGACATAACACAGCAATTGCATTCATCTAAACGAAGAAGAGTCAATGGAGAAGAATCCCTCAATGGGAAACCATCTTGTGGAGGTTATGGCTTAAGTTCATCAAGGGAGAACCACATTATTTCAGAAAGGCTGCGCCGCAGCGAAATGAATCACCTATTTGGACAAATGTTTTCTTTGCTGCCAAATCCTCCAGCCAAGGTATGATCTTTTGGTTTTCATTTTAGGGTTTTGAAAAGCAGATGCATAAGGATAAACTGACATGATCTTTGCGCTTGTTATAGTTTTATTTATGTTCCTAGAAAATAATCTACTGGACAACTGTTCTGGTTAGGTCAGTTGATGTTCTCTGTTTACATATAGAAATTTGTTTCCAATGTTTCAACGCAGTAGCAATCCTTCATTTGCTAGCATCTGCTGTTATTTGTGATGCATATTCTATCTATATTCTTCATCAGTGTATTGAAGGGTGTTTAAGCAAGTGGATTCCTTAGAAAATTAAGTTGTTTTCTTCAGAAGATTTAGTGGGTAATAACATGCTGGTTAACTAGGAATAAGTTTTCCCAGTCCATGACATTAGATTTGTAAAAGTACTTTTGGATTCAATTGTGTATATTTTTTCATCAACTAAATCCAGAATCACATTTACAAATCTAACATACCGATTAAGTAGGAATAAGTTTTAGAGAGTCCATGACATTAGATTTGTAAAAGTACTTCTAAATTCAACTATGTATATTTTTACATCAATCAAATCCAAAATCACTCTTATAAATCTAAGATGCTGGCATCCCAACAGCATTGATCAGCGAAATTAACTTTCTCTTGAGACATTACTAATCTTGTGAGCGAAGCTTGCTTTTTTTTTTTTTTGACACTACTAATCTTTTAACCGAAGCTTGCTTTTTTAATCCGTAAAAAGAAACTCAAGGACACAACACTGTCAATGGGCCAAAAACATACATCCTAGGCTGCCGTACGAGTTCACAAGAACTCTGCTTAACAAACAGTTGGTTTTGCTGTTTAATAAACAGTTACTCTATTTTTAAAAAATAAAATAAAAAATTTTAAGGGTCGGGTTTTGCTTTAACAACTGACACCATGCGGTTCCCTGTTTAATAACTTTGCACTTGTAATTTAGCTTTCAATTTGGAAGTTGAAAGGTTTATTTAGTGAAGATGAGCATTTTCTACTCCTTATGAGTACAGCCCAACCACTGTTTAAGCTCTTCTGTTTACAAGAAACCAACAAATTACCAGATCCAGACCAATGTTGGTCACAAATAAAAATCATGCGCCCACTGAAATATTGTTTATTAGAGTTTAAGGGCTACTGCAATCATGATAGAGTTGGGAGATTAGGGTTTACTGTCAGAATGACATATGCTTGCCAGAGCTTATTGCTGACTATAGGATTAATTCAGAACAGCTTAGAGGTTCCTATAGCTCTATATTTTTATATCTTGCCGTTTCAATTGCTACATGATAATCCCAAAAACTGCTCATGGAGAGCTTATCATGAATTGATTCTTATGTATATGTCAATGTTGTTCTGTCCATAGATCTTAAATGGGTAGGGGAGGGTTTAAATATCCAGCATGTTGTGGCTGTTTAGGTGGACTGTGTTTAATGGGCACATAGTCTGGAAATTTCTACTGACAGAATTTTTGGTCACCCATTGCTACCTGTGATACCATACTTCTTTATCATCTGCTTCAACAGTTAAAATACAAATATTTTCATTTTTGTTGTGAATGAGGTATAAAATTACTACTGACTGTTTAACCATTGATTGTTGTGAATGAAGTATAAAATTACTACTGACTGTTTAACCATTGAAATGGATGATATTTAAATAGAGTTTTCCGAAGCTAACAGCTTATCAATCTTCCTGTCACTTCAAGCACATCCAAAAACACAATGTACCTGCTGTTTCTTTCAGTTTATAAATTGAATCTTACAAAATTGTGTATCTAATTGCTAAAATTTTTAATGGTAAAAATTTTGCCTTTTCAGGTAGATAAGGCGTCCATTCTATCAGAGACCATAAATTACATTCAATCTCTCCGACGACGCCTTGCCATTCATTCTGAGAAACCTGCAAGACCTTTATTGTCAAACCAAACAGGAGGCAGTGACCAATCCAACATAAAAAACAAAGGAAACCTGGTCCTAGAAACCGATCAAAATCCGTCGTTCAACGGAAATTTGACGCTCAACTACAACGGTCAAGACATTTTCATTACAATGAACTGTGTGAAGAAGGCGAAGCTTTTACCTTCAATTATATTGGTCCTGGAGACACATAACATGCATGTCATGGATGCATTTGTCACGACTACTGATACAGGGATTCTTTATTGCCTCCATGTTAAGGTGGGTGCAATGACAATATATTGTAACTTATTATGATCCATTGCTATGAAAACAAAAATGGTTAATTTTATTTTTTATTTTGCAGGCAGAGGAGATTCTGGATAATGTGATCAAAGAAACTTTACATGACACATTGAACAAGTTTATGAAGTAAGTATCAGAAAATTTTCCAACCTGTGATATTCTTTTGTTAATGCTCAGAAAATGCCCAATACGTTTATACAGAGTAAGAGCTATACTGTACGTATGTAATAAAAGCCATCGACACTGACTTGTGTAAGGCAGTATAGTTACGCTTTGATAACTGGACTGGCCCCCGTGGTCCTGCTATTTTTGGGTGGACAACTTTAATGAAAAAACTGAGTGATTGTTTTATTTTTAAATCTGGTAAGTTAAGAAATGATTGCAAAATCAGCCAGACAGTATATGGTTCTATCTTGCCAGTGCTTTCATATTTTTGTCATCACGCTTTTGCTTTCATGAAGCAATTTTTCGTTGAGAATACTACAACTTATTATAATTTACTATCTATCAATACCAAAAACAAATCAATGGGACTCCTCATTTGTTGTTCTTGCTGTTTTGTTGGGGTGTGTCCCCTTCTTTGTATTCTTGGTTCATAACTCTGGTTAAAAGTGCTTACCATGATAAAAAACAAATCAATAAGACTGTGAATATGTAAAGAAATATACTCACTATAATATAATTTAGCTGTTCTAATTTCTCTACCTAATCCCTAATCTCTTGACAATTTATTCTCTATTGATACCAAATATAAATCAATGGATGATAGCCAAGATTTACAATCTATGGGCAGTCATCCTGCTCTTTGAAATAGATTTTTACAATTTTTAATAATATTCTTGAGATCTTCACAAGTTTTTTAATAATGTTCGTAGGTATTCTATAGTGGCAGCAAGGAGTTCATAAAATCTAAAATATAGTTGGCATATATTAAAAATAAATAAAAACAAAATAAAAGAATTATGAAATAATAAATAGCTGTTTTTCTAAAAATAAAATTAAAAGTTATATCCAAAAGTAAAACAAGTATATTGCAAAAAGAAAAGCTTTTCAAATAAAAACAATGTAAACAATGTAGATAATTCTTAAATAAAAATTTAAATTTATGTCTATGTATATAATAGATAAAATTAAATAATTCTCACATAAAATAAATTCACTCTTAATATGGTACTAGTTTTTAGATAGATTTATGTAAGATATCTATACTAACTTAAACAATTAATGAGGCATTATTAAAAAATATATACTTAAAAGGATTAAGGGAGAAGAAAAACTAGCTTAAACAAGATTCACAAACATGATATTTATATTTGTAAAGACAAAACCTTTACTAGAGAAGATGATCACTAGGTGAAAGGAAACTTCATAATTTTCTTTTTTTAAACTATACATTATGATAATAGAGGATTAGCAATTATTATGGGTCAATAGTAAATAATCTTTTTGTGGTAGAGAGTAAAAGGAGGGTTTTTGAAAGGACCTCAATGTTTGTATAAGAGAGAAGCATAAGGATATAGTGAAATGACCTTGCTACAACAACAAAATAATAGAACCACTACCTAGAAATAGAAACAGAATATTAAATAGCTGGAGGCCTAAAAAGGAAAACACAAGGTAAGGACACAACAAAGCCCAGAGAGTCAAAGGACATTAAGAGAAAGAGTTGCCTCCCATTCATCTTGTAAATTCTTCAAATGCTTCAACACCAAGGAAATGCTATCCAACTCCACCACTTTCCCCATTTTGGCTTTGCTACCTCTCATTCACACATTGAGACCATCCAGTTCTTGCACATAATGAGACTTGATCCTATCATGCAACACCTTGATGCTCTTGACAAAGTTGTTAATGGTTGACTTGCTGAAGTTCACCACCTTATTAAGGTTAGATTTAATTTCCATCATACCGGAATCCAACTTATCAATTTTCTCATCCTTTTTTGAGTGCAGGATCATGATGGGCCAAACACTACCCCTAAGTGGCAATGTAAATGTGAAAAACAGACTTAAGTAACTTCATGTCAAAAATTAAATGAGTTATCTATACAATCTAGAAATAAGGTAGTAATAAAAGTTGTAATAAATTGAATGTAGTTTACAGGATACTACTTTTTTTTTCAAAATTTTAAAAATAGTTTGGTGAAAATTGGGTATTTCAATGAAGCACTACTAATTTTTTTAGAAAAACGTAAAACGTAGGTGCTATTCCGACCAACCTATGTATGAGAAAAAGATGATATTTTTCCTCCATGATTTGGATTTAAGTAAAAGACACATAGGTGGATGTGACGCATTTTTTTTTTAATTTTTTAGGTATATAAATAATTATTTATGATTTTTTTACTGTGACATTTTTAAAATATTAAAAATTAATTTTCCAGCCAACCTAACTTGGTGAAAAATATATGAAACTCAAAAATTTTAAATTTTAATGTATACCCAATAAAGCCTAGAATGTGATGCATCTTTTGGATTTAAAAAAGGATTAATATGTTGAAAGTTATGAATGTTTTTCAATATGTATATCTATCAAGAAATCAGACATAGTGTATGTAGAAAATTAATAATAATTATCTATTAAAATTATTATGAGGCATATATTGTATTTTTAGAATCCTAATAGCTTCCTCTATAAACCCTTTTCATTTGATTAAATTTAGTTACAAAAAAGTTTGTCAGCTTCAAGGATGAAATTGTGGAAAATTTCAGGATAACACTAAATGGGTGGTTTTGCAAGTTTCTTTGGCAAGTTTTTGGACTCCCACGTGCCTCAATATGAGGTAATCCTAAGGCATTTTTGGAGGGAATCCATATTTGAGCTAGAAATATTAACATCTTTTCCATCCAAATCTAAATATTAGTCTAAATGTTAACATTTTTTCATCCAACAAGTTTTTTCTCCATTGCCACTGTTTGGCCCATCATGATCTCGCACTCACCCTTTTATGACTTCCAAATTTTGATTGGTTATTTCTTCCTTCACATCCCACTCCTCCATAAGGGAAGTATTCAATTAGGTTATGTTTATTTCAATAAAAAACTATTTCAAAATTTTATGGTGGACTTCAACCTCCTTTTCAATGTCATTGGTTTTGTTAACCTGCATGTAAATCACCAAAGAATAGATCCTCAAGTGAGGAAGAGGGGCAAGACCCACCATACATTCATTCAAAGGGATTGGGCAATAAACTATTGATAGTTGGAATTTCATCCCCCTCATTATTATCCTCTACCTCATGCAAATTATCCTTTCCTTTGGTTTCTCTTTTATCCCCACCCTAAGATGTACCTTCCTCCAACATTTATTATTTCCCAACTCATTTTTCCTAGGGGATTTTGACTTACATTTGCCACCATCAGCTTTTAAATTTATTTTACCTAGGTTATTAGAGCTGGACCCATAAAAAATAGAGCTTAAAATAGGGCTTGCATGGCTTGGGTAGTCAAGGTTAGAAGATGAATATTTACAAAATTCCAAAGAGACAAAGGGGACATACATTTCTTCTTGTTTAAGAGACATGAATGAGAAGGGGAAGGGGAAAGGTGACTATGCTTGTATAGAGCTTAAAATAGGGCTTACATAGCTTGGATAGTCAGGGTTAGAAGATGAAGATTTACGAAAGTTCAAAGAGACAAAGGGGACATATATTTCATCTTGTTTAAGAGACATGAATGGGAAGGTGAAGGGGAAAGGTGACTATGCTTGTAGGGCCTAGGCAATGTGAAGTTGGAAGGAAATTCACTATCAACAACAACATGTTGGGAATTTGAGAGCTAGAACATGTTTAAACAACAAGAAGATGAGGGATTGATGGGGAGAATCCACACCAAAACCTCACTTAACCTCCAAAATTGAATATTCCATAGATAATATGATCTTAATATAATAAAATATTATTGAAATTTTGATTAATTATTTAAAAATAAATAAAAAGCTTATTATACTTTTGTGTTTATAGTACAACGAGAGTTAGTTAAAATATTATATCAAAACATTATATATATATATATATATATATATATATATATATATATATATATATATATATATATATATATATATATATATATATATATATATATATATAATGTGCTTGCACCTTTTGTTTTAAAAAACCAATATTATATTTTTAATTTTATTTTTTTGAGGATGTCCAAAAGAGACTTAAATATTAAAAAGCCATTATACAATTGTATTTAGAAATATATTCTTATATTTACTTCTTAAAATATTAAATATATAATATTTGAAAAGAAAAATAAATAACCCTTTTAAATATGGTCTTAAGATAAATAAATTAGATAATACAATAATTAGCAAACATTCTAAGATAATGAATTAGGATTGAAACTATCAAGAATAAATGTAATAAAATAAACATAAATTTCAAATAATAAAATAATAGTATTTAGTTAGGATCTGGATGATAGAGTGTGTAGTGTAAAATGTGTCAATGTGCCTAAAAAATTAAGAATATAAAAAATGATTATCTATCTATCTCGTTTGCTTCCACAACTATGAAAGTCACTTGCATAACTATGGATTTTAACATGACCCATAGATCTAACATCTAATTTATAAATATGAACTTTAATGATTTCTAATATCTATACCTATTTTCCTTAATGTGTAGAATACATATTTGCAAAGGAGTGGTGTCTAGAGACACCATTAAGGAGTTTTCTAGGTAAAGAATTATTCTCCTTTTGGTCAAACCCATAGATATCAATTTAATAACTTTTGAAAATATTTGATGCAAACACACTAATGCAAGTAGGTTCTAACTAAGTTCTTTGGATTGAGTGTAGATGGAATTAGGTTATGATCAAATTATATTCCATTATTTGTGCATAAGTCATGCCTCATGTACACTAGTCGTTGCGTAAAGATGAAGCAGATCAAATTGATCCCAAAAGAAAGAGTAAAAGTGCAAGATATACATTTATCACCGTTGCTATATTAAATATTTTTTAAATAACAAGTAATTAATTTATGTTAGGCATGTGTTCAATTATTATATCCTTCCAACCAAAACTTAATAAAATTGACCAATACTTTGATCTATTTTTAAAACCATTGTAATATGATGGTGTGTGTATGAGACACTTAAAGTCCTATAAATATTCAAATAAATAATATTTTGAAAGATGAAAGTAAATGGCTCTTACATAGGGAAGAAGTTTTTCCATTAAAAAAGTATATGCAATGACTTCCATGAATGTGAGGAAAATGATCCTCATGCAATCGAGATATGTACATACTTTAAACTTTAAATAGGTGCCAATATAACATGTTTACACAACACACATGCATGGTTAGCACTACTTTATTCACTTTAAACTCATTAACATGCATTTGGCACAAGTGTTACACATGCATGGTTGTGCTAAAGTACCATTTCTTAAAGTAAACATCCATGAGAGATAAATGTCCCCCATACAAATTGACATCTTAAAATTTTAACATTGTCATGATAACACCACTAAAATAAAAATTTACCATTTTTAAAGTCATTTTCTCACCCAATCCCATAGAATAGAAATATCTAGAGAATGATGCTACTTTTTCTTTGGCTTCTTCCCTTTTTATATTTATTTTGCACCATAAATGAAGAGTTCCAATATTTGTATTCTTAATAGGAGGGTGGAAGATATTTTCAACCACCACTCATATATGCTTGAAGCAAATGAGACATGCTCCACTTTGTGTGCTCCATGCAGGAATGGACTAATACCAAGAAATATATTTATTTATCCTTCTTTGTATTTATCAATTGAATGTTTTATTAGATTTCAGATCACAATATCTTGATGAATGATAAAATCTCACTAGTTGTCCATATTTAAAGTACATAATTTGCATCACAAGGAATATTTTCATGCTCTACATTTTGGGTTGTTATAGAATCTTTGCATTGAAAAAATTAGTATATTAACAAGGGCCCAACTTCCCTAATCTCTAGAGAGATCTAAGTACATTTCATTCACAATGGATTTTAAGTGGAGTCTTTGAAACATATAAGTTCTCCAATAGTATTAGTAATTTGTTGTAAAGTTATTATTGTCAATAGTCAAAATAAAGATTTAAAAACTCCAATTCATTTATAATACAAGCGAGGATTTTAATAATTAATTAATGTCAGGATACATGGTTTTACAAATAACACAACACCTCTACAAAACCAAGGAGCTAGCTTTCTCATAAAATCATTCTTATCATGAGAACTAAAGGCCATAATGATAAATCATTTGGAAATGAATAATAGAGTATACTTTAAGAGATAGACTCTTGAAAAATCTATATAGATCTTAGCAATAGAAGCATTTAATGTCCTAGGTGATTCATTTTCATAATGCAAATCAAAGCTTAGAGTGTAAATTAGTTTTTTGATTTAGAGACTTAATTTTCTTATCAATATATGGTGATTCAACTTCTAAATATTTTATGAAAATAAAATTTGTAAAGAATGCTATTAAAATGGGAGCAAGTAAAGAAATTAAAATATAAACCCCATATGAAATAGGGATAATTAGGGCCCAAATTTTTTTATAAACAATCATGTGATGTATCTATCCTAAACAATTAAAATTTTCAATTTGATGTGATTTTATAATAGGATCAAGGAAAACCATTAAATACACGTGAATGAGACACTCATAAGGAACATAAAAACCAAATTTTGGAGATATATATTTGTTGCAAGGTGTGTGCCCTTTGTTTTGTTGTGTTGTGGAGTGTAGTGCTTGGGTTTGTGACAAGGCTTAACCACCTTCAGTGGATTCATTAACTCTAGTAGTTGTATCAGGCATTAACAAGTTGATCTTTTGGTGCAACAGCAACCGTCTTTCCAACAATTGGTATCAGAGCATGGGTCACGGGTTTCAACCCCTCGCTTGCATTGGGGGGGATTGTTGCAAGGTGTGCGCCTTTGGTCTCTTTATGCTATAGCAGTGCAACACTTGGGTTCATGACAAGGCTTAACCGCCTCTCATGGATTCATTAACTCTAGTGGTTGTATCGGGCATTAATAGGTCAATCTTTTGGTGCAACGACAACTGTCTTTCCAACAATATTTAAAAATGGAATAATGGAAACATATAGCCCTTAAATAATTCCTCAAATAATAATTCTTTAAAATTTGCTCATTAATTGATGGAAAAGTAAAACAAAATTTGTTAAATTAGAGATTAAACCTCTATTTTTTATAAGTGGTATTATGTTTTGATCCTTTCCAACTTCCTACTTTACCATTTGTGTCCATGCAATATTAATTCTTCATTTTTATTATAAAAATGAAAACCATTACTTAACATTAAAAATATATATTATAGATAAACTTGGTTTGTGATAAAAAGATGAGACATATAAATATTATGAAACCCTAATTTCAATAGTATTCAAGAAGATTCTCACATTTCTGTTATCTCAAAGAATTAGGAGTTTATTCTATATCTTTTTAATAGTATCATTTTATTTATAAAAACATACGACATAAAAAAGGAAATAGATCTTTTTAAATATATACATTTAACATATGAAAATATTATAAATCCAATTCATTATATTAATTTATTAAATTAATGATAGTAAGAGAAATGTATTATCTTTCCTCTTTCAAAATATAACAATTTGAATATTTATTATTTAAGTAAAGTTTATATCAAATATTCACCCAAAAGAAAACCTTTAATTTTAAAACTTTAATATTATACATTAGACCATAAAATTCCCTCCTCACAATGATGTTAATGTTAGTGTAGAAGATTATTGTTATTACTTATTAAGTAGTTATGCTTATTAAGTAATTATGCATGTACTTCAATGCTTGACATTAAGCCATCTCAGCTGGCTATGCTGTCACTTGGAGAGTTGTTCAAACTCTTCCAAGTGTAGCATCATAAATTGGGCTCACCCACAATTTCACACTTTATTTTGCATTTTCTTTAGTACCACCTCCCTTAACCTTCTCTTCAATCTGCATGTATGCCTCCCAATCTCTATGTTGACCCCTTTCTGCTTTTCCTAGCCCAAAAATGTATAAGTGCCTTAACCTTGGCAATCCCCCAACTGATCTAGACCTTATAGAAACTAAATTTACATGGACTAGAGTTCTAGGCAAGGACATATGCTTGTAGCACTAGCATCCTAATAGTGTCTTTTAGTTCATCAACCATTTTAGAAGGTACATTTTTGCTTGTGTGGCATTTTGATCTTTGCTATATGTCTATATGTGCCCAAATGACTCTTTTCTTAGTTTTTTACTCTCCTTCCTCTTCTATAAAAATCCCTTTGAGTTATCATTCAAAGGGTGGATCTTATTTCATAGTGAAGCTCTGCCAAATTTATGAATCGATCTTCTCTTAGAGAGAACCTCTACTACAATCAACACTCTCCATTGCTTTGTTATCTTGCTCATGCTTAGACTAATCATTTCATGTCACTTGCTTGCATAGATTAATTGTATTTTAGGGTAAGTGCAAGAAGTTGGGTCCACTTTTTGGCCAAAAAGTGGAAGTGTTTTCCCTTATTTTTAGAATTTGTCACATTTGACCTTAAAATTTGAAGCACTTAGATATGGAATCTTTTAAAAATTCACTAAATATAAAATGTAGTACTCGGAGTCTAGTTTCGAAATATATAATTTTTTTCAATACCCAGATGATACAAATTGATTTTCAATAGGCATTTCTAAAAACCACTATTTAAAAGTCACTTTTTTTTAACCATACCATGCACGTGTAAGGCCAACATAATTTGACCTAAATAAAATTATTTTTCAAAATCCTTTTGGGAAAAGATGTGTAGTACAGTGAAGTTTGATGAGGATATTTTTTTATAATTTTTTTCCAAATAATTTTTTTTTTATTAATTTTTTATTAGGCAAAATTGATACTTTTGAAAACCCCTTGTGTACGGCCAACATAATTTGAGTAAAAAAAATCATAAAATTAAATATTTTTTTTCATTGTGTAAAGAATGATTTGTAGATTGATGACATATAATTTTTTTTTTTTTAAATTAAAAATTAAAAGTTATTAAAAAAATACAAACACCTGTCATTTCAAGTTTTTGGACTAGTTTGCTCATAAATTAAATAATAAATAGAAAAACAAGTCCAATCCAAAAAAAATTACATATTTGAAAACTAGACACTATGATCTGTAATGGGTTTTAATTTTGTAAAAAAATTCAGAAAAAAATGTCATCAGCCATATAGGTGAAGTCAGTCTTTCCTCTGGTTTTGTACTTAGAGAAATATTTGCAGGTCCAAGGCTCAAGGTCAGCTACCCATGCCTTTCCCGAGCCTAAAACGAAACCAAAAGCGTGGGTATAAAATTCAAAATTTTAGAAACGGGTACCCGTTTTAAAACGGGTACCCGTTCTAGAAAATAATAGAAAACAAAACGGGTACCCGTTTTAAAACGGGTACCCATTTCTAAAATAGTAAAAAAAACGGGTACCTGTTTTTGTTTTTTTACTATTTTTGGAAACTTTCTAAAAATAGTAAAAAACAAAAACGGGTACCTGTTTTTGTTTTTTACTATTTTTGGAAACTTTCTAAAAATAGTAAAAAACAAAAACGGGTACCCGTTCTAGGCTCAGGTGCCCATTCCTAAACAGGTACCCGTTTTCTTTAAAACGGGTACCCATTCCTGTCGGGATTTTTTTTTTGCACGACACTTCCCCTATATGTGGACCCAACTTCTTGCTTTTACCCTTTATTTATATTATCTTATCAAATCTTGCTTTGTAATTGCTTGCTGCAATTCTAGATGTGCTTAGAATTCAAGAGCACACACTATTTATCAACATATCAATATCTGGTTGGTGTTGAGGTAGAAATAGCAAAAATGGGGTTTGACTGAGGCATACCTCTATCATCCCAACCCTCTTTTCTCTGTTTTATAGGTTACAAGTTATGCAAAGAAGATTACAAATGCACAATTTTTTGCATATTTTTTTCCCTTTCTTGTCGCTTCCCTCATTTCGATTTCATTTCTATCTATTTTTGTTATCTTTCAAATTCTGTGTATTAATTATTGCATCTGTTGTCAACAAGAACTCGTTAAATCTTGTGTGAAGCCATACAAGTATGAAACTTTGGATTTCAGTATCGTATAAACCATAGTGCTAAGAACAAACATCTACATGACATGCTATCGTCTTGGGCAGTGAGGCTACTAACCTAGTTCTAGGTTCTTTATATTCCTATTATTTCATTACTAAACTTCATTTCTCAAAATTATATTTACTATCATTCATTTTCTAGCATTGTAATCAGAAACATAACATGGTTCTATAGACATAGATTTTGTGTGAAACATTAGCTAATAGAACCCTAATGTAATGTTAGTGAAAATCTCCCTTGATTGATATGTTTAGTTGAGGAGTAATTTTTCCTACATCACACCAAGGTATGTGGTGCAACCTCTTGTTATTTTGGAGGAATAAACTTGCCACCACTATTAGTGAGTATGAGTTGACTTCTTATGTGAGTTAAACGCTTCTCGTATATGTACATACATTGTTCATAATATTCATAGTTAAGTTTAGCTTATTCCAATTTCTCTTGTTTGCTTTGCAATATTTTGTGTTTCTCTCTTTTGTAGGCATGAGGTTGCTCATCTATCTTGGCCAATCACATGCTAGTATTCTTTCCAAAAGATCCACAACTCCAACATGGTATCAGAGCAATATTTGGTTGAAGGTGTTGGGTCAATAATTTTGCAAAGTTAAAATTGAAACATTTTTTGTTTGCATTCAAGTAGAAATATTCTCTTTGTTTCTACATTCTCTTTGTTTGTGCATATCTTTCATGTATGAAAGAAGACAGAGTGGTCTTCACAAGAGGCAGGTTCATTTGCATAGAAGGGTGATCAATGATGATGAAAGAGACAAAGATGGATGCAACATCTATAGAGGGGAAAGCGGCTTGGTTAATTTACAAAGGCCTATGACATATCTATGAAGGCTTGTGGCCTTGCCACAAAGGCACACAACTTGTAGAAAGGCTTGAGGCAAAGCATAGGTTCGCACTAGCTCAAACCTATCCCAGGGAGGTGGCATGACCTACATGGTCATCCCAAAGTAGTGGAACTACCCTCAAATCACCCACTGATTCATTGCCAAATGGTCCACAAAATCCTTGGTTTTTGAAGGTGCCCAGCTTGTGACGAGTGTCAAATGTTTTAGCACAAGGGAGGACTATTCACTTGTAAAAAGTACAAATTACTGAGGTCAACATATCCCCTAGAGTTACATCATCAAAGGGGGGGATAGCTATCAAATATCTTAGTCCCCTGGTCATATCAGGTGGTCATGCTCAACCAGAGGGCGGTTAACTCACTCTAACATTTTCTTGTTTTTTAATTTTTGAGTTGGAAGGCATGTAATTTTTTTAATTTTCTTAGATTTTTGAAGGCATCATTTAAAAAAATTTAGTGTAAATTTAGGTAAATAGGCAAAATAGAAAATTTATTGTAAATTTTGATTGTCAATTCAAAATTGAGTGCCATTTTTTTGTGAAAGTGAATAATTTTTCGAGCCTAATCCATTGGATAAGATTTCACACTGTTGTTATAAAGTGTCATTTTTCATTCCAAATTGGACATGCCTATGCACTAAAATTATTAAATGTCAAAAATATAGGGGGATAAAAATATTGAACTATGGGGGGATGTATCGTGTCATGTCTAGTGCACTTCATCATTTCCTTGTACATTTTTAGCTTGGGAATAATTAATCAATTTGGGAGGTTGTTCCTAATGCACTCAACTTATAAAGTTTCATTTTATGTATTATTCTTTGTGGGATTATACAGACATTTTGTAATCAATGAACTCACATAAAGTTCCAAATTATCTAAGGAGATAATCTAACTAAGCCACTAAAAAATTGTATAACAAATCATCTCTCTATCATTACTTTAGAAAAAGGAAACTACAAGTCCTAGCACGATGGCATCCTAAAACACTACCGATGGACTCATCTATTGCCACATATGTATGGGTTTATTCTTAAACCAAGTACATATTGGTAGAAAATTGCATGGGATATTAAAAATGATAATGTCTTAGGATTAATTGGTTAAAGTGTTAGGGACCACACATCAAGGGCTCTGCCACACATTAAGTGCATTTGCACTCTCTGGACCACACTATGGAAAATGTATGGAGTTCCAAATGAACCTCCATTCCCAGATGATCTTGTTATGGACATATGTTGATAATACATTGTGTGACAAGGATATTGAAGAAGAAATTTCTTATTGGGAAATTTTTGAATGTATTGATGACACAAAGACATCTCCTCTTGCTTCTCCTCTCTCTACACCTCTAGCATTGGTAGATATTCTATCACCTCCACCATCACATGTTGCTACTTTAGAGTTCCATATTATTTCCTTGAGAACTTCTAGTGATTCCTTGTAGTACTAGGATATTGATATCAATTTTCAAGATCATTGGGACACATTTCTACTTGACATCTCTTGATGATAGTATTGAGGACACAATTATTTTCTTTGATGGCAATTCTTTTGCTACTACAGAGTTTAGAGAGGCTTCATTGAGGGTTTCCATAGATTCTTTGCAACATGACTTCATGTGGGATTTCGATTATAGCCATATGGCATGCATTGACATTCCACACATCACTTCTTGTGATCTTTCTCTTCATTAGTTTTCACATGACTTTGAGAGGTCACTTATTTCATTTAGGTTTGGGACACTTGATTTGGTTGACTCATTTCAGCATCAACATTGGGAAAGATAATCAACTTCCAGAACCATACATCCTAATTCCTTCATACATTCTACTTGAGTGGGAATTCAATAGTTTGACAGCTCAAGGTTTCTATCTTCCATAAGGAAGAGACATTATTTGTTGTAGAGGGACCTAATACAAAATTCACCATACAACATTCTATGTTGAATTTCTTTCTCTTCTTTATGGAGACACACATGGGCCTTATTTTGCAAGGATTTTAGGACTATCATCTTTAGGTATTTTTTTGTCATGTCTAGTACACTTCTACTTTTTTCTCTCTTTTGGAGGGAAGCTTTTTCCCACTGGGTCTTCTTCCTTTCTCTACTTTATGAGAGATTGCATTGTACATGGGTACCTCGTCAGGCCTAGTTGTCATGACCTATCTTTCTTTGCGCCCACCTAAGCTATGCTTAAGGGGGGTGTTAGTGTAGAATATATTTTTTTGATACATAAATCTCTACCTTGGGGGTAGCTCCCATTGTATTAATTATGTTAGTGTAGGAGATATTATTATTACTTATTAAGTAATTATTCTTATTAAGTAATTATGCATGTACTTCAACAATTGACATTAAGCCATCTTAGGTGGCTATGCAGTGACTTGGAGAGTTGTTCTTGAACTCTTTCAAGGTATGTGGCATGACCTCTTGATATTTTTAAGGAACAAACTCACCACCACTATTAGTGAGTATGAGTATACTTCTTATGCAACTTAACCACTTCTCCTATATGTACAAACATTTTTCATAATATTCATAATTAAGTTTGGCTTATTCCAATTTGCTTGTTTCTTTACAATATTCTATGTTTCTGTCTTTTGTAGGTGTTATCACCTAAATATGCAGCTTGACTAATTTGTAGAGATTAGTCTATTTGATGAAACATGGAAAGACCTCTAAAGTTGTGGATTATTTTATAGGCAGAGGTCAACCTTTGGAGAAGGCCAGCTTCCTAACTTTGTATCCCCAAAACTTTACTATTCTATGACTATGACAAGGAAAAGGGTAAGAAAGCTCTATTCTACAACTGAAATTTAACTCTAAGGGAGATACACCTATCTTCAATGAAGAACATGAAAATAACAGCCCAAACACTTGTTAAGGTGATAGACATAACTCTTGCACAACTTATCAATTATACCTCTACACAAATATTTCACAAACAGGTCTATAGTTGCAGAATTTTTAAGAGGAATAGTAATTTCACACTTAATATTAATGCATATCTAGACACAACTTGTAACTTGGATAAGTACTTTCTACAAAAAGGTTCTTTTCCAAGACAAAATTAAGAGGAAATAAACTTACTTCACAATTAACTCCATCAAATTAGATGAGCACAGAAATGCATAAGATAGATAGGCACAATTTCCAATCAATGATCTCCAAGGTTCTCTTTGTATATCATATCAAGTAAACTGGTAACATGAGTTACAAATCTTGCCAAAATCTAGAGCAAGGATCACAAAATCACAAGTCTCTGCAAGTAGCATAATCAGAACTAACTGCAATGAGTCAATCAAAAGTGACTATATCCCTCTAAGTGGTTCCACCAAAGAAAGAAAAACCCAACTGATTTGGGTCAGATGCCCAAAAGAAGCCTAAAATCTAGGGCCTGAATCCTCTCCAAAAATGCCCAAACTACAAGAAAAAAGTCCATTAGGACTTAGCCAAACATTATGGCTCATGAGAATAAGTCTAAAAAGGACTCTAAAAGGCAATAAAGCCCTCCTAGATACTCTCCAAGAAGTTAAGACAACTAATAACTGTCAACATGATCTAGTCAAACACTCACTCCTCCAAGGCAGAAAAAGATGCTACAACAAAGGCATGTGTCCACCACATCCTCCTTGCATTAAAAGGTAACAACAACCCTTAAATGATTTATAAGATTATCATTTAAGTTTTGTTGGTTTACATTTCATTTTCTATGCAAGGAAATCAAATACAATACAAAAAATAATAACCCCTAGCACCAAAGTGCTTACCTTAGCATGAAAGGAATAAAAAGACTAACACAAAAGTCTTAAAATACATTGCCACCTCGGGCATGCTACTAGGTATCACATGTGGTAAGGTGTTGACCACGAGCTTTACTAGAAGATATGCACAAAAACAAAAATGCATAAAGAAAAAAGGCATGTTCGGCACTTTAGGGCTTTGAAACCCTTGTGGACAAAAGCATTTTTTGGAACCTTCATTCTACACTTTCATTTCTTGAAAACTTGCTCTGTTGTTTCCTTGCCGCCGACATGAGGGTTTGATATGGGACTCATGTAGATGATCTTATGCTGCTTCTCATGGCATTTAGACTGAGAAATGCATGGAAAATTTTCTGTAACTCAAGGTGAGTCTATTAATCTCATTTTCTGGAACAAAACTGCAAATCTCAAGGTTTTTGAAGCTTCATCTCACTGCATTGCTATAGATTTATTTTTCTGTGATGATTTGTGAAGCTTCTCTATAAGTTTTTGAGTATTCTTTGTCTTTGCATTTTAGAGTTTCAAAACCCTAGTTGTGTTCTTGAAAGGCTATGCTAACTGAGTTAGAGGGTTTCGTTCTATGCACAAATGATAGTATTTAAATGCAGAAAATGATAAAAAATTGTATTTTCTGAGTTTTTTCTTCATATTGTGAATGTTATTTCAAAACTGAGAAACATGTTTTCAGCTTCATCAGGGTTTTTTGTATGAGGCATTCTATAGAGGGTTTCTGCCAATTTTCTGTCTGAAGTTTCTTTTCAACTATAACCCTAGCTAGGGTTTGTAGTTGGTATATCTCTTTGACATCCTTTATACTGACTGTTGAGCTGCTCATTCACTATCTCCAGACATATATCAACTCCTTATCAACAGTGGTGATTGCCAATACTTTCATTATCAGGTCTATTTTGGATGGCTCTGGCTTCTTTCATTATTCTGCTATAGTTGTTCCATTTCTGTATACTATGAATGTGATCTATGTTTTACCTTTGTCAAGGCTATCATAGAGGTCTTCATGCTCAGTCTTCTTCATGGTATTAAAGTGAAGATAACTTTGACTCCTCACTATTGTTTATTTCTTCTGGACATGTGGTTATAACTGTTGTCACATGAAATTGCACCCTGCTTGAATGGGATTCCAAGCATTCCAATGACACAATGGAATTGATCTCTAAGTGTGGGACTTTGCTAAATGAGATCAAACCTTCAGAGAAGGTTGGCTTCCTTGTCTAGTTATCACCTAAAACTACTGTATTTTGGGGTGAAAAGGGGAAGAGATGTGCTAAAATGAAAGATAAAGCAACAATACTTAAAAAACATGAAAGGGTGATGCACCAGACAGTTCTAAAGAACCTTTGCAAAGACTAAGTATGCACAATATAATCAGATACAACAAGCAAATATACATAGAATAGATGATTCTAATAGAGGTAAGAAGCAAGATGATTGAGAGGAACAAGAAATATTCACAGACAACCATATGTAGATTCACACAGAGATAGAAAAATCAGCAAAAGGCATGATAGCTTTCATATATCTAAAGAAAGGCAAGGTTACAACATGAAAAGTTCTATTTGGAAATAGGGAGAACAGAATGTTTCCAAAAAATTTCCAACCCTTTTTACATCATAAGCCTCAGCTTATATAGCACTGCAAAATACTAACCTAGGTTGGTTACAAAATCCACTCAGGGAGCTGCAATCAGAAATATCTTCCTGAAGGGACATCCACCTGCAAGGAGTAATGGCGCAAAAGATCTAGAACAGGGGCAAGTGGGAGATATTCTGGGTCTTCAATGCAAACAGCCGCATCATCGATCTGATCCTCAGAAATGGTGGAGGATAACCTAGCATTGAATGCTAACAGCTGCTTCTGATAGTTCTCGACAATTAGGCGGTGGAGAACAGACTGTAAATGAAGCGGTGGCAGGATATTTTGCCATTAATGCGAGCTGCTTGCCCCAAAAAATCCTCATCTACTAAAAAGTGACAAAACCTCCTAAAAAGCCTACCAAATGAGAGAAGGGATGAAAACATACAACTTTGCCTCTTACAGCATGTGAAAATTCACTAAGACAGAGGAGATACAGGCGGTCAAAGTTTGGTCAATCACCTATGTATATCGCTTCTGCATTTGTGTGTATATCACTTATGTATCTTCATTTGTGTCTTCTATTTGTATATCAGCATATACAAACCTAATATGCAAGCTATGGACCTGAAACTCCTTATGAAATTATTGAAAAACGCCATCGGGTCTGGGTTGTATGTTGAGCCTTATATATCTACTCGGTATACAAAAATACCTGCATATTGCGGACCCCACCAATCGCATCTCCCTTGCTATCTACATGAACATACAAGCTGCAGACCTGAAAAAATCACCCTTAGCTACATTTCATTTTCCTGTCGGGTCCGTCTTGTATCACTTTCCCCTTGAGAAGCCCCTGTCAGAAACTTACGCGGAAGCTGACACATGGCAAGCTCCATGGCATTCTTAAGAAGTTAGGGGCTCCTTGTGGAAACATATGCGGATGATGACATATGGTGCCTTCTGTGCTTCTCCTAAGACACTACTTGAAACCTATGCAGAAGCTGACATGTGGCATCCCCCGTGTTACTCTTGAAACATATAAAGGGGCCCCTTGAAACTTGGGTGGAGCCTGCCACTTGGTGCCTTCTGTGCAGAGAGAAACAAGATAGAAACCTTTTTGAGACCTAGTTAAGAGTCACGCAGAAGCTAACACATGTCGAGTTCTGCTTCACTCGGAGAAATAGTATAGGGGCCCACCTCCTCTCTTTGCTTCGCATCGAAAAAAAGGAACTTATGTGGAAGCTGACACGTGTCGGCTTCCGCAGAAACCACAAGGGACACGTGGAGTGTTCCGCCCCACCTTAGAAACATTAAAGGGTCTTCAGCGGAAAGCAACACGTGGCAGTATCCGTGGGGACTCTGAGAAACTTTACAGGGGCTCTCCACTGCTGACACTTGTCACAACCCGTGGAATTGAGAAACTTTATAAAAAGGGGCTCGCGAAACTAGGCAGAGGCCATGAAACTTGTAGAAACATAAGCGGGGGCTGCCACTTGTCACCATTTGTGGGGCTCAAGTTACTTTTTGTGTGTCTCTTGGGTGCCTCCACGTGGTGCCATTCGTGCACTCCTTGAAACTGTTAGAAACTGCGAGTTAGAAACTTAAAGAAACTGTAAAGAAACTATGGCGGAAGCCGACACGTGGTGCCCTCCATGACAACATTGAAACTTTTAGAAACTACGCTCTGCCGTTGACACGTGTCGTGATCCGCGGTGATCATTTTCAAAAGGCCGATGTAAATTTGCGAGCCCACCAAAATGCACATTTGAACTGTCTGTTGACTGCAACTTTGACCATGCATAACTCCTTCGTTTGGTCAAATTTCAGAGTGCTGTAAAAAGCAAACCTACCTATTTTTTCTAGCTCTTTCCAATGGTAAGGTTTTTTAGGCAAGGCTTTAGGGAATTTTGGCACTTTACTTTATAGGGACCTTTTCAAAGGGATTTTCAAGGAAAATACCAGGTTAACTATTGAGCTCTGGGTAGAGGGAAATAAGGTTAACATTTTTGGTGACCTCTATGGGATGTTTGCCTGCTAAACATGAGATCAGTGGCCTCAAGCATCCGTTGGGCATGGAGTCAAGTCTAAAATATGCTGGGAAACTAAGACTTGCCTCTCAAAACACAAAAAAGGGGGGAAGGCCTGCTTTCTCCTAATGACAAAGCAGCCTGTGCAGAAGCACTTAGGGAAATAAATAAAAAAATCTAAACTACTGTGCAACAACACTTATTGAAAGCAAGACATCTAACCTACTAATTTACAGGGTGCTCATACCTCAAAACATCTTTTCAAATGTATCCCATTAACTGGGATATGCAAACTTTCTCCATTCATATTGGACAACTGAAATGCATTGTGCTCCTTGCATTCAGTGATGAGAAAGCGGCCACTCCACAGGCTATCAAATTTGGAATGCTTCCCTGGTCTACTCCTCAGCTCATCCCATTTGAGCACCATATCACCCACTCTAAAATGTCTAGGGGTGGCCTTCTTGTCAAAATTTCTCTTTGTTTGTAGCTGATGATGTTCCATGGCTGCCATAGCTTTATCTCTACTCTCCTCCAGCTCCATAAGTTGAGCACACCTTACAGCCATGGGGCTTTTTGCTTCAAGCATTTCTAGGTGATGCATAATGTCTAATGCTGGCAGCTCCATAGACATAGGCAACCTTGCCTCTTTTCCATACACAAGCAGATAAGGGGAGTTCCCAATAGACCTCTTAGGAGTTATCCTATCAGCCCACAGAGCAAACTTCAAATCAATGTGCCAGGTCCTCTGATTATTTTCTATTACCCTCTTAATAATTCTGATGAGATTTTTGTTTGTGGATTCAGCCAAACCATTACCCTGTGGGTAATAATTTGATGAAGTATTCAAATAAATCCCATTCTTGACAGCCTAGTCAATTATTCTTAGGCCAACAAAAGCTAGAGCATTATCGGAGATGATTGATTTAGGCACTCCAAATCTGGAGACCAAATCACAATAAAAATTCAAAACAACACTCTCATTAGATTCTTTCAGAGCCACTACTTTAGTCCATCTTGTGAAGTAGTCTATGGCTATGAGTATCCACCTGTGGCCTGCACTTGATGGTGGGTTGATAGGTCCAATAAAATCAATGCCCCATCTCATAAAGTGCTGCTCTACCTGGATTGGGTGTAGAGGCAAAGCTGACAACCTCTCTTTTCCTGTAAAAGGGGCACACTTAACACACTTTCTAGCCCATGCATGGGCATCCTTAAATAAGCTAGGCCAATAATAGCCAGCTCTCATTACTTTCCAAGCAGTAGTTCTTGGGGCAAAATGTCCTCTTGCTGTTGCATCATGGAATTCATGTAGCACCCTGTCAGTTTGATCAATATCAATGCATCTAAGTAACACACCATTAAAGTCTTTTCTGAAAAGGATGCCTTCAATTAAAACATATGGAATGGATTGTAGCTTGAAGTATCTTCTTTTAGCTTTATCTAAGCCTGCAGGACATCTACCAATTTGCAAAAATTGGGTCATATCATTAACCCAACTAGCACGTACTGCTACTGTATCATCTTGATGCTCCTCTTCTATGATCAGAAGCACTTCTTCTTCTTCTTCTTCCTCATCCTTAGAACTAGTGACAAGTTGCTCACTGAGTCCTCTGCCTCTGACCAGTTTGGTTATCTTGATCTCCACGTCATATTCCATGACCTTGGTGATCCAACTAGCCCTTTTCTCATTAACATCTTTACTCAGCAGGAACTCCTTCACACTAGGATGAGCCACCATCAGGTGTATCTTGTTATTTGAAACAAGATGCCTAAACTTTTTTAGGCTCCTGACTACTGCCAGGACATGCTTTTCAACAAAGCTATACTTCTGCTCATACTCCTCCAACCCTTGGCTGAAGAAGGTGATTGGTTGTTCAAAACCCTCACTCTACCGCTGCACCAGAATAGCGGAAATGGTATCCAGGCCACCATAAGCATATAGGATAAAATCCTTAGAGAAATTAGGATTGATCAGGGTTGGTGCAGTTGCTAATGCCTCCTTTATGGACTGGAAGCTAAGTCTGGCCTTTGACGTCCAATTGAAAGTTATGTTCTTTTTCAACATAGACATCAAGGGTTTTAAGAGATTTGCATTATCAGGTATGAACCTTCTTAGAAAATTAATTCTGCCAATGAAGCACTACAATCCCTTCTTATGACTAGGTAAGTGCAACTGCAAAATGGCCTGTATTCTCTTTATCAATGGTAATACCCTCCTTTGACACAATATGCCCCAACAACTTGCCCTCATGTATAGCAAAAATGCATTTCTTTGGGTTGAGGGATATCCCAAACTCTCTACATCTTTTAAAGACTAGCCTTAGGTGGGATAAATGCTCAGATGCATTTTTAGAGAAAACTGTTATATCATCCAGGTATACCAGCACTAGCTTATACATCAGGCCCTTAAAGGCCATGTCCATGGCTCTTTGAAAAGTAGAGCCAGCATTTGAGAGACCAAAAGGCATCCTCTTGTAGGCCATAGTACCCCACTTGGTTGTGAAAGCAGTCTTGAATTGGTCTTCTTCCTTGACCAACACCTGGTTATAACCAGAAAATCCATCAAGCAAAGAAAACCTTTCTGAGCCAGCCACCACCTGTAGAATTTGCTCCATTGAAGGCAATGGGTAGTGGTCTTTTAGGGAGGCTCTATTGAGGTCTCTGAAGTCAACACACAACCTGATCTCCCCATTTTTCTTCCTCACAGGCACAAGGTTAGAAACCCAAGAAGTGTACTTGATTGGAAAGATGATCTTCCCCTCAATTAGCTTGGTTAGTTCTTTGATCATCAGGGGTTCTAGCTTTGGATTCAGAGGTCTCTGCTTCTGTCTCACAGGTTTTATACGTGGCTCTAACTCTATGGTGTGTTGGGCAATATAAGGATCAAATCCCTTTAAGTCTGCATAGTCCCAAGCAAACACCTCTTCAAATTCCTTACAAAGAGCAATGAAAGCTCTTCTGTCTTCAGTTGAGCAGATTTTACCAATTTTAAGGAGTCTACCCTTGAAAACTTCTAACTCTTCATAATGCTCCTCCTTTACTTGCATACTAGTTTTTATCTTCTTCTTTTGGTCATCAGTGCCAAAAATAGATTCCAAGGTGACCAATCCCTTAGGCAGCTTATTTGTTCTCAGTTGAATGATTTGATGTTTGAGTTTATCTTGATTCATCATGGAAAACTCATCTTCCTCTAATAGGAATCTCAAGATCTGTTCATCACTGTCAAAAACTTGCCAATGAATATTATTATCAGGGATAGAAGGCCTAGAAATTATTTTTACATGAGGCTGAACCTTCTCCCTTTGAATGTCACTGGGGATGTCAAAATGAGCCCCAATTGAAGCTAATCTGTCAGCATGATGGTTCTAAATCCTTAGAATGGAGATCAGATTGAAAGCATCAAACTCTTCAATCAAATTCCATACCCTATGTTTGTAGCACTTCAGGGCATCACTTTTTGTAAGGTGCACTCCCCTCACCTGATTCAAAATGAGCTCACTATCTCCAAACACCTGTAAACAACCAATCTTCCTCCTTCTTGCCCACTGCAGACCTTGGATCAACCCTTCATACTCAGCAGTGTTGTTAGTACAAGAAAAGGCAAAACGAAAAGCAGCATAATAATTTTCACCTTATGGTGACACAAGCATTGCACCACCACCAGATCCATTTCTACCCCTAGAGCCATCAAAATACATTTTCTATACCTCATCATGATGCTCTACCTGTTGCTCTGCTTTCTTTAGAAGACTTGGTATTGTTGTTTCATGCTCATTCAATATGTACACCCCCATGCCAGCTTCTTGGATATGTCCCTTAGGATCATCTACAACATTTTCAGAAGCCCACTCCTTCAAGAGTACCTCTGGTATGCTCTCAGCTTGTAGTTCCTGAGCAGCTACTAGTTTGGGGTCATCAGAGATAATGCAATTTGCATTAACCACACTGGGTGTGTAAGGTTCTATGTGATAGTCTGAAAGTAACTCAGATTTCAAAGTTACTTTGGTGCCATATCTAGTCTAAAAACCATGTGGGACCAGTCAGAAAACAAATATCCTCCAATTTTAGCTGTAAATTCCCTTGATAAGCACATGGCAAAATGAGGAGGCAAATCTATTATAAACACCTCCTGTGAAATAGAGACATTGGGGCAGGCATGTAGGGTGAGACCTAGGTTTCTTATGACACCCATAGTATTAACAGATGTTCCATCCAACTAGAGTACACCCTTCTCAAGTGGCCGGTACTTAAGCCCTAACTAGTCAGCAATCTGCTTAGGCATGACAGAACTGCTTGCTCCACTATCCACCATGCAATTGTGCACTAGTTTGTCTCCAATTATCAGTGATACATAAAAGGGAAGAGGTTTAACACCTTGGTTAGGCTGCTTGATATCATCTTGGGATGAATTAGCAAGGACAGTCCTATTTGGGTCAACAGTGGTATCATTGGATACCTTCAAATCAGACAAGGCAGACTGCAACATCTTCTTTTGACCAGGGATTGTTAAAGAATCCCACATAGACATGGTTACATTCATCTTTTTCATGTTTTCAATAATATTGAAAGGTGTAGAGGCACCTACCTTCTGACTTGACTTTGTAGTAGCAGTATCAGCCTACAAATGAGGTATTGCCCTTGTTGTTGCTGGTGCACTTCTTTGCAAGATGTGAGGAATGCGGGATGTGGAAGCATCAGTATGTTCTCTACCTTTGCTTGCTGCTGGCTCAACCTCATAACCCCTCTTCTTAGCCCTTGTATTGGTAGCAACTGGACTACTCTCACTGTTTACACCACAGAATTCTCCTTCCTTCCAATTCATGAAAGCAGAATCATTCTGAGGTTGCTCTTGTTGTTGTGCAGCTCCATCATTTTGTGTGTATGGCTATGTAGCTGCCACATTTTGTGCCATCAGAGCCTAATTTAGGACTCCACTTGAATAGGCTGCCTAATTGTGTGGCATATGGCATGGGACACACCAATCATAATCAGCTGTAATGTTATTCTAGACAGGGACAAGGTCCCTTGCTATATTAACAGGTGCTGGATTGTAAGTCTGAAAAGTCCTTTGGTTCATATTTTACTTGGCACCTTGGTAGTTGCTCTGATAAGATGGCCTATTGGCCTGGTAAGGTTGACCCTACCCCTGATATGCTTGGTTCTGCCCCTAATATTGTTGTTGATAAGGCTGCCTACCCTGAGACTATTGCTTCTTAATGTTTACTTTTTATTTCCTTTAGCTCTTGAGATGAACTAGAGGCAGCAGGTTCAGAAGTGGAGGTACTTGGTAATGTTGCAACAATAGGTGTAGGGACCAAATATGGGGTGGGTAAAGGCATAAAAGCCTGGATCTCAGGAAAAATGGGCATAGGGGGCCTAGGTGCTATTTTTCCAGCTTGAATTAGACTGTTCTCTACTCTAATGGCTATTTCATAGGCATCAGGTAGGCTTACGCCTCCTAGTGATTATATCATCACTGAAATATCACTATTTAAAGCTTTCAAGAAATATAAGATTGCATACTCAGCTGGAGGTCTTACTATGGTAGGGATTCTGTCCCATGTCTTTTGAAATCTGAAGTTGAAGTCCATCATTGGTTCCTGAGGAGCTCTCTTTATGGTGGTCATCTGTTCCACCAATGACAGATTATCTGATTTATCCTAGAACTGCTTATTCAGCTTGTCTCCCAATTCATCCCAGGTCCCTATAGTCTGTACTAGTAGACTTCTAAACCATTGTAATGCCTTTCCTTTGAATGAGGCAGCTAGTAATCTGATGGCCACATTTTCTTGTGTTACATGATGTACTCCACATAGAGAAGCCACATCTCTTATGTGTTCAATAGGTGTAGTTTGGGTCTCCCCTATGAAATAGGGCAAGCTCTTCAAGGCTGCCATAGGTATGACATCATGTACTATTAAGTTCAAAGGGCTTCCCCCATCAAAAGACACAAATGGTTGATTTCTTGCCATCTGAGCAGCTGGAAGTGGGTTTGCTTGAGTTGCTACAAGGACTACAGAGGCAATTGGTCTGAAATTTGGAGTTGACAAGGTCCTCTTGGAATAGGGAGTTCTTACTATAGTTCTACTCTACCTCCTAGGTGGAGAAAGCTGTAGATATTCAAATGAGTTGGAACTTGAACTCCTAGTTTGTATCCTTCTCATAAAAGTATATCAGCAAAAATGGTTTACCTGATCTTCCTCAGTATAAGTCGCCAGATATCTAATTTTTAACCTCTTATAGGTCAGAAAATCACCAGTTGCACATCAAAACCAGTAATAAGAGTTTGTATGGTCCCACCGGGCATGCCAGAAACTATTGTCACATGAAATTGCACCCTACTTGAATGGGATTCCAAGCATTCTAATGACACAATGGGATTGATCTCTAAGTGTGTGACTTTGCTAAATGAGATCAAACCTCCGGAGAAGGCCGGCTTCCTTGTTTAGTTATCACCTAAAACTACTGTATTTTGGGGTGAGAAGGGGAAGAGATGTGCTAAAATGAAAGATAAAGCAACAATACTTAAAAAACATGAAAGGGTGATGCACCAGACAGTTCTAAAGAACCTTTGCAAAGATTGAAGTATGCATAATATAATCAGATATAACAAGTAGATATACACAGAATAGATGATTCTAACAGAGGTAAGAAGCAAGATGATTGAGAGGAACAAGAAATATTCATAGACAACCATATGCAGATTCACACAGAGATAGAAAAATTAGCAAAAGGCATGATAGCTTTCATATATCTAAAGAAAGGCAAGGTTACAGCATGAAAAGTTCTGTTTGGAAATAGGGAGAATAGAATGTTTCTAAAAAATTTCCAACCCTTTTTACATCATAAGCCTCAGCTTATATAGCACTACAAAATACTAACCTAGGTCAGTTACAAAATCCACTCAGGAAGCTGCAATCCGAAATATCTTCCTGAAGGGACATCCACCTGCCAGGAGTAATGGCGCAAAAGATCTAGAACATGGGCAGGTGGGAGATATTCTAGGTTTTCAATGCAAACAGTCGTGTCATCGATTTGATCCTCAGAAATGGTGGAGGATAACCTAGCATTGAATGCTAATAGCTGCTTCTGACAATTCTCGACAATTAGGCGGCGGAGAACAGACTGGAAATGAAGCGGTGGCGAGATATTTTGCCATTAATGTGAGCTGCTTGCCCCAAAAAATCCTCATCTACTAAAAAGTGACAAAACCTCCTGAAAAGCCTACCAAATGAAAGAGGGGATGAAAACATACAACTTTGCCTCTTACAGCATGTGAAAATTTGCTAAGACGGAGGAGATACAGGCGGTCAAAGTTTGGTAAATCGCCTGTGTATATCACTTCTGCATTTGTGTGTATATCGCTTCTGTATCTTCATTTGTGTCTTTTGTTTATATATCGGCATATACAAACCTAATATGCAAGCTACGGACCTGAAACTCCTTATGAAATTATTGAAAAACACCGTCGGGTCCGGGTTGTGTGTTGAGCCTTATATATCTACTCAGCATACAAAAATACCTGCATATTGCGGACCCCACCAATCGCATCTCCCTTGCTGTCTACATGAACATACAAGCTGCGGACCCAAAAAAATCACCCTTAGTTGCATTTCATTTTCCCCTTGAGAAGCCCCTACCGGAAACTTACGCGGAAGCTGACACATGGCAAGCTCTGCGGCATTCTTAAGAAGTTAGGGGCTCCTTGCAGAAACATATGCGGATGATGACACATGGTGCCTTCCATGCTTCTCCTGAGACACTACTTGAAACCTACATGGAAGTTGACACGTGGCATCGCCCATGTTACTCTTGAAACATATAAAGGGGCCCCTTGAAACTTGGGCGGAGCCTGCCACTTAGCACCTTCCGTGTACAGAGAAACAAGATAGAAACTTTTTTGAGACCCACTTAAGAGTCACGTGGAAGCCAACACATGTTGAGTTCTGCTTTACTCAGAGAAACAGTACAGGGGCCCACCTCCTCTCTTTGCTTCACACCAAAAAAAACTAACTTATGCGGAAGCTGACACGTGTCAGCTTCTGCAGAAACCACAAGGGACACGTGGAGTGTTCCGCCCCACCTTAGAAACATTAAAGGGTCTTCAGTGGAAAGTGACACACGGCGGTATCCACGGGGACTCTAAGAAACTTTACAGGGGCTCTCTGCTGCTGACACTTGTCGCAACCCGCGGAACTGAGAAACTTTATAAAAATGGGCTCGCGAAACTAGGCGGAGGCCGTGAAACTTGTAGAAACGTAAGCGGGGGCTACCACTTGTCACCATCCACAGGGCTCAATTTACTTTTTGTGTCTCTCAGGTGCCTCCATGTGGTGCCATCTATGCACTCCTTGAAACTGTTAGAAACTATGAGTTAGAAACTTAAAGAAACTACAAAGAAACTGTGGCGGAAGCTAACATGTGGTGCCCTCCGTGGCAACATTGAAACTTTTAGAAACTACACTCCACCGTTGACACGTGTCACGATCCGCAGCGATCATTTTCAAAAGGCCAATGGAAATTTGCGAGCCCACCAAAATGCATATTTGAACTGTCTGTTGACAGCAACTTTGACCATGCATAACTCCTTTGTTTGGTCAAATTTCAGAGTGCTATAAAAAGCAAACCTACCTATTTTTTCTAGGTCTTTCCAATGGTAAGGTTTTTTAGGCAAGGCTTCAGGGAATTTTGGTACTTTGCTTTATAGGGACCTTTTCAAAGGGATTTTAAAGGAAAATACCAGGTTAACTATTGAGCTCTGGGCAGAGGGAAATAAGGTTAACAATAACATCAAATGAAAGCTACATAGATGATTAAATGATAGCTTTACTTTTCTATGAATCTCTATATTCTTGTTCATTTTGAACACTTTTGTTGTAGCATTTTGAATGGTGTCATTTCTCTGGAACATGCTTTGGCATATCATAATATACAAAATGGAGAGATCTGAACAAATTCCTCTTAAGACACTCTGACAGTGGCTTCTATATATATTTCATAGCATTGCTTCAAGATTTATGTACTCTATCTTGCTTGCATGACTGTGCCAGCTTTTACTTAATAATAAACAGTTAACTTGAAATTGACTATGACTGTTTAGCATATACATTCACCTCTGACAAGCTATTTCTTTGTTCACTATTACTTTGATTGCTTTTTTATAATCTTCTATATTTGTTGTCATAGTTGTTTTCATGCTTTTACATTTCATGATGGCTAAGTTTCTTGTATGACCCTTTTGATAAAGGCTCCATGACATTGTAGTGGTAGTCATAAACTTCTTGCATTTACTGCCTTTGTAAAAGTCTTTGTGACTGTCCCAACAGTGTCATGTGATGACTAAGTGATGTTTTTTTTGTTTTGACTGCTATGGATGCACCTTATGGCCTATGTGTTGTTATACAGTCATGCACAGCTCATGACCAACACACTCTATCTTGATGCCATCATCTCCTTCAATAAATCCCTTATTCTGATGTGGTGATTGCCTTCTGATGATGGTCTTAGAGACCTTTGAACCTGTTAGGTCTCAAAAATGCAGGTTGCTAATCCTAAGAGAATATCAGGCTCTATGCTTAGATTCACAACATTTTTGAACTAACGCGATGGAATCAACCCTTAAGGTTTGATGACTCCCTGCACTTTAGGTCCTGCTACACCTAGGTGGGTGAACCATGGAAATTCAAGCAGAATGAATGTAAATGTCTTGACTAAGTAAATGAGTCTTCCTACAGTGGCAAATGGTGTAGGATAGATGAGAGCTTGCTAACTAATTCTATATCTAATATCTGATGAATGGTTGGTAGAAATTGTATAAGCAATATCAAGGTGAATTTTATGACTGTGTAAATAAAAGGATTTAAATGATGAATTGAAATAAGACTAGTGCCTTGTTGGGTAAATAGAGTCAAATGAAGGACTAAGACTAGTGGCTTATAGTGGGCAGTAATTCTAATTGTTTGGCACAATATTTTAGTTTATAACTTGTATAAACGTGCAGGGAGATGACTAACAAACTCTTCTTAATAATCCAACTAATACAATTAGTTTTCTTGTTATTCACCAGAAGGTAATTTAATCCTTTCTTGAAGGAGCCAATTGAATGAAATATGCAAGATAACAAATAATATTAATTTGGAGATAGAATGGCAATCCTAATTATATGATTCTTTTTAGTAATCCAAACTAATACTTCTAGGTTACTGTGACTAATCAGAAGGATTTTAATTCCTCTATGGAAACCAATTAATCCAATCACAAAGATATAGCAAATGTGTATTGACAAATTAATTATATACTTGATATATTAATCTGAATAATAAGGAAATATAGAACTAGAGACAAACACACAATTGAGTAACTTTAACAAACAATTGATGCCAGAATAAAACCACAAGATTAGAGAACTCTAATTTACTTCTTCAGTAATATACTTGCAACATGGTCTTTTGGAAACATTGTAAATTATATGTATTATATGCTACTACTGATGATTATCCACCATCATATGTCCAACTTATATAGGAATACTTACAAAGAAACATAACTCTTCAAAGAAGTCTTTTGGGACTTAACAAACTTAACAACAAAATAACCATGATTATGCTCTATTCAGCCACAAGTATAATTTAGCAATGTGGTCTAAGTACTCCTGGCTGCGATGTGAATCAGTAAATTCAATGGCATTGCTTGTAATCACATCCATCGTAACCATCTTCTCCAAACATTTACAGGCTTCGCTGGATGTAGAGTCTTTGTCCTTAAGAGCTCCTAAAGCTTCATGTAGTATTTCTTGATAGTCTCTGCTCCATTCTTCTTTGCTCTTTAATTCTTTATCACTTTTGAATAATGTGGGCACTCATGCTTTTGAAGCTTCAGCACATTCTTTGGTATCAGTCTTAAGTTGATCATAATACTTCTGATGTTGCTTGATCAACTCTTTTGCATTAGAGGCACCTGGAACGTCAGAAATATCTTTACCCTGTGTCTCATTTAATTTCTCCTGCAACCTTTTTTCAAGCCTCTCATGTTCTTGGATTGCTTTATGATTTTGAGAATAATTATCCTAAAATTGGTTCAGCCAATGCATCATGTTGGCATGCCTATTTCGGAGTACTATGACAAGTGTATCCATCTGAATTTGAGCTACTTAATCTATGTAAAGTGATTGGGCACTCTGTGAACTTTCACTCTGGGTTAGCCTCTTTACCGATCCCCTGAAGGTGCTCTTAATAGCATCTTTCAAATAATCATTCTCTTTTGTCAACCTCTCACAGCTCAGTTTGTATGCATCTCTTTCCTTAATTAACATCTGAGCCTGCACCTTATTCAGCTTTGCAACATTGATGCCAATGTCTGCAGTGATCAAGGGGTTAGTCTCCCCTACCTTCAATGTCATGACATGACCAAAAGTCTTCTCAGTGTCTATAATAGCTGTCTTTTTGTGGGGAGGATACAGGGCCCATATCATTAATGAATTTTCGTCATTATTAAATTTGGTGCCCATATATACTTCATTGACACCTTCTGGAGTGAGTTTGTATCTAACATTTGTATTATTCAGAAAACTATCAAATACTAGAGCAGAATTCAAATTAAGGCCAGAACAGATCATAACCCCTGCTTCTTTAAGCAATTGCCTACCCTTACTAGGGGTCATATCTTGCAATTCGGTATCCACTGTTCCTTTCAACCTATCAAGTAATTGTCTCTCATTGTTAGCAGAGACATCATCAACTAACTCTATGATTTCTTTTCCTTTGCACTGATATAAAAATGATTTGAACTCTTTAGAATGAATGAATTTGTCATCAGAAATAAAAGAATCATATGCTATTTGTCTCAGGTCTTCATCAGCAGACCCCTCCTCATCATGTACTATGACAGGAGACTGATATTGTTGCATCTTTCTTTTGGACATTTTTATTGTTTATTCCTATTGTTCTTGTTGCCCTGCAGGTTCTTCATCACTAGAGGGTAATACCTCAATCTCTGCTAGCTGCTTCCTCTTCTCATCTAAGTCTCTATTATATTGTTCCACCACTAATTCCACCTCAGCCTCTTCTAAATTTTTGATGACATCATCGTTTGGATAGGGGATATGTGTGTACCCACTGAGGTTTTGCTTCCTTTGAGCAAGGTCAATAAAACCTTCAGGGTCAAATCCTTTCCTCACCTCAGCACACCTGATATTGTAGTGCATCAATCTATCCAAAATGAGATTATAACCTTCCTTGGAAACTACAGTGAAATCTCCAAAACACAAAGTACTAGGCATAAAAGACTATTTGGCATGGGAGCTCAGATGCATCACATTTGAACAATGCATTTGCCTAACTATTTCTAGGTGGGCAATTCTATCAGGGATAGTCTTAGTTAAGATAAAGCGAGTGTCCTCAAAACCATACACTCTAACCATTATGGCATCTTCAGAACAACACCAATCCCCCTAGTTGTGAGTAACAGTAGGAGGACCACCAAAATCATTTAGTCTAAGGAACCTCTTTATTTCATTTGATATTAAATACTCACAGGGATGACTGAAATATCTATATAATACTTTGACACAGTATTCCTTGAATTGCACATAGATTGAATGGGCATATCTGCTATCCCATATTCTAGTCCACATCTATACTAGTAACTTTTGTCCCTTCTGGTCTGCTGGAAGAATTTTAAATTCATTTGGCCATAGCCCCACTTCCTGGCCATAATAGAGCACCATGTGCATAAGAAGTGAGTAATGTTCAAAGGAAACTGCTGGGGCATTGTTCCTTATTGTAGCCAGACTAGAGTCAATTCTATTAAAAATATAATCAACATAATCAAACTATCTTGCATTGTGGCACTAAATGTCAGTAGCTATGACCATCAGAGGAATTGTCATAAAGTCAGGAACCTCTGATCCTAGGACCTAGCCCATAGAGTAGTAAGTATATTGTATGTAGGGTTCAAACAATGCCACATGAAATGGAGGGCCATCATTCTCGTTGAGGGGCACCATTTCTCCCTCTACCCTAGGCCTATGGATTGGCAATCTCCACCCATTGTATGTAGCATCCATTCCTAGTATTCCTTTTCCAAATCCTCATAAACAATGGGGATAGTACATAAATCATCCAAGTCAAAAACCTCACAGATTGCATTCTTTGATAAGTATATAACAGGCTCCTCTTGTGGGTTGCATATAGCCTTAAGACTCGGGTTATACTGTTTAGCAAGAAGTTGGAGGAGTTCAACATTCAGAAACACATCAGGTACAACTAATTTACCCAAATTCAAATGCCATGGGTTTGATACTAGAGAATTCCTAAATCTTCTGTTGTAATGGAATTTGAAAAGTTCATAGCCTCTAATTGGAGTCCAAATGTTCCTGAGATATTTACATTTGTCCTCTAGCTTCTCCACCTCCGCCCTAAGTTGTGTGGATCTTCGGGCTTTGGGAGTTGATCCTGGTAATTGATCAATCAAGTCTTGGTTTGGTTTTCTATCCTTTGTTTTCTCTTTAGGGGTTTTATCGATTTTCTATATTTTAGGTTTACTTGTATCACCTTGTGATTTTCTGCCCTTTCCTTTCCCTGGAGTCTCCATTTACAATCCTTGACAGAAAATTCAAATTATAAGCTATAGCATAGAAGTTTGTATGTATGTACCTATTATCGGTGGCTCTGATCGAATTCCCCTATTTTGCGCTTCAAGTCTCCCCCCATTAGCTCTTCTGTCAAGTTTAATTGAAATGATTTTGAATGTTACCTCAGAGGATTTCTTCACCGTCTACAATTAATTGTTCAAGCAATTCAATTCTCTTGATCATTGTGAAATGTCACATCATCATAACACCTTTCATTGGCATGGTTTTCATAATGTTTGGATGATTTTAATATCTCTTTATGGCGCGAACGTTTGTTCATAGATCAATCATTGTAACCCTTCAATTGTCTCCTCGACGTTATATTTCATTTATGAAATTGTATCAGCAAGAGATTTCCACGCCTTACCCGATGTGGAAGTGGGCATAGTTGCCATTAACATAACTTCTTTCATTGCTGTGTGATTAATCTTCTTCCCCAATCTCTTAAGTGTCACCGATTCAGTTATCGGTGAGAGTCTCATCAATTAATGTTACTATCATTGTCATCGGGGTAATCTATGTCATCGGGACAACATATTTATGTTTACCCGATCGTAATTGTCTCCCTGATAGCCTTTTATATCTTGGATCGGAAAGACTTTCATCGTCGTGAGAATTGCTTCAGCCAGACTTGTAAACCTTGTTCCGATTCATTTGCTTTTGCTGATGGTTATACATATCGGCGTGATCTATACTGAAAACACCTCTTGTTCTTCGCTGAGACATCGGAGTATCGGAGACTTATAAATGTTTCACTCTGATGTTCATCTCTTGCCGATGACCACTATTTCTTTTGATTCCATGAGATGCTTGGTGAGAGTTTTGCTGAAATACTCCATCGGTATGATCTATACCGTCGGGAGGGTTTTTGAAGTATTCTCTGATAGTCTTTAGTTATACCGATTGGCATGACTGGTAGCTTTCTCCTTGACAAAAGGTCATTGTTATCATTTTCTCCATTGGTGACTTTTGAAAGCTTCTCTCCGATCTTTGTTTTCACGTCGATAGCCATTTCAACTAGTTTCTCATGGATCGGTATAGATAATATAAAGTCTTGCCGATATTAAGAAATTTAAGCCCTTTACATTGTTTTGTCATGGAATTTTCTATGGGATATATCAATTTCAATTCTAATTTTGGGTGAAATGTTTTATGATTTGGTCTGATATGGATGAGTAAAAATACAAGAAAATTTTAAATTTTCCTGTCCCAACAGTGGCTCTGTCTGGGATGTATACTCCTTGTGAGTATAACAAGAATCTGGATCTCTTGGGGGAGTAGACCATGTATTTTATTTGTTTGGGATGACAATTTTATGAGAAGAGATGGAAGTGATAATGATGGGGAATTGGGATGATCCTATACTACTGTACATGGAAAAGATTATATATATATATATATATATATTATACAGATTCATAGGACTGTCCATGTACTGGCATGTCCTAATCTCCTTTTGATTACCCTAAACTACTGTGCATGGAATAAAAGTATTATGAGAATTATTTGAGAGTCGTCCATACACTGGCAACACTCAATCCTCTTTGTGCATGATTATGAAAAGAAAGGTTTCAGATATTGCCCATGCATAGGCAATTCTTGCTCTTCTCCGGACATGTTTCGTAAATAGTAGGAATCATCACCTCCTTTTCCAGTTATAATAAAAGACCTAACCATAAAGCTTCAAATTTTCCATGCTTTCCTTTGTCCTAGCACTTAGTATTCCACATCAGTACTAAATCATTTATTTCAAACTTCCTATCTTTGGCCTTTTTGTCAAAGAGGTATTTCACTTGTGATTGCAACTTAATATTCTGCCTTTGGGAAAGTCTCCTTATTTCATCAAGTTCTATGAGATGTTCTAATCTTTCCTCCATTGGTTCAGGAATGTTTAAATCTTCTTGAAGAATAAATTTGTAAACTGGCATGAGGTTTTCTAATGGTATTCTCGCTTGTGATCCATATACTAGTTCAAAAGGAGATCTCCCAATTGCTTTTTTTACAGTAATCCTATCAGCCCATACAACCATTCTTAGGTTTGAATCCCATGCTTTCTTGTTTCCCTCCAACATCCTTTTTTATGATTTTCAAAAGGCTTTTGTTGCTAGATTCTGCCTGCCTGTTTGCTTGTGGATGATAAGGGGCAGCATAGGACACAATGATGCCATGTGTACTACACAAATTTTTGAATTCATCAGATCTAAAACACATTCCATTATCTGATATTAACCTTACTAGAGTGCCGAATCTAAATATAATATTTTCTATCAGAAAGTTAATCACCACCCTACTTATTGCCTGTTTGGTTGGAATTGCCTCCACCCATTTTGTGACGTAAGTAGTCGCCACTAAAATCCATTTGTGTCCACCACTTGACTTTTTTGCAATTTCTCCTATGAAGTCAATACCCCACTGATAGAATGGAGCCTCGACTTGCATGGGTTTTAAGGGCAATGCTCCCTGATATTTCAACTTCCCTAAACCTTCTGACATGCTTCAAATTTCCTAGTGTAATGATATGAATAATTAAAAACTTTAGGCCAATAGTATCCAGCCCTTAAGATCTTGTGGGCTGTAGTCTTTGCTCAAAAATGACCTCCACACATGCCTTCATGTAACTCTTTCATGATATGTTTTGATTGATGCTCATCTAGGCATAATAGTAGAATTCCATCTCTATTTTCCAGTAAAGATCCCCATCAATAAATACATATTTTGAGGCTTGCAATTTAAGTGTCCTTCTTTTGTTATTATCGTACCCCTGAAGACATTTCATGTGCTTTAGATAATATATGATGTATGTATACCATGGGGTATGCTCAATGCTAGAACTTGTATTATCAACATCATTAGCACTACATATCTAGGAAGCTTCAAGATTACTTTCAGCCATCAACCTAGAAATACCTTGTCCTCTCACTAGTTTAGTGATCTAGATTTCAATATTGAACTCCTGAATTCTATTGATCCATCTGCATCTTCTACCTGTGACTTCAGTTTGGACCAATACATCCTTTACTATAGCATTATGTACATATGCTATGATTTAGGCTCCCACCAAGTATGGCCTAAAAGTTTTAACTGCCTTTACCAGTGCATATGCCTATTTTTCAACAATGTCATTCTTTAACTCTGCAAGTTGAAGAGATTTACTAAAAAATGAGATAGGATGTTCATATCCATCACTGTTTTTCTACAATAACACTGCTGCAACTATATGATAAGAGGCAAATGAAAATAGTTGGAATGGTTTACTGAAATTAGGGGATATTAAGACTGGGGCTTCTTTGATTGCCCTCTTAATATTGGCAAATGCTTCTATTGTTTATGTTGTCCATTTCACTTCTGAGTTCTTCTTTAGCATCCTTGATATAAGACAAACAATTTCTGCAAAATTTGATATAAACCTCCTGACAAAGTTAATTTGGCAAAAAAATGACTATATAGCTTTCACATTTTTAGGGATAGGGACTTGGTCAATTACTTTTACTCTCTCAGGATCTATTTTCACTCCATCTTTTGAGACTATGTGGCCAAGCAACTTCCCTTTTGTTACTATGAAATGACATTTCTTAGGATTCAATGAAATCCCATATTCTAGGGCTTTGATAAATATTTGCTCTAAATGTGCACGATGATCCTCAGCCCTTTTTGAATATGCTATCAAGTCATCTTGATATACTATCATGATTTTATTAATCAATTAAGCAAAGGCCACATCCATTGCTCTTTGGAACGTTGCTCCAGTATTAGTGAGTCTGAATGGCATCCTTAAGTATACATATGTTCCCCATGGAGTGGTGAATGCAGTCTTAAATTGCTTTGATTCTTTGACTTTCACCTGATTGTAACCTGGGAAGCCATCCATCATTGACAACAGTTCACATCTAGTAACTTTTTGTAATATTGCTTCCATATTAGGGAGAGGATAGTTGTCCTTAAGAGAAGACTTGTTTAAATTCCTAAAATCCACACATAGTCTAATATCACCATTCTTTTTCCTGACAGGTACCAAATTAGAAACCCAAGAGGAATGTCTGATGGGTTTAATGATAGCTCCATCCCTTAATTTTGTAAGTTCCTGTAGTATCTTAGGAGCTAATGTAGGATTGATAGGCCTTTGTTTTTACCTAAATGGTTTAGCATCTGGTTTTAGTGGTATTTCATGCTGAAACAAATCCTCTCTATATGCTTTTAAATCATCATATGACTAGGCAAATACATGTCTATACTTCCTAAGTAAGTTGATGATTCTGCTCCTAATTTTTGGGTTAAGATTTCTTCCAATATACACATTCTTTGGGGCTGCTTGTGTCCCCAAATTAATCTCTTCAAGGTCATTCTGCACCACTAGTGTGTCTTTCATTTTAAATCTATCATGTCCATTGAATGCCTTTTCCAATGCTATAAGTCCCTTAGGTATTTTATTTGTTTTCTACTAAACTATTTCTTGACCAAAAAGGGTTTCCTTCCCATCATGTTCTTCTACAAATGCATTAAAATTAATCTCTTGATTTTCATAATGATCAGCACAATGCAGGAAGTTGATTATATCAGCATCATTATCAAACACTTGCCAGTTATGTATATTATCTAGGATGGTGGGTCTAGTTTTGAACTCAACTTCTGTAATACCTCCCAGTGTGACATCATCTCTTTTCAATGCGATATTCACTAGAAAATCTGCCATAATGTTTTTAGACCTATCAATCCAGTTGATTGAAAAGGCATCAAATAATTCAATGTCATCCCAGACTGCATTTTTATACTGTCTCAACCTCTTATTTTTTGATAGGTATTTTTCTCTCACTTGGGAAGTAACCAATTCAAAATCACCTTATACAGCTAACTTTTTTATTTTATGCTTGGTGGCTATGTTCAAACCAATAAGCAAAGCTTCGTACTTTGCTACATTGTTTGTGCATTCAAATGTTAATAGAAAAGAGTATTTGAAAGTTTTACCTCCTAGTGAAATAAACACTACTCCAACCCCATTTCCTATCTTGCTACATGCACCATCAAAATACATCTTCCATACATCATTTTCTTCTTTCTTAGATTCAATATGTATTAGATCAGTATTATGCAATTCTGGCAGATTTTTTCCAACCTTGAAGGTTCCCAAATCTGTATCACAAAAGAAATTTATTTGATGTGGATCCAGGCATTCTATAATATTTTCATACCTTGACTCCCTGTACAGCTTGATTTTTTTACCTCCAACTAGTATTGTGGCATATGATAAGTCCAATTGGACATTTCCTCCTACCATAGCAGCCCATTGTCTTGATAGAAGCATCCCATAATACGGTGGGATGTCAACCACAGTAATATCAATGTTATAAGTTGCTTCAGGGTACGAGGAAAGTTTTATCTCCACATCCCTCATAATACCAATGACTTGGATGGATGTATTATCCATTACATAACACCTACCAAATTTAGTATCAACCCACATTCCCAGTTCTTTCATAACTGCTATTGGCATGATGTTCATGCCAGCACCTGAATCAATCATGTAGTTTCTCACTATCTTATTTTTGATCAATAATGTAGTGTAGAAAGGGTCCACCTGTGAGGGATTCTTTGTCAATGTATCACCTAGGTATACCTCAGGCATTTGGAATGTTTCTTGATGAATATTGTTTGTTCTATTTTCAGATCCTTTATATTTTTGACTTGGTATATCTGAAATCAGTTTAACTACTGTATTCTTGTATTTGTCTATCTTCATCATTTCTAAAAGTGGAACTGGTATTTTTACCTGAGAAATTTGAATGAGCAATGTCAAATGAATGGGCCACAGTCTGATCATTCTTTTCTGTCTTTATATTTTCCTTTTCTTGATTTTGTGATTTTCTTTCATTTTGCTCTTACCACCCTTTTCTGGTTCTTTGAATGATGACTTTGTATTATTCTTTTTGTAATTCTGATCTTTTATGAATACACTCCTAGGTGTTCCTTGTTCAACATTCACTGTCCTATTCCTTAAGTTATAAGCATTTTTAGCTTGAGCTATTGCAGCTATTGTAAGAGCTTCTCTTTCATTTTCTGTGGGCTTTCTCCATTGATCATATGGCTGATTGTTATAATAGGTAGGTTCCTCATAACCATCCTCCTGATCTGAGAACACTTCTTGTTCCCCCATATTGATATGATGTCTCTGGTTTCCCACATCATATTCATATCCTTCTTCCTCTGTAGAAGAGTAGTCTTCAATCAACACATATGGTGTATCTTGCATCATGTTTAGAGTGTGATTGTCACTATTATAATTGTATAATGTTTCTTCTTGTTGTACTATTTTAGCCACCTCACAATACTCAGGTGAATGTGGTAAATTGCACACCAGACACCAAGGTTTATCTTCTACCATATGTACTATATTTCTTTTTAGAGGGTCAGGGGTATCCTTGCCATAATGTTGTTTTCTGCTGTTATCAATGGGTCTCCCATCTTTCCAATTTGTATTATACAACATATCATGCAACTTAGGCCTTTCATACCTATGCTGACCTTCTTATTTAGTCAGGTAAGTGTTTGAGTTCTGAGGATTTCTAGGGTTATCTCTCTTGCTAACCATACCTACAACTTTCCTATTGTTTTCAATAGTTAAGGCCACTTTCTTTGCTTCAGCCAGGGTCATAGGGCACTGATTTCTAAGTTTGTACCCTGTCTTGGGATCAAATGCTTTCATATAAATGCTCAATGCTATTGGATCAGATAGTTTGGATCCGTGTGGTACTTTGTTATGTAATTTGGAGAATTTCAGATTGAAGTCATACACTGATTCATTTTGGTATTTCTGGATACTTATCAATTCATGTAATGCAAACTCAGGGGCATACTGATTACCATACTGCTACTTAAATTGATTATGGAAATCAGATATTGAATTGATTGAAGCATCAGGTAAGTTGTTGAACCAGTCTCTTGCATCTTCAGTCAGGGACATCATGAATAACCTCATTCTAATATCTTCCCAGTCCATACCAATATCTTGTATGAAAGCATTGAAGCTTTTGATGTGATCTTTAGCTGATATTGCACTGTTCCCAGTAAACTTGGGAACCATATTTCTCCAATTACTATCCATAGGGTATGGATACAACTGATACCCAATCAAATCAAATTGGCTACATATATTTGTGAGGTTTTGAGGTGGAAATTCATGGGTGGTGGATTGGGATAGTAATTATATCCACTTGGAGGCTGATGATAGGCATATTGTTGTAGTGGGTTTATGTGGGGATTTATGTAAGGATTTTGCGGTCTATAATATTGTTGGCCAGGGGGTGGGTAAGGATTAGCCATATGTTGAGAAGTGTTCTGTATGGGAGGTGGTCTAGGAACTTTAGGAATGGCATTTTGGTGACTTCTGAAGACTTGTGAATTTGAAGCACCATCTGTATTTTGGTGTACATTTTTCTGTGGATTCCTTGAAGTGTTTCCCCTATGTGGAGGTACATATTTTGGGGGGGTTGTTTTAGCCCTACTCTTTATCTGTTGAATCTCTTATTGCAATAACCTCTTAGTATCCTCTATTTTGACCATTTCAAGTTCTTCCTGGAGCTTGAGCAGATCTTGTTGTGCTTGATTCATACCTCCTGAAGTCTTTGGGCTGTCATTTACTTCTTGAGTTGAGAGTCCATGTTTTAGCCCTTCTCCTTGATGTAATGACATTTTGAAATCATATTTAGCTTGACTTTGATCAATTTCCCTCATGACCCATGCTTCATACTTGAGCTATTCTTGAGGATCAAGTCTGTATCTTGCCAATATATCATTAGTTACTCTGTTGAGATTTTCATTTGAATCATGCAGAGGTGTGAACTTATTGTGAATTACAATAGTTTGCTCTGCATTATCCTCTTGAGCCTCCTAGTTATCATTTTGGTGAGAATAATTTGATGTTCCATTTCTTTTGGAGATGTTTCTAATTGGTGGAGATGATTGCAATTTCTTGCCTTCCATCTTGGATCTCCTACCATCCATTTGGTATCAACTTTCTATTATAACAGTTTCTAGAGTCGCCATCTATTTTGTAAATAGGAAAAGTTTATAATTTATCTTTCTGGATTCTTCTTGCCAGCAGAGTTCCCAAACTAAAGTTTCTGAAATGACTCTATGAAAGGAATCGTTTATTACTAAGGTCTTTTATCTAAGTCCCCAGTAGAGTCACCAATTTGTTAGGTCTCAAAAATGCAGGTTGCTAATCCTAAGTGAATACCAGGCTCTATGCTTAGATTCGCAACATTTTTGAACTAACGCGATGGAATCAACCCTTAAGGTTTGATGACTCCCAGCACTTTAGGTCCTGCTACACCTAGGCGGGTGAACCTTGGAAATTAAAGTAGAATGAATGTAAATGTCTTGACTAAGTAAATGAGTTTTCCTATAGTGGCAAATGGTGCAGGATAGATGAGAGCTTGCTAACTAATTCTATATCTAATATCTGATGAATGGTTGGTAGAAATTGTATAAGCAATATCAAGGTGAATTTTATGACTGTGTAAATAAAAGGATTTAAATGATGAAGTGAAATAAGACCAGTGCCTTGTTGGGTAAACAGAGTCAAATAAAGAACTAAGACTAGTGGCTTATAGTGGGCAGTAATTCTAATTGTTTGGCACAATATTTTAGTTTATAACTTGTATAAACATGTAGGGAGATGACTGACAAACTCTTCTTAATAATCCAACTAATACAATCAGTTTTCTTGTTATTCACCATAAGGTAAATTAAGCCTTTCTTGAAGGAGCCAATTGAATGAAATATGCAAGATAACAAACAATATTAATTTGGAGACAAAATGGCAATCCTAATTATATGATTCTTCTTAGTAATCCAAACTAATACTTCTAGGTTACTGTGACTGATCAGAAGGATTTTAATTCCTCTATGGAAAACAATTAACCCAATCACACAGATACAACAAATGTGTATTGACAAATTAATTATATACTTGATATATTAATCTGAATAATAAGGAAATATAGAACTGGAGACAACCACACAATTGAGTAACTTTAACAAACAATTGATGCCAGAATAAAACCACAAGATCAGAGAACTCCAATTTACTTCTTCAGTAATATACTCATAACATCGTCTTTTGGAAACATTGTAAATTATATGCATTATATGCTACTGCTAATGATTATCCAGCATCATATGTCCAACTTATATAGGAATACTTACGAAGAGACATAACTCTTCAAAGAAGTCTTTTGGGACTTAACAAACTTAACAACAAAATAACCATGATTATGCTCTATTCAACTACAAGTATAATTTAGCAATGTGGTCTAAGTACTCCTGGCTGCGATGTGAATCAATAAATTCAATGGTGTTCCCTATAATCACATCCATCATAACCATCTTTTCCAAATGTTTGCAGGCTTCGCTGGATGTAGGGTCTTTGTCCTTAAGAGCTCCTAAAGCTTCATGTAGTATTTCTTGACAGTCTCTGCTCCATTCTTCTTTGCTCTTTAATTCTTTATCACTTTTGAATAATGTGGGCACTCCTGCTTTTGAAGCTTCAACACATTCTTTGGCATCAGTCTTAAGTTGATCATAATACTTCTGATGCTGCTTGATCAACTCTTTTGCATTAGAGGCACCTAGAATGTCAGAAGTATCTTTACACTGTGTCTCATTTAATTTCTCCTGCAACCTTTTTTCAAGCCTCTCATGTTCTTGGATTGCTTTATGATTTTGAGAATAATTATCCCAAAATTGGTTTAGCCAATGCATCATGTTGCAATGCCTGTTCCGGAGTACTATGACAAGTGTATCCATCTAAATTTGAGCTACTTGATCTATGGAAAGTGATTGGGCACTCTGTGAACTTTCACCCTGGGTTAGCCACTTTACTGATCCCCCGAAGGTGCTCTTAATAGCATCTTTCAAATAATCATTCTCTTTTGTCAACCTCTCATAGCTCAGTTTATATGCATCTCTTTGCTTAATTAACATCTGAGCCTGCACCTTATTCAGCTTTGCAACATTGATGCCAATGTCTGTAGTGATCAAGGGGTCAGTCTCCCCTACCTTCAAAGTCATGACATGAACAAAAGTCTTCTCAGTGTCTATAATAGTTGTCTTTTTATGGGGAGGATACAGGGCCCATATCATTAATGAATTTTCATCATTATTATATTTGGTGCCCATATATACTTCATTGACACCTTTTGGAGTGAGTTTGTATCTATCATCTGTATTATTCAGAAAACTATCAAATACTAGAGTAGAATTCAAATCAAGGCCAGGAAAGATCATAACCCTTGCTTCTTTGAGCAACTGCCTACCCTTACTAGGGGTCATATCTTGCAATTTGATATCCACTGTTGCTTTCGACCTATCAAGTAATTATCTCTCATTGTTAGCAGAGACATCATCAACTGACTCTCTGATTTCTTTTCCTTTGCACTTATTTAAAAATGATTTGAACTCTTTAGAATGAATGAATTTGTCATCAGAAATAAAATAATCATATGCTATTTGTCTCAGGTCTTCATCAGCAAACCCCTCCTCATCATGTACTATGATAGGAGACTGATATTGTTGCATCTTTCTTTCAGACATTTTTATTGTTTGTTCCTGTGGTTCCTGCTACCCTACAGGTTCTTCATCACCAGAGGATAATACCTCAATCTCTGTCAGCTACTTCCTCTTCTCATCTAAGTCTCTATTATATTGTTCCATGACCAATTCCACCTTAGCCTCTTCAAAATTTCTGATGACATCATCATGTGGATAGGGGATATGTGTGTACCCGCTGAGGTTTTGCTTCCTCCGAGTAAGGTCAATAAAACCTTTAGGGTCAAATCCTTTCCTCACCTTTGCACACGTCATATTGTAGTGCATCAATCTATCCAAAATGAGATTATAACCTTCCTTGTAAACTATAGTGAAATCTCCAAAACACAAAGTACTAGGCATAAAAGACTGTTTATCATGGGAGCTTAGATGCATCACATTTGAACAATGCATTTGCCTAACTATTTCTAGGTAGGAAATACTATCAGGGACAGTCTTAGGTAAGATAAAGGGAGTGTCCTCAAAACCATACACTCTAACCATGGTGGCATCTTCAAATAGCACCAATCTCCCCAGTTGTGAGTAACAGTAGGAGGACCACCAAAATCATTTAGTCTAAGGAACCTCTTTATTTTATTTGATATTGAATACTCACAGGGATGACTGAAATATCTATATAATACTTTGACATAGTATTCCTCGAATTGCACATAGCTTGAATGGGCATATATGCTATCCCATATTCTGGTCCACATCTGTACTGGTAACTTTTGTCCCTTCTAGTCTACTAGAACAATTTTAAATTCATTTGGCCATAGCCCAACTTCTTGGCCATAATAGAGCATCATGTGCATAAGAAGTGAGTAATGTTCAATGGAAACTGCTGGGGCATTGTTCCTTATTGTAGCCAGAGCAGAGTCAATTCTATTAAAAATATAAGCAGCATAATCAAACTATCTTGCATTGTGGCACTGAATGTTAGTAGCTATGACCATCAGAGGAATTGTCATAAAGTCAAGAACCTCTAATCCTAGGACTTGGCCCACAGAGTAGTAAGTATATTGTATGTAGGGTTCAAACAATGCCACATGAAATGGAGGGCCATCATTCTCATTGAGGGGCACCATTTCTCCCTCTGCCCTAGGCCTGTGGATTGGCAATCTCCACCCATTGTATGTAGTATCCATTCTCCAGTACTCCTTTTCCAAATCCTCATAAACAATGGGGACAGTACATAAATCATCCAAGTCAAAAACCTCACAGATTGCATTCTTTGATAAGTATATAACAGGCTCCCCTTGTAGGTTGCATATAACCTTAAGACTTGGGTTATACTATTTAGAAAGAAATTGGAGGAGTTCAACATTTAGAAACACATCAGGTACAACTAATTTACCCAAATTCAAATGCCATGGGTTTGATACTGGAGAATTCCTAAATCTTCTGTTGTAATGGAATTTGAAAAGTTCATAGCCTCTAATTGGAGTCCAAATGTTCCCAAGATATTTACATTTGTCCTCTAACTTCTCCACCTCCACCCTAAGTTGTGCGGATCTCCGGGCTTTGGAGTTGATCCTGGTAATTGATCAATCAAGTCTTGGTTTAGTTTTATGTCCTTTATTTTCTCTTCAGGGGTTTTATCAATTTTCTATTTTTTAGGTTTACTTGTATCGCCTTGTGATTTTTTGCCCTTTCCATTCCCTTGAGTCTCCAATTACAATCCTTGACAGAAAAATCAAATTACAGGCTATAGCACAGAAGTTTGTATGTATGTACCTATTATCAGTGGCTCTAATCAAATTCCCCTATTTTGCACTTCAAGTCTCCCCCCGTAAGCTCTTCTATCGAGTTTAATTGCAATGATTTCAAATGTTACCTCAGACGATTTCTTCACCGTCTGCAATTAATTATCTGAGCAATTCAATTCTCTTGATCATTGTGAAATGCCACATCATCATAACTCCTTTCATTAGCATGGTTTTCATAATGTCTGGGCAATTTTAATATCTCTTTATGGCTTTAATGTTTGTTCATAGATCAATCGCTGTAACCCTTCAATTGTCTCCTCGACATTATATTTCATTTGTGAAATCGTATTGGCAAGAGATTTCCACACCTTACCCAATGTGGAAGTGGGCATAGTTGCCATTGACATGACTTCTTTCATCGTTGTGTGATTAATATTCTTCCCCGATCTCTTAAGTGTCACCGATACGGTTATCGGTGAGAGTCTTGCCGATGAATGTTACTATCATTGTCATTGGGGTAATCTATGTCATCGGGACAACATATTTATGTTTACTCGATCGTAATCATCTCCCCGATAGCCTTTTATATCTTGGATCGGAAAGATTTTCATCATCCTCAGAATTGCTTCGGCTAGACTTGTAAACCTTGTTCTGATTCATTTGCTTTTGCCAATGGTTATACATATCGACATGACCTATACTGAAAACACCTTTTGTTCGTCGTTGAGACATCGGAGTATCGGAGACTTATAAATCTTTCGCTCTGATGTTCATCTCTTGCTGATGACCACTGTTTCTTTTGATTCCATGAGATGCTCGGTGAGAGTTTTTCCGAAATACTCCATCGGTATGATCTATACCGTTGGGAAGCTTTTTGAAGTATTCTCTGATAGTCTTTAGTTATATCGATCAGCGTGACTGTTAGCTTTCTCCCCGACGAAAGCTCACCAGTATCATTTTCTCCATCGGTGACTTTTGAAATCTTCTCTCCGATCTTTGTTTTCATGCCGATAGCCATTTCAACTAGTTTCTCATGGATCGGTATAGATAATATAAAGTCTTGCCGATATTAAGAAATCTAAGCCCTTTATATTGTTTTGTCATGGAATTTTTTATGGGATATATCAATTTCAATTCTGATTTTGGGCGAAATGTTTTATGATTTGGTCAGATATGGCTAAGTAAAAATACAAGAAAATTTTAAATTTTCATGTCCCAATAGAACCTTCATGGTGTCTCTTATGATTGTTTACTGTCATGACTGCTGGCAAATACTTGAAAACAATGTAGTTGTTCCATTTCTTCATTGATTGTTGTCCTTTAGTACATGACTGCTAAGTCAGTGTGCAATCTCCTAGGCATTTGATAGTGTTCTCGAGGTCTTTGACACTCTTACCACTTATTTGATAGGGCTTCATCATGTTTCAAAATCATTATATCTTCATAACCTTTTAAGGCTTAACTGGCCTTGGCATAACATGTTCAAACAACTTATATTTATGACAGTGATCCATTGATAGCAACATTATTGATAGTTCTTCAAGAGATCTCCTGTAACAACTGTTTTGTATTCTATCCTTTGAAATGTACACTGTCCTTGACTAAGATGCATGACTATACCTGATGACTATTTTACATATCTTCATTAACTCTTGTGATTTTGTTTGATGTGAAATACACTATGATGAGCAAAAGATGTTCCAGTTGCCTTATATCATGAAAATTCACTTGTTTATCATATAGCCTGTCTAGTCCTTCTAAAAGTATATTAATAGATCTTGTTGTACAAGTTGATCCTTGTTTCTGTTGAACATTCATGAGATCTTCTGCAATGTTTATGAGCTGGACTCAACCCTTGTGGGAGCCACATTTTCTCCACTCATAATGTAACCTGATGAATCAAACACAAATCTAATTACACCTGTATCTGCACATGAAGCAAACCTATTAATAAAAACAAATGCATACCTTGGATGCATTAGATAACTTTAGTAGTTTTCTGGTATATTTAAGGTATGCATGACTAATTTTTTGCATCTTGTTGAAAAGCCTATACATGCATAATGAATGTGTATATAATGAATGTAATCAGTCATTGCTTAGAGCAACATTGCTCTAACACCTTATCTCATCTTTTGCAGGGAACCAGGACAACAGACCAAGGAAGCTCAAGTCAATAGCACAACTGACCAGACAGACCAGTCATCCAGGCAATGTCTGGTTACCCTCAATCTATACTCCTTTATTTACTTTCATTACTTATTCATGTATATGCTTTTTCTCAATTTGTATTGAATAAGTGAAATCTAATCTAACAGCTTGTGTGAGACAATGGATATTTTTTCATTCAATAAAGATTACTTTTCTCTATTATATGCACTTGTGTCAATGCAATAATCCATTACAGCTTTTTGTAATTCTTTTTCTGATTTTGCTTATACAATTGAATGTAACATTGGAAAGTATAAAAAATGAATCTCACTTCCCTATTTAAAACAATGGGCTCTACCTGATTGAGCTGTAGTGAAAATCTGGGTAACATTTCTAGTAACATCTGCTATATGTTTGCCTGCTAAACATCAGACCGGCTGCCTAGACCATATCCATTGGGCAAAGGGTCACTTAGAGGCTTAAAAAATGTTTTTTGACAAACAAGTTTTTTACTTCTGTAACTCAGCTTGTCAGCTATGAAGAACACTTGGAAACCCAAAACAAAAGCAAAAATTGCTGAAAGCAACTCACCTAACTATGCTAGACAACACTTTGGGAAAATAAAAAGGTATCTAAACTATTGTGCAATAGTACTTATTGAAAGCAAGAAACCTAATCTACTATTTACAAGGCAACTCATACCTCAAAACACCTCTTCAAGTGTATCCCATTGACTAGGATAGGCAAATTTTCTCCATCCATGTTTGATAACTGAAATGCATTGTGCTCCTTGCATTCAGTAATGATGAACATGCCACTCCACAAGCTATCAAACTTGGAGTGCTTCCCTAGCCTGCTTTTCAACTCATCCCATTTGAGCACCATATCACCTTCCCTAAAATTTTTGGGAGTGACTTTCTTATCAAAAACTCTTTTTGTCTAAAACTAATGATACTCCATATATTTCATAGCTTTATCTCTGATCTCTTCAAGCTCCATAAGTTGAGCATATCTAACAGCCATAGGATCTTCTTCTTCAAACATCTCCAGCTGATTCATGATATCAAGAGGTGGCAGCTCCATAGATACAGGCAGTCTTACCTCTTTTCCATAAACTAACATATATGGGGAGTTTCCAATAGACCTCTTGGGAGTTATTCTATCTGCCCATAATGCAAATTTTAGATTGGTGTGCCATGTCCTTTGGTTATCTTCCATTGATCTTTTGATAATCCTTATAAGATTCTTATTTTTAGATTCATCCAAGCCATTACCCTGTGGGTAATAATTTGATGAAGTGTTTAAATAGATTCCATTCTTCACAGCCCAGTCAGTTACCCTCAATCCAACAAAGGCTAAAGCATTGTCTAAAATGATTGACTCAGGTACTCCAAATCTAGATACCAAATCATAATAAAAGTTCAAAACAACATTCTCATTGGCTTCTTTTAAATCCACTGCTTCAGTCCACCTTATGAAATGGTCTATTGCTGTAAGTACCCACCTATGACCTACACTTGACGGTGGGTTAATGGGACCTATAAAATCAATGCCCCATCTCATGAAGGGTTGTTCTACTTGAATTGGCTGCAGAGGTAAAGCTAGCAGCCTCTCTTTGCTTGCACAAATGGCACATTTTACACATTTTCCGGCCCATGCATGGGCATCCTTGAATAAGCTAGGCCAATAATAGCTAGCTCTAATTATCTTCCAAGAAGTAGTCCTTGGGGCAAAATGTCCCCCTGCTGTTCTATCATGAAACTCATGCAACACCTTGTTAGTCTGATCATTATCAATGCATTTTAACAACACACCATTAAAATATTTTCTAAAAAGGATATTACTAACTAAAACATAAGGAATAAACTACAGTCTAAAATATCTCCTCTTAGCTCTATCTAAACCTATTGGACATTCACTAGTTTGTAAAAAATGAGTCATGTCACTAACCCAACCTATTCCAATTGCTATTGTATCATTCTGATGCTCATCTTCAATGATCAGAAGCACTTCTTCCTCCTTCTCTGTTACTATTTTCATTTTTAGACCTATTAGCAAGCTGTTCACTGAGTCCTCTACCTCTGATGAGCTTGGTTATCTTGATATCTATGTCATATTCCATGACTTTGGTAATCCAACCAGCCCTTTTCTCATTAACATCCTTACCTAACAGAAACTCTTTCACACCAGGGTGAGCAACCATCAAATATACCTTGTTGTTAGAAATAAGATGCCTAAACTTCTTTAGACTCTTAACCACTACAAGGACATGTTTTTCAATGAAACTATACCTCTGTTCATACTCGTCCAGTCCTTGACTAAAGAAAGCAATTGGCTACTCAAAGCCTTCACTTTGCTGTTGTACCAAAATTGCAGAAATTGTATCTATACTGCCATAATCATACAAAATAAAATCTTTTAAGAAATTAGGATTTACCAGAGTTGGTGCAGCTGATAATGCTTCTTTTATGTACTCAAAACTAAGTTTACCCTCTTTTGTCTAGCTAAAAACTACATTTTTCTTAAACATAGAGGTCAATAGCTTCAATAAATTTGTAATGTTAGGTATAAATCTTTGCAGAAAATTAATTCTACCAATAAAACTTTGCATCCCTTTCTTGTGGCTAGGTAAAGGTAGCTCTAAAATAGCTCTTACTCTTTTTGTATCAATGGTAACTCCCTCTTTTGACACAATGTGTCCTAAAATCCTGCCTTCATGCACAACAAAAATGCATTTCTTGGGATTGAGAGATATCCCAAACTCTTTACATCTCTCAAATGTTTGTTTCAGGTGAGATAAATGTTCAGCTGCATCCTTAGAGAAAACTGTGATGTCATCAAGATACACAAGTACCAATTTATAAAGCAAACCCTTAAAAGCCATATCTATAGCTCTCTAAAAAGTAGAGCCAGCATTTGACAGACCAAAAGGCATCCTTTTGTAGGCCATGGTGCCCCATTTTGTGGTAAAAGTAGTTTTAAACTAATCTTCCTCCTTGACTAAAACTTGATTATAACCTGAATATCCATCAAGTAAGGAGAATCTTTCTGAACCAGCCACTACTTGCAAAATTTGCTCCATTGAGGGCAGCGGGTAGCAGTCCTTCAGGGAAGCTCTATTAAGGTCTCTAAAGTCAATGTAGAGCCTAATTTCTCCATTCTTCTTCCTCACAGGAACATTATTAGAGACCCAAGACGTATGCTTGATCAGAAAAATGATATTTCCCTCGATCAGCTTGGTTAATTCCTTAATCATTAGAGGCTCAAGTTTTGGATTTAAAGGTCTTTGTTTCTACCTAACAGATTTTGCAGTTGACTCTAACTCTATAGTATGCTGGGCAATTTGAGGACCAAATCCCTTTAAGTCTAAGTATTCCCAAGCAAACACAACCTCAAATTCTTGACAAAGAGTAATAAAAGCTTTCCTATCCTTAGGTGAATAGATTTTACCAATTTTGAGAAGCTTACCTTTGAAAATTTCCAACTCCTCATAATGATCTTCTTTGACCTACATGCTGGTTTTGCTCTTTTTCAGCTGATCATCAGTACCAAAAATGGATTCCAAGGTTACCAATCCTCTGGGAAGCTTATTAGTCCTTAACTAAACAACTTGATCATCACCATATTGTTGTTTAAGTTTGTTTTGATTCATCACAGAGAACTCATCCTCTTCTAATAGGAAACACAAAACCTACTCATCACTCTCAAATACCTGCCAATGAATGTTATTGTCAGGAATAGAGGGTCTATCAACAATCTTCACATGAGGCTGTACCTTTTCTCTTTGAATATCACTAGGGATATCAAACTGAGCCCCAATTGTAGCTAACCTATTTGCATGATTATTCTGATTTCTTGGAATAGAGATTAGGTTGAAAGCATCAAAATCCTCAATCATATTCCATACCCTGTGTTTATAGCATTTCAAAACATCATTTTTTGTAACGTGCAGTCCCCTCACCTGATTCACAATAAGTTCAGTGTCCCCATATACTTGTAAACAACCAATTTTCCTCTTCCTTGCCCACTGCAAACCTTGAATTAACCCTTCATACTCAGCAATGTTATTTGTACATGAAAAAGCAAAATGAAAAGCAGAGTAATATATGTCACCTTGTGGAGACACAAGCATTGCACCCCCTCCAGATCCATTCCTATTCCTAGAGCCATCAAAGTACATTTTCCATACCTCGTCTTACTATCCTATTTGTTGTTTTGCACTCTTTACAAGATTTGGAATTGTTGTTTCAGGTTCGTGCAACATATAAACCCCCATACCAGTTTCTTGAATGTGTCCCTCAGGATCATCTACAACATTTTCTAATGCCCACTCCTTTAACAACACTTTTGGTATACTTTTAGCTGTAATGCCAAAACAGATTGCAGACCAATTAGGATTGAAATACTAGCCCCTTGAGAAGGGTGTACTCCAGCTAGATGGTACATCTATTAACACTGTAGGTGTGATAAAAGATCTTGGTCTCACATTGCATCACTATCCACCATGCAGTTATGTACTAACTTGTCTCCTATTATTAATGACACATAAAATGGAAGTGGTTTAGCACTTTTATTTGGATGTTTACTACTATCTTGGGATGAATTGGTAAGGACAACCTTAGCTAGGTCAATAGTTGCATCATTCGACACTTTTAAATCAGACAAGGTAGATTGTAACATGTCCTTTTGACCCGAGATGGCTAAGGAATCCCACATAGATATTGTCACATTCATTTTCTTCATATTTTCAATGATATTAAAAGGTGAAGTGACATTTACCTTTTGATGTGACCTTGCAGTAACAATATCAGCCTGAAAATGAGGCTATTCCTTAGCAGTTGTTTGAGTGTTCCTTTACAAAAATGGGGAATCTAGGATGTAGAAGGATCAACAGGTCCTTTCCCTTTGTTTGATGCTTGATCTATCTCATAGCCCCTCTTTTTAGCTCTCGTATTTGCTACAACTGAAGTATCATCTTTGTTCACACCACAAAACTCATCTCCCTGCTAGTTTAGGAAGGTAGTATCATTCTGAGGCTATTCTTACTGCTATACAACCCCATCATTAGGTGTGTTTGGCTATGAAACTACAACATTCTGTACCATTAGGGCCTGATTTACCACTCCATTTGAACATGTTACCTGATTGTGTGGCTGATTGTAGGGAAAACACCATTCATATTCAGCTACAAGGTTGTTCTGAACAGGGACAAGGTCTCTAACTGCATTAATGGGGGTAGGATTGTAAGGCTAGAAAGGCCTCTGGTTCACATTCTGCCTAGCACCTTGGTAATTGCTTTGATAAGGTAGCCTATTAGCTTGGTATGTTAGGTTTTGCCCTTGATAAGGCTGATTTTTCCCTTGGTTGTGTGGCTAATAAGGCTATCTATTCTAGGACTTCTATTTCTTGATATTCACCAGCTCATTCCTAAAAGTTTGTAGAATGTTCTCTATCTTCAGTTCGTTGTTTTTAATCTCTCTTAACTCTTGAGATGAGCTAGAAACAACAGTCTCAGGATTAGCAGTACTTGGTAATGCTACTATAGCAAGTATAGGGGCAAAAAATGGAATTGGCAAAGGCATTGAAGCTTGAATCTCAGGAAAAATGGGCATTGGTGATCTAGGTGCTATTTTTCAAGCCTAAATCAAGCTATTTTATGCTCTAATAGCTATTTCATATGCATCAGGTAAACTTGTATCTCCCATTGATTGTATCATTACTAAAATATCACTATTAAGAGCTTTCAAAAAATACAGAAATACATATTCTGATGAAGGCCTTACCATGGCAGGAATTATGTTCCATGTCTTCTGAAACCAGAAATTGAAATCCATCATTTGCTCCTACGGAGCTCTCTTTATTGTAGTCAACTATTCAACCAATGATAAGTTATCAGACTTATCTTGAAATTGCTTGTTCAGCTTATTACCCAAATCATCCCAAGTTCCAATGGTTTGCATTGGTAAACTCCAGAACCAATGTAATGCTTTTCCTTTAAATGAGGTAGCCAACAGCTTGATGGCTACATTTTCCTGAGTTACATGATGAACACAACAAAGAGAAGCTATGTCTCTAATGTGTTCGATTGGGGCAGTTTGATCCTCCCCAGTGAACTAAGGTAGGCTTTTCAAAGCTACCATGGGTATATTATCATGTTGTGTCAAGTTTAATGGACTACCTGCATCAAATTCTACAAACAATTGATTCCTTGCCATTGGAACAGTTGTAGGTGGGTTTGCTTGAACCGGTGCAGGAATTACAAGTACTACTAGTCTAAAACTTTGTGGGGTTGATTGGATTCTTTTTGAAACTCGAGTCCTTACCACAGCTCTACTCTATCTTCTAGGCCGAGACAGCTATAAATAATCAAAGGAACTCAAACTCTGAGTTTGTTTCTTTCTCATAAAAAATGTAATAGCACTGATCTACTTGTCTTTCTTCAGTATGAGTTGCTAGATATGTAGAAAAATGTCTCCTAAAAATCTGATAATGCTAGTAGCATATCAAAACCAACAATATGATTGAAATGTAAGTACTGTTCAGACTCGAACAGGCCCACCAGGCATGCCAAAAACTGTTATCACCTAAATATGCACCCTAACTAATTTGCAAAGATTAGTCTATTTGATGAAAGATGGGAAGACCTCTAAAGCTATGGGTTAGTTTATAGGTAGAGGTCAACCTCCAAAGAAGGCTGACTTCCTAACTTTGTATCCCTAAAACTTTACTATTCTATGACTATGACAAGGAAACAGGTAAGAAAGCTCTGTTCTACAACTAAAATTTAACTCTAAGGGTGATACACCTATCTTTAATGAGAAACATGAAAATAATAGCCCAAACACTTGTTAAGGTGATTGGCATAACTCTTGCACAACTTATCAGTTATACCTCTGCATAAATATTTCACAAACAGGTCTATAGTTGCAAAATTTTTAAGAGGAATAGTAATTTCACACTTAATATTAATGCATATCTAGACACAACTTGTAACCTGCATAAGTAGTTTCTGCAAAAAGGCTCTTTTCCAAGATAAAATTAAGAGGAAATAAACTTACTTCATAGTTAACTTCATCAAATTAGATAATGAGCACAGAAATGCATAAGATAAATAGGCACAATTTCTAATCAATGATCTCCAAGGTTCTCTTTGTATATCATATCAAGTAAACTAGTAACATGCGTTACAAATCTTGCCAAAATCTAGAGAAAGAATCACAAAATCAGAAGTCTCTACAAGAAGTATAATCAGAAATAACTACAATGAGTCAATCAAAAGTGACTATATCCCTCTAAGTGGTTCCACCAAAGCAGGAAAAACCCAACTGATTTGGGTTGGATGCACAGAAGAAGCCTAAAATCCAGGGCCTAAATTCTCTCCAAAAATGCCCAAACTACAAGAAAAATTCCATTAGGACTTAGCCAAACATTATGGCTCATGAGAATAAGTCTAAAAAGGACTCTAAAATGCAATAAAGCCCTCCTAGATACTCTCCAAGTAGTCAAGACAACTACTAACTGTCAACATGGCCTAGTCAAACACTCTCTCCTCCAAGGCAGAAAAAGATGCTACAACAAAGGCATGTGTCCACCACATCCTCCTTGCATTAAAAGGTAACAACAACCTTAAATGATTTATAAGATTATCGTTTAAGTTTTGTTGTTTTACATTTCATTTTCTATACAAGGAAATCAAATACAATACAAAAAATAATAACCCCTAGCACAAAAGTGCTTACCTTAGCATGAAAGGAATAAAAAGACTAACACAAAAGTCTTAAAATACATTGCCACCTTGGGGCATGCTACTAGGTATCACATGTGGTAAGGTGTTGACCACGAGCTTTATTAGAAGATATGCACAAAAACAAAAATACAAAAAGAAAAAAGGCTCGTCAGGCACTTTAGGGCTTTGAAACCCTTGTGGACCAATGCATTTTTTGGAACCTTCATTTTACACTTTCATTTCTTGAAAACTTACTCTATTGTTTCCTTGCCGCCGACATGAAGGTTTGATATGGGACTCCTGTAGATGATCTTATGTTGCTTCTCAAGGCATTTCGACTAAAAAATGTATGGAAAATTTTCTGTAACTCAAGGTGAGTCTGTTAATCTCATTTTTTGGAACAAAACTACAAATTTCAAGGTTTTTGAAGCTTCATCTCACTGCATTGCTATAGATTACTTTTCTGTGATGATTTGTGAAGCTTCTTTATAAGTTTTTGAGTATTCTCTATCTTTGCATTTTAGAGTTTCAAAACCCTAGTTGTGTTCTCGAAAGGCTATGCTAACTGAGTTAGAGGGTTTCGTTCTATGCACAAATGACAGTATTTCAATGCAGAAAATGATAAAAGTTTGTATTTTCTGAGTTGTTTCTTCATACTATTAATGTTGTCTCAAAACTGAGAAATATGATTTTAGCTTCATTAGGGTTTTTTGTATGAGGCATTCTGTAGAGCGTTTCTACCAATTTTTTGTCTGAAGCTTCTTTTCAACTATAACCCTAGCTATGGTTTGTAGCTGGTATATCTCCTTGACATCCTTTATACTGACTGTTGAGCTGCTCATTCACTATCTCCAGACATATATAGACTCCTTATCAATAGTGGTGACTACCAATACTTTCATTCTCAGGTCTACTGTGGATGTCTCTGGCTTCTTTTATTATTCTCCTGTAGTTGTTCCATTTCTATATACTGTGAATGTGATTTTGTTTTACCTTTGTCAAGGCTATTATAGTGGTCTTCATGCTCAGTCTTCTTCATGGTATTAAAGTGAAGATAACTTTGACTCCTCACTATTGTTTATTTCTTCTGCACATGTGGTTATAATAGTAAATGAAAGCTCCATAGATGATTAAAAGATATCTTTACTTTTCTATGAATGTGTATATTCTTGTTCATTTTGAACACTTTTGTTGTAGCATTTTGAATGGTGTCATTTCTCTGGAACATGCTTTGGTATATCATAATATACAAAATGGAGAGATCTAAACACATTCCTCTCAAGACAGTCTCACAGTGGGTTCTGTATATATTTCATAGCATTGCTTCAAGATTTATGTACTCTATCTTGCTTGCATGATTGTGCCAGCTTTTACTTAATAATAGACTGTTAACTTGAAATTGACTATGACTATTTAGCATATACATTCACCTTTGACAAGTTGTTTCTTTGTTCACTATTACTTTGACTGCTTTCTGATGATCTATATTTGTTGTCATAGCTATTTTCATGCTTTTACACTTCATGATGGTTATGTTTCTTGTATGACCCTTTTAATAAAGGCTCCATGACACTGTAGTGGTAGTCATAAACTTCTTGCATTTACTGCCTTTGTAAAAGTCTTTGTGACTATCCCAATAGTGTCATGTGATGACTGAGTGATGCTTTCTATGTTTTGACTGCTATGGATGCACCTTATGGCCTCTGTACTATTATACAGTCATGCTCAGTTCATGATCGACACACTCTATCTTGATGTCATCATCTCCTTTATTAAATCCCTTATTCTAATGTGGTGATTGCCTTCTAATGATGGTCTTAGATACCTTTGAACCTTCATGGTGTCTCTTATGATTGTTGACTGTCATGACTACAGGTAAATACTTGAAAACCATGTAGTTGTTCCATTTCTTCATTGATTAATGTCCTTTAGTACATGATTTCTAAGTCAGTGTGCAATCTCCCAGGCATTTGATAGTGTTCTCGAGGTCTTTGATAGTTTTACCACTTTTTTGATAGGGCGTCATCATGTTTCAGAATCATTATATCTTCATAACCTTTTAAGGCTTAGCTAGCCTTGGCATAACCTATTCAAACAACTGATATTTATGACAGTGATCCGTTGATTGAAGTATTATTGATAGTTCTTTGAGAGATCTTATGTAACAGCTATTTTGTATTCTATCCTTTGAAATGTACACTGTCCTTGACTGAGATGCATGACTATACCTGATGACTATTTTACATATCTTCATTAACTCTTGCAATTATGTTTGATGTGAAATACACTATGATGAGCAAAAGATGTTCCAGTTGCCTTATATCATGAAAATTCACTTGTTTATCATACAGCTTGTCTACTCCTTCTAAAAGTATATGAATAGATCTTGTTGTACAAGTTGATCCTTGTTTTTGTTGAACATTCATGAGATCTTCTACAATGTTTATGAGCTAGGCTCAACCCTTGTGGGAGCCACATTTTCTCCACTCATAATGTAACCTGATGAATCAAACAAAAATCTAATTACACCTGTATCTACACATGAAGCAAATCTATTAATAAAAACAAATGCATAACCTAGATGCATTAGATAACTTTAGTAGTTTTCTAGTACATTTAAGGTATGCATGACTGATTTTTTGCATCTTGTTGAAAACCCTGTACATGCATAATGAATGTGTATATAATGAATGTAATCAGTCATTGCTTAGAGCAACATTGCTCTAACACCTTATCTCATCTTTTGCAAGGAACCAGGACAACGGACCAAGGAAGCTCAAGTCAACAACACAACCGACCAGACAAACCAGTCATTCAGGCAATGACTGGTTACCCTCAATCTATACTCCTTTATTTACTTTCATTACTTATTCATGTATATGCTTTTTCTCAATTTGTATTGAAAAATCGAAAGCTAATCTAATGACTTGTGTGAGACAATGGATATTTTTTCATTCAATAAAGATTACTTTTCTCTGTTATATGCACTTGTGTTAATGCAATAATCTATTATAGTTTTTGTAATTCTTTTTCTATTTTTGCTTATACAATTGAATGTAAGATTGGAAAGTATAAAAAATGAATCTCACTTCCCTATTTAAAACAATGGGCTCTCCCTGATTGAGCTATAGTGAAAATCTGGGTAACAGTAGGTATGAGATTGCTCCTCCTTTTTGGCCTATCAGATAATATTGTTTTTTCCAAAAGATCCACAACTCCAATATTTAACACATGATTAAAGATATAATCTTTGAAAATAATCTATGTGATCTATAGTTCATCAAAGGAAATCAAAAAATGTTTTCACAAAACACTAAAAATTTGTTGATGATATTCTTTTCGAGAACCTCTAGATACCTTTTTTTTACTTATCATAAAATAGATTTTTGTAAAAAATAGGGTTATCTTATTACATTGATAAATGTTAAGAACAACAAATCCTTAAAACCAAACGACCATGAAAGGTAGTCAAAAATACCTTAGAATAAAATGTGTACACACGTGTACATGTATGTATTAAAAAATATATTTCAACTTAATATAAATTAAAGATATAACATTCAAGTGGAAAGGAAGATAAAACAAATATACAATAGGAATGATACCAATATAAACTTTGTTCATTGAAATACATTAATACCATATTAAGAAAGACTATAACTTGAAAGTATTAGATGCAATGAAATTTAAGATTTAGCTCTATCCATTAGGTTCCTATAGTTTTGCTAATTTATGGTTGATGTGTTCATAAAATATTAAAATGTATCAATTTATAATTTTTGATTTAAAGACACTAAGAATATATAATTATGATAATCAATATAAAAATGATGTTTCTTTTAGTAATTTATAAGTTTATATTTCATGTTATTTTAAAATTTAACAAATTTAGATTGTTTCTATAGTTACAAGGTTATAGATTTAAGGAGTTTGATTAGTATCTACAAATTATATATTTTTGAAATTGATAGTCTATATTTGGAATGGAATCTACACTAAAGATACTAAAATCATAGATAAATTTTGATACTAAATAGATAATAAATCTAAGAAAATATAGATAGATTCCTACATTAATAGTAATATGGAAAAATTCCACATTAATCCTATGAAGAAAAATGTTATAGTGGTATCACTTATCTATATAAATTCCAACAATATTTTAATATAAACGACACATAACAATAATGAAAGAAAGAAAAACTACACAAAAGAAAGATACCTTGATATATCCTGAGAAACCCTTTTCAAGAAAAACTTATCCCCCAAAGCACCAAAACTAATTTGTTTCCTACAACAATATAGTCACAATGCATTATTAGGCCTTTAGCTGTACATAGATATCAACACTCTCAACCATGGTGGAAACCATGAAAGATGCAGCAATAAGTAACTATTATTGTTATTAGGTCATGAGATTGATCCAAGAACAAATGAGAGCCAAACACCCCACTCCATACTCCACAAAATCTCTTCAAAAAATAACCCAAGCATAGCTCTAAGCTCCACTCATAATGAGAAAGTACTTGAGATGATCAAGTAAATGACCAACAATTGATGAATGAATCTATCGAGCAAGCCCCCTATTTACATACAAGAGAGCAACATGTAAGAGGAAACCTAGTAGAAGCTTCCTTGCCATATTTTGTACCACTATTTCATTCCCTGAGAAAAAATAATCAATTCACAAATAATTAATCCTCAAGCATCTCCATGGTATCCCCTTTCTTCCTTTAAAACAATTTGGATTAGAACATGGGCTCCAAGAAGTAAATTCTTTTACAATATTGAATGCATTTTATAGTTAACCAAAAATATTAAATGCATCGTTTTAATTATCTCAATTAAAGTTCTCACTAAACCATGACCCCATAACGTGTCACCCACATTAAATGTATTTTCAACATCATATACAAAGTTCCATAGGAGAATATTGTCGAACTAAAAATATAAAATATTTTAATATAGAAAATGTACAACACCTTCCCAATAGTTTGAAATCTTAGAGCCTACATAGCATGTGAAATATGATCACCATAATTCTTTCATGTGGCCTAAAGTATCAAGAATAAAATAATTTTTTTAAAGAACCAAAACCATTTCGATTTTATTGATAGAAGCATTAAATTCAAAGTGTGAGTGATACTTGGGCAACAATGAGGTTGAAAATATACAACTAACAATGTGTTGTCAAATAAAAAATTATATAACTTAGATTGAGATTAATTAAATGTGTTTAAAATAATTCCTGGCCTAGTGTATCACACATTGGTGGTGGTTGTTGGTGATGTGTTTTGAAATTCTATGAGATGAAATATCCTTGTCTACTAATGTTATTTTAATGGTGTAAAATACCCATAATGTATTGATAAAAGTAGATTCAAAAGATACATCATCTTGTAGGTGATAAGGAACTTGTGAAAATTTATACAAAACATTTTATAGCATAAAGGCCCTATCACATATATGCTTGGGCTGGAGGACTACAAATATATACATAAACCTAACAAAAAAGATCTTGAGTGGAATGAAACATCACTCGTGGAAAGAATCACATGCCTTAGCTGGAGGTGGTAGAACACCAAGTGGACTAAGTGGCGCTGGTGAGCCCAAAGCTGGTTGTTTGATAATATTGATATAGGTAGGATGAGTTTAAATAACATTGTGTTATACCTCCTATTTAAGAACAATAATCTAGGTTCAAATATAGCATAAACCAACATTATATAGGGTTGATATTACCAAAAAGGAATGATTATATCAACAAGAATTGTAAAGAATTCTGAATAGTGTTGATGATAAAATAATGTTTCATAAAGTGGATCAAGAGTTTGAATGGGTTGTGTAAATTGGGCTGCATGTAGTACATAATCATTTACAATATGATAACCCACAAGTAGAGATAAATAAATACTACTTGTATGATAAGGTGAAGGGAGAAGCAATTTGACGGGATTAGGTGGTGGTGAACATAGATCTATAATGATGGTGGAAATGAAAAGTACAGTTTGGCAAAGGAGAAAGGGATATTCTCTAGTAAAAGTTTGGAAGATGAGAAGAAGTAAGTCTTATATTTTATGAAGCATAATGTGCATAGGAGCTGTCCAATGCAGGAGAATCTTGGGAAAATTGGCAATCAACATCGACCTAAAATAAATGTTTGTATTTATAACTTATGTTTATTTATGTGGATTTTAAGTGTGGTGGAGAGAAATTAAATTAAACTTTATGTATATTCAAATTTGAATATATTCACTCTCAATTTGAGTACCCCTATAATGTGGAGAGCTCTACTTGAATTCTAAGTCAAAGTTGGCCAAATGTGGCACCATAATTGCATTAGTTATGGAATTAGTTGAGTTTATCTTGAATGAACTCACTTTTTTCATTACTAATTCCTTGGTTCATCCTTAGTTCCTCAATCCATGTACTTAGTTCAATTTAGTTTTGTTTCCTCAATCCATGCACCTAGTTTAGTTTAGGTTTATTCTACATGTCCAATTGACTAATTCTTTGGGAGAATTAATTTTGTATTCTAGGATTTTTAATATTATTAATTTAAATGTGTATTTTAACTTGGGATCAATTCTTGAGTTTATTTTTCCATGCTTGAGTGGCAGTCTAGATTAGTGATTGCAACTAGAGGTCAAGTCCTACTTTGTATCATGTTGAAGGATAGTTTCATAATTCGATGATTTATAAAAGGAGAACTTATGGGAAGTTAGAAATTTATTTCTTCCACAATTATGTTTAGGTTGAATGTGTTATAGAAGGATATTAGAAGGTTGGAAGCTTAGGGGATGAAAGTTATTTTTAACATTCTCTAGCACATACCATGTTGTTTATTTGATGTATTGTAGTTTCCATTAAGGTAATTTACTATATTATTTATGGGATATATCATAAAACATTATTTTATTAATTTTCCATATGGTTATGGTAGCCAATTTTTTCAAGGGAATTCATGTTTTTTTGCAAGTTGAAAGATCAATAAAAATGGTATTTACCTATATTTTGTGAGTTTAGAATTTAGTATAAAAGCATTGATTGTCATTTTAATTTTAATCTCTATTATTAATTAGTAAAGGGAGGTGTTGTTAATATGGTAAAATTATACAATCAACTAGAATTTTGTTCCTTTAATTTTTTGGAGAACATAATTGTGGAATCTTACCTAAAAAGGGTCACTTAGAAAAGACTAGTTTTTGATCATTGTAGTTCATGAGGTTTCAACCAACTATAGAGTTTGCTAAATTTTAGTAAGCATAATTATAGGAATGTTTTCAACCATAGAAATTATTTTTGTGAAGTCCTATAAGGAGAAGGTTTCCATTCAATTGGTTCCATATCCTTGGTTGCAACACTTCTTCTCCATCTTCTGGGATTTCCATTGATTCTACTAAGCAGATAACTGAACTAGGTAGAGGGGCCTCTTCCATTAAACATAGCTATGCCAAGGTTCCCCAGACTAAAGACACCAAGGGTAATGGGGTGGCCAAGGTGGACTCTATGACCAAGGCCCTTGAGAAAATCTCTAGTTCCCCTAAGAAGAAAGTTGTGCTATTGAAGTTAAGGAGTAGGAACATTGTGACCCCGAACCTTGAACCTAACATAGTGTCTGCAGATATTGAGCCCCCTAGTAGGCCTCACCTGATAAGTATGAAGGAACCTAAAGGTAGTGCGGTGGTTCAGTCTTCAATGAAGGTTAGTGTTACTCAGCCAGGCAGTAGAAAAGGCAAGGGTAAAAAGGATGGTCAGTTTAATAGGGACATCATTGTGATTGATAACACTGGAGGGGAGGAGGATTACCCTACCAAAGGTAAAAGGATTATTCCTAAAAAGAACAATAGCAACAATAGAAACCTTACTAATCCTCCCAAAAAGAAGATGAAGAGTACTACTAATCACATATAGGGAGAAATAAATAAGGACTGTAGCTCTTGCAATAATCTTGTGAACAAGGTTGCCACCCTCTACCAGGCACTTGATATTTAAAACCAGGTGTTAAAATGGCAGCTAGCTCATCTGCTACAGAATGGCCCAGGGAGAGCAAGGATGACTTGTGGGAACAAGTGGAGAAACTGACTAACAAGTTTGAAAAGTGGGAAAAGCTGGAGGATGAAATTTTTTTGATAAAATATAATCAGGAAAAGGTCAAGAAGAAAGTGGCAGAGCTAGTGGACTTCAGTCATGAGATAGTTAAGAACTCTGCTACCACCCTTTATATGCTCAAGGAGGAGATGGAAAAAAGGAAAGATATGAGAGAAGATAAAATTGGTAAGTTAGTACAAGAGTTGCAAAAATAGGGTATGGTTGGCCTGTCCAATAGAACTAAGACCAAGGACAAAAATAGTAAAGGTAGACAAGTTAGATTTTAGATAGAAGTGACTTAGGACAAAGAGATAGAGATCTAAGACATGCAAGAGATCAGGGGTCGAGATAAGGAGGAGAGTATGTTCGAGGAGAAGATGGGGTTTCTCAACAAAATGGTAGGCAATTAGTAGTCTCAAATCTATGGCCACTCAGTATCTTGGCCTATTGCTAGTCCTTCTATGTTTGGTTGGCTCTGCTGGCCCATTTCTTTTGCTATGTTGTTTCCTTCTATTTTTTGGTTGTTTACCTCTTGTTAAACTTGTTTGACTCATCGTTTTTGGATTTTGTACATGGGTTCGAGCCCCTCCCGATTACTAATATCAAACCACTTCTTCTCCATCATCATATAGATTATAATGGAATTATCTAAAAGAATCATATGATAAATATAAGATAGATTTTATTAGGAATGTTTACCACAACCCATATTTTTGAGTTGTATTTTTTTGACACCATAAAATCTACCACCAATTATATATTATTTGACCAAACATACTTGTACATGTTAGTTAATTAATTATTTTCTATAAAAACATTTAACAATTATAATTATATACATATGTATTCATAATTGTCATATTAGATAGGATAGTGAATTATTGACTATAAATTTTAGTGATTTTTTAAAATAATTTCATAAAAGAATTATATTACTTATTTAATAGGAGTTTTAAGGTTTGTTGGAAGGATACAGGGAAACTAGTAGAACCTACCATAGGTCACCACAAATCAAGTATGGAGGATAAGGCTGATAGGGCTAGGGTGTTTTGTAAGGGACACATCCCTATTATAGTATATTGTATAAAGATATGTAATAGAGTAAATGTAATGTAAGTGGATAGAAGAAGTATAATATATAGAGCATAGACTTAGACCTACCTTTTGTATCTAATATTGAATATGAATATAAAAGGAGATATAAGGGGTTTAACTAAATGATTATAGGTCTATTTATGTCTTTAACTTATTGGATGTGTTTGGATCTATCACGTGATGTACTTTCTTATTGTTATCTTTTATTCTATCATTGCCATGCCTAGGGTATACAGTGACTTTAGAGACTTAACTCAGGCTCAGATCTCTAGACCGTGTCTTGCTATTTCTTTCTAACATTTAGTTTCATTATTGGGAGTCTAGATGGAATAGGGGAGAATGAATAAGATGAACAAGTGAAAGGAAATTGTAAAACAATAAGAATAGTTAGAAAGGTAAAGAGCAAAGAGAATTTTTTTTATGATTTGTGGATGATTCTTTTTGTGATGTTCACAACACACCCCATTTTACTCCTTAGAAAAATGAGGACCTCTGCTATGGCTTGCTCCCTTATTTTTGTACTCTGGGTGGTAGTGGTAAAAGCAGCTTCATTTAGTATGTGTGTTCCTAGTGTCAAATGCATTTGTGATCTTGAGGTCTTAACCCAAAAATTCAAAGTCTAAATCTTCCCTCAGGAAGCCTGCCATGTGAAAGAGTGTAAAATTCTAGACAAGTTTGCCTTTTACATCACTCTGAAATTCAGCCAAATGATAAAGTTATGGCAAGTCAAATTTCTAGTCAAACCTGATATTCCGGGGGGGTCATATTTAAAATATCAGTCACCTTATGTTGGATCACCCCAATCCTATTTTATCACCTGATAATCACTTGGTCCACAAACTCCGGACATTAATTTTTACGTGATAGTGGTTTTGGCCCATCATGTAGCTTCATATATTTTGTGGGGGTCATATTCCAAACATCACCTGATATTTTGAACATCACCTGATCCTTTGAATATCACCTTGTCACAAAATATCACCCCAGTGCCAATATGACAATGACATCATCTGAGCCCGATGAGCAAAGGAGATCAATATGACACTGACGCCATCATCCTTTTACCTCACGGACGTATGTATCCAACGATCCCCCTTTCTAATGACATGACAGTGACGTCATTTTAGTGCAATGTTCAAGCAAAATCACCCTTCCACTGACGTCACCCCGATCTTTCAAAAGGGAGGTCATTTTACTCATGGGGGTCATATTTCAAACATCCCTTGATCTTAAAATCATGACCTGATATACAAGGCTTGACATGACCGTGACATCATCTTTCCTCTGGGTGATATTCTTCAAAGTTTTTTCATCGGGGTCATATTTCTTGGACTCTGATTTCCTTTGGTATGACCGTAGCATCATCCTCTCACGTTTGCGATGAAGCTCATCCATGATGATGATGTCATCATCATATCCTGACTTAGTGAAGAGAGTAGTGGTTGAAATGCATGACCAGTTGGGTCCATCAGGTGCTCTTTTTTCAGGTTTATATGTTAAGTGCCTGGAAATCTACATGTAGGTGGTGGAACCGAGAAGGTTATCAAAAGGGAAGTATTCGTATGAATGCGGATTCTCACAAATCATGCCCTGATATTTGTTTGCACATTCAGAGCGTGATTTAATATAAATGTTTACCCTCCTATTAGTTATTTAAGTGATGATGCTTAACTTCTGCATGTTGACCACAGGTTCATCAGCCAGAAAGATGAGGTCGATGGGACATTTTTTTTGGCCTGCTCTAATGAGGATGGTCATGCCAATGATCAGGATGATGTGCGTCATGATACAAAAAGGAAAGAAAGCAGGGTAGGTGGATTTTGATTCCATTTCAGAACCCGATAGTGTGCAGGTGGAGATATGATAGAGCTTTAATGGCGAGGACATCCCAAGTGGTAGACCAGATACCGAGAAGTCACAAACACACCAGGAGGAGATAAATCTTTCAATGTGGAGAATAATGCTAGTGGAAACATTATTGAGGGACTGGCACCCTGTCTGGATGCTGCTCAAGATTTGGGTGGGATTTGTTCCCCACCATTTGATGTTGTGCGCATGTGTGTGGACCATTGATTTGCTAGGGTTTTTGGGGCACTGTATTGAGGGGAAAACAGGATATATATTCAGCCCCTTCACTCTGTAATGAGGGAGGTCAATCATAAAAAATCTAACCCGTAGCAATTTTATAAGAGATCGGATTGTTGAGACTAGTGGGGATTGAATTGTTGAAGCATCAAGGTTCTTTCTTCAGATCACTGTATATGTACTTGTACTTTAGCATATTGAATGGAGATGAAGCTCTAGATTACATCCTGATTATAAACTTTACGTAATCTTCATGTTGATTTCTAAATATGTAATGGTGAATCCTGTGTTTAACTAGAAGCATTTTCATTCTATTGCATGTTGTTGTCAACATTCCCTTGAAGATTTGCACTGGATCATGCAGATTTGTGGAATGTCCTGGTGAAGTATGATTCTAGTTTTCTTCTCTTCATTTCTATATGGGAACATGTATGTGGATTAGTGATCTCAGTCAAGTAATTTTAGGAATCTCACTCTCTCTAACCCTTTTTCTCATTTTAATTTCATAGGAATCACTTCCATAACTGCACATCATGATAAATATTAAGCAAAACAGAGAAATATGCTGACATCTCATAGATAACTGGCTATCATTAGTATATTTTTGAGCTAGATGCATGTACTTTTGAAAATATCATGCAAATATAAGCTTGTAGACATATCATTTGAAGAAATATATTGTGTAAGGTAACCTCCCTATGTAGCATGGTTATAGAAATAGAATCTATAGATCTACGTAAGGCCCCTAAATGATTAACAACAACACACATCAACCACTGAGTAAAGTCAGTAGATTATGAACTAATCAACGGAGACTTGGGATCATGAATTCTTTGAATTCATTGTATCTTTCAAGATGAGTAAGGGTTGTTGTGTAACTTTTATTCTATGTTTGCTTGTGAGTAATATCACCACCAACATAAACTGGCGCTAGAAGGAGGGCCAACAAGGAGACTATAGATTCCTACAAACATTGCTTAAACATCCTGTCAGTTTCAAAATCTTGCCATAAAACCAGCCTTTTTTCCTTAAAAATTTGAGAAATCCTAGCTTTCAGGCCAACTACCAAGTCCGGATCTAGTGGACTCTTTGAGGAACTACCTATCAGGGGATTTAGACCTAGAATTGTGGACATTCATCACACTCCTAATTCTAAGGCATTAGAAGCTTCACCAGAGCATGCTCCTATAACTCCTCTCAGGTTTCAAACACCTACAGGACCACCTATCACACCTTAGGTCTAGCCTCAACTTGTCATACCTCAGGTTCAACCTCCACCAGTTCCAATGTTATTCTTCATAGTGAAGTCACCTCTAACCTTTAATGCATACCATGCTTTGCCTAAGAATCCTGATAAAATTTATCCTAGGTATCATCCATATCAAGATGTGGATGATCATGTCAGAACGTTCAAAGAAGCTTGTTGTAGGGCTAGGATTGAACATGAAGATGTGGTATGCTGGTTATTCCCATTTTCCTTAGGGGAAGAGGCCTATAACTGGTAGATCAGTTTGGGTCAGGGGCCAGTCAGTTCATGGGATGCCTTGGAAAAGGCTTTCAAGGATAGGTTCAAGGTACCTATAGATCCTTCAATGAACTATCATTTGTTTGCCACCATCAAGAGATATGAAGGAGAACATATTGCAAACTTCAACACCAGATTCTAGAAGATGCTATCTAAGCTAGTGGCTCCCTATGTTGTAATAGATGAAGCTGCCAGGAGCATTTATTACTCAACTTTAGATCCCTTAACTTCCATGTTCATCAGGAGAACACATCCTGGTGTAACCACTTTAGCAGAAGCTTTTGAAAAAGCTATCAAAGTTATTCAGCAATTGGCTCCTACTCCCACACCAAATATTGCCTTCCCTACACTTCTTGGTTATCCTGCATATCCTGTCCACCAATAGACCATTAGAGCCATGATACCTCTAGCAGTGATGTTAGCCCCTTTGCAGATACCCCCACTCAGTATTATGCCATCACCAAATAGAAATGGTCAGATACTGCAATATCCAGAACAAACACAAATGCCCCAGATTGTGGAACAATCCAACAATAATAATGGATCTTCCTTTTTCAAGCCTTAGACAGAGAATGTAGTGGCCAAGGTTCAGGAAGAGAAAGAAGAAATTAAAGAAATATTAGCTCAGTTATGGAAACTTACAATTGAGGTCACTCATCTAAGAAATTAGAATTTCTACTCTCAACCAAATCAAAACAGAGGTTATGCCAACAATAGACCTAATTATCTAGATAGGGGGTACAATAGTAATTACAATAATAATAATGGCAAGAATAATCCTCCTAGATAGCCTAGAGTGTGGAACACTAGGCCAAACAATGGTTCCTTGCCATCACCCCTAGACAATCAGCCTCCTAGTGAACCTAAGAAGACCACTAGAGTAAACCTTGCAGAGACAGCACTTACAAACTGGTGTAGGATACATAACACTAATGCTCATGTAGAGCTAGACTATCCTCAATTTAGGATTGTTGCCAGTATCTTCCAAGATGAAGTGTCTAGTACTTTAGGAAATCCACCTTATACAGAGGGAAACAAAATTGTCCCCTGTGAATATGATTCTGCCTTAGTGCTAGAAAGCTTCATGCATTGTCCTTATCAGTGGACAATTTCATCTCACCAGGATTACACCTCAACATGTGAAGAATCAGCCATGGCTTTTGAATCTAACTATGTTTTTCCCTTTGAGGATGAGAATGAGCCATCAATTGAGCACGAGGAAGTCAATACTTATCAACAGCAACCTTAGGGTAGGCATAATTACAACTTGAGGAATAACTCAAGTAGGCCTACTAGTCCTTTGACCACATCCTTGCCTCCAAACAATTTCAATACACCTCCTGATCCTAAGGCAAGTAATAACCCTAGATTCCCCAAGGTTAATGCTCAATATTTGGCACCATAGACCACAGCACCAAAAGCTACAAATCTACTTCTTGAGTCTGACAAGTTAGTCACATATCTGACTGATGAAATGAAAAGGGTAAAAATCATCTTGCCATTGTAAAAATTGCTTAAAACCCCTAATATCAGGAATGCTTTCTTGAAATCATTAGATGATCCTACTCCAAAGGAAGATAGTCATACCCCGGGTCCGTCTGGTAGTAAAGATCATGCTGCTAAGGATGTTAATGTCAAACCTAAAACCTCAGCTACTGTTCAAGCTGCAGAGACTTCCCACATGACCTTGTATAAAGACAAGAGTGAGTCACCTCCTTTCCCCCTGACCATAAGGATGTTCAGTAAAAATTTACACAATTGTTTAGTAGACTCAGGAGCATCTACCAATGTAATGTCCCTATCCATATGCAATGCTTTAGGGTTACATCCTACTAAATCACTAAAGAAAGTGATGCAATTGGACAAAACATAGGTGAGTGTGCTAGGAGAACTGACTGACATTCACATACAGCTAGCATCAGATCCCAAAATCCAGCACTATATTGATATCCAGGTAGTTGATATACTTGATACATATGGTATGTTACTCAGTAAGGACTGGTCAAAAACCCTTAATGGATACATGTCCACTGATTTCAGTCATATGTGGTTGCCTTGGAGAGGGACACCAAATCAGATAAGGATAGATGTTGAACCCCGTATGAAACACATGATCACTGAATATAACAAAACCAACAAAATCATGTATGTGGATGTGGAACCTAGAGTCTACTCCATTAGACCCCAAACTGCCAGCATAGAGGAGATCCTAATGTTTGATGTGCATGATCATGATGATGAGCCTCAGGGTGATGAAGTAACTTTAGAATCTGAATGTGACCCTAAAAATGAAGTAGAGGTAGATCGCTTCAAGAGTTTTGAGATGCATTTGCTTAAAGAGGTGCAATGATGCCACTTGTTAAATGTACCTGTTCATGATATTCTAATAGATGGATGGTGCATGTTGCATAATGAGGCACATTCTAAAAAGACTTGTGATGCTTGTTTAGACATGTTAGAGCTAGAACAAGCATACAATGAGGCATCTTCTTCATCATCATCCACGGTGAGTTCTACAGGTAGTGATGGCGAGACTGATTTTTGTTTGTTTTCTGCAGGAACAGGAGAATGCACATAGCAGGATGAGATTTTTATTCAGATGCCAGAAGAGATACTAGTATACAATAGGAGTAATGATAAGAGCAAGAAGAAGATCACCCCAGGGAGTGATTGTTTAGTGGAATCAGATTATGAGTTATCTGATGAAGATAGGGGCAGTAATTTGTCAAAATTTGAAGAGTTTTTGTCAAAAGAGATTCAAAGAATGACACAACAACAAAGACCTCCTCACGATGTCTTAATTGAAGGCGGGTGCAGGTTACACGAAGCACCTCATTCAAAAACTACTTGTTCATTGTGTCTACATATTTTGAAAAGGCATACGTTGCCCAGTCCCGAGGATGTTCCTTCTGATGGTAAGAGAAAAGGAGAAATATCAGCTTCCCATAAGGTTGATAAGGTAAAGCCTGAGCAAGCTGAGATGTCAAAATTAAAGTGGATATCTAGTGGTGCAGTTGCCAGAGCCAAAAGGAAGAAAGAAGCCCCAGACAAGCTTTTAGATGAAGATAAGCCATGGATCCTTAGGTTTGATGGATCCAAGTCAAAACAAGGAGCTGGAGTAGGAGTGGATCTCATTGACCCATCTAAAAAATCCTACTTAGCAGCATATAGATTGCAGTTCCCATGTACAAACAATGTAACGGAGTATGAAGCTCTAATTCATGGGATATTATTTGCACTTAGAAAGAAGGTGAAGATTCTGCATGTCTATGGAGACTCAGAATTAGTTGTGAGGTAGGTAAGAGGTATATACTCTTGCAATTACAAAAGACTATCCAATTACAGACACAAGGTGTGGGACTTAATAGAAGATTTTGATGCATTCAATATCACCCACGTACCCAAAGAACAAAATCACAGGGCAGATGCTTTGGCCCAGGTTGTCAATACTCTGGAACCACTGTCTATATCTGGTCTAAAAAGATTCTCAGTTGAATTAGTATTAGTGTCTTCTGTGCCTGACAATGTAACTAATCTTCAAGTATTTGATGATGATCAGCACATATTGGATTTTATTTCCAACAGAGATGTTTTTGAGGCACAGATCATTGATGAGATAAATATGGAGGATCACGTCTGGGAAGAGGAAGAAATCCTAGAGTTGCCTAGCAACAAGATTCCTAAGGGAATGATAGAGCTAGAAAGAGCATTTGATCTAGACAACATACTAAAACAGAAGGATCTCCCAAAGGCCGATGAAGGATAGTACTCACAGGTTAATATTGGATAAGGTGATAAAAAAAGAAATGTTCTGATTGGGAAGGTCTGCATAGAGGAAGAGTTAGAAGGAATAACCCAGGCTCTCTGAGATTATATCCATGTCATTGCCTAGATGTATGATGAGCTAAAAACATACGACACATCAGTCATCACCCATACAATACCTTTGAAACAAGATGCCAAGCCTTTTAGACAGAAGCAAAGACCTGTCAATGCTTTGTTGGAGCCCATCATCTTTGAAGAAGTTAAGAGGCTACTTGATGCCAGGATCATATTGTTAGATCTAGGGCACACAACTGAGAGGGGGGGTGAATCAGTTGTACAAAAACTTGCTTCTACTTCAAACACTTGATTCTTCTTTGTTAGTTAATAGCATATCAATTAACCATCCATGAAAGCATAATGCATAAACACAAGAGCAGATAAACATCAACACATTGGGCACCAAGATTTTGACGTGGAAAACCTGGTTAAGGGAAAAACCATGGGGTGATTAACCCAAGGATTATTCTCTGTTAGAAGCATAAGAAAAATGAATTGCACATGCCAATTAGGGCTCACTGCCTGAGCACACTGCTCACAAGGAGGCACACTGCCTACAAGAGATACACTGTCTACAAAGTGATAAGAATCACAAACTTGAACTAGAGATTGACATCTTTACCATGTCTAGATCAGTTCCATTTAAGCCCGAGATACTTCTGCTCTACCCTTCGCTCTTTTGCTATACCATTCTCATCCGCTCCACACCACACTTTGAAATGAACTCACAAACCTTCATTTATACAAGACATTGACTTAAGAAAAATCATCTAAGTTGGCAATTAACCATAAGGACATTCGCAAGATGATTAATACATCTGGTCGGCCACCACAAGAACATTCGCAAGATGAATAACTCATCCGGTCGGCTAGTCTAAACAAGAACTTCATCCGGAAGAATATCTTCAATTCTGGGCTCTACCACCAATGCGGATCAACAACACAACCTCAACACAATCCAAGAACCTTCACCAGCCTGCCTAAATGACTAGGTACATTCGCACTTCCTCTACTCACTGGAGTCTCTTCTCTTCCTCATCTGAAACTTCAAGAACACAGTCTATCGCCACTATCATACTGCCAGAGGTGCTTCCAGACCTCCAAACCACATACCAATCGAGATGACACATTACAAGGACCTCCCAAACACTCTGTACAATCTACAGAATAGGACAATGCACTTCAGGATCTCACCGGACCTTTTTGTAACACTCTGTCACTCTGAAGCATCTCCCGGAACCGGTTCTACTTGATCGATCACAACTTCTTCACATCTTCATGCAGACCTCTGAAATCTTAACTAGATCATCTCAAGACTCATATCTACAAACCCTTTAATCTGCATCCTCTGAATCTCAACCTATTAAGTACTTTTGCCTTCTTCTCATCACTGTTCTTCACTGTTCCTGATTGAGACTAACTTTCTCAATATCCTCAGCACACAGCTCATCCAATCCTTCTTGTCAATGCAATATGAGTATGTTGACATCAATGACAACACTGGTTCACCTCATACTCGCAACACGTATTTCCTGTGAGGCACTCCACATGGGTGGCAAACCTGGTCCTAGTAAGGAAGAAGAATGGTGACATCAGATTGTGTGTGGACTTTAGGAACCTAAATAAAGCTTCTGAAAAGGATAATTATCCTTTACCCTCTTTGGATGAAGTCCTGCAAATTGTGAATGGTGTCAAGATGATGTCCTTCTTGGATGGTTTCTCTAGTTACAACCAGGTGATGGTGGACAAAATAGACAGACTAAAAACTACATTCACTACAAAGTGGGGGATCTTTGCCTATAGGCGCATGCTATTTGGGTTGATAAACGCTGGAGCCACATTTCAGTGAGCAATGGACATAGCCTTCAGAGGCTTGATTGGTAGATGCATAGTCATATACAAGGATGACTTAACAATTTTCTCTGAGGATAGAGGAAACCATCTAGAGGACCTAAGAAAGGTGTTGAAGAAGTGTGAATAGTACGTGATATCCCTGAACCCTAAGAAGTGCATATTTGGGATGACCACAGGGAAATTACTAGGCCACCTGATAACTAAAAATGGGATCATCATTGATCCTGACAGAGTGGAGTCCATCATGAGGATACAATTTCCTGGAAGCAGGATGGAGCTCAAATCTTACTTTGGTAAGATTAATTTTGTTAGGAAATTTATCACTAGCTTTGCAGAGATTGTCAGACCCCTGAACGCCATGTTCAAGAAGGACACTAAAATTGAGTGGACCCTTGAAGCTAGAGCAACTTTTGAAGACATTAAGAAAGCCATATCAAATGCTCTAGTCCTAATTAGTCTAGATTATACCAAAGACTTCTACATCTACTCATTTGCTTTAGAGCATACTTCTATAGTAGTGTTGACACAGAGAAATGAAGAAAAGGAAGGAAAAGCCTATAGCCTTCATGAGCTACCCTTTCAAAGATGCAGAGCTCAGGTACATGGACATTGAAAGATAGGCACTTGCCTTGGTTCGAGCAGTCCATAAATTCAGGCATTACATCCTGAGAAGTAAAGTGATTGCCGTAGTACCTGATGCAGTAGTAAAGATGTTATTAATGCAAAGTGAACTAGGAGAAAAGAGAGCCAAATGGATCACTATCCTCCAAGAGTATGATATGGACATAACACCCATGAAGTTGGTAAGAGGACATGCATTGAGCCAGATGATATTAGAGATTGATCCTAATATCATGAGCCAATAGTATGTTGTGAATGCAAAGGAAGATGGAGAATGGTACTCAGATATCAGACACATCCTGATCACTAGAAGATGTCCCTCAAGATTGTAGCCCTCACAAAGGAGAGCCTTGAAGATAAGGTCACAGAAGTACATGATAAAAGGAGGAGTCCTTTTCAAGAAAAACTATGAGGGGATATACCTAAGGTGCCTGGAAAGATCAGAAGTAGATAAGGTGCTAGCAGAGTTGCATGATAAATTTGGGACTACACATGGATCATCCTTAGCCACCACTCATGCTATCCTTAAGGCAGGGTATTATTGACCTATAATTTTTAAAGACATTGCTGGACACATCAAATGTTGTCATATGTATCAGGTTGCTGTAAACAAAGAAAAATATGCTGCTCAACCTTTGCAGCCAGTGATGGAGGTATGCCCTTTTCTCAATGTGGAATGGACTTCATAGGACCTATCAATCCTCCATCATCTTTCGGCCACATGTATGTTTTAACTATTACTAACTACTGTACCAGGTGGACTGAGGCTATCAGCAGTAAGACATGTAATGCTGAGGATGTCATTAGTTTTTTGGAAACCAACATAGTGACTAGGTATGGAGTTCCATATGCTTTAATATGTGATAATGGACCTGCTTTTACTTCAATTAAACTATCAAGTTGGGCTTTTGATTATGGGGTCATATTGAAATTCTCCTCAAATTATTATCCCCAAGGGAATGGATTAGCAGAATCCACAAAAAAGAACCTATTGAACATCATATAGAAATTAATAGAAAAGAACCCAAGGGAATGGAACACTTTGTTGAAATATGCCTTGTGGGTAGATAGAACCAGGAATAAGGCTGCATTAGGAAATTCACCTTTTCACTTAGTAAATGGGGTAGATCCTATCCTCCCTATTAACTTGAAAATTCCTACACTGCAGTTTGCACAAGAATACCTAGGCATAGATAATAAATAGGAAGTTAGGTTGCTACAGCTGATGCACCTAGATGAAAAAAGAAGTGAAGCAATTAACCAATTTGCTAAACATCAGGCTGTTGTCAAGTGTTGGTTTGACAAAAGAGCCAGAATTAAGACTTTCAGAGTTTCAGATCTAGTCCTGATGTGGGACAAAGCACATGAAAGGAAAGGTGATCATAGTAAGTTTGATAAACTCTGGATAGGTTCCTTTGAAATTTTTAAAATTTTAGGAGACAGCACCTATAGGCTTAAGACCTTAACCGATGAGGATGTTCCATTACCAATTAAGGGATAGTTCCTCAAACACTATTTTCAAGCCTAAAGTAGCACCATGTTAGTCATGTGTATTATAGTGTACATTTGTTGTATAGTTGCCTATTTTGTCCTGTTGTTTTGGTTACTTTGTTGTGTTTCCTTAGCAAGGACCTTTATTTATTTTTAGAGTATGAAGGAGTAAACTAACAACCATTGAAAACAATGGAAAATTTAGATCATTCAGGTTAATCATCTAAAATTTATGCATAACTTGTTGTGACTGTCATGAATGTAGAAAGTCAGTTCACTTGTGAAATTTTATATTCAATAAGAATGGGTTGAGTATTCAAGGAATGTTTCTCACAATGACACACCTAAAATCCTTGGGTTTGTTGAACTTACTAGTGTAGATATTAGGTGAAAAATCAGAGGTCACCCTTGCTACCATTACAATTCTCAGCTTCATTTTAGCAAGTGACCACTCCTTGCATCATGAAGTTACAATTACAATATCTTATGAAGTTTCTATCAAATACAAAAATTATAAGATAATAAAATAGATTTTACTAAAAATCTAGGTTAAGCCATCTAAGTAACTATACCAGGGCTATAGACACTCACTGGTAGTGGGGCTCTACTTAGGAGAATTGTAACAATAACCTTGTTGGGGCTATGGATGCCTGCTGGTAGCAAGGCTCTATCCGATTGGCTATGGGGGAACATCCTCACCTATGTAGGCTAATATCAGTCAATGGTTTGTTTAACCGATCTTCAAGATGAGGGTAATTAATCACATGCACCCACTTAAACTGAAAGGAAAATTCATGTACCTTATTGAATACCTTGAGTCTCAAGTCAAATGATGATTTACAGGATGGATAGCTGGAAGTTATGAGTCTATTTCATTCAATTTTCTCTAATGGTTTTAATTTGATTGTTTTGTTTGGTGGCTAGTTGTTGTGATGTTCACAACATGCCCCATTTTACTCCTTAGCAAAATGAGGACCCCTGTTGTGGCTTGCTCCCTTGTTTTTGTGCTCTGGGCGGTAGTGGTAAAAGCAGCTTCATTCAGTATGTGTGTACGTAGTCTCAGGTGCATTTGGGATCTTGAGGTCTTAACCCAAAAATTCAAAGTCTGAATCTTCCCTTAGGAGGCCTGCCATGTGAAAGAGTGTAAAATTCTAGACAAGTTTGCCTTTTACATCACACTAAAATTTGGCCAAATGAGAAAGTTATGGCAAGTCAAATTTTAGGTCAAACCTGATATTCCGAAGGGGGCATATTTCAAATATCAGTCACCTTATGTTGGATCACCCTGATCCTATTTTATCACCTGATAATCACTTGGTCCACAAAATATGGATGTCAATTTTATGTGATAGTGGTTTTGGCCCATCATGCAGCTTCATATATTTTGCGGGGGTCATATTCCAAACATCACCCGATATTTCAAACATCACCCGATCCTTCGAATATCACCTTGTTGCAAAATATCACCCCAGTGCCAATATGACGATGACATCATCTGAGCTTGATGAGCAAAGGAGATCAATATGATGCTGACCTCATCATCCTTTTACCTCGCAGAGGTATGTATCCAACGATCCCTCTTTCTAATGACATGACGGTGACGTCATTTTAGTGTAATGTTCAAGAGAAATCACCCTTCCACTGATGTCACCCCAATCTTTCGAGAGGGAGGTCATTTTACTCGCGGGGGTCATATTTCAAACATCCCCTGATCTTAAAATCATGACCTGATATATAGGGCTCGACATGACCATGACGCCATCTTTCCTTTGGGTGATATTCTTCAAAGTTTTTTCATCGGGGTCATATTTCTTGGACCCTAATTTCCTTTGGTATGACCATAGCGTCATCCTCTCACATTTGTGATGAATCTCATCCATGATGATGATGTCATCATCATATCCTAACTTAGTGAAGAGAGTAGTGGTTGAAATGCATGACCGGTTGGGTCCATCAGGTGCTCTTTTTTCAGGTTTATATGTTAAATGCCCAAAAATCTACATGCAGGTGGCAGAACTGAGAAGGTTATCAAAATGGATTAAGTATTCATATGCATGCGGATTCTCACAAATTATGACCCGATATTTGTTTGCACATTCATAGCATGATTTAATATAAATGTTTACCCTCCTGCTGGTTATTTAAGTGATGATGCTTAACTTCTGCATGTTGACCGCAGGGGCATCGACCAGAAAGATGAGGTCGATCAGACATTTTTTTTGGCCTACTCCAATGAGGATGGTCATGCCGATGATCAGGACGATGTGCAGTCGTGATACAAAAAGGCGGGAAAGCAGGGCAGGTGGATTTTGAATCCATTTCAGAACCCGATGGCATGCAGGTGGAGATATGACGAAGCTTTAATGGTGAGGACATCCCAGGCAGTAGACCAGATACCAAGAAGTCACAAACACACCAGGAGGAGACAAAGCTTTCAATGTAGAGGAGAATGCTAGTGGAAACGTTATTGAGGGAGTGGCACCCTATCTGGATGCTGCTTGAGATTTGGGCGGGATTTGTTCCCCACCATCTGATGTTGTGCGTATGTGTGTGGATCATTGATTTGCTAGAGTTTCCGGGGCACTGTATTGAGGGGGAAATAGGGATATCTATTCAACCCCTTCACTCTGTAATGAGGGAGGTCAATCATAAAAAATCTGACCTGTAGCAATTTTATAAGAGATCAGATTGTTGAGACTAGTGGGGATTGAATTGTTGAAGCATCAAGGTTCTTTCTTTAGATCACTGTATATGTACTTGTTCTTTAGCATACTAAATGGAGATGAAGCTCCAAATTACATCTTGATTGTAAACTTTACGTAATCTTCATCTTGATTTTTGGATATGTAATGGTGAATCATGTGTTCAACTAGAAGCATTTTCATTCTATTGCATGTTGTTGTCAACATTCCCTTGGAGATTTGCACTAGATCATGTGGATTTGTGGAATGTCCTGGTGAAGTATGACTCTAGTTTTCTTCTCTTCATTTCTGTATGGGAACATGTATGTGGATCAATGATCTTAGTCAAGTAATTTTAGGAATCTCACTCTTTCTAACCCTTTTTCTCATTTTAATTTCATAAGAATCACTTCCATAATTGCACATCATGATAAATATTAAACAAAACAGAGAAATATGCTGACATTTCGTAGATAACTAGATATCATTAGTATATTTTTGAGCTAGATGCATATATTTTTAAAAATATCATGCAAATATCATCCTTTAGACATATCATTTGAAGAAATATACTGTGTAAGGTAACCTCCCTATGTAGCATGGTTGCAGAAACAGAATCTATAGATCTACGTAAGGCCCCTGAATGAATAACAGCAACAAACATCAACCACTAAGTAAAGTCAGTAGATTATGAACTAATCAACAGAGACTTGGGATCATGAATTCTTTGAATTCATCGTATCTTTCAAGATGAGTAAAGGTTGTTGTGTAACTTTTATTCTATGTTTGCTTGTGAGTAACATCACCACCAACAATTCTCTTGGGTTTTACCCTTGTGAGAGGGGAGAAGAAACCTAAGGGATGACAAATGGGAAGGGATAGGATCTAAAAAGATCCCTCAAAATATGTAACCATTCAAATTAATCCAACCATGGGATACATAAGGATTAATGAAGTACCATATCTAAAACACCCATGGCAAAAGGGTATAAAAAGAAATTAAGAGAAATTAGTGAAACTATATAACCAAAATGAAAATGAATAGGGAAGAAAGAAAACTAGAACAAACTTAGGAAAGATGGGTGTTATGGAGTAAAAAGTGGACACATGCCTCTTTATCTCCTGGTTTAGCTCCTAGGTCCTATTTATCTCACTAAGCATTATAATTAAGCATCCTGAAGAAAATAACCCAACAACCATATGAATTTGGGACCTAGGGCCCTTCATTTAACTTATTCTGGACTGAAATGGGCTCTTAGACTTGGATGAAAACTGGCCAAGTCCTCCCTAATTGGTCAGGGTGAATTAATGTTATGTCATCTTGGGACCTTTAAGAATGTTCCTCATTGTTGGCTTTTGTGATTTAATTTCGCAAATGTTAGCGGGAAAACATATATAAGTGAGTTTTTGATTTCATTTTGAACCTAGATGGATATGGTGAACTTATGATATTGGAGCAAAGAGAATTCAAGGCATTCATTATGTTATCATTTCAGATTTGCGTTTGTGTTTGTGTGTTTGTTGTAGATTTGGAATCATCATCCATCTCTTTATGAGTTGAAGAATCTTCATCCTCCTAAGGGCTTCACCTCTGAGGTGACATCATTTCTATTTGAATCATTTCAGATCATTTGTATTATCTTTAACCTCTACCTTGTAAGGACACGCTATATAACAACAGTGTTGGGAAAGATTGAATGCTAGCCCAAGATTTGACTGAGGAAAATCCCTAAACACCACAACCTCCAAACCCCTCTCTTGTCATCTTGTGTGTAGGTTACAGGTATAGGCTTTAGGGAAAGTCGAGTTTCAGGAAGGCAGTGCAGGAATCAAGGTTTTGGGATCCAAAAATAGTTTCAGAATATTCCTCTAACAGGACTTGGGTGGTTGGCACCCTAGTCTTCTAGGCTTACAGGGTTTGGATCTAGTTTTTTAATATCATTTACAGTATCTTCTTAGTTTTTACCTTCGACAGATTCTCACTTCTAGACTTGGGTGGTTACCAAATTTGTCCTCCAACACCTCTGCTTCTGGGAGATGGGTTTTGATATCTCACTAATCATCTCTATACTTTCAAATTTTAGGTTACCATTATTGTTTATCTATTTCAATATGATTATCTCATAACTTGGGTTTTATTCATACTTAACCTAGGGTTTGATAAAAAGCTTGGTTAAATCTCATCTTTCCATAGAAAATCAAGAGCACAAGATCTGTAGCCCAGTCCACCTTCTCCCTAGTTGTGATTTAGCTCAATCTTGTCCTTGAATGTTATTGTGAAAATGGGTTTTGATCTTGTTTCTACCTCTTCATTACTCAAATTTTGGTGGAAGAGTCAACCCCTTACAACAAAACAAAAATTTGAAGAGGTACAACCCCTTAGCCAAGAGTCACCCCATGTGCCACATAAAGCTAGGATAATTTTGGTGGAAGATGACAATAAAGAAGTAGAAAAACAAACGAAGATAGAAGAATAAATTGTAACAGATTACGAAGAAATATTGGGAAAAGATTACTTTGACATTAAACTATAGAGAGACAAAGGACCCTTACCACAAAGGATAAATAAGAAACTACAAAAGAACATAATACAAGCACACTGTAAAGAGGAAAAAACACAAGAAGAACCACAAATGAACTCTTCAATCAAGTTACTAGTGTTTGGTAAGTATACCTTTGAAGAAACAGAGCATTTATTCATTTTAGAATCAGCATGGCAAAGAAAGACTGTAACTTAGGATCAGACCAAGCTATTTGACTATGTAGGAACCCTAAGAAATGAGGCTTTGAATTGATATAGAAGGAATTGTGTGAGACCTATTTATTTCACTCCCTTATTTTACTTATTTGACATTTACAATTGATGACATTTTGGCATTTAGGGATTGTTGATCCCGATATGTAGTTTCTCTAGACTATATTCCTTTATTTTGGATTAGCTATGCTTAGTATGATGTGATTTGACTATATCCTAATTTTGATTCACTAATGTGGTTTAGACATGTGATATGCACTTTGATGATATTAGAGATGTTAGTTGTGAAATCATTATATGGATTTGCTATGCGATTTTGATTCTGAGATAGTGTATAGAAATGCAATTATGAATCTTATTTATGATGTGATTTGTATAATGTTTTAAATGAATTATGTGATGACGTGAGTGTTGCATTTCCTTGCTTTAGCTATGATATATATATGTTGGATTAATCTATTTGTTCAAGTGCATAGGTGATTTTACAAGCCACAAAAAATTAGAGATTGATCTCACACAGATGTGTTTCTCATGTTAGACCGATCCATTCCCAAGAGGGACAAGGATCATGTGTGAATGTATGGTGTTTTGTAAATGTCTACATTTTATTATTTGGCCTAGATTTCACCCTTTTATATTATTTAAATGTTGTGTTGTAAAATATGTGTTTTAATTTACACCACTTGGTGTCTTTTAATTTTTGTGGCCATTTTATGTGAATTTTTACCTCCTAATATGTTTACTATGGGCTAAAATTAACCCTAGGTGGTACCCCTAGGGTCTAGGGCCCATTTGAGCTTATCACACCCTAGGGTTACCCCTGTCTAGTCACCTTAACCTTTGGGTAAATAAAAGTGGCCAAAATTCAAATTGGTTAAGTGTGGGAGATGAGTCATGCCTTGAAAGAAGACCCATCTCCCTTTCCAAGGCATGGGATTCCACCACCTTGAAGACTTGGGGAGTCTTTAAGATGCCCAAGTGTGTGGAATCTTCCTCCAATGCTCTCACACATGTGTGAGAACATCTTGGAGTGAAGGGGCTCTCTTTGGAGAATAAGGTGATGAAATGTGTCATCCCTTATCCTCTTGGAGCCATGTGGAGAGATTCCACCTCTCCACCTTTGCTCTCACACGTGTGAGAGAACATGTGGAGAGGGTGAGGTTTGAATGGATGGTGATGTAGCCAACAACATACACTCAATAAAATTGTGCCATTAATCATGTGTGAGAGCCAAAGATATGGAACACTGAAAAAAAAAACTTCTATTCACCAACTTTGCTGCTACAATGAGAGAAAACTCTCATATATCCAAGAAAACAAAAAAATAAAAAAATTACCTTTTTTGGTAGATTTCGACAATTGTTAGATTTTGCCATTTTAGGTAATTTTACAATCATATCTTGAGAATCCAATTTTTTCCCAAAAACTTCCTAAAGCTAAGGTAGGATGAAAAGCCAACTAACATCCTAAATTTGAAACATGAGTTTCGAGTTATTAAAAAAAAAAACTTTTAAAAAACTAGAAAAAAACACTAAATTTCTATTTTGAGGGCCAAGACGAAAGTTTCAAGCCCTGAAAAAGTGCCAAAATGAGGTCAAACCTCATAACACATCCACCTCATAATGTATCCACCTATAAAATTTCATAGAAAACCCACATCCGAGTCAAAAGTCATGACCTCTAGAAGTCCCTGCATCAGATGGGAGGGTGACACATGTCACCCTCACATTCTTTTTCCCTTGCAAGTGGGATGGGAAGAGGAAGGAGAAGGTGAAATGTGTCACTTTCCCATTCCTCAAGGCATAGGTATGAGGCCTATTTTAATTCCTCTTTGAGAGGGGAACGGGGTTCTTGTTTTTTGCTCAAATTTTCTATCTTGAAGGGATTTTGGAAGAGTTAGAGGGATTTTGGAGGATTGGAGACTTGGAGAAAGATTGTGGGCTCTTCTTCAACTTTCATCTATTGTTGGGCTCTTAAGGTAAGCCTCATGGCATTTTAGCCATTCCTTATGCTTGGTTAAATTTTGGTTATGTGCTTGAAATGCTTTGTTGTGTTTGTTTCTTCTTTGTTGTGGGGTTTTTGGGTGTTTTGGGATGAGACTACCAACTTTAGTGTGTCCATCCATGTGTAGGGTGGGGGAGGAGTGAACCTCCTCGAGGTCACCCTCCTGGTACTGGTATTTTTGTGGCCTTGAGGGTAAGATATTGGAGTATGGACTATTTTGTTGGTATAAGTGCCATGGAGAGATTCATATATATTCATGGAGTTATCATTTTGGACTTGAGGCCTTATTCTTGTGTTGAGACTTGGGATTTTTGTGGAGTGATCCTCTTGAATCAAGTGATGTCCACTCCCCTACCTCTTTAAATCCATTTTTTAGTGGCTTGGCTATCCCTCCATTTCTTAGTTTTTTGCAGGTGGTTGATTATGACATTTGGAGCTTGGTGGGAGTGCATTTAAGTTTATGTTTCATTGTTATTGTGGCTACTTGAGAGCCATGGCCAAGAATGGCCTATGTGTAGTTGGACAAATGGAAAGAGAGAAAATACTCTCTAATATGTATTGTTTAAATGATTTTAATGTTATACTCTATCTTGTTGTAGTTGTAAAAAATGTATTATGTTGTTGGTTTTACTATTGTTGTGGAAGATCTTATATTGAATGTGATTAGAAGTCATTGGGAGAAAATTATTTAGTTGCTATTTCATATTACTGTTACAAAAACAAATAAATACAGTTGCTGGTTTTTAAGGAAAGAAAGAAAAATGGATATGTTGTTGTTTAAGATTATTGTTTGCACAAAGGAAAAATAGTTGCTAGTCATTTTATATATATAATATAGATAGAGAGAGAGAAGCTGTTGTATTTGTTTTACAAAGAGAAAGTGGTAAAATAGATTCTCTATTTCAAAAAAAAAATCTAGTTTTCTATTCTGTCATTTTATTTCCTCCATAACAACAAGTAAAATATTGAGAGAAATTGTTTATATTGTCAGTATATAGAAAAAAAAGGAGAGAATAACATATATATATCAAAATATTATGGATAAAAGAAAAGGGATATAAAACATGTTTTAGCTGATGGCCGCTGTGTAACCCTAAGCGGCACTATTGTGTCTTCTGTGTTAAGTGCAAAGTAGTAAATGGGAGGGGGGACATGTCGCCCCCCCAATTGACTATTTTTGTTTGTGAAAGGCAAGGGATGGTGGGGGTTTCGAACCCCCCCACCATATCTGTTGGCCTTTGTGACACCAATAGTGGTGTTGAACCCTCAGGTGCCAATCTCCTCTCTACTCAACCAATTGACCATTCCCAAACCTGCAACGTTAGATTTATGCAGTGCATTTAACACATATATATATTTCTGGCCACCAATAAACTTTATCTGTATGTTGCAGTACTTACATTTTTGATACATAGATGAATGAATGAATATATATATAAAGGAGGGGTTTTCAAATAGACATATACTCAGTGAGTATACCTCACTGTGAAGATGAAGAAAGTCATGGCTGCCTTAGCTTCAAGCCTACAGCAATAAAATGTGAGAAGAAAGGTAGGAAAGAAGGAATATGGTAGAAAAGAAAAAAGAGAGGATTGAAACAATAGGGTTAGGGTTCCATGTTTTAAAAGAGATATTTTATTCTTTTCTCTTTGGGAAATATTATTTTTGGGGGAGAACTTTTAGGGCTTGGAAAATGGATTTTAAAATTTGGAATATATTGCTTTCCATGTGAATGTGGGATTTATTTCCCTCTTCCATTTTGACATGGGATTTGTTTAAATGGTTTAGTTTTTGAATTAGACTTTTGAGTGGGGAAAACTATAACCCTAGGCTTATTTAATTAAATTTGGTAGGATAGTGTAGAGTAATTGTAAATTGGAGTCTATTTAGGGGTTATGATTATTACTCATTTAAACCTCTTTAGGAGTGTGAATAGGGGAGGTAAAATCCTATTGTGAATTAAAAAGGGAATAGATTAATATTTTCATAAGAGACTATATTTAAAATTTAATAGTTGTCATGGGGACCTCTATTAGACTTTTGTAATGAAATATTTTAATGAGAAACTTATTGGTGAAATTATTTTTATTTAAATCTATTTAACCTAGTAAACCAATTTAGAAAATATTGGTGTGGCTATTAGATCAACATAGTGTAAATTATAAGTTAATCATTTTTAATTAGTTTGGTAAACACTTAGCAGGTATATTTAATTTAAAATGTATTCCCATGTGCGTCCTAGAGGCATTATGCTATTGGATTTTTCTGGGGTTCTGGGTTGGTTATTTAACTGATTTATGTTATACTTTGAATAATAATTTAATGTTTTTGCAAAATATTGATGGCTTGATGAGCTTAATTAATTAATCCTTTTGTGTCTATTGATGATGATTGTTAGTCATAACAACATTCATAAAATTTTGCACAACAAACCTTTATTATCTTGTAAAGTACGATCAACTTAAGGTAAGTTGATGACTCCAAGTCTCCTTTCATTAGGTCATGATCGTCTGAACTCAGAGGTTGATGTGACATGTTGTTTTCCATTTCAAGGGTCTTACGTTCACCTAGGTGATCAGTATTGCACTGTATTCTATAAATTCACTCCACTGAAAGGTTAATTCTACTCTATTCCCAAAGATTACTATGATATTTGTAAGTTTGATCAATTCTTCTAATCATTGATCATTTTGGATTCACACATTCTTTTACACTGCATATTTATTCAAATGATGTATCTATAAGTGGATATTTATGTATTCTTCATCGATATTTATCTGTATTTGCATGATATTTATCAATTTGACATGCTTTAATTCAAAATATGCTCTGTATTTTCAATTGCCTACAGGATATCTGCATATTTCATGTTTGTTTTCTTTTGATTCTATGTTTTTTGCAATTATGGAGATTATCTATAATGAAATTCAAAGAAATTTGAAAGAATACTTCTAATTTTAGTGAACCTTTAGTTATTGAATCATATACACAGAAGATACATTCATGGAGAGAAGAAATCAAACCATAAGTCACCAGGTTGTTCCACAGTTAGGTATGGTTGATGCTAACTTCAAAGGAACAAGGAATGAAAATAATATATGCAGGCTGAAAACCACTCCAAGGGACACAGCTAATTAATGCATATATCCAAATTTCAATCATAGATTACTCAAGATCTACAATGATTTGTAATCAAAATAGCTTCTCTTTCATTAAGTATGCAAAACATGTATATTCACAATAACTTTGAAATAAGTCCTAAATTCTTCAACAATCAGATTTCAATTAAGTTTTGAATGACTAAAATATTGCACCCCTACACCTTTTATAGAATAAGGTGAGGAGGCGGTTACAATTGACCAATGGTCAAGATTTATCAATTTAGACCAATGGTTGACAATTCTCCTATGACTTAGTCAACATTCTCTCATGGCATAGGTTGCTAGCTAGCAACCATCTGTATGACTCATTATTTATAAGTATCTCATGCATATGTTCACTTAGTGATGCATCTACATTCACTATTTAGGTTCTTCTTCTTCATTTTCCTCTTGCTCATCGTTCTCTTCATCTTCATCACTTTCATTATCACTATCACTCTGATAGACATCCTCTTTCATGTGGACCTTTACGGGCTGTCCTAATATGTCCATATGCTTGCACTATTCTATCAACCTCTCCCCGTCCTAGATTTTAGCTTTCGCTATTGCATATTTATGAGACTGGAACTTAGCCTTGAGAGCTTCTAGCTTACTTTTCCTATTGTTTAATGTCCCATTGTATGTCTCTACTTGAACCTTTATTCTCATAATTCTATTCATTACCTCTTCTGTCAAGTGGGTGAGAGGGTCATCTGTTACTGGCTTAAAATTATCATTCAGAGCCTTAATAACAAAGTCTGCATCTTGATTCTCAATTTTACCTTCTATTTTCCCTTACAAGGCTTCTAGGATTTCTACTTCATATGCCATCATGCTATGTAATTTGACACTAACATCCCTGAGTTTGCCTCTGCATTTCTTCAATACATCACACTCAAACCTGATATCTTCATACCATATACTTGCCAGCATGGTAGTATTATTATCTAATACCTTATTACTTATCAAAATCTGCAAATCAATTCTCTTCATCTCACTTAGAGCAGTCAGGTCCTTTTCTAATTGAAATGATCATTTTCCTATATCATTCTACATTTTATCTACCTTCTTTAGGCTACTCAAAAGAATTCCACCTCTGCAGAGAGGTTGTCAATACATCTTCAGCCCCAGTGAGCACTAAAAACATCCACTTTTCCATCACCATTACCTCATGTTTCATTAGGTCCAATTTGGTGACCTCCTCCTATGATATGATAGTCAATGGGACTATAGGATCAACTGGTGTATGATCAGGGTTAATTAACCCTTTTATGAAAGAATACAATTGAGCAATGTGCTCCTTATTTAATTTATTTTTGTCCTTGTCCTTCTCCACCCTTTGGGTTAAAGAATCAATAATATCCTTCCCCTCTTGACCTTCCTGGTCTTCATTGGCAAAACACAGATCAACACTTGTGATTTGGAATTCCTCCAGGCTTATTTTACCTTTTTCTTTTTCAACTATGGGAAGGGCTATCTATGCGATTCTTCTACCAGTGTTAGGATCTCTTTTTATGGTAGATGTTAATCTGACCTTCCTCCTTGGTTTCATCATGTTCTTAGCAAACAAGGTGGAGACATCAAACTCTTGAATTTCAGACACTTGTTTTGTACATATTTATTTCTCTAGTCAATGAGGTACATCACCTCCAGATTCTTTGTGGCCTTTTTTAATATCATGTGTGTCCAACTCCCCAGTATTAGCTTCTATCCTTGGGGGAGAAGGCACCTTTTTAATTTCATCCTCATGTAATTCATCATGAGGGGGATCTTGTTGGAGTTCTTCTTGTTGAGGGGTTGCCTTCTACAAAGGAGGATCCTGTGGAATTTCCACATTTTGATCATGTGTTTCATCCTGTACTCCCTCCTTTGAATTTTCATCCTCTTTATTATCCTTCTCATCCTATGGCATATTGACCTCTTGGGAGGCCTGTGTATTTTTCCCTTGAGGATCATCTTGATCAGGGGTCATTTCTTGTTCTCCACCTGGTGCATTGATATCGTGTGGCTTGGGGTCTTCCTGCTCTGATTTGTCTTCTATTTCTAGGACTTGTCTAAGTGACACCTCCTGATTCTCTTTATCTGGAGGCAATGATGAACTTCCCTGAGTCTGAGTAACACCAATGTCTGATATATCCTGATCACCCCCACTCTATTGTTGGACTTCTAATATTTTAGGTTCGGTGGGTGTCTCATGTTGTTGCTGACCCTGATCAGGAGCAGTGCTATCCTTCTCTGTATGTTATGCCACTCCAGTCTTGTTAGGCTCTCTGGGTTTAGCTTCTTCTTTACTTGGGCTTATATCACCCCTATATGTTACGTTTATGGCTGCAAGACTAGTAACCTGCTCAACCAAATTATCCAACCCTATCTATTGGGCTACCCTTTCTGGGCTACCCTGTTTCATTTCTTCTATTTTCTTTACTTCTTCAAACATTGGCATCTACGCTAATGGAGTTCCATGAGGAGTCATTCGGGTGTTGGAAACTAGAGTTTCCATTTGTTGAGTGACCACATCTTGGACCACCTCATCATTAGATAAGCCTATTGTATCATCTAAAGAGAAAGGAACCACCTTCCTCGTCCTGAGCATTTCTCTTGTCTGTTCCTCTGCTTTCTTAGTTTTGAATTTAATTATGGTAGGAAGAGGAACATCATGTTGCCGCTCCTTCCTAAAAACTTCACCACCTGCTCCTCTCAACATGACGGGGATAGCATGGATATCCCACCTCATGGTCGTTCTTTGTTTCTTAGGTGGTGACATCAGTGGCATCCCCCTCTTCTTCTTGCTAGCTATCAACAAGTCATCATCTTCAGGTTCTTTATTTAATTGTTCTTCTTCTAAGGGGTCTCCCTCTTCCACCTCATGCTGTAGGATCTGGGCTTCCACCTGCATCTCTATTATTTAAACAATAGTCTTCAAAATTCTCTTAGTTTTTAGTTTTTCTATTAGAGGCTGTGTAGATGAGGTAAATGCACCTATAGTTGTAGTGGTAATCCTCTCTATTATCACCCCCTTTGGTTCATCTTCACATTTCTTACCCTTAGGGGGGATTCTCTTTTGTTTTTCTATAAACAATCTTTCCCCATTGCATTTTCTCTTTTCAGTGAGGAAATCATCACATTCCTCATCAGACACCTCCTGCCTCTTCTTCTTAGTATCAACTATAAGGGTTATGCCCCTTTTCTTCAATTTGGATATCTCTACATCTACCCAAGCCTGGGTTAGCTGGATCACCCAATTTATCAGTTGATCTAAGGATATATCCTCCTGTTGTGTGAGATCTGGGGCCAATATGGTGTCATTATACACCTTTTTGTCCTCATATTCATTGGACATGGTTTTTCCATCATCCTTATGCAGCTGTACTGGCACTAGGATACAGTCAAAGGTTTTGATCTGATTCAAGGTGAGTCTTTGATATTTCCTTCTCCTCACCTTAGCCTAGTCATCACAATTGGTCCAAAAGTCCTCTAGATGCTTTTGATGTATTGGTTTTCCTAGTATCTTCTGCATCCTGCCATAAGGATCATATGATCTGCCCAGAGGAAATGGTTGAAGATACATCAATTTTAACCCCCCGATGACATGTTTTATACTCTCTAAATCTGGGCACATGTACTAGTCCATGGATACTAGAAACAACACTGGAGGTATCTTCTTCTGTGCCTTATAGGCTTCAACTATTATAGATACTTGCCTGACAAATTCCATCAAGATGACACAATCAGTGGGGTATCTTGGCAACATAAGAGGTTGTCCCTCAAATCCCTCAATTCTAATATATGAGAAAGTGGTAAATTGGATAAACCACACTCCATGCCAATAGATAATTTCTTGAGCCTCCATGCTCAACCTTTTAGTCCTATCCTCCTCCATAGTTCTGACTAGATGCATGGAGAATGCTTCATTTACCAGTTTGTAGTCCAGGAGGTATGCCTTCCTTTACAATTGGGGATAATGATCCCATATGTGTGCATCATCAGCATCACCACCAGCCTTACCCACTATTTTCAAAGCATAAAAAATTCCTTTATATGCATAAGAGTACACCACATATGAAGTCATGTAAATTAAGCATGTTTGTCCTCCGAGGCTCGTCATTCCCTCATCCAATGAGTCACTGATAATCTTAGCCCATAGGGGTCAGTTGTCTACATATAAGACCGTCTAGATGATCCCAAACATCTAGTTCTCAAAATTTCCAGCATGAGGCTTGCTAGTCATCCTGCTCAATAGAGAAATCATATATTGGTATTCATCATCAAAATCAAACTTGTACAAATGCACGGGTAGTTTGGCTGAGGCGGTGTATGTACTACTCTTTGATCTCCATTGATACATCCTCTTCCTTGCTTTCTTCTTGTTATTGTTATACTCTATTTCTAGTTTATGTAGGTCCACACTCACTATCTTCTTCCCAACTGGAAAATTGAAAGTTGCAATAATGCCCTTGACTGAGAAGTATATGTATATCCTTCCATGCTTCTCTACCCATCTTGTTTCAGGGTTGTAATTATTTGTGCATTCCACTACCAACTCCAAAGCATCCATAGCATAAGGAAAACTAGCTGCATGCCATTTATCTAAGACAAACGCCCCATCCAGAATGGGATTATCCTTATCATTGTCCAATCTGGTCGACCATACTGCCAGGTCTGTATCCCCTTGGTGTGTATCACCAATAACTCCGTACTTGAACTGTACTCCCTCCGGCTGCACAAACATGGGCTTGAGGAACTCTGCCTCAAACCTATTTCTCCTGAAACCTGCCATGGATTCCTATAATAAACCTGATATATTTTACCCTACGGTGCCCATATGCATTCTTAAAACATCATGTACCTCTATCATGTATACTCTGTATATTACTCTTCATTTTACTGTTATACGTATTATCACAAAGCCATACGCTAGTAAAAAAAATACTCTACCTAAAATTATAGAAAATGACAATGGGAGAGTTTACAGTTACTTACCTAATAATGCTTTCTTTTGGATTAGATGAGTGATTACAGAGAAAGACTATAAATGCTTAAGATCACCCATTCTGTTATGTTGAAGGATCCAATCCGTTGGCAGGTAGCTGTTCAGGGTTTGACTTCAGAGCTTTGTAATTTCTTGATTTATCATAAGGTGAATGAAAATGACCTTTGAATTTACCTTTAAAACAAATCAATAGGATAGATTAGGGTAAAAATGTATTGTCTCAATTAAATCCATTGATCATCTGCAGGGAATCTGTAGATGTTACCAAGTGTTCAACTTGCATTTGTAATCGGCGGGAGTTCATCTACCAGATTTAATTGCATTTAATGTTTAAAAGGGGGGGTGATCTTAAAACGATCAGTGAATATTCATAAATATGACCCCCTGGATAATATGACCCCCTTTTCTTTTGCATGGGATAACTGAGTGCAAAGAATCAGGTGATATGATCAACATTTGACCATGTGTATATCAGGTCACAAAACTAAGATCAAGGGTATCTAAAATATGACCCCCTTTCCTTGGAAAAGATTAGGGTGACATCATCATGTCAGTGACGTTTAATTATCATGTTTTAATGACGCCATCGTCATATTAAGGAATATGACAGATATTGGATATATAACCCCCTCATGGTTTAGATGGAATGATGATGTCATCATCAAGGTGATTTCCTTCATTCATCAGAATCAGATGATGTCACTATCATATTGACATAGGGTGATATTTGTGAGGAGGGTGATATTCGTAAGATGATTGATGTTAGAAATATGACCCCCCACGGGATAGGTGAAGTCTTTCTATAGGTAGGTATCAGCTCTTATTTAAATTTGATGTCTATGCATCACACACCAGGGGATTATCAGGTGACTATCCTATATCTAGGTGATCTTATCAATTATGACTGATGTTAGAAATATGACCCCCCACCCGGGATATCAGGTTTGACCAAACTTTGAATCAACATAACTTTCTTCCCTTAGACAATTTTGGGGTGATCTAAAAGACAAACCTGCCTGGAATTTTGTGTACTTTCCAACCATGAAGTTAATAATGGTAACTACTAACTTTGGCAACTGAATTCATCATAGTGGCAAATCCACCCTCTTACAAAGTTACATGCATGAGTGATTTTACCAAACCACCCAAAGCAAAAAACAAACAAGCCACAAGAAGCAAGAAAAGTTGGGTCCCTATTTTGTCAAGGCAAAATGGGGCATGTTGTGTAACCACAAAACAACTTGCCACCAAAGAAAATAACCAAATTCCAATTATTCAAGTGATGTGATCACATTCTAACATAGCATTTTAACTCCCTCTAAGTATAAGTATTATGATCTTTCTAAATGATAGGATTTTCATCATTGCAACAATGCTAGCAAAGGATCAAGTGTGTGTAGATGATTAGTTATCCTCATCTTGAAAGTAAGTTGAAATCATGAGTAACTAATGTTAAGCTACATATTTTGGGATCATCCCTCATAGCCAACCTGGATAGAGCCTTGCTGCCAGCAGGTGTCTATAGCCCTGACAAGTTTATCTATACAATCCCCTAAGTAGAGCCCCAATGCCAGTAGGCGTCTATAGCCTCAGTAGAGTTACTTAGATGGCCTAATTTTATTCCTTTTGGATTTTCAATATTCCTTTTGTCCATATGATATCATCATGTAATCTTAATGTGCAAGGCATGGTCACTTGCTGATTTAGGTATGAGATTGCATTGGTAGCAAGGGAGTCCCTTTAGATTTTTCACTTAACACCTATACTTATGCATTCCACAAACCTAAGGCTATTAGGTGAGTCATTGTGAAGAATTGCTTTAGTTAAGAAAAGGCACCATGATGAAAAAGATATCAAGAACCTAATCACCGATACTCCTCAAAATGAGTCATAACCTATATAAGAATTTGTTCTCACCACTTGAATCCTAACAATTTGGTTATTTTCTTAGGGTGATGAGATGCATCATCTTGGATAACCAAAACATTACTCAACAAGCAAACCAACAAGCAAAAACAAAACTATACAAACAACTATACAATATGCACATTATGATACATTTGACTTTCATGACACTGTTTTAGGCTTGAAAATAATGCTTGAGGAACTATCCATTAAATGGTAATAGGACATCCTCACCGGTTAAAGTCTTGAGCCTATAGGTACTGTCTCCTAAGATTTCTAAAATTTGAAAAGGACCTATCCAGAGTTTATCAAATTTACCATGATCCCCTTTTCTTTCATGTTCTTTATCCCACATAAGGACTAAATCTAAAATTCTAAAATCCTTAACTCTAGATCTTTTGTCAAATCAACACTTAACAATAGCTTGATGTTTAGCAAATTGATCAATTGCTCTACTTCTTTTTTCTTCTAGATGCATTAACTGAAGTAACCTAACTTCTTGTTTATTGTCTATACCTAGATACTCTTGTGCAAACTACAATGTGGGGATCTTTAGGTTAATAGGGAGGATAGGATCCACCCCATATACTAGGTGATAAGGAGAATTTACCAATATAGCATTCATCCTAGTTCTATCTACCCACAATGCATATTTTAATAGGGTGTTCCACTCCCTTGGGTTTTTGTCTATCAATTTCTTTTTAATGTTTAACAAGTTCTTATTTGTAGACTTTGCTAGTTCATTCGCTTGAGGATAGTAATTTTTAGAAAAATTTAAAATAATTCCATGGTCAAAAGCCCAACTTGATAATCTTATCGATGCAAAAGCAGATCCATTGTCACATACTAAAGCATAAGGAATACCTGGTTACTATGTTGCTTTCCAAGAACTTGATCACATCCTTAGCATTACATGTCTTACTACTAACAGCTTCAGTCCACCTGGTACAATAATCAGTAATAGTTAACACATACCTATGGTCTAAAGATGATGGAGGATTCCCGGGTCCTATGAAATCCATGCCCCATTGAGAAAATGGGCACATCTCCATCACTGGTTGCAAGGGATGAGTAACATATCTTTCTCTATTTGCAGCAACTTGACACATGTGACAACATTTGATGTGTTCAACAGTATCTTTAAAAATAGTGGGCCAGTAATACCCTGCTCTGAGGATAGCAAGAGTAGTAGCTAAGTACAACCCGTGTGTGGTTCCAAACTTATCATGTAATTCTGTTAACACCTTGTCTGCTTCTTGCCTTTCTAGGCAGCTAAGTTATATTCCTTCATAGTTCTTGAAGCGAATTCCTCCTTTTATCATGTACTTTTGTGATCTTATCTTCAAGGCTCTCCTTTGTGAGGCCTGTAACCTAGAAGGACATCTTCCAATAATCAAGATATGTCTGATATCTAAATACCATTCTCCACTTTCCTTTGTATTTATAACATATTGTTGACTCATAATGTTAGGATCAATTTCTAATATCATCTAGCTCAAGGATTGTCCTCTTACTAATTTCATGGGTGTTATGTCCATATCATATTCTTGGAGGACGGCTATCTATTTAGCTCTCTTTTCACCAGGTTCACTTTACATTAAAAGCATCTTTACTAATGCATCTGGTACTATGCCAATTACCTTACTTCTCAAGATGTAATGTCTAAACTTCTTGACTGCTCAGACTAGAGCAAGTGCCTATCTTTCGACATCTATATATCTAAGTTCTACATTCCTTAAAGGACAACTCATGAAAGCTAGAGGCTTTTCTTCTTTAGCCTAATTTCTTTGTGTTAGTACTACTGTAGATGTATGCTCTGAAGCAAATGAGTATATGTAAAAATCTTTGGTATAATCTGGACTAATCAAAATAGGAGCATTAGATATAGCTTTTTTTATATCTTCAAAAGATTCTCTAGCTTCAAGTGTCCACTCAATTTTAGCATCCTTCTTGAGCATTGCATTCAATGGTCTGACAATTTCTGCAAAACCAGTAATGAATTTTCTAACGAAATTGATCTTACCAAAATAAGATTTGAGCTCTTTCTTACTACCAAGAAGTTGTATCTTCATGATTGATTCTACTCTTGTAGGGTCAATGATGATCCCGTTCTCTGTTATTAGGTGACCTAATAACTTCCCTATGGTTACCCCAAATATACATTTTTTAGGGTTTAGGGATATTCCATAATGTCCACACTTCTTTAGTACTTTCTTGAGGTCTTCTACATGATTCCCTCTCTCTTTAGAGAAAACTATCAAGTTATCCATGTATATGAGTATGCATTTACCAATTAATCCCCTAAAGGCTATATCCATTGCTCACTGAAAGGTGGCCCTAGCATTTATCAAGCCAAAGGGCATGCGCTTGTAAGCAAATATTCCCCACTTAGTGGTGAATGTTGTCTTCAATCTGTCTATCTTGTCTACCATCACTTGGTTGTAAACTGAAAAACCATCTAAAAATGACATCATCTTTGCACCATTTACTATCTACAAGACCTCATCTAGTGAAGGCAAAGGATAATTATCCTTTTCAAAAGCTCTATTTAAATTTTTGAAGTCTACACACAACCTAATGTCACCATTCTTCTTCCTTATAGGCACCAAGTTAGCCACCCATGTAGAATGTCTCATAGGAAATATGATTTTGGCATTAAGCAATTTCTTCGCTTCTTCAAAAATGATGGTCTCCAACAAAGCATTAATAGGTCTTTGTTTTTGTCTAAAGGGCTTGACATCTTGCTTTAATGGTATAGTATGAGTGATGATTGAGGTATCATAATTTTTCAACTCATCATATGTCCAGGCAATAACATGAATATAATCTTTAAGTGCTTGAGTTATCCCTGCCATTTCTTCCTCTATACACACCTTTCCAATAAGAACATTCCTTTTCTCTTCATCATGTCCTATGTTGACTAGTGAATATTCTCCTCCATCTTTTTTAGGGAGATCTTTCTATTTCAATATGTTATCTAAATCAAATGCTCTCTCTAATTCTATCATTCCTTTAGGAATCTTGTTACTAGGCAGCTCCATGATCTCTTCTTCTTCTTCTCAGGTATGATCTTCCACATTGCTTTCATCTATGATTTGTGTATCAAACACATCTCTATTGGATATGAAGTCTAAAATGTGTTGGTCATCATCAAACACTTGAAGGTTAATGAAATTATCTAGTACAGAGGGTATTGACACTAATTCAATTGAAAATCTCTTTAGACCAAATATGGATAATGGTTCCAAAGTACTTGCAGCTTGGGCCAAGGCATCTACCCTATGATTTTGTTCTCTAGGCACGTGGGTGATGTTAAATGCATCAAAATCTTCTATCAAATCCCATACCCTATGTCTATAATTAGACAACTTTTTTAATTACAAGAATATATGCCTCTTACTTGTCTTACTACCAATTCTGAGTCTCCATAGACATGCAGAATCTTTACTTTCTTTCTGAGTGCAAACAATATCCCATGAATTAAGGCTTCATATTATGTCACATTATTTGTGCATGGGAATTGCAATCTATACACTGCAAAGTAGGATTTACCAGCTGGATCAATAAGATCTATTCCTACTCCAACCCCTTGTTTTGATTTGGATCCATCAAACCTAAGGATCCATGGTTTATCTTCAGTTAAAGGTATGTCTAGACCCTCTCTTTTCTTTTTAGCCCTAGTAGCTGCACCACTTGATATCCATTTTAATTTTGGTGTTTCAATTTTCTCAAACTTCACCTTATCTGACTGATGTGAAGTTGATATTCCTTTTTCTTCTTTGTCATCAGAAGGAGGATCTTTTGAACAAGGCATCATCTACTTTTTCAGTAAATGTAAACATAATGAGCAAGTAGTCTCTGAATGTGGTGCTTCATGTAACCTACACCATCCTTCAATTAGAACATCTTGTGGAGAAGTGTACTGTTGTATCATCTTCTAAATTTGTTTTGATAAAAATTCTTGAAATTTGGACAAATTATTGTCTCCATCTTCATCAGATACCTCATAATCTGATTCAACCAAACATTTGGTCCGTGGGGTGATATTCCTATTACTCTTAGAATTACTCTGGTTACACACCAATATTTCTTCTATCATCTAAATAGGGCTTTCATCATGATATGTGCTTTCTTATATTTCTGCAAATGACAGACAAGAATCAGTATCACTATCACTACTTGCAAAACTTACCATGGATGATGATGATGCCCTCTCACTGCATGCTTGTTCCAATTCCATCATATCTAATCAAGCATCATAGGTCTTTTTAGAATGTGCTTCATCATGTAACCTACACCATCCCTTAATTAGAACATCTTCAATAGACATTTTTAACAATTGGCAACATTGCACCTCTTTGGACAAGTGCATTTCAAAGTTCTTAAAGTGATCTAATTCTTTCTCATCTTCAAAACTACAATCAAATTCTATAATTATTCTATCATTTTAAAGATTTTCATTATGAAAATGAACATCATACGTGAGGATCTCCTCTTTCTTGATGGTCTGGGGTCTGATGGAATAGACTCCGAGTTCAACATCTACATACATGATCTCATTGGTTTTATTGTATTAAGTGATCATATGTTTCATGCAAGGTTCAACATCTATCCTTATTTGGTTAGGTATTCCTTTCCAAGGTAACCACATGTGACTGAAATTAGTGGACATGTATCCATTGAGTGTTTTTAACCAATCCCTATTGAGCAACATTCCATACGTGTCTGGTATATCTACTACCTGGATATCGATGTAGTATTGAATTCTCGGATCTGATGCTAACTGCATATGGATGTGAGTCAATTCTCCTACGATACCTCTATTTTATCTAACTGTGTTACTTTCTTCAGTGACTTGGCAGGATGTAACCCTAAGGCATTACATTAGTAGATGCACCTGAATCTACTAAGCAATTATGCAAATTCTTACTAAACATCCTTATGGTAAGGAGAAAAGGAGGTGATTCAATTTTATCTCTATACAGAGTCATGTGTGAAGTTTCTGTAGCTTGAATAGTGGCTAGAATTTTGTGCTTAACACTAGTATCCTTAGTGGCATGATCCTTATTCATAGTTTGATTTGAGGTATGATTATCCTCTTTTGGAGCAGGATCATCTAAGGATTTCATGAAGGCTTTTTTAATAGCTGGGGTTTTGAGTAGTTTTAACAATGATAGACTAATTTTTATCTTTTTCATTTCATCTGCTAAGTATGTGACCAATTTATCAGAATTAGAGTGATTACTAGTTTTTGGCACTGCATTTTGTGGTGCTAAATACTGAGCATTAACTTTATGAAATCTAGGGTTATTGCTTGCCTTAGGATCAGGAGGAGTGTAAAAATTATTTGGAGGCAAGGATGTAGTCAAAGGACCAGTAGGTCAGTTGGAGTTATTCCTTAGGTTGTAATTATGTCTACCTTGATACTACTGCTGATAAGCATGCACTTCATCATGTTCACTTGATGGCTTATTTTCATCTTCAAATGGAAAAACATAATTGGTTTCAAAAGCCATAGTTGATTCTTCACATGCTAAGGTGTAATTCTCATGAGGTGACATTATCTGCTGATGAGGATGATTGATGAAACTTTCTAATACAAGAGAAAAATCATACCCACAAGGGATAATTTCATTTCCTTCAACATAAGGTGGATTACTTGCAGTATTAGATACTTTAGCTTGGAATATACTAGCGGCTATCCTAAACTGTGGACAATCCAGCTTTGCATGAGCATTGGTATTATGTATCTTACACTAGTTTGTAAGGGTTGTCTCTGCCAGGTTCACTCTAGTGGTCTTCTTAGGTTCACTAGAAGGTTGATTATCCAGGGGTGATGGCAGAGAACCATTGTTTGGCCTAGTGCTCCACACTCTAGGTTGTCTAGGGGGTTATTATTACCACTATTGTTATTATTGTTGTTATTATTTCCCCTATCAGGATAACCAGATCTGTCATTGACATATCCTCTATTCTGATTTGGTTGAGAATAGAAATTCTGACTCCTCAGATGAGTGATTTCAGTAGTGAGTTTCCTCAATTGTGCTGATATCTCCTTAATTTCTTCCTTTTCTTCTTGAACTTTGGCTACTACATTCTCTATTTGGGGTTTAAAGAAGGAAGATCCATTGTTATTGTTATTAGTCTATTCCACAACCTAAGGTACCTATGTATGTCCTGGATACTGTAGCATTTGACCATTTCCATTTGGAGGTGGCATGATGCTAAGTAGAGGTATCTGTAAAGGGCTTGGCATTACAACTAGAGGTATTATGGCTCCATTGATTTGTTATTGAGTAGGATATGCAGGATAAACATGAAGTGTAGGTAATGCAATATTAGGTGTGGGAGCAGGAATCAACTGTTGACTAACTTTGATGGCTTCCTCAAAAGCTCCTACCAAGGTTGTGACACCAGGATGTGTTCTCCTGATAAACATGGAAGTCAGGGGATCTAATGTTGAGTAGTATATACTCCTAGCAGCTTCATTTGCTACAATATAGGGAGCAACAAGCTTTGAGAGCATCTTTTGGAATCTTTTATTGAAATTGGCAATAGGTTCATCCTCAAATCTCTTGATTATGGTAAATAGATGATAATTCATTGAAGGATCTATAGGTATTTTGAATCTATCCTTAAAGACTTTCTCCAAGGCATCCCATGAATGAACTGAACCTTGACCAAGACTGATATACCAATTATATGCCTCTTCCCCTAAGGAAAATGGAAATAACCTACAGACCACATCCTGATGTTCAATTCTTGCTCTACAACAAGTTTCCTTGAATGTTCTAATGTGATCATCAACATCCTGATATGGATGATATTTAGGACAAATCTTGTCAGGACTTTTAGGTAAAGGATGATATGCAGTGAAAGTTAAGGTAACTCTACAGTAAAGAATGACATAATGACTGGTGGAGGTTGGATTGGGGACCTGACAAGTGGTCCTATAGGTACTTGTAACCTGATAGGAGTTATTAGAGTGTGTTCTAGTGAAGCTCTTGATATACTAGAACCAAGAGAATGATGAATATCTACTATTCTAGGTCTGAGTCCTCAGATAGGCAATTCCTCAAAGAGTCCACTAGATCTGGACCTGGTATTTGGCCTGAGAGCTAGGATTTCTTCAATTTTAAGAAAATTTGGTTTTTTTATTGTAAAGATCAACTACAACACTCATGTAAAGGATGTATTTATGATCAGAATCTAAATCTGACTAGATATTTATGTAATATTTGTAGAAATGATGCAAATATGAGGTGATGTGAAACTTTTAGACATAGGCAACAAGATATCAGGTATCTTAAATGAATTACTTCAAACCTTTAGTAGGAAGACCTGAAAGAGAACTTATCTTTCAAGGATCACAAAGATTGACTGTAAAGCCTAAAATATTTACTCTTTATTTTGAAAACATTGTGATGGATAAACATGAATGGACTCAAAACAACAAATCTTTGCATACAACTTGAAATACAAAGCTATGTGAGTATTACCTTTTCTTCTGTGTCACCGAATCATCCCTAGGTGGAGAGGATGGTCCTCCTTTTAGTGCCAATTTATGTTGATGATGATTGTTAGTCATTACAACATTCATAAAAATTTGCACAACAAACCTTTATTATCTTGTAAAGTACGATCAGCTTAAGGTAAGTTGATGACTCCAAGTCTTTGTTGATTAGGTCATGATCATCTGACGTTACTCAAAGGTTGATGTGACATGTTGTTTTCCATTTCAAGGGTCTTACATTCACCTAGGTGATCCGTATTGCACTGTATTCTATAAATTCACTCCATAGAAAGGTTAATTCTACTCTATTCCCAAATATTACTATGATATTTGTAATTTTGATCAATTCTTCTGATCATTGATCATTTTGGATTCACACATTCTTTTACACTGCATATTTATTCAAATGATGTGTCTATAAGTGGATATTTATGTATTCTTCATGGATATTTATCTGTATTTGCATGATATTTATCAATTTGACATGCTTTCATTCAAAATATGCTCTATATTTTCAATTGCCTAAGGATATTTGCATATTTCATGTTTGTTTGCTTTTGATTGTGTGTTATTTATAATTATACAAATGATCTGTAATGAAATTCAAAGAAATTTAAAAGAATACTTCTAATTTTAGTGAACCTTTAGTTATTGAATCATATACACACAAGATATATTCATGGAGAGAAGAAATCAAACCATAAGTCACCAGGTTGTTCCATAGTTAGGTATGGTTGATGCTAACTTCAAAGGAACATGGAATGAAAACAATATATGTTGGCTGAAAAGAACTCCAAGGGATGCAGCTAATCAATGCATATATCCATATTTCAATCACAGATTACTCAAGATCTACAATGATTTGTATTCAAAATAACTTCTATTTTATTAAGTATGCAAAACATGTATATTCACAATAACTTTCAAGTAAGTCTTGAATTCTTCAGCAATCAAATTTCAACTAAGTTTCGAATGACTAAAAGATTGCACCCCTACACCTTTTATAGAATAAGGTGAGGAGGCTGTTACAATTGACCAATGGTCAAGATTTATCAATTCAGATCAATGGTTGATAATTTTCTTATGACTTAGTCAACTTTCTCTTGTGGCATAGGTTGCCAGCTGGCAACCATCTGTATGACTCACTATTTATAAGTATCTGATGCATATGTTCACTTAGTGATGCATCTACATTCACTCTTTAGGTTCTTCTTCTTTATTTTCCTCTTGCTAATCATTCTCTTCATCTTCATCACTTTCATTATCACTATTTCTCTGATAGACATCCTCATTCATGTGGACCTTTATGGCTGTCCTGATATGTTCATATGCTTGCACTATTCTATCAACCTCTCCCCTGTCGTAGATTTTAGCTTTTGCTATTCCATGTTTGTCAGACTAGAACTTAGCCTTGAGAGCTTCTAGCTTACTTTTCCTATTGTTTAATGTCTCATTGTATGTCTCTAATTTAACCTTTATTCTTATAATTCTATTCATTACCTCTTCTGTCAAGTGGGTGAGAGGGTCATCTATTACTGGCCTAAAATTATCATGCAGAGCTTTAATAGCAAAGTCTGCATCTTGATTCTCAATTTTACCTTCTATTTTCCCTTACAAGGCTTCTAGGATTTCTACTTCATATGCCATCATGCTATGTAATTTGACACTAACATCCCTAAGGTTGCTACTGCACTTCTTCAAGACATCACACTCAAACTTGATGTCTTCATACCATATACTTGTCAGCATGGAAATATTATTATCTAATACCTTATTGCTTATCAAAATCTGTGAATCAATTCTCTTCATCTCACTCAGAGTAGTCAGGTCCTTTTCCAATTGAAATGATAATTTTCCTATATCATTCTTCTTTTTATCTACCTTCCTCTTTAGGCTACTCAAAGAATTCCACCTCTACAAAGAGGTTCTCAATACATCTTCAGCCCAAGTGAGCACTGAAAACATCCACTTTTCCATCACCATTGCCTCATGTTTCATCAGGTCCAATTTGGTGACCTCCTTCTATGATATGACAGTCAATGGGACTGCAAGATCAACTAGTGTATGATCAGGGTTAATTAACCCTTTTATGAAAGAATGCAATTGAGAAATGTTCTCCTTATGTACTTTATTTTTCTCCTTTTCCTTCTTCACCCTTTGGGTTAAAGAATCAATAATATCCTTCCCCTCTTGACCTTCTTGGTCTTCATTGGGAAAACCCAGATCAACACTTGTGATTTGGAATTCCTCCAGGCTTATTTTACCTTTTTCTTTTTCAACTGTGGGAAGGGCTATCTATGCGGTTCTTCTACCAGTGGTAGGATCCCTTTTTATAGCAGATGTTAATATAGCCTTCCTCCTTGGTTTCAGCATGTTCTCTACAAACAAGGTGAAGACATCAAACTCTTGATTTTATGACACTTGTTTTGTACATATTTATTTCTCCAGCCAATGAGGTACATCACCTCTAGATTATTGGTGTCTTTGTTAATATCATTTATGTTCAACTCCCTAGTATTAGCTTCTATCCTTGGATGAGAAGGCACTATTGTGATGTTCACAACACGCCCCATTATGCTCCTTAGCAAAATGGGGACCCCTGCTGATGTTTTGCTTTTTGCTTCTGCTTGTGTTTTTTCTGCTTTCTGGCGGTTTGGTAAAAATGAAGGTCAGGTGCATCATCATCATGATATTGGAAAGGATAAGGTCATCATCATGAGGTCAGTTTGTCTAAGTTCATATTTTGTTTCTATGACCTCATATTTAGAAAGAGCTTGAAATTCCATGCAGGTTTGCCTTTTACTTCACTTGAAAATTCGTCCATATGTGGAAGTTATGAGCAGTCAAAGTTTTGGTCAAACCTGATAAACGCAAGTGATCATCATATTTTTTTCATGTTATCAAGATCATCATGATCTTAGTCTATCACCTGATAAAATCATGCAGTCGAAATATCCGGACGTCAATCTTAGGTGGTAGTGCCCTTTACCCGTCAAATGGCCTTAGGCGCATCATGAGCATCATGATTTTTTTAGGGGGGTCATATTTTATAAACTCGGATTTGCTGTATGAAGAACATCATCATCATATTTGAAACGCCCCCCCTAATAATATCCTGAGGTTCAAATATCCAGACGTCAACTTTAAGTCATAGTAGGTTTTCCCCGTCGAGCGGTCTTTTGTATCGAGCATCATGATGATATTTTAACATTACCTGATTTTATAATATCATGCTGATATTATAAGATCACCCTGACTTAGAAAATCTGCCATCGGCATATTTGCATGCGCATGTTCAAATCCTATCGGAAGGTCATCATCCTGATATTTGCTGAAGTTCACTAAGATGATGATGACGACTTCATAGCCTCCTGATCTCCTTTTGCATGATCGCGAATATCACCCCATCTTTTAAGAAGAGGGTGATATTCCATTCCTCAAACATCATGATCATATTTTAAATATCACCCTAGCGCAAACCTGATGATGACCTTAACTCATCCTCCTCCTCCGAAAACGAAATATGATGATTACGTCATCATGATAATTCGATGAGGAGGATCATCATATTTTTTATCCTGTCATATTGTCAAGATCATCATGATCTTGTTGGTCTACCCGATATTTCGTAAAGTTCTCCTGCCGAGAAAGAATGACCTTAAGTAAATATCCTGATGATCATCATCATCACATTTCCTTTCGGCAGGATATTTTCCAAAGCAGGATCCGGTTGGTGAAATATCATGATGACGTCATATTCTAAGTTTAACGAAGGCCCCGGATATCCTGATGACGTCATCATCATCCTGATAAACAAAGAAGCAAATATCATGATGATGTCTTATTCTAAGTTCGACAAGAGCCCCAAATATCCTGATGATCATCATCCTCCTGATCTTTCGAGAGGGTTACCTTGGCCGCAAAGGGGTCATATTACAATCATCATCCTGATCATGCTCCTTAGGTGACCCGATATTACAATTATCCCCTGATCTTAACCGAATATGACGATGACACCATCATTTGCATTTTAACGAAGCCCGAATATGACGATGACATCACCATCATATTCCTTTCCTCAGCAGCAGGATCATATCTCACATCCTCCTATTTTCCTTCAACATGAAGATGATGATGACGTTATTCTTTTCCCCGATATACAAGAGCGAAACATCCTGATGACGTCATCTGCACATTTGGAAGGGAGTGCATCATATTTCTAGAATATCATGCAGATGAAGTGAGCATCGGCCAAATAGAGAATGTCGGCTAACATGTTTTTTGACACGCCGATAGCGATAGTCATGCCGATGGGCGGGAAATGAAGCGGTGGAATTTTAAAGCATTTTTTGGCACCCGTAGCATTTTTTTGGTCAACGATGGTTGACCCGATGGGTTTTGAGCGGTCTGAATGCGTTTTGGACGCGTTTTGAGAGTATTCTGGATCCGATTTCCGTGATTTTGCGCAGTCACCTGGATTTGAACGATTATTTTAATTTCCTGCTGTTTATGTGATAAATGGTATACTTATTGCTTGTCTTGTCTTGCAGGCTTGCAGTTGAGGAAGCAGCTAGAAAGTCAACACAGTGACCTCATGGAGGAAGGAAATCTGATCTCAGGAGCAGGAAGATAAAGATGAAGTGTGAAAAGTCAAGGCCATTCAAGTGAAGGACAGAGTTGCAGCTGAAGGTATTACTGCAACAGACAAATAGAAGTTATTACCCAGCTGCCGGAACTTCTTAGAAGGGGCAATATTTCGCCCAGATTTGACACTGCTCAGAGATATTTTGAAGAGCTGGTTCACTTGTATTTATTGCTATAACCAGGGGTTTGAACCAGGGGTTCAATTAGGTTTTGCTGTAGTGAGGACAATCAGAATGTCTATATATTGTGCCTCTCTACACTGTAATACTTTACAACAGGGATTTTAGAAAAAACACAGCAAGTTAACTTAGCATAGTTTAGAGATAGAAGAAGGAGGTTGCCTGTTTGTCTGCAGTAAGGTGCGCGTGGAATGTCTAGCTGCCATATTGTATCTGTAAAGCTTGTAAGTTCTCTGTAGTATGATCAATGAAACTAAGAGTCATTCCTACATTGTAAATCATGTATGACTATTCGTTTCTAATACAATAGAATCTGGAGTTCTGCATCTATCTTCTGAGTGTTCTCCTGCTCTTCTTTGTGTTTTGAAATATCTTCTTTGAGAGCTTGCAATTTTAAATGTATGTTTGTGAAAATGCTCAGGACTTGCATTTAAGGTTTTTACTGTGGATTTGATCAAATTACTGTGGTATTTACATAGTGCATAACAGAAACAATTAGATCCTTCGGTAGATTAAATGAGGTATAGATTAGATCTTTCTAACTTTTCCCAACCCATCTGAATATTTAGCTGAAAACGTAGAAATCTAAAGGAAAGTGTCTCAAATTTGAAGAAGCATGCATAACAGAGCTATAAGTAGACAGTTTTCATAAATAGATAAAGAAGAAAGCTGCAATAAATCAAGAAAACCATCTGAACTTGCAGCACAGTAACACTTTTTATGCAAAGGAATGAAAAGTATTGACATATCTCATGATCTTGTTGCATATTCTTAGTCCAGTGAACCACCAGACAAACCTAAACTACATAAGGCCCCTTGAACATTACAGCTTCACATTGACCAACTGAACTTGACCAACCGAACCATTGTAGACTTGGGATTAGTTGAATCTCAAATGATTCCTTCTTATCTTTCAAGTATAGTTTCAGTTCATTATATGTGAATTTTAACTTATTGTTATGATTGCATCAAAACAGTCATCAACAGGCACCTTCTTAATTTCATCCTCATTTAGTTCATCATGAGGGGGATCTTGTTGGAGTTCTTCTTGTTGAGGGGTTGCCTTCTGCAAAGGAGGATCCTATGGAATTTCCACATTTTGATCATGTGCTTCATCCTATACTCCCTCCTTTGGATTTTCATCTTCTTTATTACCCTTCTCATCCTGTGACATATTGACCTCTTGGGAGGCCTGTGTATTTTGCCCTTGAGGATCATCTTGATCAGGGGTCATTTCTTGTTCTCCACCCGGTGCATTGATATCCTGTGGCTTGGGGTCTTCCTGCCCTAATTTGTATTCTATTTCTAAGACTTCTCTAAGTGACACCTCCTGATCCTCTCTATCTAGAGGCAATGATGATCCTCCCTGAGTTTGAGCAACACCAGTGTCTGATATATCCTGATCACCCCCACTCTTATGTTGGACTTCTGATATTTTTAGTTCGATGGGTGTCTCATGTTGTTGCTGACCTTGATCAAGAGTAGTGCTATCCTTCTCTATATGTTATGCCACTCTAGTCTTCTTAGGCTCTCCAGATGTAGCTTCTTTACTTTGTCTTATATCACCCCTATATGTTAAGTCTATGGCTACAGGACTAGCAATCTGCTCAACCAAATTGTCCAGCCCTATCTGTTGGGCTACCCTTTCTAGGATACCTTGTTTCATTTCTTCTATTTTCTTTACTTCTTCCAACACTACCATCTAAGATAATTGAGTTCCATGAGGATTCATTCAGGTGTTGGAAACCAGAGTTTCCATTTGTTGAGAGGCCACATCTTGGACCACCTCATCATCAGATAAGTCTACTGTATCATCTAAAGAGAAAGGAACCCCCTTCCTCATCCTGAGCGTTTCTCTTGTCTGCTCCTCCGCTTTCTCAGTTTTGAATTTAATTATGGTAGGAAGAGGAACATCATGCTACAGTTCCTTCCTAAAAACTTCAACACCTGCTCCTCTCAACATGATGGGGACAGCATGGATATCCCCCTCATGGCAGTTCATTTTTTCTTAGGTGGTGACATCAATGGCATCCCCCTCCTCTTCTTGCTAGCTACTAGCAAGTCATCATCTTTAGGTTCTTTAGTTAATTGTTCTTCTTCTAAGGGGTCTCCCTCTTCCACCTCATGGTGTAGGCTCTGGCTTTCCACTTGCATCTTTGTAATTTCAATAGTAGGCTTCAAAATTTTCTTAGTTTTTAGTTTTTTTGTTAGAAGCTGTGTAGATGAGGTAGATGCCTAAGCTGATGTAGATGCACCTATAGTTGTAGTGGTAATCCTCTCTATTATCACCCCCTTTGGTTCATCTTCACCTTTCTTACCCTTAGGGGGGATCCTCTTTTGTTTTTCTATAGGCAATCTTTCCCCATTGGATTTTCTCTTTTCAGTGAGGAAATCATCGTATTCCTCATCAGATGCCCCTTTTCTTCAATTTGGATATCTTTGCATCTACCCAAGCCTGGGTTAGCTGGATCAGCCCATTTCTTAGCTGATCTAAGGATATATCCTCCTATTGTGTGAGATCTGGGGCTGATATGGTGTCATTATACACCTTTTTGTCCTCATATTCATAGGACATGATTTTCCCATCATCCTTACGTAGCTGTGCTGGCACCGGGATACAGTCAAAGGTTTTGGTCTAATTCAAGGTGAGTCTTTGATATTTCCTTCTCCTCACCTCAACCTCATCGTCACAATCGGTCCAAAAGTCATCTAGATGCTTTTGATGTATTAGTTTTCCTAGTATCTTCTGCATCCTGTCGTAAGGATCATATGATCTGCCCAGAGGAAATGGTTGAAGATGCATTAGTTTCAACCCCCGGATGACATGTTTTATACTCCCTAAATCTAGGTATATGTACCAGCCCATGGATACTGGAAACAACACTGTAGGTATCTTCTTCTGTGCCTTATAGGATTCAACTATTGTAGATACTTGCCTGACAAATTCCATCAAGACGACCCAATCAATGGGGTATCTTGGCAACATAAGAGGCTGTCCCTCAAACCCCTCCCTTCTAATATATGAGAAAGTGGGAAATTAGATAAACCACACTCCATGTCGATAGATAATTTCTTGAGCCTCCATGCTCAACCTAAGACAAACACCCCATCCAGAATGGGATTATCCTTATCATTGTCTAATCTAGTTGACCATACTGCTAGGTCCGTATCCCCTTGGTGTGTATAACTAATAACTCTGTACTTGAACTACACTCCCTCCAGCTGCACAAACATGGGCTTGAAGAACTCCAACTCAGACCTATTTCTCCTGAGATTTGCCATGGATTCTTGCAATAAACATGATATATTTTACCCAACGATGTCCATATGCATTGTTACAACATCATGTACCTCTATCATGTATACTCTATATATTACTCTTCATTTTACCGTTATACATATTATCACAAAACCATACCCTAGTAAAAACAAATACTCTACCTAAAATTAAAGAAAATGACAATGGGAGGGTCTACAATTACTTACCTAACAATGCTTTCTTTTGCATTAGATGAGTGATTACGAAGAAAGACTATAAACACTTAAGATCACCCATTCCGTTACGTTGAAGGATCCAATCCATTGACTTCGAAGCTCTATAATTTCTTGATTTATCACAAGGTGAATAAAAATAACCTTTGAATTTTACCTTTAAAACAAATCAATAGGACAGATTAGGGTAAAAATCCATTGTCTTGATTAAATCCATTAATCATCTGTAGGGAATCCGTAGATGTTGCCAAGTGTTCAACTTGCATTTGTAATCAGTGGGAGTTCATCTACCGCATTTAATGTTTAAAAGGGGGGTGATCTTAAAAATATTAGGGGATATTTAGAAATATGACCCCCTCGGATAATATGACCCCCTTTGCTTTTGTGCAGGATAACTGAGTGCAAAGAATCAGGTGATATGGTCAACATTTGACCATGTGTATATCAGGTCACAAAACTAAGATCAAGAGTATCTAAAATATGACCCCCCTTTCCTTGGAAAAGATTAGGTTGACATCATCATGTCAGCGATGTTTAATTATCATGTTATAATGATGCCATCGTCATATTAAGGAATATGATGGATATTAGATATATACCCCCTCATGGTTTAGACGGAACAATGATGTCATCATCAGGGTGATTTCCTTCATTCATCAGAATTAGATGACATCATCATCATATTAACATAGGATGATATTTGCAAGGAGGGTTATATTCATAAGATGGCTAATGTTGGAAATATGACCCCCCCTGCGGGATAGGTGAAGTCTTTCGATAGGTAGGTATCAACTCTTATTTAAATTTGACATCTGTGCATCGCACACCAGGAGATTATCAGGTGACGATCCTATATCTGGGTGATCTTATCAATTATTACTGATGTTAGAAATATGACCCTCCACCTAGGATATTAGGTTTGACCAAACTTTGACTCAATATGACTTTCTTCCCTTAGACAATTTTGGGGTGATCTAAAAGACAAACCCACCTGGAATTTTGTGTATTTTCCAACCATGAAGTTAATAATGGGAACTACTAACTTTGGCAACTAACTTCATCATAGTGGCAAATTCACCCTCTTACAAAGTTACATGCATGACTGATTTTACCAAACCACCCAAAGCAGAAAATAAACAAGCCACAAGTAGCAAGAAAAGTTGGGTCCCTGTTTTGTCAAGGCAAAATGGGGCGTGTTGTGTAACCACACAACAATGTCCTAGCATTAGGGTTTTGATTTTGATTTAGGTTGAAATCATGCCACTCATTTAGAAAACTTATGGTTCAGGTCAAATCGATCCTAACCCTAATGGCAGTGCTCATCACATGACATAACCCCCTAGTTGGTTATCATCACGTAGGGGATTGTTCATGTAATCATACTACCCCAAGATTTGATTGACATGTTTATGCCTTGTGCGTATTGCCACCAAGAATGCTGACACGTGTGAGGGGGTTTCTAGGGATGCGTGGAAAAGTTTTTGATATTTCTCATCATGACCACATGACAAATGTGGACATGACACGTGTGTTGCGTATTGTCACTGCACATTTAGTATCAGAGCCCAAATTTAAACAATGGGCTTGTTTGGACACATTATATATTCCACATTTTTGATTTATTTGTGAATACCTTTATCTTGTAGGATGCCTTCCAGAACAAGGCGAGTGCGTTCACATGCCACTACGTCTATGGAGATACATAGAGAGTGATCAACCGAGGGTCAGTGACCACCAACACCACAGGGACCACAGGCACCACAAGAACCACTAGCACCTTATTTAGGGCCACAGATTCTTTAGGTTTTATAGGCAATCTTAGAAAGCAAAATAACATTACTATCCAAGCTAATCCCAATCCATTTGAATTTTGTCGTACATTTCAAGGTAAATATCAGAGTCCAAACCACATTCCTATCAACACCAAGGCATATCCATCTTCATCCTATGTAGACCCCTCTGACCTACTCAAGCCATCATCTAGCAAAACCACTTCCAATCTTCATATCAAGTACACTGAACATGGCCCTGGTGAATACACACTACAAGACTCTTGTTGTGTAGGTACCCTTCCATTGTCTCCTAAATCCTATGGTAAACCTTCTACATCCATACCAACTTCAGCCCCACTCACAGTATTCCTTAAAGGTAGATTCCTGGATGATGAAGACATTGATGATATAGACTCTTTGATATTCTTTGATGAAAATGACCAAGTCCAACTGGAAGTAGAGAGATACAACAATGGGTTTCGTATCATAAAGAACATGGGCTACAAAGGACATGGTGGATTGGGATCACAGGAACAAGGACCTATTGAACCCATCATTGTGTCTAAGAAGTTTAATAAGCAGGGCCTTGGTTATCAGCTGGAGGTACCACGACTCAAGGACATTAAGTGTATTTCTAATACTAATGCTGGACCTTCCTCGGCAGGAGAGACTTCTAATTTGGATACTATCGATGACTCCCCCCTTCATATTACCGACCTTTTCCAAGAATATTCCATCTTCATGATTTCTGCAACCTCCTCTAGCCATAACCATTCCTCCGTTACCCTTTCACTCGTATATCCTGACCTCGTTGATTGGGACCAATAGGGGGCACCGATGTTAGATACATTTCAAAATGATGAAGCTATTACAGAATTCATGGGCTTACGACAAGGTATTCCATTGGGTGATCACAAAGTAGGTTTCGTGATGGACCTACTTAAACTAGCATATTTTGGCAGAAGTATCAAATCCTTTAGTCACAAAAGTGAAATAAAGAAAATCAAACAAAATAGGTCACTAGGTGAAAACTGAAAGGTGCCTCTTGACTGTGAAAAAGTAAAAATAAAGGACATATCTGAAGGTGAAAACCTCTTCAAAGTGCCTGAGGATGGGGGATTTGATCTTCTTGTTGCCACTGATTATCATGAGAAATCAACAGTGCTAGTTGAACAATCACAAGACATGAACTTGGGTACAGAGTAGAATCCAAAGATCATTTTTTTGGCAGCATCACTATCAAAACAAAAAAGAAGAAACTTCACAGCATTTTTTATGAAAAGATCTATAAATTTTACATAGACTTATGCTAACATGTCGGGTCTAGATCCATCACTTGTGGTACATCATCTAGCAGTATCTCCTAATGCAAAACCTGTTAAACAAAAATTGCACAAAATGCATCCATAGGTAGCTTTATTGGTCAAGGCAAAGATTCAGAAACTATTAGAAGCAAAGTTCATAAAGCTTATTGACTATCCAGAATGGGTTTCAAATTTGGTACCTGTAGCAAAACCTGATGGACGAGTTCACTATTGCACAGACTTTAGAGATCTTAATAAAGCATGTCCTAAGGATGAATTTCCATTACCAATCATAGACAACATTGTAGATCTTACAGCCGGACATGAAATGCTATCTTTGATGGATGGATTTTTAGGGTATAATCAAATCAGAATAGTAGAGGAAGATCAAGATAAAACATCTTTTATTTGTCCATGGGGAACATATTGCTGGGTTGTAATGCCTTTTGGTCTCAAGAATGCTGGAGCTACTTATCAATGAGCCATGACAATTATTTTTCATGACCTTTTTCATACTATCATGGAAGACTATGTTGATGACATCTTGGGAAAATCTAAGACAAGAGAAGGACATCTATAGGTATTAGCACAAATCTTTGATCGATTAGAAAAGTATCAAGTTAGACTAAACCCAAAGAAATGTGTATTTGGTGTAACATCTAGAAAACTATTGGGATACATTGTGTCTCGATGAGGAACAGAAGTGGACCCAGCTAAGGTAAAATCTATCATGGAAATGCCTCCGCCAACAAATCTTAAGCATCTCTGCAGTCTACAAGGCAGGTTACAATCTATCCGTAGATTTATCTCACAACTATCAGATAAATGTCATCCTTTTCAGCGTCTTCTTCATAAGGGTGAACCTTTTAAGTAGGATGAAAAGTGTCAACAAGATTTTGATAAAATAAAGGAATATCTAGCAACACCTTCTGTGTTAGTACCTCCTATGCTTGACCACCCATTATTGCTCTACATATCATCAACAACAACAACATTAGGTGCTCTTCTAGCTCAACATGATGATTCAGGAAAAGAACAAGCCATCTATTACATCAGTAGAACTCTTGTGGGATATGAACTCAATTATTCATCTATGGAAAAAGCATGTTTAGAGTTAGTATTTGCTTCCCAAAAGTTTTGACACTATATGCTGAACCAAACAACCAAGCTCATATCTAATGTTGATCCACTCAAATATCATCTTTCTAAAGCAATCCTCATGGGAAGATTAGCAAATGGGTCATGATCTTAAGTGAATTTGACATACAATATGTGGATCAAAAAGCCATCAAAGGACAAGTCATCACTGATCAATTAGCTGTAGCACCCATCACAGATATCCATCCAATATATCCAGAATTCCCTGATGAAGGATTGTTCAATTTAACTTCTCCAACATGGTGGCAGCTATAATTTGATGGATCTTATACATAACATGGATCAGGAGTAGGCATCTTTTTTGTTCCCTCTCAAGGAGATTGTATACCCAAATCATACAGAATTGCATTTCCATGTACCAATAACATAGCAGAGTATGAAGCTTTAATCACAGGATTGCACATGGCAGTACAATGGGCTATCAAACAGTTACAAGTCTTTGGTGATTCTCAGTTGGTTATCAAACAGGTCTTAGATGAATATCAAACAAAAGATGAGAAGCTTCTTCCATACAAGCTAATGGTTGATGATTTTAAAAGGTCTTTGACAATATCACTTTTGAACAAATCCCAAGATTACAGAACAGAGCAGCAGATGGTATGGCTATGATTGGGTGTCTCCTAGACATGCCATCTAATACACATAAATGTGAGTTTTTGGTCAAACAGCTTTTGATTCCAACATTTGAAGTTCCACAATCTGAGCTTATATATGACATTATTGGTCCCAATTTGCTATGGTACGAGGATTTATATGAGTATCTCTATAATCAAACTTTTCCACTTCAACTATCTAACAACCAATGCAAAACCTTTATCCGCTAAGCTTCTCGTTACACTATTTTTGGAGACACCCTTTATCGCTAGAGTCTTGATGGTATCCTTCTTAGGTGTCTTGATTCTGAGGAAGCAAAAGTGGCCTTATGTGATGTACATGAAGGTGTTTGTGGATCATATTTTGCTGGCCCTGGCCTTGTTAAGAAACTTCTACAAGTAGGATACTATTGGCCAACCATGGAAAAAGATGCACAGCAATTTGCAAAGAGATGTCTACAATGTTAGAAACATGGAGATTTAATACATGCACTAGCACATGAGCTTCAACCTATCACTACTCCATGGCCTTTTTCGCAATGGGGACTTGATCTCATAGGTAAAATCCATCCTACTTCATCAAATGGTCATAAGTTCATTATCACCACCACTGAATATTTCACAAAGTGGATGGAAGCCATACCAATGTCTTATATCAGAGGCAAGCAAATATCTAAGTTTATTCTATACTATATCATTTGTTGTTATGGAGTTCCTCAAGCTATTGTCATAGATAATGGTCGTCCCTTTAAGAATCAAGAGGTCAAAGATCTTTGCAACAAGTTTCATATCCAACATAGATTCTCTACTCTATACTATCCTCAGAGCAATGGCCAAGATGAAGCTTCTAATAAAACAATCATCAAAATCCTTAAAAAGATGGTCAATGAAGCTAGTCAGGATTGGCATCTACAACTCCATCCTGTATTATGGGCGTATAGAACAAGTATCAGAACTCCCACTGGAGCCACACCTTATGCTCATGTGTATGGCACTGAAGCTATTTTACCTATTGAGGTTGAGATCCCCTCACTGCGAGTATCCTTACAACATACCATCTCAGAGGAAGAATATCGAGTATCTAGACTCCATGATCTTGAGCTTCTAGACGAACAGTCTCTTACAGGACTCAACCATCTCCAAGTCTATCAAAACTGTCTACACCACAGCTACAACAAGAAAATCAGAGAACGCTGATTTCAAGTTGGAGATCTTGTCCTTAAATAAAATCACAAGAATCAGCAACACCATGAGAAACAGGGCAAGTTTGAACCAAATTGGCTTGGTCCTTTCATCATCATAGTAGTTTATGGATCAGGTGCATACACTCTCTCAACACCTGAAGGCATTCCCTTGGATGAACCAGTCAACAGCGTTCATCTCAAGAAATTTTATCCTTAAAGCCTAGCTATCCTAAAAAAAAAAATCCATCCAATAGTGAAAACCACTTTGTGGCACTTTGGATAAATAAAAAAAACAATAGTCTAAGATAAATAATCTTTCCTCTGGTGAAAACCTGGTAAATAGGTGCCTTGGATAAGTACCATAGTGAAAACCTAGTAAATAGGTGCATTGTGTAGTGACCAGCTCCATCGTCTGCTTGGTTTGTTTGAACATCACTCTTCCTACCATATTTCACCATCCTATCCTACATAGTCCATATCATAATCCACATATCATCGCAATAAATAGCCTTTTCCACCTTTGTCTCTATCAATGCTAGATATCATACTTTAGACATTGTTGCGATAACCATCTCTTTTGGCACCTTAGCATCTTGACCGCACGCCTTTTCCATCATTGCTCCTTCATAATAAACCTCATCCCGCACTAGGGGAATTTGTTGAGTCTTATTTGGAAGTGGATAATGCTATCTCTAGCTCATAACACATCAAACACTTTAGCTCACAACACAACAAACTTTCAACTTCAACCATAGCGCTCATCCAACAACAAATGTGGCAAAACATTTTGCAATTAGGCTTCATATCTTTGCAATCAATTTGCATTCATCTGACATTTGATAATCACAAGACATTGCCAACGCAAGCATTCAAGCAATTCTGTCAATCCTTTGACATCACCCGTCCAACGTAATAAGCAAGAACTACATCTCAGCTCTATCGTTAAAGCCTTGATCCTATGGATACAGGGTATGTAGGCAATCTAAGATGTGAAGGAAGTACTTTGATTCATGCTAAGACGATAGCCCCTTCTTTCATCATCCATCTTTCATATTTCTTCTAATCATCCTTAAATCTTTCATCACACATTCCTCTCTTTTTTCTCTCACATCATCAATAAAACCTAGAACTACATATTCATCATGTCTCATCTTCATCATAAATGTGCTTTGATCCTGTGGATACAGGGTATGTAGGCAGTCTAGAATACGAAGGAAGTTTCCAATACGCAAGCATAGATGATCCACCCCATCTTCTTCATCCATTCTCATCCTCCATGTTCTGCTCTTTGATCAGGTCAAGCAAGAAGCAAACTATGTGTATACTGAAAGCTCAAGCACTTTAACCAATCAAGAATAAGCCAGAAGCTATTTGTCCGCATGCCTTAAGCCAACATTTGCTATAGCAGTTTATCAACATATTTAGCCTTCAACAGGATGCAGCTCTCCTCTCAATAAGGAGCTAGCTTAAACCCATCTAAGAGAACCTAATTTTGGCAAGAGAATGTGATGACAGTATCTTTTGTTTTATCTTTTGCCCCTTTTCTACGCCTAATTAAGACTGCCTTGATCTATCTATATCTTGGTATGTTGCGATGAAGTAAGGAATGGGGCATAGTCATATTGCTTTCATATGCCATGTTTATAGGATGATCTTATTCTCTTCCTATGGGTATTGGTATCTTGTACGTGTTGGGATTAGCATCTGAGAAGCTAAACAGTCTCTTATGCACTTGAGACTATTCTATGTTAAGACTAGCTCCATAGATATAACTAGCAAGATATCACTATGTGTAGTGGAGATAAGCTCAAACCATTGCTTGTAGAGTCAAAGTCCATTTCACAACACTAGTTGTTATTCATATCTTGTTTATGTTGGCTCAACATCTTGACCTCATGTGTTTAGACAAGATTGTAGCATGCTAGTTCCGCATTAGATATCTCAACACCTTGGTCTTCTATACCCTGGTGCATAACATCTACATGCTATATCAAACATAAGGATTGTATTTCTTTTTCATTTTGAGCAATTACTTAAAAAGCTTCCCATCACATCATCTATTCATCCTATTATTCACCTATATAGTTCTCAACCACGATCAATCATTTCCATCATCCTTCGTCCACATCTCGTATCCTGCAAAACAAGTGTGTTAGACATACATAAGTCCATCATATATCATCTCATTACCATCTATCTATTTGCATAAGTCCATCCATATCATAACCATTTACATATTTGCATTATCATACCATTTCCATCCATATCATTTACATAAACATCCATACATAATCCATGAAAACAAATACAACATGCATAACCATCATAATACCAATAGTACATCCATCGTAACATCATATAGATCACCAATACTCTATCACATATATATACATGTGTCAATATACAATTATCTACATATACCAGCTGAGCCATAAAGAATGCATGTACAATCAGCTCTAGGCCTCATCATGATACAATATACACAAGGTAGCCCTAGTGACTACTGGCAACTCCCTTGCCTTGACTAGCATTACTGGGTCCTGCATCTAGCCCCCTATCTCTCGGTGGCCCCATCACTGAGGGTACTGATTGAGATCCACCTGACCTCCATGAACCTAAAGCCCCTGACCTGCTCCTGAAGCTAGGCTACCTTTGCTCTGCTGGCACAACCCCATAGTATAAGCCTCTATAGTACTCAGCCCCACCCTGTACTCTCCGCAGCTCTGCCTGTACCTGTGTCAACTGTGTGGCCAAGTACATCATCACCCCATTAGTACCCAATGTAGTCACTGCTCTATCTCGCTCACTAGTCATCCCCTACAGCTGCTGTACAGCTGTATCCCTCTCTACCTGCAAACCATCTCTCTCTGCTCTCATAGCTTGCACCTTCTATACAACTATATCTTTCTCTATCCTCATCATCTACTCACTCTGTCTAGCTGCACCTCGCAAGTGCACCATCATCATGTCCATCCCCAGCCTGCACTCTGAATTGTAACTATGCTTGGTAGGTCTAAGCCTAAGCCCTAGCATGCCGCAAGCCAATCACTACCTGGTGTCTATCTATCTCCACCCTCCTCAATCTCATCTATGCTAACTGCCTCCATCTCATCTCCTCTCTAATCCGCCTCCACAGCTACTAGATCCCAACATCATCACCCACCAATATCTGCCCCTGAGGCTATACAAGTATCTGAGGCTGCCCTGGCATCTGTCCCTATACTTGTATCCCTAGCACTGTTGGTACAATAGCCTGCACTGGTGGAGCCTAATGTCACTTCCTCCTAACTGGTCTCTCCATCCCTATCTCTCCAATCTCTCCAACCCGCATCAGTCATGTCAATCTAGCTGTCACCCAGTATGCATCATAGTCTGGTAGTGTACTTGGATCTACCAGACCCTGTCCCCATTGCCATACAACTGGTTGTAGCCCAACTCTCTCTGCCAAAGCCATGTCAACCACAACCTCTGGCCCCCAATCAAAAACCTCCTATCTAGTCCTCCCAAAAATGGCATCCCCAACCGGTACTGCTTGTGGCAACCTGAATTGTCTCAAAAATCCTCTCTGGCAAATAGTGCTCTATAATGTATATGCCACATCCAAAAATATATCTCACTTGCCTAGCATAGACAAGCTCAGCATCCTCCTCATCGTATCTCTCACATCCCAGCCATGGCCTCCATACAAATCTATCCACTTCATCTAACCTCCTCTGCTAGTACACCACTCCTCTGCACTGTCGGTATGTCAACGCTCCTCTGTACATCCGAGCATAAGGCTCTCCTACTGCTCTAGCCACCCATCCCTCTGGTCTCGTCACTGGAATATGCTCATACACCCATACATGCAAAACTGTAACTCCTGTAGACATACTAGCTCCGAACATATATGCACAATCATGTAGGAAATGATAGAACTATCCAAGCACACACTCTGCCCATGCGTATCTCGTACCATAGGAGAACATCCCCTCCATCATTGTCCCCCATCCTACTAGAAAGCCTATCGCCCATCTATCTCCCACTAGCCATCTGATGATAGCCACTACCACTCACTATAATCTATCACATAGCTCCTCCATTCTTGCCATCAGAATCGCTGAGCGCTCTACTCCAATGTCTAGTATCCCAAACAGTCTCCTAAATGCAGCTAGACCCATATCAGGATCATAATCTACTCAGTCCCCATCTATAGGAATCCACAGAATCTGAAACACATCATCTAGTGTGATCATAGCCTCTCCTGTCGGCAATAAGAATGGACTATGCTTGCTCATCCATCGCTCCACCATCACCGTCATCAGTCCTTGATGTGCTTGCACTAGCTCCAATCTCGACACATGCTCTAACTCGAGAATCTCTAACACTAGCCTCTCCTCTTTATCCAACAATCGCACCAATCATAAATCCCTAAAATGTGGCTCCCATAATAACAAAGGCGGTAGTATATCCTGCATCATGTCATTCATCATGTCAATCCCTTGCGCTACTTAAATGCTATCAAAATTTGACCATTTATTGCTCTCCTAGCTTCTATCTCCCATAAGTGGTTCATTTTTCCATATACACCTATCTGCTGATCAAAAGTGACCTCTTTTACCATATACACTTATTTCTCACCCATATGCGCTCTATTCTGCATATGCGATCACTGCTTGACCACCTGCAAGCCGAACTTCTACATGTGCCTATCTTTTGCCCATACGTGAGCTATATACCCTAAGCGAACATTTATCCTTTCTAAGTGAGCTGTATTTTCTTATGCACCTACTGTTTGAACATAAGCGACTTGTTCCTCTTTATATGTGCATTTTTCCTATACCATTGCCTAGTTGACTAAAAGTGACCTAGTTTTTCTATATGAGACTAAGCCGCGCCTAAAAGTGATCTAAACTACTGTAAGCGACCTATTTTCCTACAAAAGCGACCTTGACTACATATCCTAAGACCTAGTCACTTCTAGTGAAGTGTGTACATTTATGATCCTTCTAGCCTATCTAAATCATGCTTTTAGCAAAACTTTCGATACATACCGGTACATTTGATCCCTCTGGTTGCCCATGTGTCCTCACTCGCTTGGCATGATGATCTTTGTGTCGAATCACCATCCTGATAGCTCTCTAACTCTCATCACACACCAACTCTAAGGAGCTCTAGATCTATATAGCTTTCTAAGCACAACTGAGCACACATGAGCCTATTTGCCCTTACAGAACCTATTTATAGCCCTATCCAAACCCTAATTATTCTATGCCAAAGCCTATTTTCATCTGCATCATCCCATTTGTTCCCTCCCAACCCTCATTTTCTTCATGTCAACCTTGCATCCTAGATTTTCTTCTATCACGAGCCAACCCAGCCCTTCCTAGTTAGACTAGTTTACCTCTCGAGGGGCCATCACCTACCAGTTACACTAGGGCATAACTTTGTTTATCAAGTGAAATATCATATCTTCTTTGATACAACACTCTAATGAACATTGTATCAAAGAGGGGCAAAATGTAGACACCCAAAATTCACTCATTATCATTAACATTCAAACATTGCATTATCACATCATCTGCATTTGTCTAACACACTTGAGCAATATCCCTAACACATCTATTTCTTCTATTAATTAAATAAATTTATATTTATTTAATTAATTCATTAGCTATTTCTTCTAAGCCATAATTAAACAATCTTCAATTATTTAATTATCTTCATTCTATCTATTTTTAATTAAATAAATCTTATTTATTTAATTAAAAATTCCTTTCATAAACCCACTTTCTAATTAATTAAATAAATTTTATTTATTTAATTCATTTATCTTATCATTTATCTCATGAGCCGACATGTGTGCCTCTTTCATTTAAAAAAGATAAGTGGTACTACATCCTTTTATTTAATATCTTTCATATGTAGTACTTTTTATGTACACAAGCACACATGAGCCCTATCTTCTCTCCACTTGTCATCTTCACATTCATCTATGTCTATCCTTCAATCTTAGCCATTAACATAGCCACCGAATCTCCACCGTTGATTGATTTTGGTTGAGATCTATATAAACAGCCTTTCATTCCATACTACATCTATCCAACATTCATATAGAGTCTACATTATCATCCTGAGCATATTGAGCATTTGAGTATTCATAGCATCCATTGAGCTTATCATCATTATCATCCATCCATCATGGCAACTTTTATCTTCATAATTGTTCATTGTTGAAGAAGCAATCCACATCATAAACAAGGAATCACACAATCTAGGTGATATTGTGCTTGAATTGCATTACTTTTGATCTCATTTAGATTAGATTCTTTGATGATGGTAGGGTTAGGTTTTCATGGCTATGCTTGATCTTATTAACTTGATTTTTTACCTATCATAGTTACACTGGCCGCAACAGAGCCATGTGTCAAACTGTGTGTAGAGCCGCATGTCAAGCCCCATGTTGAGCCATGACAGGTGCCACTTGATGAGCCGCGTGTTGAGTTGTGTGTAGAGCCACGTGTCAAGCCCTTTGTAGAGCTGCGAGTGGAGCCACGTGTTAAGCCGTGCATGGAGCCACATGTAGAGCCGTATGTAGAGTTGCCTAACTCCATAGCAGAGGAGGTCAGTTTAGCATACAAAGCTCGTAGTAGGATTTCTCCGTGTCATGCATGTCGAGAGGAGGCTGTGAGGATAGAGTAGGTATACCATGGACCTTATGATTATGGACAACAAGAGGAGGTGGATGAGCCTTTTAGAGGACACAGAGACTGAGGGGACCCCATTAGGGATTTAGTTAGGCTGAATCCATCAACCTTCATGGGGACCATAGAGGAGGCTAAGGCTGAGGCATGGCTCATCAGTTTCGATAGGTGCTTTGCATTGCATCCCTATGGGAGAAACACAAAGGGACACATGGTAGTTCATCTTTTGAGAGACGCAGCAGTGACATGGTGGTGAACTGAGGAGTGCAAGCAATTCCTATCACTAGATACTCTTACATGGGACACCTTCATTGAATGCTTTAACATGTGTTATTTTTTGGATCATTATAGGCAATGTCAGATTGACGAGTTTCATGACTTGCAGCAGTGAAGTTCTACTATAGCGTAGTATGAGAGTAGGTTCATTGAGTTGTCATAGTATGCAGAGTACCTCCATGATGAGAAACTTCTAGTGCACAAATTTATCAGAGGTTTGAATCATGGGATATCAGGACCAGTATGCATGGCAGACCCCCAGACCATGAGTGACACTGTTGAGAAGACATACATCTCAAAGGAGATTTAGGGGCGGGGTCAAAGTTCACATCCTTAGTTTTAAGACCATAGCCAGCAACAACATCAGGGTTTATGTTGACCACCACCACCACCTGAAAGGGGAGGATTTAGTTCTTCACCATTACCTCCTAGATCTCCACAGCAGCAGCAAAAGTAGCATCAGTAGAGGTCCAGGCCACAGTAGAGGGCACATGGGGGTCATAATCACAGTTGGCAGTAGCAGGGTCCATCTAGGGATCAGTGATAACAGGGACCATCTGCGGGGCCCACTAGATCACAGCAGTCATTCAGGGGTTTATAGGGGTCCACGAGTTATCCTGGGCAACAACAATTGAGTAGGACACAGTCAGCACAGGTGTAGGCCCAAGGATTATGTTATTTTTGTGGTGGAGTAGGTCATTTAGCTAGAGAGTGCCCATAGAGCTATATGGAAGGGGGCCTACCTTGTATAGGTGGATCTGACCAGATAGTTGGGGATGTGGGTAGGTCCCACCATATGTTTGAAGCGGTTAATAACTGCCAGGCCTTAGTGATCAAGACTGCAAGTATGATAGGGGATGTCCCCATTGCTATTTTATTTGATTCTGGTGCTACTGATTCCTTTATATCTCCATCGTTAGTGGAACATTGCAGGCTGGTGGCCTCTAGGTAGGGTGATAGGTGGGAGGTTGAGTTGGCCACAGGGGCCAATATGGAAATATATTCTTTGGTTCATGACTTTGAGATATCTTTGGGGGCCTTCACTACATTATGCGACCTTAGGGTTATGCCCTTAGGATCTTATGGTATAGTTTTAGGCATGGATTGGCTTGCGGCTCATAGAGCCAAGCTAGATTGTCACCAAAAGGTGATTAGATGCTTAGATGATCATGGCATGATAGTCAAGATAGTGGGCATTCAGAAGCCCACGGTAGTTTGTATGATATCCATTTAGCAATTTAAGCACTGCATATGGAAGGGATGTCAGATGTTCGCTATCACTATTAGTGATAGGTCAAAGGATGAGCTAAAGGCTTCATTAGACGATTATCCTATCTTGAGAGAGTTTGCTGATGTTTTCAGACTAGAGTTACCAGGGATGCCACCTCGTAGAGAGGTAGATTTTCACATTGATCTAGTGCTGGGTGTCGAGCTAGTGTCTCGTGTACCCTACAGGATGACTACCCATGAGCTCACGAAGCTCAAGTTATAGTTAGAGGAGTTGCTCGAGAAGGGGCACATCCGACCTAGTGTTTCACCTTGGGGTACACTGGTCATCTTTGTGAAGAAGCAGGATGGGTCTCTTCATCTGTGCATGGATTGTAGGCAACTTAATAAGGTGACGGTGAAGAACTGTTATCCTCTGCCTAGGATTGATGATCTTTTTGACTAGATGTAGGTAGCCAGAGTGTTATATAAGATTGACCTAAAGTCTTATTATCACCAGTTGTGCATCATAGAGGAGGACATCCATAAGACCACCTTCTGGACTTGATATGGCCACTATCAGTTCATTGTGGTACCCTTCGGCTTGACGAATGTCCCTGCAGTGTGCATGAGTCTCATGAATGGGGTGTTCCGTACTTACTTGGATTGGTTTATGATTATATTCCTTGATGATATTTTCATCTATTCATGGACCAAGGATTAGCATGAGGAGCATTTACGTCAGGTTTTGTAGTGCTTGACGGAGAAGAATCTTTATGGCAACTTGGTGAAGTGTGCATTTTTTAGGTCAGAGGTGTAGTATTTGGCGATGGTATCTCCATAGATCCATTGAAGATCAGGGCTCTTAGGGATTGGCCAACACCCACCAACGTGATATAGGTTAGGAGTTTCATGGGGTTGGCTAGTTACTACCGCAGATTCATTGAGGGCTTCTCCAAGATAGCACACCCCATCACTTCCCTTCAGTGGAAAGGGAAGAGTTTTACTTGGATTGAGTAGTACAAGAGGGCCTTTGGGGTCCTCAAGGAGCATCTTACTAGCACTCCCATCTTAGTGATTCTTGATCCAGCAGTAGATTTCATGGTTTGTACTGATGCATCACTAGAGAGTTTAGGAATGGAGGGTGGTCAAGCGATCATGTATGAGTCGTAAAAGCTCAAGACCCATGAGCTGAACTACCCCACACATGACTTAGAGTTTGCAATAGTAGTTCATGCCCTTGTTCGTTGGAGATACTTTCTACTAGGTCGTCATTTTGAGCTACATTCAGATCATCACAGTCTACAGTACATATTTACGTAGCTGAATCTAAATGCTCGCCAATGGTGTTGGATGGAGTTCCTTTGTGAGTGCAACTTTGATGTCCACTACATCAAAGGGAAGGAGAACATGGTTGCCGACGTATTAAGTCGGAGGCACCACAAGATCCTAACCTTAACACTAAGTGTAGACTTGAGAGGATGCATTATACAACATCTGCCTGAGGATGAGTGGTTTCTTGAGGTGCAACAAGAGATCTAGTCACAGAGGGCCCTTGTGGGCAAGTTTGCAGGATATTCCCTAGAGGCAAATGGGCTACTTAGACATCAACAACATATCTATGTACCTCGTGTAGGTGATCTATGTACAATAGTGTTATCTGAGGCTCAAAGAGCACCTTATGCAGCACACCTAGGGGTGAAGAAGATGCATGCCGACTTGCGACAACTGTACCATTGGGCAGGTATGAGATGGGATATTACAGAGTTTGTTGCTCGATGCCTTGAGTGCCAGAGGGTCAAGGCTGAGCATCAACATCAAGCAAGTCTTTTATACCCTCACGTGATACCATAGTAGAAATGGGACACCATTTCCATGGATTTCATAGTTGGTCTTCCTATGTCATCTCGTCACCATGATGCCATCATGGTGACGGTTTACAAGTTGACCAAAGTGGTGCATTTATCACCTATATGCATGACATACAATGCACCAGCAGTGGAAAGAGTATTCTTAGATAACATTGTGAGATTACATGGGGTACCTTGCCGCATTATTTCTAACAGGGACTCAGTGTTCACATCAGCCTTTTGGAGGGCATTGCAGCAGGCATTGGGCATGTAACTCAACTTCAGTTTCGCTTATCACCCTGAGATAGATGGTCAGACAGAGAGGGTGTATCAGATGTTAGAAATATGCTCCGCATGTATGTTAGGGACCACTAGTCTAGATGGGAGGAGTATCTGTATCTAGTTGAGTTTTCCTACAATAATGGGCATCACAGCTCATTAGGTATGCCTCCTTATCAGGCCTTATACAATAGACCTTGCAAAACACCGTTGAGTTGGGACCGTATAGAGGATAGGGTTGCTATTGGGCTAGAGCTGGTGTAGGATATGGAGCAGCAAGTGACCTTGATTAGACAGAGACTTCAGGAGGCACAGGATCGACAGAAAGAAGTATGCTGATACTAAGAGATTAGATTGGAGCTTCTTAGTTGGTGACAGAGTATTCTTGAGAGTGCAGCCACACAAGAGTCTAATCTATTATGGAAAGGGCTCTAACCTCACACCTCAGTTCATTGGGACTTTTGAGATCTTGGAGCAGATAGGACCCATAGCCTACCATCTAGCCTTGCCACCTAGCCTGTCACGCATCCACAATGTATTTCATGTGTCTATGTTGCGGTGATATATATCTGATTTATCTCATGTATTGGACTAGAGTACTCTATAGGTAGAGGCAGATGGGCAATTGGCTTTGGACCCAATTCGTATATTGGCTCGTCGGATGTTGGGCCTTTGAGGTCAAAAGATGGACCAAGATAGGGTTCAATGGGCAGATATGATGAGGTCATGGTGACATGGGAGGATGCAGCGAGATTGAGGACACTTTATCCTCACCTCTGACAATTTCTAGGAGGAATTTTAGTCTTAAGGGGGAGGATGTGAGGCCTATTTATTTTATTCCCTTATTTTTCTTATTTCACATTTACAGTTGATGACATTTTGGTATTTGGGGACTGTTGATCCCGATATGCACATTCTCTAGACTATATTCCTTTATTTTGGATTAGCTATGCTTAGTATGAGGTAATTTGACTATATCCTGATTTTGATTCACTGATGTTGTTTAGACATGTGATATGCACTTTGATGATATTAGAGATGTTAGTTGTGAAATCATTATATGGATTTTATATATGATTTTGATTCTAAGATAGTGTATAGAAATTCAATTATGAATCTTATTTATGATGTGATTTGTATAATGTTTTAAATGAATTATGTGATGACGTGAGTGTTGCATTTCCTTTCTTTGGCTATGATATATATATGTTGGATTAATCTATTTGTTCAAGTGCACAGGTGATTTTCCAAGCCATGAAAAATCAGAGATCGATCTCACACCTATGTGTTTCCTATGTTAGACTGATCCATTCCCAAGAGGGACAAGGATCATGTGTGATTGTATGGTGTTTTCGTAAATGTCTGCATTTTATTATTTGGCCTAGATTTCACCTTTTTATATTATTTAAATGTTGTGTTGTAAAATGTGTTTTAATTTACACCACTTGGTGTCTTTTAATTTTTGTGGCCATTTTATATGAATTTTTTCCTCCTAAGGTGTTTACTATGGGCTAAAATTAACCCTAGATGGTACCCCTAGGGTCTAGGGCCCATTTGAACTTGCCAAACCCTAGAGTTACCCCTGTCTAGTCACTTTAACATTGGGTTAAATAAAAGTAGCCAAAATTCAAATAGGTTAAGTGTGGGAGATGAGTCATGCCTTGAAACAAGACCCATCTTCCTTTCCAAGGTATGTGATTCCACCACCTTGAAGACTTGGGGAGTCTTCAAGACCCCCAAGTGTGAGGAACCTTCCTCCAATGCTCTCACACATGTGTGACAACATCTTGGAGTGAAGGGACTCCCTTTGGAGAATAAGGTGATGACATGTGTCATCCCTTATCCTCTTGGAGCCCATGTGGAGAGACACCACCTCTCCACCTTTTCTCTCACACATGTGTGAGAGCACATGTGGAGAGAGTGAGGTTTGAATGGATGGGAGGGTGACACATGTCACCCTCAAATTCCTTTTCCCTTGCAAGTGGGATGGGAAGAGGAAGGAGAAGGTGACATGTGTCACCTTCTCATTCCTCAAGGCCTAGGTATGAGGCCTATTTTAATTCCTCTTTGAGAGGGGAATGGGGTTCTTATTTTTTGCTCAATTTTTCTATCTTGGAGGGATTTTGGAAGAGTTATAGGGATTATGGAGGATTGGAGACTTGGAGAAAGATTGTGGGCTCTTCTTCAACTTTCATCCATTGTTGGGCTCTTAAGGTAAGCCTCATGGCATTTTAGCCATTCCTTATGCTTGTTTAAATTTTGGTTATGTGCTTGAAATGCTTTGGTGTGTTTGTTTCTTCTTTGTTGTGGGATATTGGGTGTTTTTGGATGAGACTACCAACTTTGGTGTGTCCATCCATGTGTGGGGTGGGGGAGGACTAAACCTCCTCAAGGTCACCCTCCTGGTATTGGTATTTTTGTGGCCTTGAGTGCAAGAGATTGGAGTATGGAGTATTTTGTTGGCATGAGTGCCATGGTGAGATTCATATATATTCATGGAGTTATTATTTTGGGCTTGAGGCCTTATTCTTGTGTTGAGACTTTAGGATTTTTGTGGAGTGATCCTCTTGAGTGGAGTGATGTCCACTCGCCTACCCCTTCAAACCCATTTCTATGGGTTTTGTGTTGTGTTAAATCTTATGGGTGTTCTTCATGATTTGTGTGGTTTGCTCATTGTTGTGTTGTGGTGTGAAAAACTTGTGTGATGATCAACCTCCAAGCTCGGGGGTGACCCACTTGTAGGTCTATGATAGGGAGGAGAGTGTTTTTAGTGGCTTGGTTGTCCCTCCATTGTTTAGTTTCTTGCAAGTGGTTGATTATGGCATTCAGAGCTTGGTGGGAGTGCATTTAAGTTTATGTTTCATTTTTATTGTGGCTACTTGAAAGCCATGGCCAAGAATGGCCTATGTGTAGTTAGACAAATGGAAAGGGAGAAAATACTCTCTAATATGTATTGTTTAAATGATTTTAATGTTATACTCTATCTTGTTGGAGTTGTAAAAATGCATTATGTTGTTGGTTTTACTATTGCTGTGGAAGATGTTATATTGAATGTGATTAGAAGTCATTGGGAATAAATTATTTAGTTGATGTTTCATATTACTGTTGCAAAAATAAATAAATATAGTTGCTAGTTTTCAAGGAAAGAAAGAAAAATGAATATGTTGTTGTTTAAGATTTTTGTTTGCACAAAGGAAAAATCGTTGCTGGTCATTATATATATATATATATATATATATATATAGATATATATATATATATACACATACATATATATATATACACATACATATATATATATACACATACATATATATATATATGTATATAAATGTGTATATATATATGTGTATATATATATGTGTGTGTGTGTGTGTGTATAAGTTGTATTTGTATTACAAAGAGAAAGTGATAAAATAGATTCTCTGTTTCAAAAAAAAATCTAGTTTTCTATTCTGTCTATTCTGTCATTTTATTTCCTCCATATCAACAAGTAAAATATTGAGAGAAATTGTTTATATTGTTAGTATGTAGAAAATAAAAAGGAGAGAATAACATATATATATGGGTGAATATTTAAATATATACATATATTTAAATATGCATACATATATATATCCTTTGTATATATATATATTTATATTATATATTATATATTTTATTTTGTTGCAAATATAGTGTAACAGAGAAAACTGTGTATACGCCTCTTGAGTATATATATATATATATATATATGTTTTTATGCATATCAAAATATTATGGATAAAAGAAAAGGGATATAAAATATGTTTTAGCTGATGGTCACCGTGTAACCCTAAGTGACGCTATTGTGTCTTTTGTGTTAAGCACAGAGTAGTAAATAGGAGGGGGGCCATCATCCTCCCCTCATTGATTGTTTTTGTTTTGAAAGGCAAGGGATGGTGGGGGTTTCGAACCCCCCCACCATATCTATTGGCCCTTGTGACACCAGCAGTGGCGTCGAACCCTCAGGTACCAGTCTCCTCTTTGCTCGGCTGATCAACCATTCCCAAACCTGCAACATTAGATTTATGCAGTGCTTTTAACACACACACACACACACACATATGTCTCCTCTCTACTCAGCCGATTGGTTGTTCCCAAACCTACAACGTTAGATTTATGCAGTACTTTTCAGACACACACACACACATATATGTTGCAGCACACAACATACACTCAATACAATTTTTCCACTAATCACATGAGAGATAAAGATTTAAAGGATAGAGCATAAAAAAATTCTATTCATCAACTCTGCTACTACAATGAGAGAAAACTCTCTTATATCCAAAAAAACAAAAAAACAAAAAATTACCTTTTTTTGGCAGATTTCGACAATTGTCAGATTTTGCCATTTTAGGTAATTTTACAATCGTATCTTGAGAATCCATTTTTTTCCCAAAAGCTTCCTAAAACTAAGGTAGGACAAAATGTCAACTAATATTCTAAATTCGAAACATGAGTTTTGATTTATTACAAAAGCAACTTTTTAAAAATCTAGAAAAAAAACACTAATTTGCCATTTTAAGGGCCAAGATGAAAGTTTCAAGCCCCAAAAAAGTACCAAGATGAGGTCCAACCAACTAGGGTGGGTTGGGAAACCACTGACCACCTCATAATGTATCCACCTATAAAATTTCGTAGAAAACCCACATCCGAGTCAAAAGTTATGACATTTGGAAGTCCCTGCATCATTCTCCGCTGGTTGAAAAGAACGCAGCTCCTGCAAGTGAGTGTGTTTAAACTACTACCACTTGACTGGATCCAACCGCTACACTTCCCACTCTGAAATCCACATGCTATCTATTGGTGGCAATCCTTCCCACTATACTAAATACTTGTTGTACTGCCCTTGCCGAGTATAGATAGTGTTCTTATCAAGAACCTGTGCAATCTTTTCCTTCTTCTTATGGGGAATGTGGTGGTGCCATGCCACTCTGGTTGACTATCTTGAACATCATCCTCACCATGGAATGCATATAAATTAGAAACATTAAACACAGGAGAAATATTGAGATCATCTGGTAAACTGACCTCATATGCATTATCGATGATGCAGCACACAACATACACTCAATACAATTTTGCCATTAATCACGTGAAAGCCAAAATTTTGAAGGCTAGAAAATAAAAAAAATTCTATTCATCAACTCCACTACTACAATGAGAGGAAACTCTCTTATATCCAAGAAAACAAAAAATTACCTTTTTTTGGCAGATTTCAACAATTGTCAGATTTTGCCATTTTAGGTAATTTTACAATCATATCTTGAGAATCCAGTTTTTTCCCAAAATCTTCCTAAAACTAAGGTAGGATGAAATTTCAACTAATATTCTAAATTCGAAACATGAGTTTTGATTTATTACAAAAGCAACTTTTTAAAAATCTAGAAAAAAAAATACTAATTTGTCATTTTAAGGGCCAAGATGAAAGCTTCAAGCCTCGAAAAAAGTGCCAAGACAAGGTCCAACCGACTAGGGTGGTTGGGAAACCACTGGCCACCTCATAACATATCCACCTATAAAATTTCGTAGAAAACCCACATCTGAGTCAAGTTATGACCTCAGGAAGTCCCTGCATCAATATATATATAGCCAATAAAACTTTGTCTCTATGTTGCAGCACTTACATTTCTGATACATAGATGAATGAATATATATATATATATATATATATATATATATATATATATATATATATATATATATATATATATATATATATATATTCATATATATATATATATATATATATATTCATATATATATATGAGGGGTTTTACAAACAGACATATACTCAGTCAGTATACCTCACTATGAAGATGAAGAAAGCCATGGCTGCCTTAGCTTCAAACCTGCAACAAAAAAATGTGAGAAGAAGAAACGTAGGAGAGAAGGAATAGGGTAGAAAAGAAAAGAGAGAAATGATTGAAACAATAGGGTTAGGGTTCCATGTTTTAAAATAGATATTTTATTCTTTTCTCTTTGGGAAATTATTATTTTTGGGTGAGAACTTTTAGGGCTTGGAAAATGGATTTTAAAAATTAGAATATATTGCTTTCCATGTGAATGTGGGATTTATTTCCCTCTTCCATTTTGACATGGGATTTGTTTAAATGGTTTAGTTTTTTGACTTAGACTTTTGAGTGGGGAAAACTATAACCCTAGGCTTATTTAATTAAATTTGGTAGGATAGTGTAGAGTAGTTGTAAATTGGAGTTTGTTTAGGGGTTAGGATTATTACTCAAATTTAAACCTTTTTAGGAGTGTGAATAGGGGAGGTAAAATGCTATTGTGAATTAAAGAGGGAATAGATTAATATTTTCATAGGAGACTATATTTAAAATTTAATAGTTGTCATGGGGACCTCTATTAGACTTTTGTAATGAAGTATTTTAATGAGAAACTTATTGGGGAAATTATTTTTATTTAAATCTATTTAACCTAGTAAACCAATTTAGAAAACCTTAGTGCGACTATTAGATTGAAATAGCGTAAATTATAAGTTAATCAATTTTAATTAGTTTGGTTAACACTTAGCAGGTGTATTTAATTTAAAATGTATTCCCATGTATGCCCTAGAGGCATTATGCTGCTAAATTTTTCTGGGGTTCTAGTTTGGTTATTTAATTGATTTATGTTATGCTTTGATTAATAATTTAATGTTTTCGCAAAATATTTATGGCTTGATGAGCTTAATTAATTAATCCTTTTGTGTCCTAGCATTAGGGTTTTGATTTTGATTTAGGTCAAAATCACGCCACTCATTTAGGAAAACTTAGGGTTCATGTCAAATCAATCCTAACCCTAATGGCAATGCTCGTCATGTCATATAACCCCCTAGTCAGCTATCATCACGCAGGGGATTGTGCATGCAATCGTACTACCCCAAGATTTGATTGACATATTTATGCCTTATGTGTATTGCCACTGAGCACGCTGACGCATGCAAGGGGGTTTCTAGGGATGCATGGAAAAGTTTTTGATATTTCACATCATGACCACATGACAAATGTGGACATGACATGTGTGTTGCATGTCGTGACTGCATGGGAAATGTGGGCATGACAAATTTCCCTAATAATGACAAAACATGGGATGAAATAAAGAAAGAGTTTATATATAAATTTGAGTCCTTAGAGATCCCTATAGAAGGGGTAAGGAAAATGGGGGACCTTGTCCAGAAGGAGGGTGAATCTATCAAAGATTTTTATAAAAGGTTTAAGGAAATTTCTCAAAAATTAGAAGAACCATTGATAGAAAAATAAAGAATTGAATTGTTTGTTTTAGGATTAAGCCGTGACATTATAACATCGTTGGATGGAAAAAATATTAATTCTTATTCGCATGCATTAACCTTAGCATGTTACATAGAAGCAAGAACCTAGCGAAGGAATGATAAAACTAAATAAAATGGAAATAGAAAAACATAGATTAGAATTACAATAGTTAAAACTAAAATAGGAGATCATGGCAAGAAATGTAAATAGACCACATAAACAAAGACCCAATATATGGTTCTCATACTGTACAAGAGAGGGACACTTGAGAAATGAATGCCCAATGATGAAGGGTGAGAAAAATGTTGCCCATTAAAGGTATACCTAAGAATAATGCCTAAGCTCGAAATAACATAGTATATTGTGGCATCTGTGATAAATGGGATGACCATGAAATAAAGGATTGTCCATCACAACTATTTAGATTAATAGAAGATGATGATGACCATGAACCCTAGTGGAATTCCCAATGCAACAACAAAATGGTTAAACAAGAAATAGCATATGTCAAGGGATTGGATGAGAAACCACTTTACACTCAAAATCAAGGATATAAAGCTCATAATGCTAAACCAAAGAAATATCAATACATTATAAAATACTAACCCCAATCAAATGTCATACATAAATAACTATACTAATGATGAAAGGGGACAATATAATGTTTATAGAGGTGGTACAGGCTATGGTAGAGGTAGAAGAAGGAGATATGATGTAACTTACTATAAAAGTGGTAAACAAAGACACTCTGCAAATGAATGCTAGGGGATAGGAAGAAACAATATAAATTTTGTGAAAACTTAGAACATGACTTATTCACTTGTGATAAATCAAAACAATAATTCAAAAATGCACATTCCCAATCTCAAAGTGATGAACTACAAGGGTTCAATTGACAAAAAGGAGCCCGCATAATAAGGAAAATACCAAACGATGTACAGTAAGTAGCCAAAGATGTCAAAAGGAAAATAGGTATGAGTCAGACACTACATACAATTAATCATCAAATGATGATCACTACAATAAAAAATTAAAATATAAACAAACAATCCAATGGAAGAATAAAGAAAAACTAAAGTTACAGTAGTAACAAGATAGGGGACCACCATCGCAAGGATGGAAAAAGATGATAGTGCAGAAGAAGAAGAAGAAGAAGAAGAGGACAACTTCTTTCCTAATAAAAGACAACATGATAAAATTATAGAACAATCAAAACAAATAATATGTAAAGAACACCAAAAACAACAACAAAAACATTTATTTTCTGGAGAAGAAGTGGTGGCATTAAAACAACTAACACAGTTCACACAACAACACAATCTAGTAGACAAATTAATTTTTTTTTGCAAATATTGGAATAATGATCAAAACTAGAAACCATAAATAGGAAAAAAGGAAAATATAGACCACCAATGGAAAACTAAATGACTGATGATAAATGCTCACATAGACCACAAAAATATAAATCAAGTTATGGTAGATCTTGCCGTAGATATCAACATGATGCCAAAAAAGATTTGGGAACAACTAGGAAGGTCGAGACTAGAAGAAACTCCATATAACATAATCTTGGTGGATGGATCCACTATGGGTACATTAATAACCTGGAGAAAAGTAGAAGTTAACATAATGGGAGTAAAATAAATAATATATTTTGAAATAGTAGCAATGAAAGAACCATTTGACTCATTCAATGTGGTACTAGGTCTCCAATGGTTAGTGAATGCTAATGGAATTTTAGATTCTAGAAAGGAGGAAATATTCTTCATTGATGAGAATAAATTAGTGTTGTTCTCTACACAATGCACCCCACTTTGCACCTAGAAAAGTAGGGACCAACTTCTATTGGCTTGAGATTTCAAGTTTTCATCATGTTTAAATGGCACGGGTCTTGGTTGCTAAGTTGATTTGATCTTCATTAGTCCTAGTTTTCTTACATGTTCTAGGTACCTTCTTCTATGATCTATGTCTTATTTGGGGTCAATTTGATGTTTTTCCATTCATGTAATAGGTTTCGATCATGTTATTATATGCTTGTGTGTTTACCCTTAGCATTTTGGTGCTTTTCCACCTTGCTCGGATTCCCAGGTTTGTTGTGCTAGCAAGATATTATAAACATCCCCAAAATGCCAACATTGCCTTCTACTCCTTTTCTTGTTTATCTATGTGCATGTTGGTTTGTCAGGGTTAGTCATCTTGGCATGGCTATAAAGTAATTCCTGATGTCCCAAAACTTGCAGGTTAGCGCTAGGTTTATGTGTCACCTTTGTCAAATTTTTGGAGTTGGTCATCTCAACATGACCATGAAGGAATATTTGATGTTTGGCATGGGTTCAATCCCTGATCCCTTGCACCTTAAATTTTCTTAGTCTTTTAGGATAGGTTGATTGAGCCTTCCCATATTTTCCTACCATTTTGGCATGACTTTTTTGATATCTCTAATTCTCAATCTCTGATGGGCTTTCTTATTTATTATTAGTGAACTCAGGGCATTAGGATGTTTTTTCCTAGTTTGACTTTTTGGCATAACTTCTTTGGTATCTTTGACTCTCGATCTCTAATAACCCTTTGTTTTGGCTTGAATTCTTGAGTAAATATTTTTCAAGGTTGCATAGATTCTAGACTGGTTTGTATACTTTAGAGAATTTCATTTGACATCAGATATATTTTAAATCTTTTAATAGGTTTTAGGCACCAAAATTTGAATTTTAAAAGAGGGAGAAGGGTTTAAATTTCTAATTTTGCATTACTTTCAACCTTAAATTTAACAGCCACTTTGTTGAGAATAAACACTTGTCCAAGTGTATAACCTTCTTTATGAACATGATTTAAAATTTTTTAGGTAATTTTATAAATGTGAAAGGATAAGTAATTCATTTATTTACAATGGACCCACTTGTTGTTTTGTACAGATAGAAGTGTAGTGAAATGAGTAAATTATTATATTTTTTATTTTTCCATTTCATGACTAATCTTGTTCTTGCATACAACTGTGGATAGCTTCATTCAATGCCCAAATATACATAAGTGAGTCCTCATACATGTGAAATCTAGTAGAGGCGTGATAACTTCATTTTTGCAAGTTTTGGATAGTTCATTATGCATCGTTTTTAATAAAAAAAAAGAGGAACAAACTTTTGTGTTTTCAGTTGCAGCCATGGAAGAACTATCAAAAGGGTTAGAATTTCATTATTTATGCTTTCCTCAATCCATCCAATGGATCAAGATTCTTATCAAATAATTTTCAATATATTTCTAGTTGGTTTTCTTTATTTTTCATTGACCTCCCATAGAGAAGCTTCTAACGGAGACCTAGGGTTTGGTTGCCAAGGGAAACTTGCAAAACCCTAGGGCAAGATTGAAATTAGGGGATGCCTTATTATGAATTCAATCTCTTTAATCCCTGCATATTTCATTTTTTTTATGTAGGTCTAACATGGGTCTGTGTGCAGAGATATCAACCTAGTGTTCTTAACCATGGCTACCAGGGTTTCTTCATCCTAGACTATATATCCTATATCATGAAACCTTGGATAAACTTGGCTAGGTGACTTCATATGTTATAAGGAAGAATAATGTCCAAATTTAATTAATATATGGCTTCAAATTCTTAGGAACTTTAAATATCTCAAGGGTTCAAAAAATCTTTTTTAGAAATCTTAAAACATGACAACACTATGGACTATTTATTGCACTATTTGCATGCCTAAATCCTTAGTTATCATGAGAAGGAAGGGGTTAATATTATCTTGGGACCCTTAGAGATCATCTGGGAGTCATAAGGTGAAGTGGGAAGTTGTGAAAAAGGGTTTTACTTCAATTGTGTGACTATCATAGTTTTGATCATCCTTTTCTCTCTTTAGAACAACAATATGCTAAAGTTTCTAAACACATAAATAATGAGACTTTCATAAAATGGATATTTAAGGTGGTATATGAAATGCTAAGACACCATCCAAGGATTTTTGAGGTGGATGTTTGCCAAGAAAATGAGTCTTCCACATGATATAAGGTTGTCCTAGCCATGTTCTGCATGTAACTTTTTTAGAACAACAGTTTGATGAAGTTTACATTCCCATAAACTATAAAATCTTACCAAAATGGATATTGTTAGTGGTCTAAATGGATTCAAGGCATCATCCCTAGATGTATAGGTAATATGGGTGGAAAAAGGTTAAGTTTCAATCTGATATAAGGTTGTCATAGTCAATGACTAGCCAAGGCTCTTCTATGACAGTCATAAAACCCAAGATTAGAGTGAATAGATAGTGGTAAAAATAAAGAATTTTGGTTTCCTAAAGTATTCCTCATAAAAACCTATCTAGGGGTATCATCAAGAAACAAATTAAAAGATAAAATAAGGTAAATATGATTGTTGTACAGTCATAACGAGGGTGGGTATGACAGTCCTAAATAGGACAGCCCTAGGAAGAGAATACAAAGATATGATTTTGGGCATTTTGGGTGTTGAAATGATAGAGGATAGGTGTCTTAATGTTGTCCAAACATGAGGAGATGATAATTATGTAGAAACAAATAGAAAAAAATGAGTAAGATGATTGTTGAAACAAAGTTGTCAAAACTATAAAAGTTACCAACAACTTTGGCAATTTTCCCATTCTTGATTTTTTACTTGAATGATGATTATAAGGCTCGATAATGATTGAAAATGATGTTTGTTATGAGGATTTGATACTCTTGTTTGTTTTCAGGTCTAGGGTGCTAAAAAACTATGGAGGCATTCTTGGGCATAATGAAGGCATGTTAGACTTGGACAATTCAACCTCCTACAATTGTACAAGGTTATTTATGCTAGATGGATGGAGAGCTACAACTACATGAAGAAGGAAAAAAATAAATAACTTGGATTTTGAGTTGTGATTCATTTATAGGACCTCCAAATACAACCTATCCTACCCATGGTGTAACTTGTAACTTGTAATTTAGGTCCTACCCTATTTGGGTATTCCTAAATTTGAGGCATGAGCTAACTTGAACAAAGTGTAAATCTTAATACAAAGAAAACCACTATAAAAGGAAGATTGTTTTTTCATTTTTGAAGGGATAATAAAAAATAGATAAAAGTTGAGCACACAAGGAAAAAAAGGCAACCACGGTGTGGGAATCCAATTAAAATTTGTCACATGCCAGTGGCAAGCTAGTTCTCCACTTTGGGTTGTGATGTATTTGCATTATCTATTCTTAAACTTGGGTTGTGGAAAAGTTTTTTGATATTTTGTGTCATGACCACATCACAAATGTGGACATAACACGTGTTGCATGCCATGGCCGCATGGGAAATGTCGGCATGACAATTTCTATATTTTTGGTACAATATTGTTATGTTCATTTATGAGAAATAGGTGATTGGAGCATCTTATTTATGCATGTTTATCTTATTTTCTAATCTCCTTATGCAACTAACCACATGTTTTATTGATTACCAGAACCCCCTTGTATAGGTACTGTGTAAGCAGGAAAAATCAGGTTAATAAGATCAAGCATTATAATCAAAACCCAATCCTACCACCTTCAAGAAATCCATCTATATGACACAAAAATGAAAGCAAATCAAAGAACAATGTCACCTAGATTGTATTGATTCCTTAGTTGAAATGTGGATTGCTTCTCAATAGTGAACAACCATAGTTGCCAAAGCTGTCAGTATGATAGATAATATGCTCAAAGTGCTTAATGGATGCTCAATGGAGGTGATATGCATAAGATGATAATCTGGATGCTATGAAGATTATATGGGATGTTTGAAATGAAATGAGAGAGTGTATATATAGAGCTCTAAACTAAGATTGATCAACGGTGGAGAAAGAGTGGCTACATTAGTTGTTGAGATTATTCAAGAGGCATGGATGAATGTGTACAAGACATGTGTCCATAGAGGTAGCTTTTATTAAATGATTTAGTTGGGTTGTTGATGAAGATAAGGTTGATTTTCTTAAAATAGGATGCTTTTCTATTTTAAGAGGTAGATGCCAAGGAAAATTGATTTTATCTATGAACAAGGCCTACATGTACACATAGAAGAAAATGATAATGATAAGATAAAAATAAATTAAACAAATAAATTTATTTAATTTACTTTTAAATGATAGAGAAAGAAGCTAAATTTATAAAATTGGAAGAACCAATATAAATTAAATAAATAAATTTATTTAATTTATATGCATGATGAGAAGATAAATAAATAAAATATTAATTTTATTTATTTGCAAAGATCAAATTAAATAAATTTAGAAAATTTATTTAATTTTAGTAGAATAATGGGATAATTAAATAATTAAAGATTATTTAATTATAGATAGATAATAGAAGAAATAGATAATGAAATAGATGAAATTAATTAAATAAATATAATTTAATTAATTAATTATAGAAGTGGATGATTTAGAAGAAAATCAATAATTGATACAAGTGTGCTAGACAAAATCGACATATGCAATGGTGAATAATGCGGCAAATCAATAAATGATCAAATGGTCAATTTTGGGTGTCTACAGTTTTCCCCTCTTTGAGATAATGTATTTAGGACATTGTTTCAAAGAAAATATGATTGATATAAACAAGCTATGCCCTATTGAAACTGGCAAATGATGCCCCCTCAAGAGGAATTCTACCAGGAAAAGACTGAGTTGACTCGTGAGTAGATGACAAAACAAGGAGAGACTAGTTTGACATGAAGAATTAGGGTTCGAGTGGGATAAACGAGGGATGGACGAGAAGAATTAGGGTTTGGCTTAGAAGAAATTATGGTTTGGGGCTCTATAAATATAATGATAGCTTAATGCAAATGAAGTGTACAATTTAAGCATATTGATATGATGATATATGATATATGATGATATATTTCTAACACACTTATTTTGCAGGATGAAGATAATGAAGACAAAGATGATGATGAATAGAATAAAGTAGGTGAGATTCGATTGATCAATACTTGTGAGAGCTGTAAATTTTATTACGAAATAAATGGATGGATGATGGATAGTGGATACAACTTTTGACAATGGTTGGACACAAATTTAGAGATTGCAATGCTTATGTTTGATATAGAATATGGATACTATGCACCAAGGTATAAAGACAAGGGTGACAATGTATCCAATGCATTCAGCATAATACAATCTTGTCTATCATAAGAGGTCAAGATGTTGATCCAACATTTACAAGATATGAATATTAGCTATTCTGAGATGGACTTTGACTCTGCAAGCAAATAGTTTGAACTTATTTCCACTAAACATAATGAAACCTTGTTGGTTTTATGTATGGTAAATAGTCTTAGCATAGAATAGTCTTAGTACATCAAAGGTTTTTTAAGTCCTCAGATGCAAAAGATATTGATATGTAAGATGCTAATCCCAACATGTACAAGATACCATTAGGCATAGTAGGAGAATAAGATCATCCCACAAACACAACATACGAAAGCAAATGACTATGCCCCATTCTATACCTCATCATAACATACCAAGATATGATAAATTGTGAGGACCGCCCTTTTTACTACTGTTGTTATGACTATTTACAGTACTGTTATTGTTACTTTCATATTTGTGGGATAGCAGTTCCCGAAATTTGTCAGACTATTTAACTTTATTATGTGTTCGGAAAAACTAATTGGGTGATGTTTGGATAAGTTACTTTTCAGAAAAATGAATTAGGGATGATGGAAAATTGTAATATGATTTTTAATTATGTTAAATTGTACTAAGGCATGAGAATGCATGTGTTATTTAAGTTGCTTCGGCTATGATGAATTTATGTGGTTACTGATCTTGTAATTGAGTGTGCAGGGACTACTAATCAAACCACAGATTTCGGAGATCATTCCACACCTTGTTATTTGTTATTCCCTGTTAAGCCGATCTGGTTCCACGAGGAACCAAGATCTCTTTGTGTTTGATGTCATGATGTAATGTGGTCTTTCGTATGGTCGAGTGGGTTAGGTTACCCTCATGTGACATTATTTTTTTTAAGTAAGTGTTGTAAAGAGATTGAATTTGAAATTTCTATTTTTATTTAATATTATGAGGCCCTTTTTTTGTGCTTTACCTTGACCTGGGGTGTCTTGTATGGGTTAAAATTGACCCTGGGTTCTACCCCATGGGTCCAGGGGCCCATTTGGCATGGGTAACCCTTGAGTAACCTCCATCTAGTCAACTTAACCTTCCCCTGAAGTTAAGTGGCGAAAATTGGAGGTAGGAGGGGACATGATGGGTTGTACCAACACTCAACCCATCCCCTCTACTTTTCCCTAGATAAGAGATGCCATCCATTAGTGAAAGTTACCTCTTCTTTAGTAAGATTCCCCCATGTACTATGGGGACACCCATGTGAAGAAAGGAGAAAGAGGCATGGGTCACCTGTCTTGTTCCCATTTAACTCTTTTTTTTATTTCTCCCATGAGAAAGTGGAGTCACATGAAAGGAATAAGGAGTACCCTTGGGAATGGAGAGTGACATAAGCCACCTGGACAGAATAGTGATTTTTGGGAAGGGTGAGGAGGTGACAAGTGTCACTTCCCCATTTCTCAAAATTAGAAAGAAAGAGAATTTTGGGTTATTTATTTTCAAATTTTGGGATGAGAGGGAGTTAGTTGAATTTTGGGGAAAATCTTTCATTTTGGCCTTACCAAAAATAGAGAAGTTAGTTTGGAAGATAGAGAAGGGAGAGGGAGTTGGTGGCTAAGGTTGGAAGTGAACTCTGTGGACTCTGCAACAACTTCATTCCAGGAGGGCTTTGCAAGGTTGGTCTGAATTTTACCTTTGTTTTGGTAGAACTGAAATGTGTATGAAATGTGTGTGAAATCTGTGTTTAAATTTATTTTTTGTGGGGTTCTTGTCGGGTTGTTTGACAGAGCGTCTCCCACTTGGGAGAAATGCTCATCAAGTTTGGGGTAGGGGAGGAGAGATCCTCCTCGGGTGCATACCTGTTTCCATCTTTTGGGATGTTGAAAGCCTTGAGGGCATGTATCTGTGACTGTATTTTTGACTTGAGAGTCATATACAGATTTCTTACAAATTGTGATCACACTTGGTTGAGACCAAGAGAAATTGATATGAGTTCATTTATCTGTCAGGGTGACACTCTGGAGTCGAGTGTGTCCACTCTCCTGCCCCTTATGAAACTCACTGTAGTTGAGTTTCCGTATTGTGTAAAATAACCACGGGTGTATGTGTGCTTTGGGATTGTTGTTGTTTCTGTTGTGAAGTGGAGTGTTTGAGTACCCAGGTGTGAGTATGGTCTCCCTAGCTCGGGGGTGACCCTCTTGCGGGTCTACGGTAGGGAGGAGAGCTAGACGAGTGGTATGTTTTTTCTTCTTTGTTTGTCTTTGATACGCAGGTTTTTCTCTTGGAGCTTCTGGTTGGCTATTTATGAAGAAACAGATCATCTTCCTGTCATGAGAATTGGGCCTGGTTCATTTCATAGAGATGAAGAGAGAACACCTCTCTTGTTATTGTTGTAAATTAATGATATTCTGGGAGTGAAGAAAATCACCTCCCTGATCTTGCTATTATTGGGTTTTATTGGTTGTCATAAGTTTTCAGTTGTACACTGTTTGGGAGGAGAAAGTTCATATCTGGGAAGTTGGTATTCATGATTGAGAAGCTGTAATATGAATGTGCTTAAAATTTAAGTTGATGTTTGCAATCTTTGTTCAATAGCAATTTTTGTGTTTCAAGTATTACTGAAAGGAAAAAGTTCGTTTTTGCAATTTAATCTGAGTTGTTTACATTTGAAAGTTTGGAATTGCTTCACTAGTTGAAATGCTAATTTTCTTATAGTTTTAAAATGGGAAAGACAGTTTTAAATATTTGAGTTATCCTCCATATTTAATGGATTCTGTTAATTTAGAAGGATTAGAGGAAATCTAGCATGTAAATATAATCTGTTTGTAAATTTACAAGTCTTAAATGTTTATGAAAATGGAAATTTATACTTATAATAAGGGGATAGCTATTTACCATTTGGTGAAATTAGGATATATATATATATATATATATATATATATATATATATCTAATTGTTATGACAATTTCTTTATAACAGGTTGATTTGGAGAAAATGCATAAAGTAGTGAATTTGAGAAATTTTAGGAATTGGAATTATACAAATACATAAAGAATATTTTTTTTCTAAATAAATATCTCTATTTCTCTTTTTGAGTAATTATCAATTTATAGAATCATAGAGAAATTGAAAGTAATTATAATTGTTATGAAATTGAATGTTTTATTCAATATAAAAAAAAAGGGGATATATATATATATATGAAATATATATATATATATATATATATATATTATCGTTGTTATATATACATATATATATATATATATTTATATATGAATATATAAATATATATATATATATATATATATATTTGAAAATATATTATTATTGATAATAATCAACGATTTGTGAAAGACTGTCATAGGTTAAGCCGCGGATTAGAAGATAGTCGCGGTTTTAGAATAGGCGGTGGGGGAAAATCCCCACCGCAGACCCTCTTGCATATATATGAAGGTGTGGAGTGGGGCGGAGCCCCACCCACACCCCACGTCGTGGGAATGTGGGTGGGGCTCCGCCCCACTCCACATTCCCCCCCAATCCCTTATGCCGCTCCGCGGCCACCGCAAATCCTGTCCGCCGCTCTGCGGCCACCCCGACCCTGCTCCTCTGTCACTGCGGCCACCGCCGCCCATGGCCGCCGTCTGCTGTGAATCTAAAGCAATAAAAAATGTTAGGGCTTGGGCCCTAACATATGAGTGGTGTATTTGTAATATAAATACAGTTTTTTTTATATAGCTTTATATATATAGGCATATATATATACTATATATGTCTATGTATATAGCTATATATCTAATATAATAATGAGTATATATCTGTATATATATATATATATATATATATAAGTTGTGGTAAACCAATTCGTCCTTTACATAGACATTAAAATAAATATATGATATATATGTATGTATGTATGTGTGTATATATATATATATATATATATATATATATATATATATATATAGATATATAACATACATAGGAGTAAATCTATGAACCAATTTATTGGGCCCTCGTTTAAAATCGTTATAAACTATGTTTCATGGATATGGAAAAAAAATATATATATATAACAATTATATTCTCACAGTAGATGTTATTAAGTGTTGAACACAACAACCAAAGGAGATATATTACCATGAACAGAGTTTTATAAAGTGGTGAACCACCTACATCTATTGACAACGTCATACGAGTCACAATCAGTGTATGAATCGTAATTAAGAGTAACAGTAATAACAGTAATTCTAAACAAGAGAAAATAAAATTATAATGTAAAGAGAGTTTAGGAATATTCAGTGATACTCTGGAAAGAGTTTCTCGGAAGTTTCAACTAATGACATACTAACAATCACCCGGAAAATGAAGAGGAAAAATACACAACTCCTTGCTCAAAAGAACACTGGAAATAAACTTAAGAAGCCACCACTGACAATCCTTGTGGCCATATTAATCTCAACTGTAGTAAACGATCTCATATGTAAACCTGTAAGAGGTTCCGAAGAAGGAAAAACTAACATTGGAAAACACAGAGGAGAAAATGCGCGACATTTCTTACACGGGATAAGAGAACTAAGTTGACGGACCCTTCTGTCAATTGTGCTTAGGAACAAGTTGACTAAGTATTTACGAAGAGGAGGAACCTAGATCGGGGAAGATTAGGAGACCGAGTCCAGCGAAATAGTAAACCAGCCTTTGTGACCTAGATCATCCTGAAATTAGGTTTAATATCAACAATAGCTGCAGTAATAACCCTGATTGACGTAAATCATGAAGAAAGGTCAGGATGCACATAAAGAAAGCATAGAAAATGAAAGAGAGAGAGAGACCGAAATATAAACACTCTAAATGAACAAAGAAATAGTTAAGGTAAGGGCAATAAAGATATAATCAGAATTAAGAACTTGTGAAAAGGGAAGAGAGGGCAACCAAACCGCCTTGTTGAAAATGCTAAGTCATAGGAGGGGTATGTTTCAGGAAACAAGAGAGGAGACAGACAACCGTGCCTGGCTGAAAAATGACTAAATAGGGAGATCACTAGCCGGTTTAGTCAGAACAAGGCGTCATGGGGAGTGGTTCCTCTATCAGCGAACCACGTGCGTAAATGAGTGCAGCGTAATTCCCACTAACGCCGTAAGGCATTCTGCTACCGAACATTGCCGAGGGTTCGATTTAAGAACTTTGGTAATCTCACTCTTGCAATGTCGTTAGCAGCGTTGTATAGACCCTCTTGTTGATCTATATGCTTCTGGTTGCACGCCATTGTACTTGTATTCTGCCGAAGAGTATAGTGTTTCGCCATGAGAGAACACCGTTGAGCATGCGTACGCATGCGAAAGGGGTTTTTAGGACAGTGTGAGAAAAGTTTTTCATATCTCGTGTCATAACCACATGACAGATGTGGTTATGACACGTGCGATGTGTGTTGTGACCACAAGGAAAATGTGGGCATGACATTTAGTATCAGAGCCCAGTTTGTAAACACTGGGCGTATTTGGGCACGTTATTAATCCGCAACTTTGGCTAATTAGTTTCTACCTTGTTTTGTAGGATGCCTCCCCGACGTGTTCGACGAGCGCGATCACGCCACACAGCGTCAGTCGAGGTGCACAGCGATTCCTCAGCCGAGGGACTTGCACCCGCAGATTCAGCAGCACCACCTGCACCACCTGTACCACAAGCACCACTAGTACCACAGGCGACACCAGTATCGGATATAGGTCCACAGATCTTACAGACACTACAGACTATGTTAGACAGGTTACCACCAGTGATTCCTGAGCCACGTATAGAGCCTCGTGTTGATCCGCGAGAGGAGCCACGTGCCGAGTCACGTATTGAGCCACGTATGGAGCCCCGCGTTGATCCACTAGAGGTGATACGTGTGGAGCCCTTCGTTGAGATTCCTGACACAACAGTAGAGGAGGTAGGGTCGGCCTCCCGAGCACGGAGCAGGAGTCCTCCGAGACTTTTGAGACAAGAACAGGTTCAGCAGGGAGTATATGAGGATGGTGTGGAAGAGCCACTAGGGAGACTTAGAGACAGAGGGGACCCTATCAGAGATCTACTGAGGCTCAACCCACCCACCTTCGCAGGAGCTACAGAGGGAGCGGTGGCCGAGGCTTGGCTAATTAGCTTAGACAGGTGTTTCGCATTGCGACCGTATGAGAGCAACACGAAAGCACGAGTGGCAGTTCATCTTCTTAGGGATGCAGCAGCCACCTGGTGGCGCACAGAGGAGTGCAAGCGCCGACTCTCCGTGGATACACTCACATGGGACACCTTCATTGAGCGCTTCAATGCGCGGTATTTGTCCGAACATTATAGACAGCGCAGAATCGATGAGTTTCATGATCTACAGCAGAGGGGACTCACCGTTACTCAGTATGAGAGCTGATTTATAGAGCTTTCTTGTTACGCGGAATACCTCCATGACGAGAAAATCTTAATACACAAATTCATCAGGGGGCTAAATCACGGGATAGCAGGACCAGTTCGTATGGCAAATCCCCAAACCATGAGCGAGGCTGTTGAAAAGGCCCTTATATCAGAGGAAATTCAAGGACGAGGACAGAATTCACGCCCACAGTACCAAGAACGAAATCCCCAACAACAGCAAAATTTCTGAAGGCCTCAGAACACAACACAGAGAGGAGGATATAATCCTTCATCATTACCTCCTAGGCCTCCACAGCAACAGTAACATCAGCAAAAATCCAAATTTCAACAGAGGGGACAGGGAGGACAGAACCGTGGATGGCAGCAGCAGGGACCACGCAGGGATCAGAGACAGCAGGGTTCATCGGCAGGACCCGCAAGGTCCCAGCAGTCTTACAGAGGCTCACAGGGATCCACCGGACGGACCGGGCAACAACAGTCGGGCAGAACACAGTCAGGGCAGTTACAGGTTAGAGGACCATGTTATGTATGTGGTGGGGCAGGGCATCTGGCTAGAGAGTGTCCGCAGGGATTTACTGCAGGGGGTCAGCCCCGATCCGGAGGGTCTGAGCAGACCGTAGGTGACGTGGGCAGATCTCACCACATGTTTGCAGTGGTTGATAACCGTCAGGTCGATTTCCAGGCTTCTGTCATCGAGGCAGCAGGTACGATTAGAGACTTTCCCATCTCGATCCTTTTTGACTCAGGAGCTACTGACTCCTTTTTGTCTACATCGTTAGTGGAGTGTTGCAGGCTGGTGGCTTCTAGGCAAGACATTAGGTGGGAAGTTGAGTTGGCCTCAGGGGCCAGGATGTCAGTAGATACCTTGGTTAAAGACTGTGAGATCACATTGGGACCCTTCACCACAACATGCGACCTTAGGATTATGCCATTAGGGTCTTACGGAGTAGTTCTGGGTATGGATTGGCTTGCGGCACATAGAGCCAAGCTTGATTGTCGCCAGAGAACGATTAGCTGTTTAGACGATCATGGTTCGTCGGTTGAGATAGTGGGCATTCAAAAGCCCACGGCGGTTCGTATGATATCCGCACAACAGCTTAAGCGCTGTATGCGGAAGGGATGTCAGATGTTTGCCATCACAGTCAGTGATAGAGCAGAGGATGAACCTGAGGCTACTTTAGATGATCACCCTATCCTTAGAGAGTTTGCCGATGTGTTCCCGCCAGAATTACCTGGTATGCCTCCACGTAGAGAAGTGGACTTCCACATCGACTTAGTGCCAGGAGCAGAGCTGATATCCCGCGCACCCTATAGAATGACGACCCATGAACTCACAGAACTTAAGCTGCAGTTGGAAGAATTACTGGAGAAGGGACACATCCGACCTAGCGTTTCACCATGGGGCGCACCAGTGATCTTTGTGAAGAAGAAGGATGGGTCTCTTCGTCTATGCATGGACTACAGGCAGTTGAACAAGGTGACGGTGAAGAATCGTTATCCTCTACCTAGGATTGACGACCTTTTTGATCAGATGCAGGAAGCCAGAGTGTTCTCGAAAATTGATCTAAAATCTGGGTATCATCAATTGCGCATCACGGAGTTAGATATTCATAAAACTGCTTTTCGAACCAGATATGGCCATTATGAATTCACAGTGGTACCTTTCGGGTTGACGAATGCTCCTGCAGTATTCATGAGTCTCATGAACGGGGTGTTCCGTACATACCTAGACCGGTTCATGATCATATTCCTAGATGACATTCTGATTTATTCACGGACTGAGGAGGAGCATGTAGAGCACTTGCGTCAAGTTTTGCAGAAATTACGAGGGCAGCAACTTTATGGCAACTTGGCGAAGTGTGCCTTCTTCAGGACAGAGGTGCAGTATTTGGGACACATTTTATCAGGCGATGGCATCTCCATAGATCCATCTAAAATTAGAGCAATCCAGGAGTGGCCGGCACCCACAAACGTGACAGAGGTCAAAAGCTTTATGGGGTTAGCCGGGTATTATCGTCGGTTTGTCGAAGGTTTCTCCAGGATAGCACATCCCATTACTTCCCTTCAGCGAAAAGGGAAGGGTTTCACGTGGACCGAGCAGTGTGAAAAGGCTTTTGGAGACCTCAAAGAGCGTCTTACGAGCGCTCCTATTTTAGCAGTTCCAGATCCTTCAGAAGAGTTTGTAGTTTGCACGGATGCATCATTAGAAGGTTTGGGAGCCGTGCTTATGCAGGATGGTCGAGCGATCGCATACGGATCGCGGAAACTAAAGACACATGAGTTAAACTATCCTACGCACGACTTAGAGCTTGCAGCTGTTGTTCATGCCTTGGTTCGCTGGAGACACTTTCTCTTAGGGCGACGCTTTGAACTCCATTCAGACCATCATAGTTTGCAGTATATTTTTACACAGCCTAATTTGAACGCCCGCCAACGGCATTGGATGGAATTCCTATGCGAATATGACTTCGATGTCCATTATATCAAAGGGAAGGAGAACGTGGTCGCTGATGCTTTGAGTCGAAGACGCCACGAGATCCAGACCCTGACCTTGAAGATGGACTTGAAGGATCGCATCTTACAGCATCTGCCGGAGGACGAATGGTTTCTTGAAGTGCAGCAGGCAGTACTAAATCAGAAGGCCCTTGAGGGCAAATTTACAGGATATACCCTTGATTCTGATGGTATGCTTCGACATCGGCAACGCATCTATGTACCCCATGCGGGTAATCTTCGTACAGTAATCCTATCAGAGGCTCATAGAGCACCCTACGCAGCACACCCAGGAGTGAAGAAGATGCATGCTGATTTACGACAGCTTTATCATTGGGCTGGGATGAGGCGTGACATTGCCGAATTTGTTGCTCGTTGCCTGGAATGTCAGAGGGTCAAGGCCGAACATCAGCATCCAGCGGGACTGTTGTACCCTCACGAGATACCTGAATGGAAATGGGATACCATTTCTATGGATTTTATCGTTGGTCTACCTATGTCATCACGTCGCCATGATGCTATTATGGTGACAGTTGACAAGCTGACCAAAGTGGCGCATTTTTCACCAATATGTACAACATACAATGCACCATCAGTGGCAAAGGTGTTTCTTGATCAGATTGTTAGACTTCATGGGATACCTCACCGCATTATATCTGACAGAGACTCCGTATTCACTTCATCGTTCTGGAAAGCCTTACATCAGGCGTTGGGCACACAGCTCAACTTCAGTTCCGCATATCATCCGGAAACCGACGGACAAACAGAGAGAGTTAACCAGGTGTTAGAAGACATGCTTCGCATGTATGTGATGGACCACCAGTCTAGATGGGAGGAGTACCTGTATCTAGTTGAGTTCGCCTACAATAATGGGCATCATAGCTCGTTGGGTATGCCTCCTTTCCAGGCATTATATGGTAGACCATGCAGAACACCTTTAAGTTGGGATCGTATAGAGGACAGAACAGTCATCGGACCAGAGATAGTTCAGAATATGGAACTGCAAGTTAAACAGATAAGACAGAGGCTTCTGGAAGCACAGGACAGGCAGAAAAAGTATGCCGATGCTAAAAGGACAGACCGAAGCTTCTCTGTGGGGGAAAGAGTATTTTTGAGAGTGTGGCCGCACAAAAGTCCAATCCGTTACGGAAAAGGCTCTAAACTCGCACCTCGATTTGTAGGACCTTTCGAAATCTTGGAGCGGATAGGACCAGTAGCCTATCGTCTAGCCTTGCCACCTAGCCTGTCACGTATCCACGATGTATTTCATGTATCAGTTTTACGTCAATATATTCCTGACTTATCTCATGTGTTGGATTGGAGTGCTCTTCAGGTAGAGGCAGACGGACAACTGGCGTTGGAGCCAATTCGCATATTGGCTCGTCGGACGCTGGCCCTTCGAGGTCGAGAGCTGGACCAGGTTAGAGTCCAATGGGACTTATACGACGAAGTCACTGCAACATGGGAAGATGCAGAGAGATTGAAGACCCTGTATCCTCACCTTTTTGACGACTTCCAGGAGGAAGTACCGTCTTAGGGGGAGAGGATGTGAGGACCGCCCATTTTACTACTGTTGTTATGACTATTTACAGTACTGTTATTGTTACTTTCATATTTGTGGGATAGCAGTTCCCGAAATTTGTCAGACTATTTAACTTTATTATGTGTTCGGAAAAACTAATTGGGTGATGTTTGGATAAGTTACTTTTCAGAAAAATGAATTAGGGATGATGGAAAATTGTAATATGATTTTTAATTATGTTAAATTGTACTAAGGCATGAGAATGCATGTGTTATTTAAGTTGCTTCGGCTATGATGAATTTATGTGGTTACTGATCTTGTAATTGAGTGTGCAGGGACTACTAATCAAACCACAGATTTCGGAGATCATTCCACACCTTGTTATTTGTTATTCCCTGTTAAGCCGATCTGGTTCCACGAGGAACCAAGATCTCTTTGTGTTTGATGTCATGATGTAATGTGGTCTTTCGTATGGTCGAGTGGGTTAGGTTACCCTCATGTGACATTATTTTTTTTAAGTAAGTGTTGTAAAGAGATTGAATTTAAAATTTCTATTTTTATTTAATATTATGAGGCCCTTTTTCTTGTGCTTTACCTTGACCTGGGGTGTCTTGTATGGGTTAAAATTGACCCTGGGTTCTACCCCATGGGTCCAGGGGCCCATTTGGCATGGGTAACCCTTGAGTAACCTCCATCTAGTCAACTTAACCTTCCCCTGAAGTTAAGTGGCGAAAATTGGAGGTAGGAGGGGACATGATGGGTTGTACCAACACTCAACCCATCCCCTCTACTTTTCCCTAGATAAGAGATGCCATCCATTAGTGAAAGTTACCTCTTCTTTAGTAAGATTCCCCCATGTACTATGGGGACACCCATGTGAAGAAAGGAGAAAGAGGCATGGGTCACCTGTCTTGTTCCCATTTAACTCTTTTTTTTATTTCTCCCATGAGAAAGTGGAGTCACATGAAAGGAATAAGGAGTACCCTTGGGAATGGAGAGTGACATAAGCCACCTGGACAGAATAGTGATTTTTGGGAAGGGTGAGGAGGTGACAAGTGTCACTTCCCCATTTCTCAAAATTAGAAAGAAAGAGAATTTTGGGTTATTTATTTTCAAATTTTGGGATGAGAGGGAGTTAGTTGAATTTTGGGGAAAATCTTTCATTTTGGCCTTACCAAAAATAGAGAAGTTAGTTTGGAAGATAGAGAAGGGAGAGGGAGTTGGTGGCTAAGGTTGGAAGTGAACTCTGTGGACTCTGCAACAACTTCATTCCAGGAGGGCTTTGCAAGGTTGGTCTGAATTTTACCTTTGTTTTGGTAGAACTGAAATGTGTATGAAATGTGTGTGAAATCTGTGTTTAAATTTGTTTTCTGTGGGGTTCTTGTCGGGTTGTTTGACAGAGCGTCTCCCACTTGGGAGAAATGCTCATCAAGTTTGGGGTAGGGGAGGAGAGATCCTCCTCGGGTGCATACCTGTTTCCATCTTTTGGGATGTTGAAAGCCTTGAGGGCATGTATCTGTGACTGTATTTTTGACTTGAGAGTCATATACAGATTTCTTACAAATTGTGATCACACTTGGTTGAGACCAAGAGAAATTGATATGAGTTCATTTATCTGTCAGGGTGACACTCTGGAGTCGAGTGTGTCCACTCTCCTGCCCCTTATGAAACTCACTGTAGTTGAGTTTCCGTATTGTGTAAAATAACCACGGGTGTATGTGTGCTTTGGGATTGTTGTTGTTTCTGTTGTGAAGTGGAGTGTTTGAGTACCCAGGTGTGAGTATGGTCTCCCTAGCTCGGGGGTGACCCTATTGCGGGTCTACAGTAGGGAGGAGAGCTAGACGAGTGGTATGTTTTTTCTTCTTTGTTTGTCTTTGATACGCAGGTTTTTCTCTTGGAGCTTCTGGTTGGCTATTTATGAAGAAACAGATCATCTTCTTGTCATGAGAATTAGGCCTGGTTCATTTCATAGAGATGAAGAGAGAACACCTCTCTTGTTATTGTTGTAAATTAATGATATTCTGGGAGTGAAGAAAATCACCTCCCTGATCTTGTTATTATTGGGTTTTATTGGTTGTCATAAGTTTTCAGTTGTACACTGTTTGGGAGGAGAAAGTTCATATCTGGGAAGTTGGTATCCATGATTGAGAAGCTGTAATATGAATGTGCTTAAAATTTAAGTTGATGTTTGCAATCTTTGTTCAATAGCAATTTTTGTGTTTCAAGTATTACTGAAAGGAAAAAGTTCGTTTTTGCAATTTAATCTGAGTTGTTTACATTTGAAAGTTTGGAATTGCTTCACTAGTTGAAATGCTAATTTTCTTATAGTTTTAAAATGGGAAAGACAGTTTTAAATATTTGAGTTATCCTCCATATTTAATGGATTCTGTTAATTTAGAAGGATTAGAGGAAATCTAGCATGTAAAAATAATCTGTTTGTAAATTTACAAGTCTTAAATGTTTATGAAAATGGAAATTTATACTTATAATAAGGGGATAGCTATTTACCATTTGGTGAAATTAGGATATATATATATATCTAATTGTTATGACAATTTCTTTATAACAGGTTGATTTGGAGAAAATGCATAAAGTAGTGAATTTGAGAAATTTTAGGAATTGGAATTATACAAATACATAAAGAATATTTTTTTTCTAAATAAATATCTCTATTTCTCTTTTTGAGTAATTATCAATTTATAGAATCATAGAGAAATTGAAAGTAATTATAATTGTTATGAAATTGAATGTTTTATTCAATATAAAAAAAAAGGGGATATATATATATATATATGAAATATATATATATATATATATATATATATGAAATATATATATATATATATATATATATAAATATATTATCGTTGTTATATATACATATATATATATATATTTATATATGAATATATAAATATATATATATATATATATATTTGAAAATATATTATTATTGATAATAATCAACGATTTGTGAAAGACTGTCATAGGTTAAGCCGCGGATTAGAAGACAGTCGCGGTTTTAGAATAGGCGGTGGGGGAAAATCCCCACCGCAGACCCTCTTGCATATATATGAAGGTGTGGAGTGGGGTGGAGCCCCACCCACACCCCATGTCGTGGGAATGTGGGTGGGGCTCCGCCCCACTCCACATTCCCCCCCAATCCCTTATGCCGCTCCGCGGCCACCGCAAATCCTGTCCGCCGCTCTGCGGCCACCCCGACCCTGCTACTCTGTCACTGCGGCCACCGCCGCCCATGGCCGCCGTCTGCTGTGAATCTAAAGCAATAAAAAATGTTAGGGCTTGGGCCCTAACATATGAGTGGTGTATTTGTAATATAAATACAGTTTTTTTTATATAGCTTTATATATATAGGCATATATATATACTATATATGTCTATGTATATAGCTATATATCTAATATAATAATGAGTATATATCTGTATATATATATATATATATATATATATATATATAAGTTGTGGTAAACCAATTCGTCCTTTACATAGACATTAAAATAAATATATGATATATATGTATGTATGTATGTGTATATATATATATATATATATATATAGATATATAACATACATAGGAGTAAATCTATGAACCAATTTATTGGGCCCTCGTTTAAAATCGTTATAAACTATGTTTCATGGATATGGAAAAAAAAAATATATATATATATATATAACAATTATATTCTCACAGTAGATGTTATTAAGTGTTGAACACAACAACCAAAGGAGATATATTACCATGAACAGAGTTTTATAAAGTGGTGAACCACCTACATCTATTGACAACGTCATACGAGTCACAATCAGTGTATGAATCGTAATTAAGAGTAACAGTAATAATAGTAATTCTAAACAAGAGAAAATAAAATTATAATGTAAAGAGAGTTTAGGAATATTCAGTGATACTCTGGAAAGAGTTTCTCGGAAGTTTCAACTAATGACATACTAACAATCACCCGAAAAATGAAGAGGAAAAATACACAACTCCTTGCTCAAAAGAACAGTGGAAATAAACTTAAGAAGCCACCACTGACAATCCTTGTGGCCATATTAATCTCAACTGTAGCAAACGATCTCATATGTAAACCTGTAAGAGGTTCCGAAGAAGGAAAAACTAACATTGGAAAACACAGAGGAGAAAATGCGCGACATTTCTTACACGGGATAAGAGAACTAAGTTGACGGACCCTTCTATCAATTGTGCTTAGGAACAAGTTGACTAAGTATTTACGAAGAGGAGGAACCTAGATCGGGGAAGATTAGGAGACCGAGTCCAGCGAAATAGTAAACCAGCCTTTGTGACCTAGATCATCCTGAAATTAGGTTTAATATCAACAATAGCTGCAGTAATAACCCTGATTGACGTAAATCATGAAGAAAGGTCAGGATGCACATAAAGAAAGCATAGAAAATGAAAGAGAGAGAGAGACCGAAATATAAACACTCTAAATGAACAAAGAAATAGTTAAGGTAAGGGCGATAAAGATATAATCAGAATTAAGAACTTGTGAAAAGGGAAGAGAGGGCAACCAAACCGCCTTGTTGAAAATGCTAAGTCATAGGAGGGGTATGTTTCAGGAAACAAGAGAGGAGACAGACAACCGTGCCTGGCTGAAAAATGACTAAATAGGGAGATCACTAGCCGGTTTAGTCAGAACAAGGCGTCGTGGGGAGTGGTTCCTCTATCAGCGAACCACATGCGTAAATGAGTGCAGCGTAATTCCCACTAACGCCGTAAGGCATTCTGCTACCGAACATTGCCGAGGGTTCGATTTAAGAACTTTGGTAATCTCACTCTTGCAATGTCGTTAGCAGCGTTGTATAGACCCTCTTGTTGATCTATATGCTTCTGGTTGCACGCCATTGTACTTGTATTCCGCTGAAGAGTATAGTGTTTCGCCATGAGAGAACACCGTTGAGCATGCGTACGCATGCGAAAGGGGTTTTTAGGACAGTGTGAGAAAAGTTTTTCATATCTCGTGTCATAACCACATGACAGATGTGGTTATGACACGTGCGATGTGTGTTGTGACCACAAGGAAAATGTGGGCATGACATAAATCAAGATAGCCTGACTAGGTATTAGAAAGAGACAAAAGATAAATAAAAAAAAAACAATGACACAACCATCATGTTCTCTTGCCAAAAAAGAGAGCTCATGGATAGGTTGGATAGCACCTTGTTGTGAGGAAAGATATATCATGTTAAAGGCTGAGATTTTGGATTGATATAGAAAATGTTGGCTAAAGTCTTGCAGACAAATGTCTTTGTTTACCTCTGATTTGATGAGTGCTTGAGCTATCGAGACATGCGTAGTTTTCTTTCTACTTGAGTTAGTCAAAGTGAGATGGAAGATGGAAGAATGGATCGTCTGTGCTTGCGTACTGGATGCTTCCTTTGTATTCTAGACTACCTACATACCCTATATCCATGGGATCAAAGCACAATACAATGATGATAAAAGTGATGATATGTAGTTCTAGGTGTTTATTGATGATGTGGGAGATAGATGATTGAAGAATATAAGATGGAAGAAGATGAAGATGGGTGAAGATTAGATGAAGGATAAAAAATTGATGAGGTGTATTGTTTGTGCCTGAGTCTAGGTACTTCCTTCATATTCTAGACTGCCTACATACCCTATATCCATGGGATCAAAGCACTTAACGATAGATATGAGATGTAGTTCTTATAGTGTTTTGATGATAATGATGAAGATGGATGGATTGATTGGATTATGGATTGATGGGATTGGTTGCATGTTTGATGATATGAGATGTTTATGGGAGAGATGTGATTCAAATGCAAGATAAAATGATAACACACACAAGAAAATAAGAAATCATGCACAAATGATTCAAGAACAAACAAGGTATTGCCACTATCAAGCTATAAACCGATGATTGATTGATAATGATTGATGATGATAATAGTGTTGTCATTATGGGGAATGATATATCCCTAGATCAACATAAGGATGCGGGAATGATATATCCCATTGATGATGATGATGATTGATTATTTGGTTAACAACAAGATTAGGATCAAGACCATTGATGTGCTTGGATAATTTGACACGATTGATTGACTTGATTGGTATGGATTAAAGATGATTGCACACACCGTGATAAACATTGAAGCTTTTAATTGGATGGTGGTGTAGGAAGCAATGGGGATGTTTTCTTAGGGGATGATTTATGTAGTGAATTAGGAACCCACATAGACTTAGTATTTTTATGATTTTTACTTGACTTGTGGGATGAAAGAATTTGATATTTTTGAACGGAAGTGGATTTCTTGATGGAAGAAGATGGTTGGGATTATTGAGAAGAGGATACCTCATTTGACTTGATTTATTTTTGCATAGGGACCCAAACCATTTTAGTTTTGGGCTTTTGTTTTAGAGGTATGTGCTTAGATAGCTTTTTGAATGTACTTTGTTTTGACTTTTCACATTGATGTCCTAAGGCATGAGGATCCTTAGGATTTTTGGCTTTATGGGTAGAGGCATCCAAATGTTACTTTTGAATCCCATGGGTTTGGTGGAATGAGTGGAAGCTTCATGTTTAGACAATGTATGCATTTGTTGGTCATGATTAGGATTTTTAGGGGACTTATGGATAAGTGGATAATTAGGAGTTGGTAGAATTGGAGGCAAAGTGGATGGAGGGATAGTAGAAGTTGGAAGTAATGGAGGTAAATTGGATGGTGGAAGTGTTGGAAACAAGGAAGATAACTAAGAGGGGGGGTGAATCAGTTATCTTAAATAATTTAACTTTCTATTCTTCTTTAACAACTAGTGCAGTATCAAAACATATAAGCATGCATGACCATGAAAGCAGAAATAAAATCAATACACATAACACAATGATTTTGATGTGGAAAACCTTGTTAGGGGAAAAACCTTGGGGTGACTAACCCAAGATTGTATTCTCTATTAAAAGAATAAAAAGTACAAAATGGCACTTGCCAAATAGGGCTCACTGCCCGAGCACACTGCTCACAAGAGGCACACTGCCTACAAGAGACTCATTGTCTACAAGGATATAGAAAGTAACCAGATGTTTGAACTGATCAGAGGCATCCACATATGCTAAGGTTCAGTTCTGGTTAGGCTTAGTATACTGATCTGCTGCACTTCATTCTTCCTCTGCTTAGTGTTGTTGTCCTATCACATACTGTACTTGTATAGCTGCTTCCACACTACTCTCTTCTTTTCTTTGTACATTAACACACAACACACACACACTTTCATACCAAAATCCATCTGGTATATATATCCGCACCAAGGATTTCAACATCTTTCTAGTCAGCAACCAGAATACTCAAGATATTTACTAAATACTGGTCTGTCGACTGAATCCATGTTTACCATGTGATGCGTATCAAAAATGTAGACATAGAAGTCATCAATCATGTTGGCCAACCATGAATGATCCCTCAAGAAGCTTGATCACCATCAATTTCTCATCCGGATTAAGGCCTAATGCTTTGCCAGTTAGTTCTTTCTCAGTCTACTCTGCTTGTCAAGAACCCAACACTTAGATGCTCATAACTTTTCACTCTTTCATCACTGGAGGCTCAATCTCTGGAATGTGTCAGTCATGGTACTCCTCTTGACTTCCCCAATTCTGCACTTTGCTGAGATACATCCTCTAAGAGATCCGAACCTGATTGTCAAACTTTACTGCATGCTCTGTTCTTGCTCACTGGACCAAAACACTCTTCAATTTGACTTCTGGTAAAGATCTATTATATGTTGCAGATGTGTGGGATACACTTTGTTTCCATCAATGACAACAATGATGAAGCCACATAGTGTCTCTTTCCGACAATCTCCTCCTTTGGCATTGATGGCAACACTTAGTGAAAAATGACTAAGTGTCATAGCACACTCCCCCTTGGATGATGCACTATTCTTATGTACACTTTTCTAGAGGTCCCCCTTAGCTAGATTCCACATTTTTCACTGCTCCTCACTCCCGCTTTGACATCAATGGCAAAGGGTGGAATTTGCACACCAAAATTTGCAAAATTTAACCTATACATACTCGCATAAGTATATATATGCAAGCTATACTTACATATACTTAAGTATATCCGCAAAAGTGGTTTTCAACTGGACAAAGTCTGTTGCCTAACTCTACTTCATCCTGTCCAAAATTGAGATGTGACCACTTAACAAAAATGCAAAAGCTTCTGCCCTCTTTAAGTCTACCGGATCACTGGTCTGGGTTGTAGTTTGAGCATCAGTTAGGGCTTCATGCATTGCCTCTAACTTAGGGATAATTATCCCTCTTAGTTTGCCCATTCTACTTATTATGTCCTTCTTCTCCTTCTCAAGCCTCTTTATCTCATTTATAGTGGCAATAGCTTGGCAATCTTGATTCATTATGGATGAGGTGAGAGGATCAAAACTCTGGGATAAACTTGATAGTTTGCCCTCTTGTTCTTCCACCTTCTTGGCAATGTTTGCTGTCACTGTGGACCAGGATAAACAAAATTTCTATAATTCTCCGCCATCTTTAAGAGCATTTTCTAGGCTCTTTATTCCAATATTCAGATTTCTCCTATGATTTGCTATAAGCCCCTGAACTTTAGAGAATCTCTTACCTAAAAACTCTTTCTGGACTTTCTCTTCTACTGATTTATCCAAAGAATTGAAATATGTGCTAATAGAATTAACAAGAGATTTTAGATTACCGAATGAGGAGGCCAAAAGATCCTTTTGGAAGGATGGCATGATTTTCTCTAGCACACCGGATGTAATCTCTATTAGCTCACAGTCTTCCATGTGAGACTTCAGAAGTTTTTTTTTTGCTTTAGCTTGAGCAAAAGATGCTACCTTCACTGTCTAGACTAGAGAGAGGAAATCAAAATTGAGTGGTCCATGAAATAGTTCTGGTTCATCTATCTCCATTAATTCCTTGGTCAAGAAATTCCTCACTACTTCTGTAGTGTCTCTTGCCAGAGACTTCTTTTCTTTTGCAACTTCAGAGCTATCATCAGAGATCTTCTCTATTTGTTCTTCTTCTCTTACCTTTTTCCCTTCTTCTTGACTTTCTTTCTCCTCTTGCCTTGCTTCTCCTTCAGTTCTAGAGTATGTTGGGGGATCCGGAAGAGAGATATTTACTTCTTCATGGACTTCCTCTTCCAAAATAGAGGAATCTAGGTCCTTAGTCTTCTCCTCACCTAACTCCTTTGACTCTTCTGTAAATTTCTCAGTAGGATCTTCCTTTGATACACTTAATCCTTCGACATTCATGGCAGAAGGTTCATCACTTATGTCCTCTATAATAGGAAGATTGAATCTTTTATATGCATTCCGGAGGATGTCTTCAGTCTCTTTTGCCACTTGATCAGTCTCTCCGAGCATAAGCTTGTTCATTTTGTCTTTGCTCTGGAACTCATCCTTGCAATCCTTGAAGATCATGTTCATTTGTTTAGGAGTGATGGAAGGATAGAGATGAATAGCTATCTATTCTTAGATCTCCATACCCTTTTCCTTGGCATTGTCTTTTCTGGGTTCAAGTACTTTCTCTAAACTCTTGGGGACTAGAGAGATGATTTTAATGAATGCTTTATTATAGATATTCAAGTACTTGACTGTGGCTTCCTCCAATATTCTTTTGTCAGTGTCATTATACTCATCATAAAATTTAGTTATAGGCTATAGATTCTCATCTACAGTGACTACTTTGATGACATCATTAATAGAAAGAGTAGGCCTTTCAACAAATTCTTCTACTTCTTCTTCTTTGTTCTTACTGGCAGAGAATTCTATAGATGTTTTCTTTTTCTTCTTCATTTTCTTAACCTCCTCATTTGTCTCTGTCTCTTCATCATCCTTTTGACTTATATAGGATCTTGTAACCTTGGTTTTTGTTCTCTTTTTTCCTTTGCCAGATGTCTTTGTTTCCGGCTTGGAGGATTTAGAGCTCTTAGAGGAGGTAGGTGTAGAACTCTTTGAGGATCTAGTCCGGGATGGGGCTTGCACTGGATCACTTTCTTTTTCTGCATCTTGTCTCTCTTTCTCTGCTCTTTCAAGTTTCTCTCTATTTGCATCAACTGCCTCTTTTGAAATGCCATATCTTTCTTGCAACTTCCTCTACCTCTCTTCTCACTTTTCTTTTCATCTCTGGTTGCCTTAACTCTACATGAATTTTCACATTCAATTCTTGAAAGGTTCCAAACCTTTCTGCCTTAGGGTCCTTAGGCTGACTTAGCAGGTGTTGGACATGTAGTTCCAAAATTTTCTCATCCACCTCATAGGCCATTGGCATAATCCAGACTATTTTGGGCTCTACTGCCTCCAATAGGCATTGATTGGTGTCTACCATAAAACACACTGTATCTTTATATTTTTCAACTATTGTCTATGGGATTCTTTCTCTGGCCTGCAACATACCTTAAAAATTCTTGAAATATCCCCAGAGAGCTGTGCTTTGAGCCTTAGCATCACCAAGCCCATACATATAATCTTTGATTTGTATGGCAACCAATCTGTCATTTTGCCATACCCAACCACTAGATCTGGGTAGCTCATTCATATAGTAAATGAAGAGACAAAGTATCAAGCCATCATACTTAAATGAATTCTTCTTATCCTTCTTTATTTTCTGTAAATTCTCTAATAGTTGGTTTAGGAGAAGCTCACAAAGATCATAATCAACATTTTCCCTTGGCATCTGATAAGCAGTGTATATTGTTGTTCCGGATATAGAATTCTCCTTGCTGGAGTGATATATTTTATAACCGATTATCATAGAAGAAAATTTGATATCCGGATCTATGATATCCTCAATTGTCATTGCTCTTTTATCAAATTTTGATCTGGTAGCCTCGCTTACAGTTTGATTTTTGACTGATTTGAGAGCAGGAAACCCACCAGATGAGTGCAAACTAGTTATTTCCCTGATTGCATCCTTGGTTATCTTGAAGGGCTTCAACAACCACATGAAGTTATCATGTATTCTACTAAGAATATATCGGACCCATTCATCTTTTGTAAAATAGGGGAAATGGATGCAATGTCCAAAATGCTTATCCTGGATGGCCTTGTATTGGGGTTTAAGTTCAAATGTTTCATCTATTAATTCCTTGTGATAGATATCCATCAGCTTGGATTCCCCAAATTCCTCAATGTTGGCGTGAATGTATACCCTAACATCTTCTACATGCAGAACCCCATGCAGAATGCTAGAGAATGCACCTAGGGGATCAACTTCTAGGTATTTGTAAGGATGTTTCTTGAACTTAGGGCATAGCCTATCAGTGATCTTAACAACATTTGGAGTAGCCATCTTTCAAAAGATTTAGAGAGATATATTCAAGAGCAGAAATACCTTTTTATGCTTCTAGGGTTCACGATAAGAGTCAAAAAAATCATTGGTTGAATCAAATTCTGCTATTGATCTTTGAGAGGGTTGAAGAAATCTTGTTGCAGAGCTCTTTCTTTCTTCTTCTCGAATGCAAATGTGCAAATGATGAACAAAAGAACCCTTATATTTCTGCGCAAACCCTAAATTCATATTGCAAAAAATGCACACCTTAAGTCATTCTAGTTCCCTTGTTCTGGCCTTGTTCTAAGAGAGATCCTTCTGAATCACTAAGATACACTTAGAATTATTCTTGGTGAAAATTGACAATCTATCTTCCTTTCTCCTATCATTTCATTTATTCGTAGATCAAGATATTTCAATTTTGAATCATATCGGATCTACTGTGAAAATCTTGCCTTTACTGGATGACTGTTAAACTGGATCAATCTTGAATGCTTAACCTCTTCAAAACTCCTTGCATATCTTTTATATTTTTACCAAGGGTTATTTAGATATCTCTTTGAGAACTCTTAAATCCACAACACTCCATTTGCCAATTTTGGGCACCAATTGACTGGCTGGGGGAAATTGTTTTCTTTTGTGACTCCACCTGAGCCAAAGCTCATCTATTTAGTTTATGGAAGGAATATCAGCACCAGATTCTGGTGTGGATCCATCCCCAACATTTTCTGTACTTCTCTTTACCCAAAACTTGTTCATTTCCCTTTGAACTTCATTCGCATTCACTTTTCCTTTTCCTTTGTCTTGATTTTGATTATGATGCACCAGACCCTTTTTATCCTAATTCTTACTTCTTTTGCAGTTAAAACACTATCCAGAGAATGATGAATTAGTCTGATTCATTCTTCTTCTACATTGATTTGCTTTATCACTAAAGTTATTGCAATTGTAGTAGTATCCATTAAAGGATGGATATCTTTGAGTGTTTGGTTGCCTTACCAGAGGTCTTCTAGGCTTGTATCTTGGATTTCCTAATCCAGATTTCTTCTGACCAAATCCAGAGCTTTCACCTTTCTCATATCCCAAGCCATGCTTGTCATCTACACTCTTTTGGCTTTCAAGAATAACTTCAAGTTGAGCAGAGCTTATCTTGAATTTTTCTTTGTACTCATTTGTTGTTTGAAGATCCCTTTTAAGAGTGTCTATCTAATTCTCAAGTTGTTCTTCATTATCTCTAGCTTCTTCAAGATCAGATTTCAAATGCCTAATTATTCTATCCATTTTGTGGCAGTCTTCTGACTTCTCCTTGAGAGATTGTTTTAGATTATCTTCAATTTTTTTTTCTCTTCAATTTCTTGGGTGAATTTCATAACCCCTGATTCCATTTCATGTCTTACCATAATGACCTCTTTTGATAGCTTCTCACATAACTTGTTTTTCTCATTCAGATCTTCATTAGTATCATTGGCTTCACTTTGACTTGCTAATTGTTGAAGTAGTTCCTTTCTTTTTTTCACTAAGATACTTAGTTTTTCTTTGAGTTCATTTATGAAATCATTAGATTGTTTGAGTTTTTCCCTCAGGTTATTGACTTCAGAGTGAGATTGCTCAAGATCATCTAGGGCAGACTAAAGTTGTTCCCTCATACCATACATATCCATTGAGATTCCTAGATCTTCCTCAAGCTGTTAGGCTCTATTTAGAGGAACTTAGCTCTGATACCAATTGTTGGAAACAAGGTAGATAACTGAGAGGGGGGTGAATTAGTTATCTTAAATAATATAACTTTCTATTCTTCTTTAACAATTAGTGCAGCATCAAAACATATAAGCATGCATGACCATGAAAGTAGCAACAAAATCAATACACATAACACAATGATTTTGACATGGAAAACCCTGTTAGGGGAAAAACCATGGGGTGACTAACCCAAGATTGTATTCTTTGTTAAAAGAATAAGAAGTACAAAATGGCACTTGCCAATTAGGGTTCACTGCTCGAGCACACTGCTCACAAGAGGTACACTACCTACAAGAGACTCATTGTCTACAAGGATATAGAATGTAACCAGTTGTTTAAACTTATCAAAGGTATCCACATATGCTGAGGTTTAGTTCCAGTTAGGCTTAGTATACTGATCTGCTGCACTTCATTCTTCCTCTGCTTAGTGCTATTGTCCTATCACATAATGTACTTGTATAGCTACTTCCACATTACTCTCTGCTTTTCTTCGTACATTAACACACAACACACACACTTTCATATGGAAATCCATCTGGTATATATATCCACACCAAGGATTTCAACATCTTTCTAGTTGACAACTAGAATACTCAAGATATTTACTAAATACTAGTCTGTCAGCTGAATCCATGCTTACCATGTGATGCGTATCAAAAATGTAGACATAGAAGTCATCAATCATGTCGGCCAACCATGAATGATCCCTTAAGAAGCTTGATCACCATTAATTTCTCATCCGGATTAAGGCTTGATGCTCTGTCGGTTAGTTCTTTCTCAGTCTACTCTGCCTGTCAAGAACCCAACACTTAGATTCTCATAACTTTTCACTCTTTCATCACTGGAGGCTCAATCTCAGGAATGTGTCAGTCATGGTACTCCTCTTGACTTCTCCAAATTTGCACTTTGCTGAGATACATCCTCTGAGAGATCCGGACCTGATTGTTGGACTTTGAAGCATGCTCTATTCTTGCTCACCAGACCAAAACACTCTTCAATCTGACTTCCGGTAAAGACCTATTATGTGTTATAGATGTGTGGGATAAACTTTATTGCCATCAATGACAACAATGATGAAGCCACACAGTGTCTCTTGCCAATAGGAAGGTGTATGGTCACATTCTTTTGACATTTGTAGGATAATGGAGGTTGAATGGCCACATATGTTTTGGGTATATGATGTGGTTTGTAATGGAAAGTGGACTTAGGTTGCATGGAGGAAGTACCAAAATCTTGATATTATTTACCTTGGGGTGTGTATCAAAGGCCATATGAGTGTGGAGGTACTTTGACATGTGTGGGCTCTAAAATACCTTGTTCATGAAGGCCTAATACTTTACCTTGGTAGTTCATGTTTTGGAGTATGCGATGTACAATGAGACTTGGTGTGTTTTGGGAACTATACTTGAAACTATTATTGGATGAAGAAGGTGAGGTCATGGACAAAGGTTGTTGTTCCCCAAAGGAAGAACATTCATGGATGAGGGTGGTAATACCAAGTGGATATGATGGTGGACATGAAATGGGGTTGATATTAGATGTGGAAGGATCATTAGGATCTTGAGTATCATTATGCTCATTAATACCCAAGCTTTTGGTTTGATCATCTATGTATTCTTGGGAGCCAAGTGTCTCATCACGAGAAGTGGATGTTTGTAGGTCATGGATAGGGATAGATGGAAGATGGATTGGAGCAACTTGGATATCTTTCTCATGGATAGGTATATGATTATGGATAAGATCAAGGTGCTCATGGATAGCTTATTCATCATGGATATCATCTTGATCATAGAAAATATGTGTTATGGATAGATTGGATTTGGATTGTTTGCTCATGGATGGGTATAGGATCAAGTTGCTCATGGGTAGCTTCTTCATAGGTAATATCTTGATCATGGAAAATATATGTGTTATGGATAGGTGGGATTTGGATTGTTTTCTCATGGATAGCTTCTTCATAGGTAATATCTTGATCATAAAGAAGGTATAGGTTGTGGATGGGTTGAATGGAAAGGGTTTGACCTTGATTAGAACTAGGGCTTGATGTTTCCACATGCTTTAGATTAGATTCTTGACATAGCTCGTGACTTTCTTGAATGGAAGTGGAAGTTGGAGATGCTTGGATGGGCTTGATAAGCTCTTGAGGGTTATTGACATGAGGGCATGATGGATCTTGACTTGGACTTATAGTTGGAAACTCTTCAATAGGCTTGATGGGTTGTGGATCACATGAGGGGGTTGTAGGAATAGCCAAGGTGTTTGAAGGCTCTTTGATGGACTCAAGGATAGGTGTTTGATGACATGGAGATGTTTGATTCCCTGCTAATAGCCATTGGATCACATCCTTCATAAGTGTATGGGTGGATAATAAGCGTGGATATTATAGGCTTATGATTAGAATTGGGTGGAGGCATAATGGGATTGGATGGGTTAGGATTAGGACTAATCTTACAACAATTTATGAGGTTTTTGATCAATCTCTTAAGTGTTGTACAATTGAGTGTGATATGGCCCCTAACCCTATGGTATGCACAATAATCATTTTAATTATACCAGTGGGGCTTAAAGTGGTTTTCTCCAAAGGGTTTTATCGGTGGAATCTCAATCAAATTTTCTTGGACCAATTGTTGTATGATTATCTCCAAGGGATATTTTTGTGGAAGATTGGGGGAACATGGGGATGAAGTTAATGAAGGGATTGATGGATGAGAAGGTTGATGGACCAATGAATTACGATTGAGAGTACATCATGGTGTTGAGATAGGACTAGTAGACTCATGGATTGGCATTTGGGTGGATGGCGATGGAGGGTACTCATAGGATACATAATCTAGATTGGTATCTCCCTTGTCAAAAGTAGCATGAGGACTGAAGGATATTAGGTCTTTCTACATAGGGTAACTTAGGCTCACATGTTCTTGTTGTGAAGGTCATTGATAGTCTTGGTGGTTATGTGAAATGGTGGGATATGTAGACAAAAGATCTTGGGGTTGGTATGAAGTTGAGGGCATTTGATCTTATTGCCTAGGTGGACTTGGGCTCATATGTTCTTGTTGTGATGTGGGTGGATATGTTGATGTGGAATTAACATGGAAAGATTTGGGATAAGTTGATGTGGAATTGATTTGACATGTGGATGGATTAGATTGGTATGAAGTGGAGGAGGGGGATGCCATGTAGGGTTGAGGTGGCATTGGTTGATAGTGAATGGATAGAGGGTGATGTTCTTGTTGGATTTGACAAGTGGCTAGGAATTGTTGTTCTTGTGCTAGGAGTTGTTGAATTTGAGGTTAGTGGCTTTGTTGAAGCCATTGAATGATGAAATGGACCTTTTGAATGGTTTGTTGGTTTAGAGGTTGTGGAATTTGGTAAAGTGTATGAATGAGGTCTTGGGCTAGGTCTTCTAATGTTGGCATGATTTCACACATGTGTTTAAGGATTATGAACCTTTTGGTGAGTGCTTGACTAGGACTATGATGATGATATTGAATGCATTAGAATAGATAAGATGTGATTAGGATGACATTGATTAGACTAGAAAGAGGATGATTAGGATGAAGTGACTAGGATGACTTGGCTTGACATGATTGGAATGGAATTTTAGACTAGATAAACTATAAAAAGTCTATAGATTGCCAGAGGTGAGATTGTGCTAACCAGAGGTGAGTTAGGATAGTTCAAAGGTGACTCAAAATAACCCAAAGGTGAAATTCTGTTGAACAAAGGTGATTTTTTATAGCTCAGAAGCAACTGGATATGATGCAAAGGTGACACAAGATAGCTCAAAGGAGACTGTAGGATGATTAGAGGTATTTTCAAAATAATCCAGAGGTGAGTTTCTATTGATCAAAGGTGACTAGTTGTGATTCAAAGGCATGGATGAGCTATGCAAAGGCGAGTTTCTATGACAGTGACTAGTTTTTTTATAGGTATTTGGCAAGAGAACACACAACAAAGACACAATGGTTGATGTCTTGGATTACTCTGATACAAAATCAGAGTAACATCTGAATAATGGCCTAGATTAGCCCAAGATTGTTCACTGGTCTCGACAAATTTGAAGACATTTGTAAGCACGTAAAACCTAGGCTAGAGAGTGGATACTACTTATTGAGTCCCTACATGGATTTCTCCATATATAGAGACAAAGCAAACAGATAGAGATATTGGTGACACTGGCTCCCCCACCACAACACAGCACACCAAATCTCTTACCTTGAAGATCTAGAGATCTTATGAAATAAGGAATTTTCTGTCTCTATAATTAATAGTATATATAGGGTGGCTTCACAGGTTTGACCTCCTGCACCAACAAGAAAAAAGGTTTTTAGCCTCTACAAGTTGTTTCTAGTGGTGATTCAGGGGACCGATAGATTACGAGCATCCAACAAGCCACTTAAAGCTTTAAATAGTCCTACTAGGAGTCTCATATACACAAGGTATTCTCCCTTTCAATTTAGCATTGTACGGTAAGTGCTAATATAGCTTAGACTTGGCTTTTGCCTTATCCTTTTTTATATAGTGGACCAAACAAAAGTATAGCTTGGGGTCATTCCCTTGGGGTGATACCTCTTTTACCACCAAGGCAGACCTCTCTAAAGATAATAACAAGCTCCCTTGCACCCAAGATCCATTTGATAGGCAAGGGGAGAGGATACTTTTGTTATTAGCTTAGGGATCTATCTAATAATAATGTAACAAACACAGCAAGCAAGCAAACAAAGAAGTTCTTTTTAAGCACCAAATGAAATGTTCCTAGATTAGTGAAAATGATATAAATCTTCAACTGATCGATCTTGCAAAAAAATTATTAGTAGTTTCAGATCCACCTTTCTTCAACAAACGATAGGAGGCTACACCAAGAGATATTAGCTTCAAAGAAATCAAAGTTATAATAGTGAAAACCAAAAACAACAAAACAAAATATAAAGGCAATTTTGTGCAAATCAAAAGTGACTTTATTTATACCAAAAGTGATTGTCTATCACTCAAATGCAATTCCTAGCTATGAAAAAGTGATTCGACAATGCACAAAGGTGATTTTATGTTGTTCAAAGGTGCTCAGATGTCTAATATCTACAAAACTCAAATGACAGGGTTGTTGGCAAGAGACACTATGTGACTTCATTATTATTGTCATTGATGGCAACAAAGTTTATCCCACACATCCATAGCACATAGTATGTCTTTACTGGAAGTCAGATTGAAGAGAGTTTTGGTCCGGTGAACAAGAACAGAGCATGTAGAAAGGTTTGACAATTAGGTCTAGATCTCTCAGAGGGTGTAACTCAACAAAGTATAGACTTGGGAAAGTTAATAGGAGTATCATGTCTATTATATTCCAGAGATTGAGCCTCCAGTGATGAAAGAATGAAAAGATATGAGCACCTAAGTGTTGGGTTCCTAACAGGCAGAGTAGACTGAGGAAGAACTGATCGGTAGAGCATCAGACTTTAATCTGGATGAGAAATTGATGATGGTCAAGTTATTTAAGAGATCATACATGGTTGGCTAACTTGATTGATGACTTCTAACTCTCTGTCTTGGATATGCATCACATTTTGAGCATGGACTCAACTAAAAGATCAGGGTTTAGTAAATATCTTGAGTATTTTGGTTGTTGACTAGAAAGATGTTGAAATCCTTGGTGTGGGTATATATACCAGATGGATTTTAGTATGAAGGTGTGGGTGTGGAGAAATAGTGTGCGACAAAGGGAAAAAAGAAGTGTGGAAGCAACAATACAAGTCTAGAATGTGACAGAACAGCAACACTAAAGAAGAGGAAGTATGAAGTGTAGTAGATCAGTATATTAAGCCTAACCAGAACTAAACCTCAGCATATGTGGATGCCTCTCTTTAGTTCAAACATCTGGTTACCTTCTATATCCTTGTAGACAATGAGTCTCTTGTAGGCAGTGTGCCTCTTGTGAGCAGTGTGCTCAGGTAGTGAGCCCTAATTGGCAAGTGCCATTTTATACTTCTTATTCTTTTAACAGAGAATACAATCTTAGATTAGTCACCCTGTGTTTTTCCCTTAACAATGTTTTCCATGTCAAAATCATTGTGATATGTGTGTTGATTTTATTTCTACTCTCATGGTGATGTATGCTTATATATTTGATGCTACACTAATTGTTAAAGAAGAATAGAAAGTTAAAATATTTAAGATAACTAATTCACCCCCCTCTCAGTTATCTACCTTGTTTCCAACAATTGGTATTAGAGCTTAGTTCCTCTAAACAGAGCCTAACAGCTTGAGGAAGATCTGGGAATATCAATGGATATGTATGGTATGAGGGAACAACTTCAGTCTACCCTAGATGATCTTGAGCAATCTCACTCTGAAGTCAATAACCTAATAGAAAGACTCAAACAAGATGATGATTTCATAAATGAACTCAAAGAAAAACTGAGTATCTCTATGAAAAAGAGAAAGAAACTACTTCAACAATTAGCAAGTCAAAGTGAATCCAATGATACTAATGAAGATCTGAATGAGAAAAACAAGTTATGTGAGAAGCTATCAAAAGAGGTCATTATGGTAAGACATGAAATGGAATCAGGGGTTATGAAATTCACCCAAGAAATTGAAGAGAAAAGAAAAATTGAAGATAATCTAAAACAATCTCTCAAGGAGAAGTCAGAAGATAGCCACAAAATGGATAGAATAATCAGGCATCTGGAATCTGATCTTGAAGAAGCTAGAGATAATGAAGAACAACTTGAGCATCAGATAGACACTCTTAAAAGGGATCTTCAAAAAACAAATGAATACAAAGAGAAATTCAAGATAAGCTCTGCTCAACTTGAAGTTTTTCTTGAAAGCCAAAAGAGGGTAGATGACAAGCATGGCTTGGGGTATGAGAAAGGTGAAAGCTCTGGATCTAGTCAGAAGAAATCTGGATCAAGAAATCCAAGGAACAAGCCTAGAAGACCTCCGGTAAGACAACCAAATGCTCAAAGATATCCATCATGTTGATGATTATTTTTACACATTCATAACAAAAGTTAAAATTCACAAAATGAACCTAATTGTCTTGAAAGATATGAAGAAATCAATTAAGATTACTTAATCCCAAGTTTCTGTATGGTCAGGTCTTGACCTTGTGGATAATTCAATAGTTTAATGTGAAGCTGTAACATGCAAGGGGCCTTACTTGATTTAAGGTGTTTTATGACTCACTGGACTCAATTTATGAAAAATATCACAGATATCAACATTTTCTTCATTCATTTGCATAAATTTCTTACTGTATCACAAAGCTTTATATGATTTATGTTAACACAATCTTTTCTTTTCAAATATTATGAAAATTACCAAATATCAACTCAATTGTTCATGTTTCCTTCAAATATCAGACAATCTCCTTTAAATCTCCGCATTTAAGCTAAGTATTTCAAATGTTTGGGAAAAGTTAGAGAAATCTAAATTAAACTTCATTCGGCTATAGGATCTAAATGCTCTATTATTCAAGTTGTAAGTAGTACATCAAACTTGATTAAATCCACAGACTAAACATTTAAATGTAATCCCTAAGTATTTTCACGAACATACATTCCAGATTGCAAGCTTTAAGAGATATTATTTCAAATATGAAGAAGAGCCAAAAGACACTTTGAATATAGATGCAGAATTCTAGATTCATTTATATTCAAAACACATAGTCATATATGATTTACAATGTATGAATGACTCTTAGCTTCATCAATCAACTTCACAGAAAACTTACAATGCTTTATAGATACAATAAGAAAGCTAGATGTTCCACGCACTCCTTATTGCAGACACAAGCAACCTCCTCTAAACTAAAATACTCCTACTAAAAAATGCTAAGACAAATTACAACTTCTAGCTTTGTGCTACCAATCCCTATGTAAACCACTACAAAGTAAAGGGGCTCAATATATAGATTTGATTATCCCTAATATGGCTCAAAAACCCTAGTCGATCATCAGTCTATATCTCAAGTGTAGCATCAATGATGGGAAACAAATCCCACCCAAAAAACAATCTAAGAAGCATACTCCATACTAAGCATAAAGATGCCCTTTGGAACCCTAACAACCATCAAAATATCTTCTATTTCTTTTCCTTTACTCCTTTCACTTCCTCTGTGATCTGATCCGCCCTTTGTGATGTCATCGCCATTAAAGCTCCACCTTCCATATCTCTGCATAGCTACCAATAGACAAAAGAAATGGATTTAAAATTCACACCACTTTTGTCAATTCATACCTCTTTAGAATGTTAGATGGGCATTAATGACAACAATTAATGGCATTAATTACAGTAATTAATGGGCCAAAAGTTTGGCCTTTTGTTGCAGTGTTTGCATTTTCAAACTTCCTCTTTATTGCTAGTTAAACTATGCATACATCCTTTTTCTTTGTATGTTCCTTTTGTATGTTCCCTTTGTATGTTTAAACATACAAACATATATGCAAACAACCATGACTAACATTCTTTCCCTTTTGCCCATTTTTCCATACTTTGTAAATTTCGCTTTGTATATCGCTCTGTGTATGTCTCCTTATATACAAGCGCATATACAAAAACATATACAAACCCTCTTTTACCTTTTTTCTCCCGCAATGCCTTTATTTCTTTGTATCTCACATATGTACATCATAATCATACAAGCATTCAAATATACAAAGAGTTTTCAATATTTAACTTCTTTTGACATCTGGTTTGGATCTTCTATTTGCATCTGTCGCATTGCATATCGGCTTGTATCTTTACCTTGTATCTTTCGTTTTACATATCAGCTTGTATATCGAAGACATACATTGTAATTATACAAACCCGATATGCAATTAGTGGGGTCCACCTTACCTTTAATTTTTATCTTCTATTTGCATCCGTTGCTTTGCATAGCGGCTTTGTATATCGAAGGCATACATTGCTATTTATACAAGCCTGATATGCAAAGGGTGGAGCCCACATTACTTTCCCCTTGTATCTCTGTGATGTAAATGACATTTGTATTAAACTTTTAGATACAAGTCCAGATACAAACAAACTCCTTTATATGTCCTTTCAGACTTCAACCTTTTTTATAGACCACAGTTTACTTACCTTTCAGCTCCGCGGCATGAATAAAGTGCAATGCATCTTTTGAAAGACTTTAAGTCATGATGCATTGCTTTAACCAAATTTTAATCTTTCTTCAATTTCACATTGCATGTATATTAAAATGTATGTCTCTGAAACATACATACAAAGCATGAAACATACAACAATAAAATCTCATTTTATAATCCTTTCGGTTCCGGGACATGTATGTAGCTTTGCATATTCACTTTGTATGTTTGTGTTTTGCCAAACATACAAACATAAAATACATGCAATGGACTTAACTGATTAATCATTTAAACCTTGAATTTTTTCACGCCCGACTTGTATGTAAGAATAAAATGTTATCGAAATGCATACAAGTAAAATGACTTAAAAAACTGACAACTCCCTTTGCAACTTATACAATGACCCGATATACAAACATCTTTGTATATGAGTGACCTAATATATAAATGACTTTGTATATGCAACAAACAAACCCTCCCATTGTACATTTAGCAAAAACATACATATCTTGCAAAATATTGTGAATTTTAACATGGTTCAAAAAGCAACCCTCACTCATTTTTGACAAGGAATTCACCCATATTTAGCTCTGGTACTTAATGCTATTTTTTCTTTATTTTCAGCAAGGTTTGTAACTTTCACTTCCTTTTCCCTTTTACCACCAAACGTACCCACACACAAAGCAGAAAGCCATAGCCACAGCAGGGGTCCTCATTTTTCTAAGGAGTAAAATGGAGCGTGTTGTGAGTATCACAACAACTAGAAACCAAACAAAACAATCAAAATAAAACTATTAAAGAAAACTTAATGAAATAAATTCATAACTTCCAACTATCTTTTCTGCAAATCATTATCTAACTTGAGACCTAATGTATTCAATAAGGTGCATGAATCTTCCTTTCAGTTTAAGTGGGTGCACGTGATTAATAATCCTCATCATAGCCAACCAGATAGAGCCCTGCTACCAGTAGGCATCCATAGCCCCGACAAATTTATCGTTACAATTCTCCTAAGTAGAGCCCCACTGCCAGCAAGTGTCTATAGTCCCGGTAGAGTTAAATGACTTAATCTAGATTTTTAGTAAAATCCATTTTATTTATTTATATATTTTATATTTTTAGTGGGATAGAGACTTCATAAGATATTACAGTTGTAACTTCATGATGCAAGGAGTGATCATTTGCTAAACTTAAGCTGAGAATTGTAATGGTAGCAAGGGTGACCTCTGATTTTTCACCTAATATCTACACTGGTATGTTCAACAAACCCAAGGATTTTAGGTGTGTCATTGTGAGAAACTTCCCTTGAATACTCAACCCACAATTATTGAATACAAAATTTCACAAGTCAAACAACTTTCTACATTCATGACAGTCACAACAAGTTATGCATAAATTTCAAATAATTAACTTGAATGTTCTGAATTTTCTATTATTTTCAATGGTTATTAGTTTTCTCCTGCATACTCTAAATCAAAATAAAGACCCCAACACACAAGAAAACAACAAAGCAAACAAAACAAATGGACTGTACAAACAACCAACAAAACAAAACAAAAAACAAGACAAAAAAAACCCAAAACTGTACATTATTTACATTATGATACACAAAAACAAATAGCCCTCACCTCAAGCCTAAAAGTAATGTTTCAAATGTTGGCCATTAACTAGTAATGGCACATCTTCCCTAGTCAAGGTCTTGAGCCTAAAAGTATTGTCTCCAATTATTTCTACGACCTATAATGGACCTAACCATAATTTGTCAAATTTTCCATGATTTCCTTTCTTTTCATGTGCTTGATCCCAACACAACACTATGTCTGATATTCTAAAAGTTTTGACTCTTGCTCTTTTATCAAACCATCTTTTGACTACTACTTGATGTTTGGCAAATTTCTCAATGGCTTGATCTCTTTTCTCATCTAATTGTAGCATTTGTATTATTTTGGCATCTCTATGATCATCAAAGCCTAAAAATTCATTAGCAAACTTCCAAACTGGTATTCTTAGATTTACTGGAAGTATGGGATCAGTCCCATAAACTAAGTGATAAGGTGCATTGCCTAAGGCTGACTTAACCTTAGTCCTATCTACCCACAACACATATTTCAACAATGTGTTCCACTCTCTAGGATTCTTTTTAGTTAGCTTCTTGATTATATCCAATAAAATTTTGTTTGTAGACTCAGCTAACCCATTCCCCTAAGGATAATAATTTGATGAAAACTTTAAAACTATCCCATAGTCAAATGCCCATTTGGAAAATTTCAAAGAAGAAAATGTAGGGCCATTATCACATACTAGCCAATATGGAGTTCCAAACCTGGTTATGATGTTTTCTTCAAGGAACTTGATAACTACCTCAGTAGTAGATAACTTGCAACATGTGGCTTCAGTCCACCTTGTACAATAGTCATTTACTATCAGTATAAACTTATGTCTTGTAGATGATGGAGGATTTATGACCCCAATGAAATCTAAGCCCCATTGTGCAAATGGTCTAGACTCAATCATTGGCTGTAGTGGATTAGCCTGATTCCTTCCCTTATCTACTGTAGTTTGACAGGTGTGACAACTTTGAATATGACTCTTTGTATCTTTAAACATTGTAGGCCAATAGTATCCTTCTCTCAATGTCTTATGCGTAGTAGCTAAATTGGAACCATGAGCAGTTCCATACTTATCATGTAACTCTGACAATACCTTATATGCTTTAGCCCTGTTTAAACATTTTAAATAAATTCCTTCATGGTTCTTCTTGAATAGAAAACCTCCTTGTACCATGTACTTTTGTTCTTTAATATCTAAAGCTCTCCTCTGAGAAGATTTCATCTTACTTGGGTATTTTCCTGATATCAGAAAAGTGTTCAAATCATCATACCACCCTAATGCATTACTAGTATTCAACACATATTGTTGTTTCACCAAATTTGGATCTGTGTTTGCTATGGTCTGCACTAATGCTTGTCCTCTGACCAACTTCATTGGAATGATTTCCATATCAAACTCTTGCAATGTTGTAATCAATTTGGCTCTTTTCTCTCCAAGCTCATTCTACATTAGTAGCATCTTCACGGCTGCGTCTAGTACTATGGCTTTAACCTGACTGCGTAAGATATAATGTCTAAACTTTTTCACTTCTCTTATTAATGCAAATGCCTATCTTTCTGTATCAAGATATTTCAACTGTGCATCCTTCAGAGGTGCACTCATGAAGGCTATGGGTTTTTCTTCGTTGTCTTCCCCCTTTTGTGTCAAATCAACCGCAACTGAATGTGAAGATGCAAAAGAATAGATGTAAAATGGCTTTGTATAATCTAGACTTGTCAACACAGGAGCATTAGAAATGGCTTCCTTAATATATTCAAATGCAGCTTTAGCTATTGGTGTCCATTCTATCTTTACATCCTTCTTCAGCATGGCGTTCAGTAGTTGCACAATTTCTGCAAACCCTGTAATAAACTTCCTGACAAAATTAATCTTACCAAAAAATGACTTTAGTTCTTTCTTACTATTTGGTAATTGCAATTTCTTTATTCCCTCTATTCTATCAAGATCAATAGATATCCCATTTTTAGAAATGACATGTCCTAATAATTTTCCTTCAGTTACGCCAATGAACATTTCTTTGGGTTAAGGGAAATCCCGTACCTTTCACATCTTTTAAGTACTCCTCTCAGATCTTCAGCATGAGTGGATGCATCTTTAGAGTAAACAGTTAAATCATCCATATAAATAACAATGCACTTATCTAGTAAACCACGAAATGCAATGTCCATGGCTCACTAAAAAGTGGCACCTGCATTGATTAGACCAAAAGGCATTCTTCTGTATGTATAATTTCCCCATTTACAAGTAAAAGTGGTCTTCAATCTATCCTCTTTATCTATTAAGACCTAGTTATATCCTGATAATCCATCTAAGAAAGACATCATTTTAGTCCATTTACTGCTTGCAACACTTCATCTATTGGAGGCAAAGGATAATTATCTTTTTCAGATGCCTTATTCAAATTTCTAAAATCTACACATAACCTAATGTCTCCACTTTTCTTTCTCACAGGTACTAAATTAGCTACCTAGGTTGAATGTCTAACTAGGAAAATTATTCTAGCAGACATGAATTTTTTCACTTCTTCAAAGATTAAAGGCTCTAAAATAGCATTCACAGGCCTTTGTTTCTGCCTAAATGGTTTAACATCAGGTTTCAAGGGTATCACATGAGTTATGATGGACATATCATATGTTTTCAAATCTTCATACGTCCATGCTATGACATGTTTGTACTCTTTCAGAACATCCACAATTTCTTTTCTCAACTCTTCAGAGCAAGCCCTTCTAATTAGTACATTCTATGGACTCTGCTCTGTTCCAAGGTTATATGGATCACACTCACCTCCCTTAGTTTTGGGCAACTCCTTCTGTCTTACTACCCCATCAAAGTTAAAAATTTGTTCTAACTCAATCACTCCTTTAGGTAAGAAATTACTTTTTAAGTTGATTATGTCTTCTTCATCCCAAGACACATCAGGCCTTTCTTGTTCATCAATAATTTGAGCTTCAAATACCTCATTACAAGTTTGAAAATCTACAATTTGCTGATCCCCTTCAAATACCTAAAAATGAGTAACATTATCTGGTATACTAGGAACATTTACTAATTCAACAACAAATCTTTTTAAACCTGACAGTGTTAAGGGTTCTAAAGTGCTAGCAGCAACTACTAATGCATCTAGTCTATGGTTCAATTCCCTAGGGATATGCTCTATTATGAAAGCATCAAATGAACCTATCAAATACCACACCCTATGCCTATAACAAACCATCTTTTTGTAGTTGCATGCATACAATTTCCTTACTTGCCTGACCACTAGTTCAGAATCTGAAAATACCCTGATCATTTTTACCTTTTTCTTGATATCCATAACAAGTCCGTAAATCAAAGCCTCATATTCTGCAACATTGTTAGTACAAGAAAATTGTACCCTATATGCTGCTAAATATGACTTACCATGAGGATCTATAAGCTCTACACCTACACCTGCACCCTATTTAGATTTTGATCTGTCACATTTCAGTGTCCATATGCCATATTTATTCCTTTGACCCTTTACTTTGGCATGTTTTGCTTTTTTTATCACATGTGAGGTGCTATCTTGTTCATTCATAGGCAATTCATTTTGACCTACTTGCATATTTATACTTTCAAATTGTAAATCAGAATGACAAATACTCTTGTCCTTTGTTTCTTCTTTTAAATCTGGGATCAACACATCTATGTTATTCTAAAAATATTTCTCTGGTTGATTAGGATTAACCTTTCCTTCTTGCAGTCCTACTCACTTTGTGCATTTTATGTATTGATATTCAATAATATCTCTGCACATTCCACAATTTTCTTTAGAATGAGGTTTATCATGAACTCTACACATGTTTTTATACAATTTGCATTGAACTAGAATATTTTGTTCAATGCACTTTTCTATTTTTTGTCTAATGACCTGACTGAAACTATTTATTGCATTACTTTCTTTATCAGAAGAATTTCCATCAAACTCAATGAACAATAGTATTTCCTTACTGACATGTTTTTCTCTAAAATTTAACATTAGGATTTCTTCAATTTGTACTCCCTTATCAGTGATTCTATAAACACCAGGTTCAATATAAGCATACAATATCTCATTAGTCCTATTGTATTCTGTAATCATGTGTTTCATCTTGGGTTCTACTTCTATCCTAATTTGATTTGGAACACCTCTCCAAGGTAACCACATATGTGAAAAATTAGTGGCCATATATCCATTCAATGTTTTAGAACAGTCTCTACTCAACAACATCCAATAATTCACAGGTATATCCACTATCTGAATGTCAATAAACTAAATTACCCTAGGATCTAAGGCTAATTGCATTTGAATATGCATCAATTCTCCTATCACATTAACCTCTATTTTATCTATGTGTGTAACAACCTTGGCAGATTTGGTAGGAGTCAGCCCTAAAGTTTTGCATATTCCTAAAGGCATTACATTAGCTGATGCACCAGAATCTACCATGCAATTATGTATGTTCTTTCCACACATTCTAATGGTTAACAAGAAAGGAGGAGCATCCTTCTTATCTGCATACATCACCACATTCATGTTGGAAGGCTGCTCAATTTTCTTACTCTTTTCTTTGGGTTGTGAATCTCTACTAGAAATACTCACATCAGCAGAAACCTCACTTGTCACAGATGTATCCAAGGATTTTATGAAAGCATTTATGACTCCTAGACTTTTCAATAATTCACACAAAGGTATAGTGACCTTAATTTTCTTTATCTCTTTGGATAAATAATTCATCAACCTCATTGTTTCTACTGTCTCTATTTTACTTGTTTGGACCTTTTGTGCTACTATTCCATTATTTGCATGATGATTTGCCTTTAGTATAGTAGGATTATTACTAGCTTTTTGATCTGGGGGAGTATTGAAATTGCTAGGAGGAGTGGAAGTAGTGAAAGGACCTCCTGGCCTAGTGTTATTTCTCAAATTGTAGGTGTGATTTTTGTTTGACTGTTGAAAGGCATGTACCTCTTCTGTTTCATATAACACCTCATTTTCAGTTTCAAAGGGAAACTAAAATGCATTTAGTACAAAGGCTGATTCAGGATATAGGTTCTCACAAAAATAAGGTTCATCCTCTAACAATTGATCCTCTTCTTCTCCAGTTGCAAAGGTAAAAGTCTCTAAGATTAAAGCAGTCTCATATCTTGAGGGCACTACTTCATTACCTTTGGGAATGAGAAACTCAAAAGTGGGAGCCTATACATCCACATTGAAAATACTGGCTGCTAAATAGAATTGAGGACAATCTAGTTCAGCATGGACATTGGTATTATGAATTCTGCATCAATTCTCCAATGCTACATTAGCCATTTGAATTCTAGCTATTTTTTTTGTATCTTGATTATCTAAATTCTCAAATGGAGAAGCTAGAGTGCCATTATTTAGCCCTGTGTTCCATGTCATAGGTGGCCTTAGTTGATTTTGATTTCTGTTATTATTAATCCAGGCTCTATTATCTATAGCTGATCCCCTGTTTTGCATCGGTTGTCTTGGATTATGATTTTGATTCTGATTGTAATTCTAGTTTTGATTTGAACTTTGACCCTAGTTATAATTCTGATTATGATTCTGGTTAGGGTTTGGGTTGTAGTTCTGACTATAGCTTTGGTTATGGTTTTGACTGTATCCTTGGTTGTTTCTACCATAGAAATTTTCATTTCTCAGTTGTGTCGTTTTAGTAGTCAATCTTCTCAAGTGTGCAGTAATTTCTTTGATTTCTTCTCTTTCCTCCTGTGCCTTTGCCACAAATGTATCCTGAGGAGGTTTGAAGAAAGATTGACCATTACTTTGATTATTATTGGCAACTTTACCAATATAAGGGACTATGGACTGGATTGGGGCAGGATTATAAATAGGTGTGTATGTAGGAACTGGATTCACTAATGGAGTGTTATGTGTAGGGACTCCATTCCAAGGTTGTATTTGATTTTGTATCCCAAGATTTCCTCCATTAAGAAATGGATTATAAGTTGTTTGCCTCATCTCCTGGTTTACTGAGGCTACCTCCTTATAGGCTTTAGATATTATATCTATGTCAGCTTTTCTTTTGACAAACATAACCATTAGTGGATCTAGGGAAACATAATACATGGCTAACAATATATCTGCATTTACTGTGTAAGGAGCTACCAACCTAGAATAGGCCTTTTGAAACCTGTCATTAAAATTGTCAATCAGCTCTCCTTCACCTCTCTTTATTGTAGACACTTTGTGATATAAGGTGGAAGGGTCTATTGGTCCTCTAAATCTAGACAAAAATGTTTCTTCCATAAGTACCCAAGAAGAAATATAACCATTGAGCAAGTTAACGTACTAGTTAGAAGCTTGCTCATTGAAGGTGTAAGGAAACAACCTACACACAACTGTTGGCAAGAGACACTATATGGATTCATGAATGTTGTCATTGATGGCAACAAAGTTCATCCCACACATTCACAGGACATGGTATGTCTATACTGGAAGTCAGAGTGAAGAATGTTGTGGTTCGGTAAACAAGAACAGAGCAGTCAATAAGGTTCGACAGACAGGTCTGGATCTTTCAGCAGAAGTATCTCAGTGAAATGCAGATTTGAGGAAGTCAACAGGAGTATCTTGACTGATAGATTCCAAGGTTTGAGCCTCTGGTGTGGAAAGGATAAAGAGATATGAATGCTTGAGTGTCGGGTTCCCAAGTGACAGTGTGAACAGAGGAAGAACTGACTGGTAGAACATCAGACATTATTCTGGATGTGTTACTGATGTTGGTAAAGGTTATGAAGGCATGAATTATGTTTGTCTGACATGATTAATGATTTCCACAAGTATATCCTTGATCCGCACTACTTGGTGTGCAAGGATTCAGCCGACAGATCAGAGTTTGTGAAAAGATTGACTATTCCGGGTGCCGACTAGAAAGGTGATAAAATCACTTGTGCGGATATATATACAAGATGGATTTAGTTATGAGAGGTGTTGTTGTTGTGAATGATGTGCAAAGAAAAGCAATAGAGCCGAATAAAAGCAGAAAAGAAGATTCGGTATGTGAAAGAAGAACAACATAAAAGAAGAAGAAAGATGAAGTGTAGCAGATCAATATATAGAGCCTAACTGGAACTGAACTCCAGCATATGTTGATGCTTCTTATCAGTTCAAGTATTGTATTACATTCTTCATAATTTGTAGATAGTGTGTCTCTTATAGGCAGTGTGCCTCTTGTGAGCAGTGTGCTTGGGCAGTGAGCCCTAATTGGCAAGTGTCATTTTTGTAATCTTATTCTTCTAACAGAGAATACAATCTTGGGTTAATCACCCCGTGGTTTTTCCCTTAATAGGATTTCCACGTCAAAAATATTGTGTCATGTGTATTTCCATTTCATGATTAAGTTTGCTTGTTTAAATTGATGCTACACTAGTTATTAAGAAAGTTCAGAAAACTGAGATAATTAAGATAATTGATTCACCCCCTCTCAGTTATCAACAATTGGTATCAGAGCTAAGTTCCTCCTAAAAAAAGTCTAATAGCTTGAGGAAGATCTGGGAATTCAAATGGATACATATGGTTTAAGGGATCAACTCAAGACTGCCCTTGATGATCTTGAGCAGTCAAACTCTGAAGTCAATGAATTAAAGGAAAGACTCAAACAGGCTGACAATTTCATGAGAGAACTAAAAGACAAATTAAGTCTCTCTATGAAAAAGAGAAAGGAGCTACTTCAGCAATTGGTAAGTCAAGGTGAAGCAAATAATGCAAATGAAGATCTGAAGGAGAAAACCAAGTTATGTGAAAATCTATCAAAATAAATCATTATGGTAAGACATGAAATGGAATCAGGAGTTATAAAGTTTACCCAAGAGATTGAAGAGAAAAGAAAAACTGAAGATAATCTAAGACAATCTCTCAAGGAGAAATCAAAAGATTGCCACAAGATGGATAGAATTATCAGTCATCTTGAATCCAATCTTGAAGATGCTAAAGATAATGAAGAAAAACTTGAGGATCAAATTGTCTCTCTCAAAAGAGATCTTCAAACAACAAATGAGTATAAAGAGAAACTCAAGATAAGTTTTTCTCAACTTGAAGTTCTTCTTGGAAGTCAAAAGAGGGTAGATGACAAGTGTGGTTTGGGTTATGAGAAAGGAGAAAGCTCCGGATCTGGTCAGAAGAATTTTGGATCAGAAAATCTAAGGAACAAGCCTAGAAGACCTCCAGTAAGGCAATCTAATGCTCAAAGATATCCATCCTTCAATGGATACTGCCACAATTGCAATAACTTTGGTCATAAAGCTAATCAGTGTAGAAGGAGAATGAATCAGACTAATACATCCTTCTCCGGATAATGCTTCAACTACAAAAGGTATGGTCACAAATCTCATGAATGCAAAAATATGCAAATGAATAATTCATTCAATGGTAGATGCTTTGCATGCAATAGAATGGGTCATATTGCTAATCAATGCAAATCAAGAGGATATCAATCAAATATGCAAAGAAATTTTCTTTGCCAAATTTGCAATAGATCTGGTCATATAGCAAAATTATGTAGAAGCAAGAATCAGAATAAAAGAGGTCCGGTATATTATAATCAGAATCAAGATAAGGGAAAACAAAAAGTAAATGCGGATGAAGTTCAAAGTGAGATGAACAAGATTTGGGTGAAGAAAAATACAGAGAATGTAGGGGATGGATCCGCACCAGACTCTGGTGCTGATATTTCTTCCAGAAATTAAAAAGTGAGCTCTAGCTCAAGGGGAGACACAAAGAAAACCTTGTTCCCCCAGCCAGTCAATTGGTGCCAGAATTGGCACAAGGAGAGCTGCAGATTAAAAAGGGGTCATACAAGAAACATCTAAAAGGGGTATGGTAAAGATTTGAGAGATCCGTAAGAAGATTTGAAGAGTCTAATCCTACCAGAATTGATCTAGTAAAACAGTCTTCTGGTAAAATAGATTCCTTACAAGTTTGGTCTGATATTATTCAAACTATGGTGTCTTGATCTGTAAATAGATCAAATGACTAATGAAAGGAAGATAGATTATCACTACTCTCCTAGAATAACTTCAAAATTTGTCTCAGTGATTTGGAAAGGTTTTGTCTCTGAATAAGATAACCAAGGCAAATCGAAACGAATTAGGTTGCACATTTATTGCAGAATGAAAATTAGGGCTTCTTAGAAATAAAAGAGTTCATTTGCTCATCATTTGTGCATTCACATTCAAAAAAAAGAGAAAAGGAGCTCTGCAACTACTTCTCCCAAAGATCAAATGATTCTTCATACAGCTCAATCCGGATTTCATCATGTGTGCCCTAAACAGCGTAAATGGTATTCTTCATTCTTAATATCTCTCATTAAGATTCCTTTATGATGGCTACTCTGAATATAGTAAAGATTTCTGATAGACCTCATCCCATATTTAAGAAGCATCCATACAAATCCGTGGAGGTAGATCCCCTAGGAGCCTTCTCTAGTGTTCCACATGGTGTTTTGCACACCGAAGATATTAAGGTTTACATACACGCAAATGTTGAAGATTTTGGTGAATTCAAACTAAGAGATATCTATCACAAACAACTGTTAGATGATTCATTTAAGCTCAAACCCCAATACAAGGGCCTCTGGAATAAGCACTTTGCACAATACATACATTTCCCCTATTTTACTGAGAATGAATGGGTCAGGTATATTTTGAGCAGAATACATGACAACTTCATGTGGTTAAATGGACCATTCAAAATCACAAAAGATGCCATCAGGGTAGTTACCGGATTACACTCATCTAGTGGGATTCCTATTCTTAAATCTGTGAAGAATCAAACTGTGAGTGAGGCTATCAGATCCAAGTTTGACAAAAGAGCAATGACAGTAGATGACATCTCTGATCCGGATGTTAAGTTTGCCTCCATGATCATTGGATATAAAATATATCATTCTAGTAGGGAAAATTCAATACCTGGAACAGCCATCTACACCACTTATGAAATGCTAAGAAAGGATGCAGACTACGATCTTTGTCAGCTTCTCTTGAACCAACTCTTGGAGAATCTACAAAAAATAAAGAAAGATAAAAAGAATTCATTCAAGTATGGTGGATTAATATTGTGCTTATTCTTCTACTTTATGAATGAGCTTCCTAGATCTAGTGGCTGGGTGTGGGAAAATGATAGACCAGTATCTATCTAAATCAAAGATTATTTGCATGGACTTGGTGATGTCAAAGCACAAAATATAGCCCTGTGGGGATACTTCAAGAATTTCCAAAACATGATGCAAGCAAGAGAAAGGATTCCCCAGTCTCTTGTTGAGAAATACAAAGACATAGTATGTTTTATGGTTGAGACTGATCAGTGCCTAATGGAGGCAATAGAACCAAGAACTGTATGGATCATGCCCATGGGGTATGAAGTTGATGAACAAATTGTGGAGCTGCATGTTCAACACATGCTAAGTCAACCAAAGGATCAAAAGGCAGAAAGGTTTGGAACCTTTGAGGAGCTGAGTATAAAGATTCATGTGGAACTCAGAGAGCCAGAGATCAAGAGGAAGGTGAGAAAAGAAGTAGAAAATTTTGCCCAAGGCCTTGGCATCTCAAAGGAGGCAATTGATGCCCACAGGAAAAAGGTGGAAAAGGTTGAGGAAGAGAAGAAGAAGGTAGAAAAGAAAAATGAGGAAAGTGCTCTGGCAAAACCTTCCACCCAGACCAGATCATCAAAAAGATCTACACCTACCACTACCAAAGGCTCAAGGACATTAGAACTGGAAGAACAATCATCTAGCAAAGGAGAGAAGAGAATAAAGACAAAAGCTACACGAGCTTATGTCAGTCAAAGGGATGAAGAGGAGACTAAATCTGATGTAGAAATCAGGAAAATGAAGAAATAGAAGAAATCATTTGGTGAACACTCTACCAGTCAAGGAGAAGAAGAGAAGGAAGAGGAATTTGTTGAAAAACCCACTCTATCCTTAGATGTTGTAGTGAAAGTGGTCACTGTGGATGGGAACCTACAACCCTTAACAGAATTCTATGATGAATATAATGAAGTAGATAAAAAGATTATGGAGGAAGCCACAGTTAAGTTCTTGAACACTTACAATAAAGCTTTTATTGAAATTATCTCTCTAATTCCCAAAAGCTTAGAGAAAAGGCTTGAAATGAGGAAGAACAGTGCCCAAGCTAAAGACTTAGAAATCTAGGAACAGATAGCAATTCAGCTATATCCTTCAATCGACCCCAAGACAATGAATATGGTATTCAAAGATTGTAAGGATGAGTTCAGAAGCAAAGCAAGGATGAATCAACTTATGCTTGGTGAGACTGATAAGGTAGCCAAGGACACAAAAGAGATCCTCTAGAAGGCCTTTAAAAGATTTAATCTTCCTATTATAGAGGACTTGGGTACTGATCCCTCGACTACAAGTGCTATAGAAGAATCTATTGAGAAAATGATAGAAGAGGTGGGCCTTGAACAGACCAACATTTCTCCTCTGGTTTCCCCTATAGTCTCTAGATCTACAGGAGAAGAAAGAATACAGGAGAAAGAAGCAGAGGTGAAGGAAAAAGAAGATGACAACACCAAGGTTGCAGAAGGAAAGAAGACATTAACAGAGAAGACCACAACTGCTAGTGGTAAGGTTGTGGAAGGGGAGAAAGCTCCAAAAGATAGTTCTGTGACTGCAGAAGAAAAGAAAAATCTGTCTTTGGCAAGAGACACTGCAAAAACTATCCAAGAATTCTTGAACAAAGAAACAATGGATTGATGAACCAGAGCTTCTACAAGGACCATTTAACTTTGATTCTCTCTCTGGTATAGACTATGAAGATAGCTTCATTTGCTAATGCAAAGGTTAAAGAAAAACTCCTAAAGTCTCACATGGAAGACTATGAGTTGATAGAAGCTGCTTCCGGAGTGCTTGAAAAGATTATGCCATCGTTTGATAAAGATCCCACAGCCTCCACATCCGGTAATCTCAAAACTCTAGTCAACAGTGTTAGCACACATTTTGGTTCTCTAAAAAAGTCAGCTGAAGAAAAGGTCCGGAAGGAGTTTTTGGATAAGAGATTCTCTGAAGTGCAGGGTCTGATAACAAATGACAGGAAAGTCATGGATATTGGGATAAAGAGCTTGGAAAATACTCTTAAAGATGGCAGAAATATGTACAAATTTTGCTTATCTTGGCCCACAGTGACCAAAGATATTGAGAGGAAAGTAAAAGAACAAGAGGATAAACTATTAAGTTTGTCTCAAAGTTTTGATCCTCTCTCATCCTCTATAGTAAATCAAGAGTGTCAGACTATTTCAATCACAAATGCAATAAAGAATTTTGAGAAGGAAAGGGAGAACATAATTAGTTGGATGGGTGAACTTAGAAGGATCATTATCCCTAAGTTAGAGGCCATGCATGAGGCCATAAGTGAAGCTCAAATCACAACCCAGACCAATGATCCAACAAATCTAAAAAGGATAGATTCTTTTGCGTTCCTATTGAGCGGTCATATTTCAATTTTGGATAGAATGAAGCAAAGTTGGGCTACAGAACTTATTCAATTGAAGACAACTTTTGCAGACATACTTAAGTATATGTAAGTATGCCATACGTATATACTTATGCAGCTAAGTATAGTTGAATTTTTGAAAGTTTTGATATGCGGACCCTACCCTTTTCCATTGACATCAAAGGGGGAGTGAAGAGTAGTGAAAAATGAGAAATCCAACTAAGGGGGAGCTTTAGAAAATGTATATAAAAATAGAGCATCAGCCAAGGGGGAGCATAGTGTAAACACTTAGTCATTTTTTATTAAGTGTTGCCATCAATGCCAAAGGGGGAGATTGTTGGCAAGAGACACTATATGGATTCATGAATGTTGTCATTGATGGCAACAAAGTTCATCCCACACATCCGCAGGACATGGTATTTCTATACCGGAAGTCAGAGCAAAGAATGTTGTGGTCCGGTAAACAAGAACAAAGCAATCAGTAAGGTCCGATAGACAGGTCTGGATCTCTCAGCAGAAGTATCTTAGTGAAATGTAGATTTGGGGAAGTCAAGAGGAGTATCTTGACTGATACATTCCAAGGTTTGAGCCTCCGGTGTGGAAAGGATAAAGAGATATGAATGCTTGAGTGTCAGGTTCCCAAGTGACAGTGTGAACAGAGGAAGAACTGACTGGTAGAACATCAGACATTATTCTGGATGTGTTACTAATGTTGGTAAAGGTTATGAAGGCATGAATTATGTTTGGCCAACATGATTAATGATTTCCACAAGTATATCCTTGATCCGCACTACTTGGTGTGCAAGGATTCAGCCGACAGATCAGAGTTTGTGAAAAGATTGACTATTCTAGGTGCCGACTAGAAAGGTGATGAAATCACTTGTGTGGATATATATACAAGATGGATTTAGTTATGAGAGGTGTTGTTGTTGTGAATGATGTGCGAAGAAAAGCAGTAGAGCTGAATAAAAGAAAAAAGGAAGATTCGGCATGTGAAAGAAGAATAGCATAAAAGAAGAAGAAAGATGAAGTGCAGCAGATTAGTATACAGAGCATAACCAGAACTAAACTCTAGCATATGTTGACGCTTCTTATCAGTTCAAGTATTGTATTACATTCTTCATAATTTGTAGACAGTGTGTCTCTTATAGGAAGTGTACCTCTTGTGAGCAGTGTGCTTAGGCAGTGAGCCCTAATTGGGAAGTGCCATTTTTGTAATCTTATTCTTCTAATAGAGAATACAATATTGGGTTAATCACCCCGTGGTTTTTCTCTAAACAAGGTTTCCACGTCAAAAATATTGTGTCATGTGTATTTCCATTTCATGATTAAGTTTGCTTGTTTAAATTGATGCTGCACTAGTTATTAAGAAAGTTCAGAAAACTAAGATAATTAAGATAACTGATTCACCCCCCTCTCAATTATCAACAACAACATCCTCATATTCTAACCTAGCCCTAAAGCATGCCTCCTTAAATATCCTAATGTGATCTTCTAGATCCTGATGCAACTGGTACTTAGGACATATCTTTTTAGGATTCTTTGGCATCTCATGAGAATTAGGGAATGTTATGGGAGAATTAACATTAAAGTAAGCCTTTGCAAGTACTTGTGCTTGACCTGGACCTTGGGGAATACCTGGATTTCTTGGTGGATTCAGATTCCTGGGAGGATTGGGACCTCTAGGAGGACTAGGACCTTTGGGAAGACCTAACCAAGATTTAAAGATCTAAATGAAGAACTGTCAAGACTCACAATGCTATGGATACTAAAAGGTGATCCAGGAGGCATTCTAGATGAACCTCCTGGGTGTGATATTCTAGGATTCCAAATCAAAGGACTCTTACTTTGCCTTTTATCAGGTAATTGCACAAATATATCTTCTGAACTGGATCTAGACCTAGTCACTCTACCATTGTTATGAGCTAGCTTCACTTAGAACAAACCCTAACTCCAATTGGCCCTCCTTCTAGTGCCAAAAACTATTGATGATTATTTTTACACATTCATAACAAAAGTTAATATTCACAAAATCAACCTAACTGTCTTGAAAGATATGAAGAAATCAATTAAGATTACTTAATCCCAAGTTTCTGTATGGTCAGGTCTTGACCTTGTGGATAATTTAGTAGGTTAATGTGAAGCTATAATATGCAAGGGACCTTACTTGATTTAAGGTGTTTTATGACTCACTAAACTCGATTTATGCAAAATATCATAGATATCGACATTTTCTTCATTCATTTGCATAAATTTGTTACTGTATCACAAAGCTTTATATGATTTATGTTAACACAAGATTTTCTTTTCAAATATTATGAAAATTGCCAAATATCAACTTAGTTGTTCATGTTTCCTTCAAATATCAGACAATCTCCTTTAAATCTTTGCGTTTAAGCTAAGTATTTCAAATGTTTGGGAAAAGTTAGAGAAATCTAAATTAAACTTCATTTGGCTACAGGATCTAAATTCTCTATTATTCACGTTGTAAGCAGTATAGTAAACTTGATTAAATCCATAGACTAAACCTTTAAATGTAAGCCCTGAGTATTTTCATGAACATACATTCCAGATTGCAAGCTTTAAGAGATATTATTTCAAATACAAAGAAGAGCTAGAAGACACTCTAAATATAGACGCAGAATTCTAGATTAATTTATATTCAAAACACACAATCATATATGATTTAGAATGTATCAATGACTCTTAGCTTCATTAATCAACTTCACAAAAAACTTACAACGATTTACAGATACAATAAGAAAGCTGGATGTTCCACACACTCCTTATTGCAGACACAGGTGACCACCTCTAAATTAAAATACTCCTTCTACTAAAAAATGCTAAGATAAATTACAACTTCCAGCTCTGTCCTACCAATCCCTGTGTAAGTCCCTGTGTAACCCACTATAAAGTAAAGGGGCTCAATACATAGATTTGATTATCCCCAATACGACTTGCAAACCCTAGTCGATCATCGGTCTATATCTCAAGTGCAGTATCAACGGTGGGAAACAAATCCCACCCAAAAAAAACTCTATGAAGCATACTTCATACTGAGTGTAAAGATGCCCTTTGGAACCCTAACAACCATCAAAATATCTTTTGTTGCTTTGCCTTTACTTCTTTTGCTTCCTCTGTGATCCGATCTACCCTTTGTGATGTCATTGCCATTAAAGCTCCACCTTCCATATCTCTGCATACCTGCCAACAAACAAAAGAAATGGATTTAAAATTCACGCCACTTTCGTCAATTCATACCTCTTCAGAATGTTAGATGGACATTAATGACAACAATTAATGGCATTAATTACAACAATTAATGTGCTAAAAGTTTAGCCTTCTGTTGCAGTGTTTGCATTTTCAAACTTCCTCTTTATCACTAGTTAAACTGTGCATACATCTTTTTTCTTTGTATGTTCCTTTTGTATGTTCTCTTTGTATGTTTAAACATAAAAACATATATGCAAACAACCATGACTAACATTCTTTCCCTTTTTTCCATTTTTCCATACTTTGTATCTTTTGCTTTGTATATCGCTCTGTGTATGTCTCATTATGTACAAGCGCATATACAAAAACATATACAAACCCTCTTTTACCTTTTTTCTCCCGCGATGCCTTTATTTCTTTGTATCTCACATATGTACATTGTAATCATACAAGCATTCAAATATACAAAGAGTTTTCAATATTTAACTTCTTTTCGCATACGTTTTGTATCTTCTATTTGCATCCGTCGCATTGCATATCAGCTTTTATCTTTACCTTGTATCTTTCACTTTGCATATCATCTTGTATATCAAAGACATACATTGTAATTATATAAACCCGATATGCAATCAGTGGGGTCCACCTTACCTTTTATTTGTATCTTCTATTTGCATCCGTCGCTTTGCATATCGGCTTTGTATATTGAAGACATACATTGCTATTTATACAAGCCCGATATGCAAAGGGTGGAGCCCACATTACTTTCCCCTTGTATCTCCGTGATGCAAATGACATTTGTATCAAACTTTTAGATACAAGTCTGGATACAAACAAACTCCTTTGTATGTCCTTTCAGACTTCAACCTTTTTTTATAGACCATAGTTTACTTACCTTTTGGCTCTATGGCATGCATAAAGTGCAATGCATCTTTCCAAAGACTTTAAGTCATGATGCATTGCTGTAACCAAATTTTAATCTTTCTTCAATTCCGTATTGTATGTATATTAAAATGTATGTCTCTGAAACATACATACATAGTACAAAACATACAACAATAAAATCTCATTTTATAATCCTTTTGGTTCTGCGGCATGTATGTAGCTTTGCATATTAACTTTGTATGTTTTCCTTTCGCCAAACATACAAACATAAAATACATGCAATGGACTTAACTGATTATTCATTTAAACCTTGAACTTTTTCAGGCCCGACTTGTATGTAAGAATAAAATGTTATCAAAATGCATACAAGTAAAATGACTTAAAAAAATTGACAACTCTCTTTATGACTTATACAATGACCCAATATACAAACAACTTTTTATATGAGCGACTCGACATAGAAATGACTTTGTATATGCAACATACAAACCCTCCCATTGTACATTTACCAAAAACATACATATCTTGCAAAATATTGTAAATTTTAACATGGTTCAAAAAGCAACCCTCACTCATTTTTGACAAGGAATTCACCCATATTCAGCTCTGGTACTTAATGCTATTTTTTCTTTATTTTCAACAAGGTTTGTAACTTTCACTTACTTTTCCCTTTTACCACCAAATAGACCCACACACAAAGTAAAAAGCCACAGCCATAATAGCTGTCCTCATTTCGCTAAGGAGTAAAATGGGACATGTTGTGAGCATCACAACACATCCTTCAATGGATACTACTACAATTTCAATAACTTCAGTCATAAAGCAAATTGATATAGAAGAAGAATGAATTAGACTAATTCATCCTTCTTTAGACAATGTTTTAACTGCAAAAGGTATGGTCACAAATCTGGTGAATGTAGAGATATGTAATAAATAATTCATTCAATGGTAGATGCTTTGCATGCAATAGAATGGAACATATGGCTAATCAATGTAGATCAAGAGGGTACCAGTCAAATATGCAAAGAAATGTTGTTTGCTAAAATTGCAATAGATCTAGTCATATTGCCGAATTCTGCAGAAGTAAGAATCAGGGTAAAAAGGGTTCGGTGCATCATAATCAAAATCAAGACAAAGGAAAAGAAAAAATGAACGTGGATGAAGTTCAAAGGGAGATGAACAAGATTTGGGTGAAGAGAAATATAGAAAATGTTGGGGATGGATCTGCTCCAGAATCTGGTGCTGATATTCCTTCTGAAAACTAAATTAGATGAGCTTTGGCTCAAGGGGAGTCACAAAGGAAAATAAATTCCCCCAGCTAGCAAATTAGTGCCTAAATTTGGCACATGGAATGCTGTGGATTAAAGGGTTCTGAGAGATATATCTAAATAACCCTCAGTAAAAATATGAAAGATCTGCAAGGAGCTTTGAAGAGTTTAATCATCTAAGACTGATCCGGTTTGACAACTATCTGGCAAAAGTAGGATTTTCACAGTTAGATCCGCTATGATTCTAAATTGAAATATCTTGATTTGTGGATAAATGGGATGATTTGAGGAAAGGAGATACATTTTCAATTATCACTAAAAATAATTCTAAGTGCATCTCAGTGATCCAGAAAGATCTCTCTCAGTACAAGGCAACCAAAATGACTTAAGTTGTGCATTTATTGCAATATGAAATTAGGGTTTGTGTAGAGATAAAAGGGTTCTTTTATTCATCATTTGCACATTTGCATTTGAGAAGAAAAAAGAAAGAGCTCTACAAACAAGATTGCTTCAACCCTCTCGAAGATCAATCGCAGAATCCAATTCAACCAGTGATCTTTTCTAGCTCATATTGTGAACCCTAGAAGCGTAAAAAGGTATTTCCATTCTTGAACATCTCTCTCTGAATCTTTTGCAAGATGGCTACTCCAAATGTTGTTAAGATCACTGATAGGCCACTCCCAAAGTTTAAGAAACATCCTTACAAATCCCTAGAAGTTGATCCCTTATGCGCATTCTCTAGCATTCCGCATGGGGTTCTACACATAGAAGATGTTAGGGTATACACACACGCCAATATTGAGGAATTTGGGCAATCCAAGCTAATGGATATCTATCACGAGTAATTAATAGATGAAACATTTGAACTTAAACCTCAATACAAGGCCATCCGAGATAAGCATTTTTGACATTGCATCCACTTTCCCTATTTTACAAAGGATAAATGTGTATGATATGTTCTTAGTTGAATACATGACAACTTCATGTGGTCGATGAGGCCATTCAAGATAACAAAAGATTCCATTAGGGCGGTAACTAGATTGCACTCATCCGGTGGGTTGCCTGCTCTCAAATATGTCAAGAATCAGATAGTAAGTGAGGCTACCAAATCAAAGTTTGACAAGAGAGCAATAACAATAGAAGATATCATAGATCTGGATATCAAATTTGCCTCTATGATAATTGGTTACAAAATATATCATTCCAACAGGGAGAACTCTGTATCTGGAACTGCAATATATACTGCATATCAGATGCTAAGGGAAAATGTAGACTATGATCTATGCTAACTTCTTCTAAGCCAACTGTTAGAAAATTTGCAAAAAATAAAGAAGGATAAGAAGAACTCATTTAAGTATGGTGGCATAATACTATGTCTCTTCTTTTACTATATGAATGAGCTACCTAGAACAAGTGGCTAGGTATGGAAAAATGACAGACCAGTTGCCATACAAATCAGAGATTATATGTATGGGCTTGGTGATGCCAAGGCTCAAAGCACAACACTCTAGGGATATTTCAAGAACTTCCAAGGTATGATGCAGGTAAGAGAAAGAATTCCTCAGACAATAGTTGAAAAATATAAGGATCCAATGTGTTTTATGGTAGACACTGATCAATGCCTAATGGAGGCAATAGAGCCTAGAACAGTCTAGATTATGCCAATGGGCTATGAGATAGACGAAAAAATCTTGGAACTACATATCCAACACCTGCTGAGTCAGCCTAAGGAACTTGAGGCAGAAAGGTTTGGAACCTTTCAAGAATTGAGTGTAAAAATTCATGTTGAGCTAACACAATGATGTAGAGTGGCACAAGGGAAGCAACACACAAGGGTTTACTCTATTGTCCTTTGCCCACTCACCCACTTCAAACAGCCTTCAACCAAGCAACCAAAGGCACATTCAAGGGTATATGAAGGATTTGGTATCCTAGTGATGGCTCCACCTTCTAGGCTTCTCCAACACCTCAGGACAGATCAACAAACACCTTCTATGCAGTTGGTTTGGTCTCCAACTTCCCAAAACTCTTCAACCTATACCTTGACTAGTAAGGCTACTAGCCCTCCAAACTAGGTTTTCTCAACAAAACTTGACAAAATCCCAAAGGTCTAGGAAAACAAATGATGGAATTGAACACCTTTCAGGGGACCCCAACAATCCTCCAAATCTCCTGCTCCAACTCTACTCCAGCAATCCAGAACGCCTACTAGGTCTCTAGGCCTAATTGATCAATTTAGGCTAGGTTACAAAGCAAGTGCTCAAAATTGGGGTCATAAACCTAGGGCAGGAACTTGGATCTCTTCTATGACCTACAAACAACTCACAAACCAACTTTCATTCACCCACCTATCAGATTTTGTCATCTACATCAATAAATTGCACAATTCTGGCCAAATACATAGGAATACTTGACCTAGGGCATCAAATTAAAATTAGAAGACTGCATTTTCAAACAAAAAGATTTTTGAATCTTATAGTACATACCCCTAGCCTGCATTTCACCAATTTTTGCAAATTTTCAACATTGGAAATGCATTCTAGGGCTGGATTTCTATGGCTGCCCTAGAAAACAGGGTTTCTGGACCTGTTTTGGAAGAAAAATCTATAACTTTTGATCCCGACCACTTCAGGACCTCAAACTAGTTGCATTGGAACCCTGACTCTAAGAGATTTCAGAAAAATATCATTTGCACACGTGAAAAGTCCGTACAGTCCGTACACAGCAAGAAAAATAGCAAAAAATAGTTAGTTTTCTTGATTTTTGTGCCCAAATTATGTACAAAAACTTCCTCCTCCGTACTGGAGTTAGATATCCACCATATTAACCCATCCAAGTTGGTTTCCAACTTCTACAACAGCATTTAACTGCCCAAAGTGGTTTTTGAACCGACCCAACACATAACACCTTTGACAACTATGGTGTTTTGCATTAACACAAGGAGGTTGATTTGTTTGGCTTGTCCAATGGAGTCCAAATGATCAACACACTCCTTCCAACATACTAAAACATTAAAACAACCAAAAAAAACTTGAAAACCAATCCTTAGACCTTCTAGGCCTAATTGGCACAACAAGGGTCCAAATGGACTAAGAAGGATTTAAGGTTTATATAGTCACCCCAAACCTCTTGACCATACAAAATGGACCAAACAACAATGGCTAAAAGCCTTATTACAAAACACATTGAACAAAAAAACATAACTTCTCAAAATGCATCAAAATGCCTTTAGGAACCAAGGTGCTCCTAGGTGCCCTGCACCATACACCCACTGTCAAAGAGAACTCAAGTCTCTTGAGTTGGAATGCTGTCAAATGTGAAACCTGCCTTCTCAATGTCTGCCCTGCTCATCCAAGTGGCATCCTCCTGAGGTTTGTTTAGCCACTTCACCAAATAGTCATGATAGGTGTGCCTTCTAGTTTGTTTTGCAATCCTCTTGTCCAAAATGCACTCAATCTGATTTGGAGATGAAGGAATGAGTTCTTGGAGTGTGTGATCAGTTTGATCTTCTTCAACAACAGTCTGAGGATCAGATCCTTTATAGGGATAAAGGTCTGAAACATTAAAAATTGGAGACAAAGCAATGCCATCCGGAAGTCTGATTTTGTAGGCATTTTCTCCACATTTCTTGAGCACTTCACAAGGCCCAATCTTCTTCATGAGTAGCTTAGTGTGTTTACCTACAGGGAGCCTCTCCTTCTTCAGATGAACCATTACTAAATCACCTTCCTTGAACTGCAAATCCCTTCTTTTTTTGTCAGCAAATTTTTTATATTTCTGAGAAGTGGACAGTAATTTCTGTTGTACTTGTTCATGGACATCTTTCATGACTTGAACGAAGTCTTCAACCAAGGTACTGCTGTTTTCCAGTCCTTTAACCTCCCTTAGTTTCAAAATACCCCTTGGGTGAGTGCCATAAACAATTTGGAAAGGAGACAGGCTGGTGCTTCTATTGACAGTGTCATTGTATGAGAACTCTGCCTGAGCCAAAATTGAATCCCAACTAGCACCCTGCTCCTTGGTTAGGCATCTTAGGAGGTTGCCAATTGACCTATTAATCACCTCTGTTTGTCCATCAGACTGAGGGTGATAGGCAGATGATAAGGACAAATTTGTACCTAGTCTCTTCCACAGTGTCCTCCAGAAGTGTCCAATGAACTTGGGGTCTCTGTCTGAGATTATGGACAAAGGTAAACCGTGTAACCTGACTATTTCCTTGAAGAAAAGACCTACTATGTGTGAGGCATCATGTGTGGTTCTACATGGGATGAAGTGAGCCATTTTTGAGAACCTATCTACAACCACAAAAATGCTGTCATGTCCATTCTTTGTCCTAGGCAAACCAAGTACAAAGTCCATACTTATGGAATCCCAAGGCTTTGAAGGAATAGGTAGAGGAGTGTATAAACCTGCATTTGATGTATGCCCCTTTGCTCTTTGGCAAATTTGACAAGTTTCAACAAACTTCCTTACATCGGTTGGCAATTTTGGCCAAAAATAGTACCTCCTAACCAATTCTAGGGTCTTATCAATACCAAAGTGACCTGACATGCTACCACAATGCTTTTCCCTGATTATATTCTCTCTAATAGATCCTCTTGGGATACACAACATGCTACCCTTGAAAAGATATCCATCTTGCAACAAAAAATCAGAAAAATCAGTATTATACCTTCCTGTCATGGCCTTGCAAGATAGGTATGGCTCTTTGAAGTCTTCATCTGCTGTATACTGATCTTTAATGGCATGAATACCTATACTTTCCAACTGAATAGTTTGCACAACAAGATTTCTCCTACTTAAGGCATCAGCTACCTTATTGGCCACTCCTTTCTTGTGTTTTATGGAGAAGGTGTATGCTTGGATGTACTCCATCCACTTGACATGTCTGTGATTCAACTTTTGCTGCCTGTTCAAGAAGCTTAATGCATGGTTATCAGTAAAAACTATAAATTCCTTTGGCAATAAGTAGTGTCTCCATTTCCTCAATGACTGAACCATGGCATATAACTCTAGATCATAGGTGGAGTAGTTTTTTTTTGCCTCATTTAACTTCTCACTAAAGAATGCTACAGGCCTCCCATCTTGACTTAGGACTCCTCCAACAGCCCTCTTACTTGCATCACATTCTACCACAAAGACCTTGTCAAAATCAGGTAGCACTAGGACTGGTTTTTCTGAAATTTTTTTCTTTAACAGTTCAAAGGCTTTGTTGGCCTCATTTGTCCATACAAACACACATTTCTTGCCTCGTTTTATGGTGTCAACAAGTGGAGCACAAATGCCACTAAACCCTCTAATGAACTTTCTATAAAAGCTGCATAAACCATGGAAACTCCTTACCTCCGAGGCTGTTGTAGGTGTTGGCCAATTAAGAATGGCTGCAACCTTACTTGGATCCATTTTTAGGCTGCCCTTGGAGATGACAAACCCCAAAAATATCAACTCTTCTTGTAGGAAGACACATTTGTCAAGATTGATTCTCAACTTCTCCTCTTGAAGCCTCCTGAGCACTTGATGGATATGCCTTATGTGGTCTTCCTTGTTGTCACTAAAAATCAGTATATCATCCAAATATACAACAACAAACTTGTTAAGGAAAGGTTTTAGCACTTCATTCATCAATCTCATGAAGGTGCTTGGTGCATTTGACAAGCCAAAAGGCATAACAACCCATTCAAATAGTCCTTCATTGGTTTTGAAGGCGGTTTTCCACTCATCCCCTTCCCTTATCCTGATTTGGTGATAACCACTTTTTAGATCTATCTTGGTAAAATACTTAGCCCTACCCAAGCAATCCATTAAATCTTCTATTCTAGGCATTGGAAATCTATACCTGATAGTAATCTTGTTGATGGCCCTAGAATCAGTGCATAGTCTCCATGTTCCTTCCTTCTTGGGTGCAAGCACTGCAGGTACTGCACATGGGCTAATACTCCTCCTGATAAGTCATCTATCCAATAAGTCTTGGATTTGTCTTGCCACTTCAGCATTTTGCTCTAGAGTCAACTTGTAGGCTGCTTGGTTTGGTAGGGTGGATCCAGGGATGAGATCAATGTAATGACTAATCTCCCTCTTTGGTGGAAGAGCATCCTTGCCTTCATCGGCTATCACATCATGGAACCTTTCCAATAATTCTTCCACTTCCTTTGGTCCAATCCTCCTAAGAGGTTGCTGCACTTTGACCTTCTTGGGATTCACATCCTTGGGCTTGATGACTACTGCAAAACATGGCACTTTCTCTTCCTTGAGGTTAGCCAAAAACTCTTTTTCACCTACCAACATAACTGAACTAGAAATGACTTTCTCTTTGCAATCATTAATCAAAGGAGTCATTGTAAACTTTTCACCATTCTTAGACAAATGAATTACATTGTTCTTACCATCATGTTCGGCACTTGTGTCATGTTGCCAAGGCCTTCCAAGAAGAAGGTGGCATGCATCCATATCCACTATCTCACAAAGAACCTTATCATGATATTCACCTATCTTGAATTCAACCCAACATTGCTCTTTCACCACAATTTGTTGTTCCTTGGTTAGCCAAAAGACTCGATAGGGTTTAGGATGAGGCATTCTTTCCAATCCTAACTTAGTCACCATTTCATTAGAAGCCAAATTTTCAGAAGAACCTGAATCAACTATTACCTTGCACACTTTTCCTTTCACCTTGCAAGTGGTTCTGAACAAGTTGTTTCTTTGGGGCTGCTCCTTGGTGGCTGGCATGATGAGTGACCTGTTGAACATGATGCATTCTCCACTCTCAGGTGCTGCAGACTTGGAAGAGGCTGTTTGGTAACTTGTGGTGCTTTGACAGTCCTCTTCTTGAAGGAGTTGTACTCTTCTTTCTTTCTAATTTGCAGCAGTGTTTCCCATCTTCTCCGGGCACCTAAAGGACTGATGTCCAATCTGATTGCAAGAGAAACACCTTCCAGTAAACACACTAGGACCTCTGCCCCCACTTCTTCCTCTGCCATTACCTCTGCCCCTAAACTGACCCTTATCAGCACTGTTTTTATCAGCCTGCCCTTGGCTGCCTTCTTGTGATCCACCACCTTGGAATCTAGAGAAATTATCTCTGTTTTGAAATCTGTCCCTGCCCCTAAAGTTCTAATTTCCTCTGCCTCTGCTGCTGCTGTATGAATCACCTTTTCTTCTTTGTTTATCCTCAATTCTCAATGCCATTTGAAAACACTTATGGACTGTCTCCGGGTTAAAGAGAGTTAATTCATCTTGAATGGAGAACTTGAGGCCATTAAGATACCTTGCAAGCTTCTGTTTTTCATTCTCAGGCATCTTGGCTTTCAATGTCATCTTGTGAAACTCCTCTATGTAGGTGCTCACGTCCATGTCCTTTTGTCTCAAGTTGTGCAACTTCTTGTTCAAGTTGACCTCATAATCCTCAGGGACAAATTGCTTCTTGATTTCAAGTACCATCTTCCTCCATGTAGAGATAGGATTCCTATCATCTTCTATCCTCTCATTTTGAATAAAATTCCACCAACTCAAGGCTGGCCCTTTCATTCTTGATTTGGCAATCTTCACTTTCTAATTTTCTGCCACTTCTTCACATTCAAAATAGTTCTCCATTGCCTCAATCCAATCAAGGTACTCCTCTGGATTCATCTTACCAGGAAACATAGGTAAGTCTGCCTTAGTGTCCTTCCTACTCAACTTTCCAAGTGCATCTAGGAATTGTCTCTCTGACATGCCTCCTTGTGGCTCTTCCATAGGCACTTCTTCTTCCTCATCTTGATCCTCTTCATCTGAATCTAAGATGACTTCTGACTTCTTCTTCTTGTCTTTGTCTTTCTTCAACTTTTCTATCTCAGCCTCCATCCTTTTGTTCTTGGCTGCTTGCTCTCTCACTATCTTTGCCAATACGGCATTTGTCACCTTTGAAGGAATTTCCTCCTCTTCTTCTCTATCTCCCATCTCTTTGATGGCTCTGATACCACCTGATGCAGAGTGGCACAAGGGAAGCAACACACAAGGGTTTACTCTATTGTCCTTTGCCCACTCACCCACTTCAAACAGCCTTCAACCAAGCAACCAAAGGCACATTCAAGGGTGTATGAAGGATTTGGTATCCTAGTGATGGCTCCACCTTCTAGGCTTCTCCAACACCTCAGGACAGATCAACAAACACCTTCTATGCAGTTGGTTTGGTCTCCAACTTCCCAAAACTCTTCAACCTATACCTTGACTAGTAAGGCTACTAGCCCTCCAAACTAGGTTTTCTCAACAAAACTTGACAAAATCCCAAAGGTCTAGGCAAACAAATGATGGAATTGAACACCTTTCAGGGGACCCCAACAATCCTCCAAATCTCCTGCTCCAACTCTACTCCAGCAATCCAGAATGCCTACTAGGTGTCTAGGCCTAATTGATCAATTTAGGCTAGGTTACAAAGCAAGTGCTCAAAATTGGGGTCATAAACCTGGGGCAGGAACTTGGATCTCTTCTATGACCTACAAACAACTCACAAACCAACTTTCATTCACCCACCTATCAGATTTTGTCATCTACATCAATAAATTGCACAATTCTGGCCAAATACATAGGAATACTTGACCTAGGGCATCAAATTAAAATTAGAAGACTGCATTTTCAAACAAAATTTTTTTTGAATCTTATAGTACATACCCCTAGCCTGCATTTCACCAGTTTTTGCAAATTTTCAACGGTGGAAATGCATTCTAGGGCCGGATTTCTATGGCTGCCCTAGAAAACAGGGTTTCTGGACCTATTTTGAAAGAAAAATCTATAACTTTTGATCCCGACCACTTTAGGACCTCAAACTAGTTGCATTGGAACCCTGACTCCAAGAGCTTTCAGAAAAATATCATTTGCACATGTGAAAAGTCTGTACAGTCCATACACAGCAAGAAAAATAGCAAAAAATAGTCAGTTTTCTTGTTTTTTGTGCCCAAATTCCGTACAAAAACTTCCTCCTCCATACTGGAGTCAGATATCCACCATATTAACCCATCCAAGTTGGTTTCCAACTTCTACAACAGCATTTAACTGCCCAAAGTGGTTTTTGAACCGACCCAACACATAACACCTTTGACAACTATGGTGTTTTGCATTAACACAAGGAGGTTGATTTGTTTGGCTTGTCCAATGGAGTCCAAATGATCAACACACTCCTTCCAACATACTAAAACATTAAAACAACCAAAAAAAACTCGAAAACCAATCCTTAGACCTTCTAGGCCTAATTGGCACAACAAGGGTCCAAATGGACTAAGAAGGATTTAAGGTTTATATAGTCACCCCAAACCTCTTGACCATACAAAATGGACCAAACAACAATGGCTAAAAGCCTTATTACAAAACACATTGAACAAAAAAACATAACTTCTCAAAATGCATCAAAATGCCTTTAGGAACCAAGGTGCTCCTAGGTGCCCTGCACCACACAACCAGAGATGAAAAGAAAAGTGAGAAGGGAAGTAGAGGAAGTTGCCAAAAGATATGGCATTTCAAAAGAGGCAGTTGATGCAAACAGAGAAAAATTAGAAAGAGTTGAGAAAGAGAAACAAGAATAAAAAAAGGAAGTGTTCCAGTACAAGCCTCCTCCTGGACCAAATCCTCTAAGAGCTTTGCACCTACCACTTCTAAGAGCTCAAGATCCTCTAAACTGGAAGCCAAGACATCTGGTAAGGGAGAAAAGAGAACAAAAACCAATGCCACAAGGTCCTATATAAGTCATAAGAATGATGAAGAAATAGAGACCAATAAGGAAATTAAGAAAATGAGGAAGAAGAAGAAAACATCAGGTGAATCCTCTACCGGTGCAAACAAAGAAGAAGAGGTAGAAGAATTTGTTGGAAGGCCTACTCTCTCCATTGATGATGTCATCAAGACAGTCACTATGGATGGGAATCTGTAACTAATGACATAATTCTATGATGAGTATAGTGACATAGACAAAAGGATCTTGGAAGAAGCTACAATTAAGTACCTAAACGTTTATAATAAAGCATTCATTGAAATCATCTCTCTAATTCCCAAGAGTTTAGAGAAGGTACTTGAACTCAGAAAAGACAATGCCAAGGCAAAGGATTAGGAGATCTAGGAACAGATTGCAATTTAGCTCCCTTCCATTACTCCAAAACAAATGACCATGATCTTCAAGGACTGCAAGGATGAGATCCAGAGAAAAGAAAGAATGAACAAACTTATGCTCAGAGAGATTGATCAAGTGGCAAAAGAGATTGAAGACATCCTCCAGAATGCATTTAAAAGATTCAATCTTCTTGTTATAGAGGACAGAGATGATGAACCTTCTACCATGGATGATGAAGGACTAAGTACATCAAAAGAAGAATCTACTGAGAAAAATGCAGAAGAGCCAAAGGAGATAGGTGAGGAAAGGACTAAGGACTTGGATTCCTCTGTTTCGGAAGAGGAAGTCCATGAAGAAGTAAACATCTCTCTTACAGATCCCCCAGCAGACTCCAGAACTGAAGGAGAAGAAAGAAAAGAAGAGAAAATTAGTCAAGAAGAAGAGGTAAAGGGAAGAGAAGAAGTTCAAATAGAGAAGCTCCTAGATGACAGTTCTAAAGTAAAGAAGACTCTGTCTTCAGGAAGAGACACTACTGAGGCAGTAAAGAGCTTCTTAAACAAAGAAATGTCAGAGATAGATGAATCAGAATTATTTCAAGGACCACTCAATTTTGACTCCCTCTCTTCGGTCCAGACAATGAAGGTAGCATCTTTTGCTCAAGCTAAAGCAAAAGAAAAGCTTCTAAAGTCTCACATGGAAGACTGTGAGATGATAGAGATTGCATCTAGTTGAGAAAAAGTGGCTATATGAATGGTTGAGATTATTCAAGAGGCATGGATGAATTGTACAAGACATGTGTCCATAGAGATAGCTTTTATTAAATGATTTAGTTGGGTTGTTGATGAAGATAAGGTTGAATTTATTAAAATAGGATGCTTTTGTATTTTAAGAGTTGGATGACAATGATAATTGTTTTTATCTATGAATAAGGCCGACTTGTAGACATAGAAGAAAATGATAATGATAAGATAAAAATAAATTTATTTAATTTATTTTTAAATGATAGAGGAAGGAACTAAATTTAGAAAACTGGAAGAATCAATATAAATTAAATAAATAAATTTATTTAATGTATATACATGATGAGAAGATAAATAAATAAATTATTAATTTTATTTATTTGCAAAGAGCTCAAAAGACTCAAGATAAATCCTCCACAAAGACACAGTCAGGGTAATGTTCAAGAACTAGGTTTTAGTTAGCACCAAAACCATAATAATTAGTATAGCCAAAATAATAACCACCAAAACCAAAATGCTCATAATAGAGGCTTCAATCAATAGACACAAAAAATAGTGGAATACCAGGCCTAACAATGAGGAGTTCCTTCCCCCTTCAACACTTTGAATCAACCAAATTTTGTAAGTTTCACTGAAGTAGACCCATTTCCTTGAGTGTAGGTTCCATGACACATTTTCCCATTCAGAATTGAATTGTCCTAGATTGAACCAAAGGTCTCGTGTCACTCTAGTAAATCAATAAGCTCCCTGTGAGAGCAGTAGTGGGCCCGATCAACCAGATGACTTGGGAATTGCTATGATTTTTAATACTTTTGTATTTCCAAATGAGGAAGATAATGAACCAAAACAAGAATACAGTAAGGTCTATGCTTATCAATAGACCAAGAAAAAATATTTTTTTATGAACAAAGGGAAGAAACCACTCACACCATCCCTTCCTCCCAAGAATGGTCCATTCCCACCTCATCCTGATGTAGATAATAACCCAACACCTCCTAAAGGACCCACAATAGGGGCCTTCAAGCCAAATGCATATACTTTACACAAGGCCCATAAACATGTCAATCATGGATACAACATTATTGATGATATGAAGGAAACAAAAGCTAACCTGTCTTTGTTAGATGTGGCACATAAATGCACAGCTCAAAAGGAAGCTCTACATAAGGCTCTAGAGGGGAAAGTCAAATCCCATATGCCACAAGGGATAAAAGACAAAGAGGTAGCTCAGGTAGATGTCCTTGCATCCCTATATAAAGGGAAGCCATGTGTGCCTCCATTCTTGTTGAGTATTATAATATTTGGTAAGAATTTACACAATTTCTTGGTAGATTCAGGAGCTTCTGGTAACATCATGCCTTACTCAATTAGTCAGAATCTAGGCCTCACTCTCACCAAAACAAATAAAAAATTTATTCAACTAGATAAAACTAAGTTAAATGTGGTAGGGGAAATTAAAGATGTCCACATACATGTTGTGTGGTTACATAACACGCCCCATTTTTCCTTAGCAAAATAAGGACCTAACTTTTTTTTTGCTTTTGCTTGGCTTGTTTGGCTTCCATTTGCTTTGGGCAGTATGGTAAAAGTATTATCAGATATATGTGTAGGTCTTGTTTTAGGTGTATCTGGGTCTTGAAATCCAAATCAAATTTCCAAATTCAAAATTTCTAATCATAAACCTTGCCAAATGAAAGAGAATAAAATTGTAAGTGGGTTTTCCTTTTGAAGCACTAGGAAATTCCCTAAAACTAAGAAGTTATGCTTGGTCAACAGGTCACAAGGATGTTCATATAATCTTAATATCTAGATATTATTTTAATGTCCTGATCCAATAAATTGTTATGTAGTGCTCAATGTCTCGATATTCACAAATGTACGAATGTTAAAATTAATTCATGATGAAAGCTAAACATCGCATGCATGGATATTGGTTAACATCTAGATGTTAGTTTAATATCCAAACCTTAACTTAACAGCCATATCCAATCTAATATCCATGTTTGTGTGATGTCATTTATCCCTCTCTTATTCATACTACTTATGTCACATGGACACTTATTGCAGGGATATTAAATTGGTCAAATATCCTTCCCTTTGCCTAATATCCTGATCGCGATGATATCACGTCATCCTAACTTTATAAGGACTCTCGAACCCGTTTACATCATCAGGATATTAGTGCATTAGGATATTAGTTTTTCTAACATCAAGACCTTATATAACATCCTGATCTCGATGACGTCATGCCATCTCAACTTCATGAAGGACGTTTATCCTTCTTATGTCATCAAGATATTTGACCATAGGGATATTTCACATTCTTATTATCTCTACATAATTTTTAATATCCTAATCCTGATGACATCACCCTACCACATTACAATGAAGGAGCTTCCTCCTAGTGATGTCATATGGACATTTTAACCATATAGATATTTTGCACTCTTAATATCCAAACCTTCCAAATATCCATATCCTTGGTCTAACCAATAGTATTATGCCACATTCCCATATGGACATTCTGACTTATTGCAAATAGAGTTGAGACCCAATAGTGGATCTTTATGTCAATGATGGTTGACTTGACATCCCCATACTGATGCCATCCAGATATCTGCATGGATATCCAAATGAATATTCTAAAAGCTAAGATTTGCTCCATCGCGATGTGCCTTTTTCATATTTAATATATATAAAAGTCATTGGCTTTTAAATTCAAACTCGTGCCAATGAACACTTGTCCTGATATCTCACAATTACATCGCTAGAATTAATTTAATTCTCTCAAGAGTAATTAATATGCCCTAAAATATGAAAATTCTTAGATTAAAAGGTAAATTGCTTTCATAAATCTCATAATTGCATTCAAAGAGTTAATAACTTTGCATAGAGAGCCTAAGAATTTAGCAAGAGTTGCTACAATGAATTTGCAATGTGAATTTGACTGCATAAAGGATCACTTGCGCACAGTAATTTTGGTATACGCCTGCATATTTCAAACAAGGTTTCCATAATCTAGGTATGTACAAATGAACCCTAGCTAGTTATTTCATAAGGATATTCTATCGATTGTAAGCAAGAAAGGACCTAAAATGTTGAAATTAAATGAATTTAGGGTTAAGTCTTGGTCATATGTTTGAAATGCCATGTTTATGAATTTCAGAGATTTAGAGAATGATAAACCCTAACCTTGTAGAGGTCCTAGTTAAGATGAGTCCATGACATTGTAGGACAAGATGTCTTAGCCCTGCATGGACAAATGTGAGGTTGAATTTAAACAGAGCAAGTTCTTGAAAGGCATAGCATTTATAGGAAGTATTGCTTCGCAGAAGATACCTACTCTGGAATACCTATATTGAGGCGTTTAGAAACAAGATCAATGCGAGACAAGATCACCCCATCCAAAAGAACATCATAACCATGGGATGTACTATGCCACTAGTTTTTTGTATGATGCAGAAGCTCTAGAGCTCATGATTGAATGTGCCAATAATTACAATGTGCTCACAAGGAGAGTTGAGAAGTAGGGGTGAGTCTATGAAAATTTATCAATAGATGGCATAATTGAAGCGTTCAATCTACCCACACCTAAAGGAATATATGTACCAGACCTAGAGGCACTTTCCAAGGAATATGATGGCAATCAAAAGGATTGCAGAAGGTCATTTTCTTGGGATAGAGAGACCCAACTAACAAGGCAAAAGTAGTGGCCAAAATGCCACAACATTTATACAAATATGACTTCAGCCAGGAAGTCCAATATATGATCTTCTTTCTTAGCAGAATGAAAGGAAGGGAGAATACTAGAAATTTTGAATATTGGATGTTTGGACTTGTCAGGATGGTGATCAAGAACAAACAGATAGTACAATGGGTGAAAATAATCAGTTACTCCCTATATTCACAAATGGTGAAGCAGAGGTGGATGAAAGATAGATTGTTTTAAATGACTTCATATCTAGTGTATGCATGTGTAGCCAAGGGTACCTTTGATGGGCTACAAACAGTGGGAAGAATGGGTAGGTTGCCTCATGAGAAGACCCCTTAGGAGAATTATCCCCAATTAGAGAGGAGATAGTCAATGCAACACTATAAAGAAATAAATGATTGCTTCATCATGCATTTGGTTAGGCTTTTGGAAGGAGATAAAACCAAGAGATTTTCAGTGGGGGCAATGGAGAAGATCCAACCACATGGTTCACGGTTTATATAAGCCAAAACATATTCATATATCAAAATGGAAGGGTTCAGTGGGAATCCCTTCATGTTACCTAGATATCCATCAAATAAAGTGGTCTTAATGTAGATAGCTATACAACTAATCCCCACCCTAGAGATATCCAAAAGAAATGATGGAATACCATACATAAAATTCTTTGTAGAAATCAACTGGTTTATGGTAGGATCAATGGATAATGCAAAGGTAGCTGAGTTAGATTTGAAGAACCTGAACTTACAACTATTCCCATTGGTGAGGGATTATGATCCTTAAAATAGGATTGAGAAGCATTTAAACAAGAGGTACAAGCATGTCATGCACCTAGAGGACTACTGGGCTAATTATGATGATGAGCATTAAGTATGAAAAAGGAAATACTAAAGGTTAACCCTTGATCAAATGAAGACCATTAGAAAGTATGAAGTCCATCTCCAAATCAAGATGGATGATGATGACATCATGGATCCCAAATATGAAAACAACAAAATATATAATGAGGCATAGGCACATCCAGATTGGACCCATCGAGATGAAACTTCCATTAATGTCCTTACTACTAAGGTAATGGTGAAGACCAAGAACTAGGTGACCAAGAAGATAAATGAATTGAAGAGAAAAGGTGTTGCTATCACCTATGATAATAAGAGAAAGATGAAAGAAAGGGAAGAGCCAAGTTATGATGATTTCTTGGTGCATAAAAGGCAGGTCCTAGAGACCAGATTAGCACATCCTAGCTCATAAGGAGCTATAGAACAACCTACAACTAAAGGAGTTTCACTGGTATATGTTGGAAACAAGGTAGATAACTAAAAGGGGGGGTGAATCAGTTATCTCAAATATCTTAACATTCTTTTTTCCTTTAATAATTAGTGTAGCATCAAAACATATAAGCATATATGATCATACGAAAAGAAATAAAATCATCACACATAACACAAGGATTTTTACGTGGAAAACCCTGTTAAGGGAAAAACCATGGGGTGACTAACCCAAGATTGTATTCTTTGTTAAAAGAATAAGAAGTATAAAATGACACTTGCCAATTAGGGCTCACTGCCCAAGCACACTGCTCACAAGAGGCACACTGCCTACAAGAGACTTACTATCTACAAAACTCATAGAAGGTAATTAGGTGTTTGAACTAATGAGAGGCATCTACAAATGCTAGAGTTCAGTTCTGGTTAGGCACAATAAACTAATCTGATGCACTTCATTCTTCCTCTACTCTAGTGTTGTTGCTCTGTCACATGCTGGACTTGTATTGTTGCTTCCACACTTGTCTCTTCTTTTCTTCACACTTTATTTCATCACATCTGTACACATACACACCTACATACTGGAATCCATCTAGTATATATATCTGCATCAAGGATTTCAACAACTTTCTAGTCAGCAACCAGAATACTCAAGATAATTTACAAATTACTGATCTGTCAGCTAAATCCATGCTTGATTTGTGATGCGTATCAAAAACATAGGCATTGAAGTCATCAATCATGTTGGCCAACAATGTATGATCCCTCAAATTGCTTTATCAATGTCAATTACTCATTTGGATTGAAGTCTGATACTTTGCGGTTAGTTCTTTCTCTGTCTGCTTTGCCTGTCTGGAACCCAACACTCAGATGCTCATATATTTTTCATGTTTTATCACTGGAGGCTAAATCTCTGGAATATAGTAGTCATGATACTCCTCTTGACTTGTCCAAGTCCGCAAGTTGCTGAGTTACACTATATGAGAGATCTAGACCTGATTGTCGGACCTTGTTGCATACTCTATTCTTGTTCACTGGACCAAAACAATCTTCAATCTGATTTTTGGTAAAGGCATACTATGTACTATGGATGTGTAGGATAAACTTTGTTTCCATCAATGACAACACTCATGAAGCCACACAATGTCTCTTGCCAACAATCTCCCCCTTTGGCATTGATGGCAACACTTAGTGAAAAATGACTAAGTGTTGCAGTAAACTCCCCCTTGGCTGATGCACAATTTTACCGGAGCTCCCCCTTAGCTAGATTCCACATTTTTCACTACTCCTCACTACCCCTTTGACATCAATGGCAAAGGGTGGAATCCGTACACCAAAATTTTCAAATATTAACCTATACATAGTTGCATAAGTATATATGTATGTGTTATACTTACATATACTTGAGTATATCTGCAAAAGTGGCCTTCAACTATACAAATTATGTTGCCTAGCTCTACTTCATCCTGTCCAAAATGGAGATGTGACCACTCAACAAAAATACATATGCTTCTGCCCTTCTTAAATCTACTGGATCACTAGTCTGGGCTATGGTCTAAGCATCTATTAAGGCCTCACGCATTGCCTCTGACTTAGGGATAATTATCCCTCTGAGTTGACTCATCTTGTTTATTATATTATTCTTTTCTTTGTCCAGCCTCTTTATTTCATTTATAATGATAATAGCCTGGCATTCTTGATTCATTAAGGATGTAGTGAGGGGATCAAAATTTTGAGATAAAATTGATAGTTTACCTTCTTGTTCTTTCACCTTCTCAATATACTCTGTCACTTTGGGTCAAGATAGACAAAATTTGTACATGTCCCCACCATCTTTAAGAGCATTTTCAAGGCTCTTTATCCCAATATCTAGGGTCCTCCTATCATTAGTAATGAGTCCCTATACTTAGGTGAATCTTTTTTCCAAAAACTCCTTCTAGACCTTTGCTTCTGCTGATTTCTCTAAAGAATAAAAATGAGTGCTAACAAAATTTACCAAAGATTTCAATTTACTAGATGGAGAGGCTGAAGGATCCTTTTGAAAATATGGCATGATCTTCTCTAGTATCTCAGATGTAATCTCTAACAGCTCATAGTCTTCCATGTGAGATTTCAAAAGTTTTTGTTTTGCTTTGGCTTGAGCAAAAGATGTTATTTTCATTGTCTAGACCAGAGAGAGTCAAAATTTAGTGGCCCTTGAAATAGTTCAGGCTCATCTATCTCCATCATTTCTTTATTCAAGAAGTTCTTCACTACCTCTGCAGTGTCTCTTGCCAGTGACTGAGTCTTCTTTTCTTTTGGGATCTTAGAACTGTCATCAAAGATCTTCTCTGCTTGTTTTTCTTCTTTTCCCTTTACCTCCTCTTCTTGACTCACTTTCTCCTCATTTCTTCCTTCTCCTTTAGCTCCTAAATCTGGTATGTCTATAGTGGGATCTAGAGGAGAGATGGTACCTGTATTTACTACTTCATGAACTTCCTCTTCTAGAACAAAGGAATTTAAGTCCTTAGACTTCTCTTCACCTAACTCTTTTGACCCTTCTACATTTTTGTTAGAAGATTCTTCATTGGCTACGTTTAATCCTTCAACATCCATGGTGGAAGGTTCTTCATGTATTTCCTCTATAATAGGAAGATTGAATCTTTCGAAGGCATTCCATAGGATGTCTTTTGTTTCTCTTGCTACTTGGTCAGTTTCTCCAAGCATAAGTTTATTCATTCTTGCTTTGCTTTGGAATTCATCCTTACAGTCCTTAAAGATCATGTCCATTTGCTTTGGAGTAATAGAAGGATAGAGCTGAATTGCTATATGTTCCTTAATCTCTAAGTCTTTTTCTTTTGCATTCTCTTTTCTTAGTTCAAGTACCTTCTCTAGACTTTTGGGAATCAATGAAATAATTTTAGTGAATGCTTTATTGTAAATATTTAGGTACCTAACTGTAGCTTCTTCCAAGATCCTCTTGTTAGTATCACTATATTCATCATAGAATTCTATTACTAGTTGTAGATTCCCATCCATAGTGACCGCCTTGATGATATCATCAATGGAAAGAGTGGGCTTTTCAACAAATTCTTCTGCCTTTTCTTCTTTGTTTTTACTGGCAAAGAATTCCCCAGATGTTTTCTTCTTCTTCTTCATTTTCTTAATTTCCTCATCAAACTCTATTTTTTCATCATCCTTGTGACTTGTGTATGACCTTGTGGCTTTTGTTTTTATTCTTTTTTCTCCCTTTCCGAATGTCTTGACTTCCGGTTTGGTGGCTCTTGAGCTCTTAGGAGTCGCAGGTGCAGAGCTCTTGGAGGATCTAGTCTGGGAGGAGGCTTGTACCAGAACACTTCCTTTCTCTGCTTCTTGTTTCTCTTTCTCAGCTCTTTCAATTTTCTCTCTGTTTGCATCTACTTCCTCTTTTGATATGCCATATCTTTTGGCAATTTTCTCGACTTCCCTTCTAACTTTCCTCTTTATCTCTAGTTGTCTTAGCTCAACATGTATTTTTACACTTAGTTCTTGAAAGGTTCCAAACCTTTCTGCCTTAGGGTCCTTAGGCTGGTCAATAGGTGTTGAATATGTATCTCCAAGATTTTCTCATTGACCTCGTATCCCATTGGCATTATCCAAACTATTCTAGGCTCAACTGCCTCCATTAGGCATTGATCAGTATCTACTATGAAACACACTATATCCTTGTATTTCTCAACTATGGATTGAGGTATCCTCTCTCTGGATTGCATCATGCTTTGGAAGTTCTTAAAGTAACCCCAGAGTACTGTGCTTTGAGCTTTGGCATCACCAAGTCCATACATATAGTCTCTAATTTGTATTGCAACTGGTTTGTCATTTTGCCAAACCCAACCACTTGATTCGGGCAGCTCATTCATGTAGTAGAAGAATAGACATAGTATTAAACAACCATACGTGAAGGAGTTCTTCTTATCCTTCTTGATCTTCTGCAGGTTTTCTAATAGTTGATTTAAAAGAAGATCACATAGGTCATAATCTGCATTTTTGCTCAACATTTGATATGCTGCATATATTGCAGTCCCAGACACAGAATTCTCCTTGCTAGAATGATAGATCTTATACCCAATTATCATTTAGGAAAATTTGACATCTGGATCTATGATGTCATCTATGGTCATTGCTCTCTTGTCAAACTTAGATCTAGTAGCTTTAGTTACTGTCTAGTTCTTGATAGATTTGAGTGCACATAACCCACCGGTAGAATGCAGTCCAGTCACTACCCTGATGGCATCTTTTGTTATTTTGAAGGGCCTCATTAACCACATGAAATTATCATGCATTTTTCTAAGGACATAACGGACCCAATCATCTTCTACAAAATAGGGAAAGTGGATGCAATATCTGAAGTGTTTATCCCGAGGGCCTTGTATTGAGGTTTGAGTTTAAAACTTTCATCTATTAATTATCTATGATAGATGTCCATCAACTTAGAGCCTCCAAATTCCTCAATGTTGGTGTGGATATAGACCCTAACATCTTCTACGTGTAATACCCCATGCAGAATGCTAGAAAATGCTCCTAAAGGATCAACTTCTAGAGATTTATAGGGATGTTTCTTGAATTTTGGATGTGGTCTATTAGTGATCTTTACAACTATTGGAGTATCCATCTTGCAAAAGATTTAGAGAGAGATTTTCAGAATGGAAGTACCTTTTTACGCTTTAGGGTTCAAAATAAGAGCTGGAACAAATTGCTGGTTGAATTGGATTTTACATTTGATATTTGAGAGAGTTGTAGAAACTTGATGTAGAGCTCTTCTTTTCTTCTTCTCAAATGCAAATGTGCAAATGATGAGTGAAAGAACCCTTTTAATCTTGTGCAAACCCTAATTTCCTTTTGTAATAAATGCACAACTTAAGTTACCCAGTTGCCCTGTTCTGAGAGAGATCTTTTTGAATCACTGTGTTGCACTTAGAATCATTTTCATTGAGGATTGAAAATGTATCTTCTTTTCTCCAATCATGCCATGGATCTGTAGATGAATGTATTTCAATTTTGAATCATACTGGATCTGTCTGTGAAAATCCTACTTTACCAGATGGCTATCAAACCAGACCAATCTTGGATGATTAAACTCTTGCAAAACTCCATGTGAATCTTTCATATTTTTACCAAGGGTTATTTAGATATTTTTCTGAAAACCCTTTAATTTGCAGCATTCCATGTGCCAAATTTAGGCACCAATTGACTAGCTGAGGGAATTTATTTTTCTTTTTGACTGCCCCTAAGCCAGAGCTCATTTGTTTAATTTCTAGAAGGAATATCAGCACCGGATTCAAGTGCGAATCCATACCTAACATTTTCTGTACTCTTCTTCACCCAAATCTTTCTCATCTCCCTTTGAACTTCATCCACATTCACTTTGCCTTTTCCTTTATCTTGTTTTTGATTATGATGCACTGAACCCTTTTTATCTTGATTTTTACTTCTGTAGAATTTGGCAATATGACCGGATCTATTGCAATTGTAACAAACAACATTTCTTTGCATATTTGATTGATATTCTCTTGATCTGCATTATTTGGCCATATGTCCCATTCTATTGCATGCAAAGCATCTACCATTGAATGAATTGTTTATTTGCATATTTTTGCATTCATGAGATTTGTGACCATACCTTTTGCAGTTGAAACATTGGATTAGTTTGAATCATTCTCCTTCTCTACTGAGTTGCTTTATGATTGAATTTGTCGCAATTGAAGCAGTATCCATTAAAGGATGGATATCTTTAAGCATTTGGTTGCCTTATCAGAGGTCTTCTAGGCTTGTTTCTTTGATTTCCTAACCCAAAATTCTTCTAACCAGATCCAAAGCTTTCACCTTTCTCATATCCCAAACCACGCTTATCATCTACCCTCTTTTCGTTTTCAAGAAGAACTTCAAGTTGGGTTGAGCTTATCTTGAATTTCTCTTTGTATTCATCTATTGTTTGAAGATCTTGTTTAAGAGTGTCTATCTGATTCTCAAGTTGTTCTTCATTATCTCTAGCTTCTTCAAGGCTAGATTCAAGATGCCTGATTATTCTATCCATTTTGTGGCAGTCCTTAGTCTTTTCCTTGAGGGATTGTTTTAGATTATCTTCGATTTTCCTTTTCTCTTCAATTTCTTGGGTGAATCTCATAACCCCGGATTCCATCTCATGCCTTACCATAATGACCTCTTTTGACAGTTTTTCACATAGCTTGTTTTTCTCATCTAGATCTTCATTAGTATCATTGGCTTCACTCTGATTTGCTAATTTTTGAAGTAGTTCCTTTCTTTTTTTTCACAAAGATACTCAATTTTTCCTTTAGCTCATTTATGAAATCATCAACTTGTTTGAGTCTTTCTCTTAAGTTATTGACTTTAGAGTGGGATTGTTCAAGATCATCTAGGGCAGACTGAAGTTGTTCTTTCATACCATACATATCCATTGAGATTCCCAGATCTTCCTCAAGCTGTTAGGCTCTATTTAGAGGAACTTAGCTCTGATACCAATTGTTGGAAACAAGCTAGATAAATAAGAGGGGGGATTAATCAGTTATCTCAAATATCTTAACATTCTTTTCTCTTTTAATAATTAGTACATCATCAAAACATATAAGCATATATGATCATAAGAACAAAAATAAAATCATCACACATAACGCAAGGATTTTTACGTGGAAAACCCTGTTAAGGGAAAAACCATGGGGTGACTAACCCAAGATTGTATTCTTTGTTAATAGAATAAGAAGTACAAAATGGAACTTGCCAATTAGGGCTCACTACCCGAGCACACTGCCTAGAAGAGACTCACTATCTACAAAATTTACAAAAGGTAATTAGGTGTTTGAACTGATGAGAGGCATCTACAAATGCTAGAGTTCAGTTCCGGTTAGGCACAATATACTAATCTATTGCACTTCATTCTTCCTCTACTCTAGTGTTGTTTCTCTGTCACATACCGAACTTGTATTGTTGCTTCCACACTTATCTCTTCTTTTCTTCACACTTTATTTCATCACATCTATACAAATACACACCTACATATAGGAATCCATTTGGTATATATATCCACATCAAGGATTTCAAAACTTTCTAGTCGGCAACCAGAATACTCAAGATATTTACAAATTACTGATCTGTCGACTGAATCCATGTTTGATTTGTGATGCATATCAAAAACATAGGCATTGAAGTCATCAATCATGTCAGCCAACAATGTATGATCCCTCAAATTGCTTTATCAACATCAATTACTCATCTAGATTGAAGTCTGATACTCTGTCAGTTAGTTCTTTCTCTATCTACTTTGCCTGTCTGGAACCCAACACTCAGATGCTCATATCTTTTTCATGTTTTATCATTGGAGGCTAAATCTCTAGAATATAGTAGTCATGATACTCCTCTTGACTTGTCCAAGTCTACAACTTGCTGAGTTACACCATCTAAGAGATCTGGACCTGATTGTCAGACCTTGTTTCATACTCTATTCTTATTCACTAGACCAAAACAATCTTTAATTTGACTTCTGGTAAAGGCATACTATGTACTACGGATGTGTGGGATAGACTTTGTTGCCATCAATGAAAACACTGATGAAGCCACATAGTGTCTCTTGCCAACAGTATATGCACCACCTTCACCTCCTAAGGATACACCTCTAGTGGCTATCCCAATCTCCACACCCAAGGCATTAACTAGAGAGGAGAAAGAGCTTATGGATGAAGAGGAAGGTCTAAGTAAGATAGTGACTGTCTTAGAGAAAGGAAAGGATGTTCTATAAGGAATCAATATCCCTAGGTAGTTGACTTACCAAGGCCTAATCATGAGAGGGGAAATATTGCCACCTATTCATGCATGTGCACATCAAGATCCAACATTGAGTGGGGTGAAGGAATTTTAGCATGATGTGCCTGCTAAAAATATAATAAAGGTAAAGACTAAAATGACACATTAGACCATAAGTAAGTCATTAGAAAGGGAGGTGAATAAGTCATTTCCATTGAGTGGAATCATGGAATTAACTGAAGATGATGTAGTCATGGATGTGACTAATTATCCTATTGAGACTCTCCTCTAGCATACTGAAGCTGCAACTGGAGGTGCCAATATAGAAGCACCTGATAAGAATACAAGAAGGGAAGAATCACCTAATGTTGAGGTACATATGGGACCTGTGAATGTCCTTATTGAAATAGTGACAAGCCCCAAGGTGATTGATCTGACATATCTATTGAAATGCACCAGACAACTGAGAGGGGGGGTGAATCAGTTGTCTTCAAAAATTTGACCACTTGTGAACATTAACACATCAAACACTTGTTTATTATTATTTAGATTTAATCATGAAAACATGAAATAAGAAACTCAACACAATAACATCATCAGCACATGAGACACTAGATTTTTACATGGAAAACCCTAAAAGGGAAAAACCATGGTGGGTGTTAGCCTACAGAAATATATATGTTATAACAATACCAAAAAATAGAGGCTCACTGCCCAATATGCTTACTACAAATGTTGAGGCTCATTGCCTAGATTGGCTCATTGCCAAGGGGTGCCTCACTACCAAGGGTTTGCTCATTGTCAAGGATTGGTAAACTGATTGATAGCATCTACTCTATGCTTGGGTTCCATTCCATTGAAGCACAATATAACTCCTCTACTCTGCTCTTTTTACACCTTCACACTTATCTTTTCATTTTCACACCTTCAAAATATTTTCACAACTACTTTACATTTTTTTATACAATTCATCTACCTTGGAATGTACATCAAGGTCAGCATTGCATTCATCAACCATTGGAACAATCTCCAAGGTCAACATTACAAACATACATAGAAATAGGTCTAGACCTAAACAAAATTAGCTAAGGAAAAGATGTAAAGATGCATGTTGATCATGCCACATCTTAGATAGGACTCAAATACAATCTTCCACACCATGACACTCTTCTACAATCTTCAATGCATCTCTGCAAGTAGTGAAAACAACCAAGTCAACCAAGATTGGTGATAACACTAAGTATTCTAAGAAAAATCTTCATCCAGGATCCCAATTTCTCTTTGTGGACCAATCTAAATGTAGAAGCATGATTAGGCAATATCCACAAGCACATTGTAATCATGAGGAATAACTGTATGATCTCTAACCACTTTGTCAAGAAGTTTCTTCACACTAGAGCACAAGAGCAACACTGTCAGTTATTGTCATAAAGAAAGGATAGCTTGTGGACAACCAAATCATGAACCATATGAGTTAAAGGCACTTATCATCATTTAAGACTTAACTCATGAACCATAGATCATAATACTTCAATGCAGAGGAATGCAGAGCAAATTACATTCTCCCTGTCACCAGTGAATACTTAGAAAAAGTAGTTTTCACTCTGGTGATTATAACTCACTCAAATCTTCATACCAAAGTCTTAAACTTGGAACATAGAATCTTCAAACATGCCTCTAAACAAATTACAATCCGTAGACAAAGATATTCATTCTACAAGAAATGCAGAGCAATCTGTTGGATTGTTCTTCTATAGACAGAGATACTCTACAACATACTATTTCCATCATAGAAGCAAATTTTATCAATATCCTCAATATCAGGATCTCCAACACTTATCAAAGCATATAACTTATTACAAAAAAGCATCAAAACAAGAGCATAGTTGACACCAATGACAACACTGATATGTTGACATCAATGACAACACTCGTTAGGCACATACTTGCAACAATCTCCCCCTTTGTCATTGATGGCAACATATGATGTGAAAAATTGTAAAGACTATCAAGACAAGATTCTCCCCCTTTCTCTTTACACATCTGCACTCTTTCTTCTCTGAGTTTTTCACATGATTTCTCTCCCCCTTTGACATCAATGGCAAAGGGCACATACTTGCACATTGTTGCTTTGATCCCAATGAACTTTCTCTGTTATCGACACTTTCTTTATCAAGAACATCTAGCTACTCCCCCTAAGAGGTAGCCCTCAAAACATCAATCTAGATCAAAGAATGATACTTTGAGAACCACTGGACTAATGCATTCCAATGCATCTTAGTTTAGAGCAAGAGGGGTAATGATCCCTAACTTTTCTCTGAGATATTCAAAAGTATCCTTAGGCAGAGACTTAGTGAAAATATCTGTAATCTAATCCTTTGTGGACACATATTCCATCTTCACTTCATTTTCTATCATCTTTTCTCTCAGAAAGTGATAACTTATAGATATATGCTTTGTTCTTGAGTGCATCACTGGGTTCTTTGAAATGTTTATAGCACTTGTATTATCACAGAAGATTGCAATTGGATCTTCATACACAACTCTTATGTCCTTTAAAGTCTACTTCATTTATAACACTTGAGTACAACAACATGCTACTGAAATATACTCTACTTATGTAATTGACAAAGAGATTGAATCTTGCTTCTTTCTCAGCCATGAAACCAATCTATTACCCATGAAGAAAGTGCCTCCACTTGTACTTTTTTGTCATCAACATCTCCAACCCAATTTGAATCTGTATAAGCACTGAGAGTGAAATCATTATCCTTTGGATACCATAAGCCATGATCTGGTGTGCCTTTTAAATACCCCAAGATTCTTGTAACTGCCATCACATGTGACTCTCTTGGATCAACTTGAAATATTGCAACAAGACAAACTGCATGCATTCTATCAGGTCTGGTTTGAGTTAGGTAAATCAATCCTCCAATCATGGATCTATACCTTTTCTAATCAGTCTTAGTTGATTCATCAATTTTTCTCAACTTAATGCTAGTTACCATGGGAGTACATACCGGTTTAGAGTCTTCCATCCCAAACTTCTTCAACAACTCTTTCACATACTTAGACTAAGATATGAAGATTCCTTTATCTGATTGACTAATTTGAAGACTCAAAAAGAAATTCATTTCACTAAACATAGACATCTCAAACTCATTTTGCATTTCACCTACAAACTTCATGCACATACCTTCATTCCCTCTAAAGATAATGTCTTCAACAAAGACTACAACAATCAGGATCTGATTATCATTGATTTTGAAATATAGATTGCTATCTACAATGCCTTTACTAAACCCTAATTACAACAAGTACTTGTCTAGCCTTGCATACCAAGCTCTAGGGGCTTGCTTCAGTCCATACAAGGCTTTCTTTAATCTATACACCATAACACCTTGCTTTTATAATTGACATCCTTTGGGTTGCTCAATGTAGACCTCTTATTCAATCTCACCATTCAAAAATGCAAACTTAACATCCATATGATACACTTTGAAGTCTTTGAATGCTGTAAATGCCAAAAACATTCTAATTGCTTCAGTTCTTGCCACAAGAGTATCCTTTACATACCAATCTTGCTTTGTTCCTTACTACTTCTCCATTCTCATTCATCTTGTTTCTGAAAACCCATTTGGTGCTAATCACATTCTTATCAATAGGTTTAGGAACCAATTCCAAAGTTTGATTCTTTTCTATCTACATTAGCTCCTCTTCCATAGCTTTTAACCAACTTTCATCATTGCATTCTTCATTCATAGTTTTAGGTTCAACATTTGAAATCAAATAGTAATTCACTTATTCTTGTATAGCTCTTTTCCTTGTCAATACCCCTTGTCTTTTGTCTCCTATAATATGATCTTCAGAATGATTGATTCTTACATACCTAGGAATCTTAGTAGTACTTTTTAGAGCCTTTTCTTCTTCATCTTGACTATCTTCTTGTTCAAATTTTTCCTCATTTGTTATAGCAAAAGGTTTATCTAATTCATATCCATTCAGATCTGATATTCTTTCCTTGTCTTCATCAACCTTCACATTAGCACTCTCAATGATCTTCTTTAATCTCTTATTGTAGCACTGGTAGGCCTTACTCTTGGTAGAGAATCCAAAGAAGATTCCTTCATCACACGTAGCATCAAATTTGCCTAGATCTTCTTCTCTTATGATATAACATTTTCTACCAAAAACTTTGAAATATCTCACTATAGGAGCTCTTCCATACCATAATTCATAAGGAGTTTTAGAACAATTACCTTTAACTTGAACTCTATTTAGGATGTACACATCATTATGTATGGCTTCTCTCTAGTGTACTTTTGGTAGGTCAGCTTCCTTCAACATAGTCCTAGCAGCCTCTTGAACTGTCCTATTTTTCCTTTCAACAACTCCATTCTACTGAGGAGTTCTAGATGCAGACAATTGTCTCTTTATCCCTTGTTCTTCATAGAAAATATTGAATTCATTTGATGTAAACTCACCTCCTATATTAGACCTCAAGCATTTGATCCTCAGATCTAACTCATTCTCAACCATTTCCTTGAAAACATTGAACTTGTCTAGGGCTTTAGATTTTTCTTTTAGAAAAGTAACCTAAGTCATTCTAGAATAGTCATCAATAAGAAACATAAAATACCTATCACCTTGTAGACTTTTTGTTCTTGTGGGACCACACAAATCTATATGTACCAGCTCTAGCAATCTAGTAGAGAATTGTTCTTTGCTTTTGAAACTTTTTTTTGTTTTTTCCCCAAATTGACACTCCTTGCAAATGGTGTTGTCTAGCTTCACAAGTTTAGGAAGATCTCTTATAGCTTGTGCAGAGCTTATCTTCGCCAAATTGTTAAAATTAATATGACACGTCCTTCTATGCCACAACCAACTCTCATCTATCTAAGTCAATAAACAATAATTATTAGCTCCTCTTAATTGGTAAATGTTACCTCTGGTCTTCTTACCTGTAGAAATCACTGTTCCGAAGTTTTCGATGATCTTGAACCCATTGTCTTTGAATCTCAGACCATAACCTTTGTCACACATATGACCAACACTCAAAATATTATGCTTCAAAACCTTCACATATAGGACATTATTAGTGTTGTGCTTTCCATCAAAAGAAATAGATCCTTTTCCACAAATCTTACTGACTGCATTATCTCCAAACCTAACTAGTCCTCCATCATACTTTTCCAAACTCACAAACTTACTTCTATCACCAGTCATGTGATGTGAGCATCCACTATCAATAATCCATTCATCCTTATCTTTCTCAACCTGAACAGCCAAAGCACTTTCTTCCACTAGTTTTTCTTCCATCACACAACTAGCAGGACTAGTAGACATAGGTTCTTCTTTAATTGCAATAAACAAGAACTCATTTGCACTAGTACTAGCATCATCAGATTCATCATCTATCACACATTCATCATCAAGATCTCTAACATAGTAGCATTTCTTTGGATTCCTAGGTCTATTCTCAAATCCTTTTCTATTCCTTTCAATTCTCTCAGGACATCTAGAAGCATAGTGACCAACCTTAACACATGTAAAACATTTGAAAGGTAATTTACATTTCAACTTACCAAAACCTCTTTGTAGTCTGTCAACAAAGTTTTCTTCAATGTTATCAAGCTCATCATTAGGTTCCACTTTGTACTTTTCAGCTCTGGAGATCTTCTCTGAAGTACTAGCTTTAAAATCAATCTCAATCTTTAGCAGAGCATCACCAAGTTCTCTCATCTCAAAGGCTATAAGTTTGTCTAGCAACTAATCCTTGGCGACTTCTTTCATAGTCATTACTTCTTCAATTGCAGCTTCCTTGTGACTATAGGATTTAGGTAATGACCTAAGAATTTTCATCACAACTTCCTTCTCCTCAATAGTTCCTTCCATAGCTTTGATTCTAGTGACAAGTTCATCAACCTTTTGCATGTAGGATGTTATGTTTTTGTCTTCACCCATCTTTAGACATTCATATTTAACTTTCAGTCCCTGAAATTTGGCACTCCTTAAAGATTCATCTCCTTCATATAGATTTTCCAACTTTTCCTAGACTTCTTGAGTAATTTGATAATCCATGACCTTTATCATGTTAGTGTCAGTCAATGCACTTAATAGAGCAACTGTAGCTTTTATATTTAACTCATATTCTTTGATTTCATCTTCAGTTGTCAGACCATTCAGAGGCATGGAATATTTAGCCTCTATCACTTTCCATACTCTATAACTAATATAAAGAAGATGGTTTTTCATGCATATCTTCTAGGTCGCATAATTTGTTCCATCAAACTCTTGAGCCTCCTTCTTGTAAGACATCCTGGATCTACCTCAAGTTGTTAAGCTTGCCTCTGAGGAAATTGGCTCTAATACCAATTGTTGAAATGCACTAGACAACTAAGAGGGGGGTGAATTAGTTGTCTTCAAAACTTTGACCACTTGTGAACATTAACACATCAAACACTTGTTTACTATTATTAAGATTTAATCATGAAAACATGAAATAAGAAAATCAACACATGAGACACTAAGTTTTTACATGGAAAACCCTAAAAGGGAAAAACCACGATGGGTGTTAGCCCACATAAAAATATATGTTATAAAAATACCAAAAAACAAAGGCTCCCTACCTTAGGGCTCACTACCCAATATGCTCACTACAAATGTTGAAGCTCACTGCCTAGATCAACACACTACCAAGGATTGGTGAACTGATTTGATAGCATCTACTCCATGCCTGGGTTCAGTTCCATTGAAGAATAGTATAACTCTTCTGCTCTGCTCTTTTTACACCTTCACACTTACCTTTTCATTTTCACACCCTAGATATTTTTTCGCAACTACTTTACATGGATTTATACAATTCATCAACCTTGGAATGTACATCAAGGTTGGAATTACATTCATCTACCATTGGAATAATCTCCAAGGTTGGCATTACAAACATACATAGAAATAGGTCTGGACCTAAAAAAATTAGCTAAGGAAAAGATGTAAAGATGTATGTAGATCACGCCACACCTTAGCTGGGACTCAAATACAATCTTCCATGCCACGACATGCTTCTACAATCTTAAATGCATCTCTGCAAGTAGTGAAACAACCAAGTCGACCAAGACTGGTGTTAACACTAAGTCTTCTAAGAACAATCTTCATCCACGGTCCCAATTTCTCTTTGTGGACCAATCCAAATGTAGGAGCATGATCAAGAGACATCCACAAGCACATTGTAATCACCAGGAACAACCGTACAATCTCTAACCACTCTGTCAAGAAGATTCTTCACATCGGAGCACAAGAACAACACTGTTAGTTACTTCATAAAGAAAGGATAGCTTGCGGACCATCAAATCATGAACCATTGGAATTAAAGGAACTTATCATCATTTCAAAATTAACTCATGAACCACAAATCATAATACTTTATAGCAGAGGAATGCTGAGAAAAATACATTCTCCCTGTCACCAGTGAATACTTAGAAAAAATAGTTTTCACTTTGGTGATCATAACTCACTCAAATCTTCATATTGGAGGCTCAAACTTGGAACATAGCATGTTCAAACATGCCTCTAAACAAATTCCAATCCGTAGACAAAGATATTCATTCTACAAGAAATGTGGATCAATCTGTTGGACTATTCTTCTATAGACAAAGATACTCTACAACACACTGTTTCCACTAGAGGATCAAATTTTCTCAATATCCTCAATATGAGGATCTCCAACTCTTATCAAAGCATGTAACTTATTAAAACGAGCATCAAAAAAAGAGCATAGTTGACACCAAGGACGACACTCATATGTTGACATCAATGAGAACACCGGTTAGGCACATACTTGCAACAATATGAACCTAAAGGTGGGGATCAAGAAGAGAAACCTGTCAAGAAAGATCTAGTGTAGGAGGAGAATATCCCAATGGATGTTGACAATAAAAGTAGTGACGCCCAAACTGAAGAGGCACAATAGGATATTCATGTGAATAAAGATAAACAAAAACAACAAGATATTTGGATGGATAAGCCTGAGAAAGAGTTGGCATTAGGACCACTCAATGATACAGGAAGTATAGTTGATGAGGGTGATCAAAGGCAACTAATGCAAGAGCCCCATCAAGATGGTCAGACACAAGGGCATTAGAACATCTAAGTGGAAACTATGAGGAAAGAACAAGCTAAGGATGTGCTTAAGGATGATATGGTTATAGATGAACCAATAAACACAACACCTCCTGAACAAGCACCACTAGAACATGAAAAGGTTCATGATGATAGTAGCGTGGATCAAGACAAAGACCAACAAATGGGAAATACTAAGGTCATTCCTTCACAATAGGATCAAGGTAAGGATCAGCAAGAAAATACATAGACCCCTGTAGGTGATGATGATATATGTAAAGATAAAGAAGAACAAAATGCTCAGATTGAGAAAAAAGACCAAGTAGGGTTAGGAACTAATGTATTCCCATGGATATCTTTAGAGATTGAGCATCCATAAAAGGAGACTGAGCCCTTTGACTTCAAGTCATCATTTACATTGGATCTAGCTAAGCCAAAGAGGAGGGCCATGACAATCTCTACAATAAAGAGGGATGTAACAATAGGGAAAAGAACAACTCAAATAGTTGTACCAATAGTAGACAAGGCTAAAGGAGAAATAAGGTCAGAGGAATTTCAAATAACCATAGTTGATTTAGGCCACACCACTGAGGAGCAAGAGATCCAAGGGTTGATGGATCATACTAATGTGGTGGAGGCTAGAATAAATAAGGCAAAATCCAAGAAGAAGATGTATAAGGAGTAGGGAGCCCAATTACAAGACTTTGTGAAGGGCTTGGTGGCACCTAGTAACGTCTAGATCATAGCCACTACACCTTTGACAATAGTAACCCAGTGAGAGATAGCTACATTGGATGTTTAAAAACATCAAGCACACATAATGGATAAATTGTTCACCAAGTTTCTTAATGAAGGGGAACAAGTAATAAAGATCTCATTGTCCAATTGGGACATGCTTAGCAACCTAAAGAGAAAAGCAGATAAACTGAAGGAGGTTGGTTAGAGGATAATAAAGAGTGGTAGAGACCTAACTACACTCAAATATATGAGGAGGGTAGATGTCAGCACCCTCATGATGAAGAATGTCCTGATGCCTCAAACATTGCCACAGGTGGATGCTTGGTTCAAAGATATAAGGTTTGAGATTGGCATATTGAAAAGATGCAATGCCAAAGCTATGGACATAAGTGTCAAAGAACATGAAATTTTAGCAGAGGAGCTAAGGATTTTGGAAGCCCTTGAAGGTGAAGTAGAAGGAAATATAGAAAGTCAAGATGAGGATTTTTCTACCAAAGCATTTAAGGATAATTTTAGTCTAGTAGAAAAAGATCTTATTCAGTATTTTTCTGAGGCTACTATTGACAAATCCATGTGGATGAAGGCTAAGATAGAAAGATATAACAAAGAGATAGATAGCCGAACAAATAAGTGGGTATCTTTGCAGGAATAGTTAAAGGTGCAAGAACATGCTACTGAAAAGGCTAAAGTGCAGGATAGAGCAGAAATACCTAAGGCTATCCAAACATATGAGCTCATCCAAGGTATGAGATGTAGAGTGACACAACAGCTGTCTATAGATGAATAGTCTAATGGCAATGATGAGTGAAGAGGTCATATTTGTTGCAAGTATGAGGTTAACTAGTGTTGTCATTGATGTCAACATATTCATATTGCATTGGTAAGAAGGATTGGATGAGCTGTGTACTGAGGATATTGAGAAAATTAGTCTCAATCAGGAACAGTGAAGAACAATGATGAGAAGAAGGCAAATGTACTCAAAAGGTTGAGGATCAGAGGATGCGGATTAAAGGGTTTGTAGATATGAGTCTTGAGATGATCTAGTTAAGATTTCAAAGGTCCGCATGAAGATATGAAAAAGTTGTGATCGGTCAAGTAGAACCGGTTCCGGGAGATGCTCCGGAGGGATAGAGTGTTACAAAAAGGTCCGGTGAGATCCGGAGGTACATTTTCAAACTCTGTGGATTGGAAGGAGTGTTTGGTATGTCCTTGTGATGTGTCATCTTAGTTTGTATAAAGTTTGGAGGTCTGGAAGAACCTGTTTCAGTTTGACAGTCGCGACAGACTATGTTCTTGAAGTTCCAGATGAAGAGGAGAAGAGATTCTAGTAAGTAGAGGAAGTGCGGATGTACTTAGTCACTCAGGCAAGCTTGTGAAGGTTCTTGGATCATGTTGAGGTTGTGCTATTGGTCTGCATTAGTGTTAGAGCCCGAAATTGGAGATATTCTTCCGAATGAAGATATTCTTGTTCAAACTGGCCGACCGGATGAGTTATTTATCTTACGAATGTTCTTGTGGATGATTGCTGACTTAGATGATTGTTCCTAAGTCGATGCCTTGTATAAATAAAGGTTTGTGAGTTCATTTCAAAGTGTGTGTGCAGTGGATGAGAGTGGTATAGCAAAAAAGTGAAGGGCAGAGCAAAAGTATCTTGGGCTTAAATGGAACTGATCCAGACATGGTAAAGATGTCAATCTCTAGTTCAAGTTTGTGATTCTTATCACTTTGTAGACAATGCATCTCCTGTAGGTAGTGTGCCTCCTTGTGAGCAATGTGCTCAGGCAGTGAGCCCTAATTGGCATGTGCCATTCATTTTTCTTATTCTTCTAACAGAGAATAATCCTTGGGTTAATCACCCTGTGGGTTTTCCCTTAATCGGGTTTTCCACGTCAAAATCTTGGTGTCTAATGTGTCGATGTTTATCTACTCCTGTGTTTATGCACTATGCTTTCATGAATGGTTAACTGATATGCTATTAACTAACAAAGAAGAATCAAGTGTTTGAAGTAGAAGCAAGTTTTTGTACAATTGATTCACCCCCCCTCTCAGTTGTGTGCCCTAGATCTAACAATTGGTATCAAAGCAAGGTTCCTCTAAAAGGAGCTTAACTACTTGAGGAGATCCAGGATGTCATCATACAAGAAGGATAGTCCAAAGTTTGATGGAACCAACTTCTCTCTTTGGAAAGGTCGCATGAAATGTCACTTGGAGTGTATGAGAAAAGCATACTTGTCCATGGTCACAAAACCATATGTACCTCCACAGGGTGGTCTGACAACCCTGAATGAAATCACAAATGCTGAAAACAATCTGCAGACCAAAGAATCTCTTCTTAGCGCATTAACTGACTCAGAACTCTCAAATGTTATTGACCTACCAACTGCATATGAGATCTGGGTTAAAATGGAACTTCTGCATGAAGGAGATGAGTTTGTTAAGAGTGCAAGGTTGCAAAGTCTCAAAGGGAAATTTGAAAGATTGAAGATGAGAGATGATGAAAATATCACTACCTTTATGCCAAGAGTAAATGAGTTGGTGTGTGGAATCAGGAATGCTGGTGGAGTTCTGGATGAAAATGAAATTATTTGCAAAATTCTCAGATCCCTTCCTACTACCTACAAAATCAAGGTTGCTGCCATTGATGAATTCAGAGCCCATACAACTATCACAAGAGAGCAATTGGCTAGAAAACTGGCTGCATTTGAAATGACTGAGTTTGGAGATGATCCCCCCAAGACTAAATCTACATTCAAAGCCAATGCCTATGTGAAAGGCAAACAAAGATTTGATCTGGGAGAAAACTCTTCAAGGAAGCTATCATGGTATGATCAAGCAAGGAAAGACATGGAAGAGGAAGAAGCAGAAATAGCTCATCTTGAAGCCCTCATTGCAAAGAGATTGCCAAGAGGATCCGGTAAGTATGAAGGAAAGTTACCTTTTAAGTGCTTCAACTGCAATAAGATTGGTCATTTTGCATCAAGATGTTCGGAAAGATCTACAAGGTCAAACTCTAACAGATAACGGTTCCAAAAGAACTATTATTATGTTCATGAAGAAGCTGATAATGAAGGAGTAACAGATGATGAATTAGAGATAGGAGATAAATCTAGAAATGAATGGGTATTTATTGCCATAAAGGAAGAAGAACCAATATCCTCTGAATCTATCAATCATAAGGTTGTATAAAGAGCCTTGGCTGCCCCAGTTGAAGAAAAGGATGATTGGGTTATTGACAGTGGATGCTCTCACCATATGACAGGTGACAAGAACAAGTTCTTAGATTTGGAAAGGTATGAAGGAGGAATGGTAAAATTTGGTGACAATTCTGGAGGTAGAATCAGAGGTAGGGGAACTATTTCTTTTGATGGAAAGAGCAAAACTGGTAATGTACTGTATGTTGAAGGATTGAAGCACAATCTTCTCAGTGTTGGATAGTTAGTAGACAAAGGTTATGATCTCCGATTCAAAAATGGAAGATGCAGGATCTTTGAAAGCTCTGGAACTAAAATTACATCCGGTACTCAAACAAAAGGTAATATCTTCCGTTTAGTTGGTTCTAATAAAAGTTGTTTGTTTGTTCAAGTGGATCAGAGTTGGTTATGGCATAGAAGGATGTGTCATGTAAATTTTGATAACATCATCAAAATAAGCAATACTCAGGCTATAAGAGATCTTCCAAAGTTGGTGAAACCTACAAATAGTTTGTGCAAAGAGTGTTAGCTAGCTAAACAGAGCAGAGTCTCTTTCAAAAGCAAGGATCAGTCCTCTACCAAATTATTGGAATTAGTTCATACTGATCTATGTGGTCCGACAAGAATCAAAAGTATGCAAGGTGATAGATATTTCATGTTGTTGATTGATGACCATTCCCGGATGATGTGGGTTACCTTTCCAAAAGAGAAATTAGAAGCCTTTGAGAAGTTCAAAATCTTGAAAGCTATGGTAGAGAATCAAACCGGATTGAAACTGAAGTGTCTAAGGTCTGATAGAGGTGGTGAATTCATAGACTTCTGTGAGAAGCATGGTATAAAGAGACAGTTGTCTGCTCCTAGGACTCCACAGCAGAATGGAGTAGTTGAGAGAAAGAACCGGACCATTCAAGAAGCTTCTAGGATAATGATGATGGAAGCAAATGTTCCTCAGATGTTTTGGAGAGAAGCTGTCAGCACTGTAGTATACACTCTTAACCGAGTTCAAATCAGAAGCAATACTGGTAAGACTCCTTATGAACTTTGGTTTGGTATAACTCCTACTATGAGATATTTCAGAGTATTTGGTAGCAAGTGTTACATCAAAAGAGATGAAGATCTAGGAAAGTTTGATGCTAGAAGTGATGAAGGAATTTTCTTGGGATACTCCACTCAAAGCAAAGCATACCAGTGTTACAATAAAATATTGAGAAAGATGATAGAAAGTACAAATGTGAAGGTTGATGAAGGAATTGAGAAGCCCTCAAGGTTTTATGAGTTTGATGAAGATGATCAGAATGATGTTCTGATTCAAGGGACTCAACACTCTCCTGAAGGTCAGATTTAGACTGATCTGGTAAATCAGGAAGAAGAAGTTTGTCTGGATGAGCCTGATCAAGAAACAGTAGTACAAGAAACTCCCAAAGTTCCAAGGTATGTAACTCTAAATCACTCTGAAGATTAGATCATAGGTGACAAAAGCAAAAGGGAACAAACAAGGAGGAAAATTGCTCAAAATTCAGATGAATGTTGTCTGATTTCAAAGATTGAACCTAAGATAATAAATGAAGCATGCAATGATGAAAATTGGACAAAAGCAATGGAGGAAGAGTTGATGCAAATTGAGAAAAATCACACTTGGGATCTTGTTCCCAGACCTAGAAACAAGAATGTGAGTGGAACCAAATGGGTCTTCTGGAACAAACTAAATGAAGTTGGTGAAGTAATTAGAAACAAAGCTAGATTAGTCTACAAAGGCTACTCCCAAATAGAAGGAATTGATTTTGAAGAAACCTTTGCTCCGGTAGCAAGAATTGAAGCAGTCAGATTATTTCTTGCATTTGCTACCTTCAAAGACTTCAAGGTATATTAGATGGATGTCAAGTCTACCTTCCTAAATGGTGATTTGGAAGAAGAAGTATACATTGAACAACCAGATGGATTTAAATTGTCTGATCATGATGATATGGTCTGCAAGTTGAAGAAAGTACTGTATGGATTGAAGCAAGCTCCAAGAGCATGGTATGAAAGGTTGGATAAGCATCTTGTGCAGATTGGTTTCAACAAAGGTACTGCTGATAGTAATCTATATTTCCAAATAGATAATGAAAACATCTTGATTATTGAAGTATTTGTTGATGATATCATTTTTGGAGGAAGAGACAGTATGTGTAAAACATTTGCAAATCAAATGAAAAGTGAGTTTGAAATGTCAATGCTTGGTGAAATGAATGTCTTCTTGGGTCTGCAAATTACTCAGACAAAGAAGGGTATCTTTATCTCTCAGACCAAATATGTCAAAAAATTGTTGAGGAAATTTGGAATGGAATATTCAAAGCCAATGAACACTCCTATGGCAACCAGATGTAAGTTGAGCAAAGATGATGATTCTCCTAAAATAGATCAGACAAAGTACAAATCAATGATTAGAGGTTTATTATATCTCACTCAGACTAGACCAGATATAATGCAAGTTGTTGGTCTTGTGGCAAGATTCCAGGCTGATCCTAGAGAATCTCATGTTATGGCAATCAAAAGAATTTTTAGGTACTTGAAAGGAACAGTTGAGTATGGTCTATGGTATCCTAGAGATCAGGATTTCTCTCTTCATGCATATACAGATGTAGCTTGGGCAGGAGATGTGGATGACTAGAAGAGCACCAGTGGTGGAGCATTCTTCTTGGGAAAGAGATTGGTTTCTTGGCTAAGCAAGAAACAAGAGGCAATATCTCTATCTACAACTGAAGTAGAATATATTGCAGCAGCAGGCAGTTGCACTCAAATCCTATGGATGAAGCAGATGTTAAGAGATATGAAAGTAGAATATGAGGAGCCTATCACAATTTTCTGTGATAATTCAAGTGCAATAAATATTTCTAAGAATCTGGTATTGCATTCTAAGACCAAGCATATATCTATCAAATTTCACTTTTTGAGAGAACAAGTGAACAAGGGTGAAGTCAGATTGGAGTATGTGCCCTCCAAGGATCAGCTTGCAGATATTTTTACTAAACCTCTTCCCAAAGACTCTTTTGAGTATCTCAAGGAGAAGTTAGGGGTCATGGCCCCTCCGCTGATGGACTAGGATGCACTGATGTGCATCAGTCTAGTGGATATCACAGTCATATCTTATGATCCAGATTGATGATGGGGAGCTACTACTAAGGGGGAGCAGCTGGTATGATTCTGATGTGTTACAAGTGCAAGTATGAGCCTTTTTCCATTGATGTCAAAGGGGGAGAGAAGACATGTGAAAAACAAGTTGTTGATGATCAAAGGGGGAGCAGTAAAGGAAGAGAAGACATGTGAAGAGTTGTTGTTGATAGGGGGAGCTATGATAGAAAAGAGAAGTTCTTGTCTTGATGGTTTTTCACATCATATGTTGCCATCAATGACAAAGGGGGAGATTGTTGCAAGTATGAGGTTAACCAATGTTGTCATTGATGTCAACATACTCATATTGCATTGGTAAGAAGGATTGGATGAGTTGTGTACTGAGGATATTGAGAAAATTAGTCTCAATTAGGAACAGTGAAGAACAGTGATGAGAAGAAGGCAAATGTACTCAAAAGGTTGAGAATCAGAGGATACAGATTAAAGGGTTTGTAGATATGAGTCTTGAGATGATCCAGTTAAGATTTCAGAGGTTCGCATGAAGATATGAAAAAGTTGTGATCGGTCAAGTAGAACTGGTTCCGGGAGATGCTCCGGAGGGACAGTGTTACAAAAAGGTCCGGTGAGATCCGGAGGTGCATTTTCAGACTCTACGGATTGGAAGGAGTGTTTGGGATGTCCTTGTAATGTGTCATCTCAGTTTGTACAAAGTTTAGAGGTCCGGAAGAACTTGTTTTAGTTTGATAGTCGCAACAGACTATGTTCTTGAAGTTCTGGATGAAGAGGAGAAGAGATTCCAGTAAGTAGAGGAAGTGCGGATCTACGTGGTCACTCAGGCAAGCTTGTGAAGGTTCTTGGATCATGTTGAGGTTGTGTTGTTAGTTCGCATTAGTGTTAGAGCCCAAAATTGAATATATTCTTATGGATGAAGCTATTCTTGTTCAGACTGGCTGACCGGATGAGTTATTCATCTTGCGAATGTTCTTGTGGATGATTGCCGACTTAGATGATTGTTCCTAAGTCGATGCCTTGTATAAATAAAGGTTTGTGAGTTCATTTCAAAGTGTGTGTGCAGCAGATGAGAGTGGTATAGTGAAAAAGTGAAGGGCAGAGCAGAAGTATCTCAAGCTTAAATGGAACTGATCCAGACATGGTAAAGATGTCAATCTCCAGTTCAATTTTGTGATTCTTATCACTTTGTAGATAATGTGTCTCTTGTAGCTAGTGTGCCTCCTTGTGAGCGGTGTGCTTAGGCAGTGAGCCCTAATTGGCATGTGCCATTCATTTTTCTTATTCTTCTAATAGAGAATAATCCTTGGGTTAATCACCACGTGGTTTTTCCCTTAACCAGGTTTCCCACGTCAAAATCTTGGTGTCCAATGTGTTGATGTTTATCTGCTCCTGTGTTTATGCATTATGCTTTCATGAATGGTTAACTGATATGCTATTAACTAACAAAGAAGAATCAAGTGTTTGAAGTAGAAGCAAGTTTTTGTACAACTGATTCACCCCCCCTCTCAGTTGTGTGCCCTAGATCTAACAATATTGACCAAATCCAAGATTCAGAGAATTCTTTCTTATGTCTTATAGATGGTTTCTAGTTGGCAATTTGTGCCATGTGTAATGTTTTGTTGACTTAGTCAAAGAAATGTAAACTGTTGGATCATCATGATTTAATCCTGATTGTTGGATTAGTTGTAACCACATCCTCTCCTTGTCCAATAAAAGGAGATGGATTGCCACTTGTAAGATTATTAGGAGCTTAATTGAGAGAAAATTGTTGAGCTTCATGATCACTAAGTATACTTTTGTGACTTAGTGTTTCCCCATGGTTCTCCCTTGAGACCAATTGTAAATATGCATACATTTGAATATTGAATGAAATAGAGATTCAATTTACAAAATGATTGTAAATCTTTAGTAATCTTTTGTGGATTATATCTAGACATGTCACTATGGAGTGTTGCAATCTCTGAGGTGCATTTCAACTGGTGAATGTTGTTATCCCATCCCTTTGAAGATGAACACCAACTATGTGTAGTTGTGGAATATCCTGGTGAAGCATGGTTTGATTTCATCTCTTTTTCATGAAGTATTGAATTGTGCATGTGGATCAATGGTTGAAACTCACTCACTTCAAATAATTTTAGAATTTTAGATAATTTCTTTTTAATTTCATCAATCATCATCATCAACTACAAATATTGATAAATGATAGGCAGAACATAGTAATTATTTAGACATCTATAGACATCTTTAGATAATTGAACATCTTATGCATATTTGATAAAATTGAATGTAAGATTGAAAATATCATGCTAATAATTGGAAATAATGATAAAGATCATGGAAATATCATCTTATAAGCACAATATTTAGAAGAATTTAAGGTACAAAAGTGGAATCAAATGCAAATTAGTTCAAATTTAATTAAATTTAGAAGAACTAATCAAAGTTACAGAAATAATCATGAACAATCTTAATCAAAGTAAAAATCAGAAGAATTGATCAAACTTAGAATAATTATTTACATATCCTAGTTAAAGATTGTAGGATTTAACATAATTTGTTTAGATTCATGTAGAATAGGTGAAATAGGGAAAATATTCACATATCTGGATACATATTGCATCGAATTTCATGCGTAAGGCCCTTGAATTATTAAACAACAAATTCACATCAAACCACTGAGTGATTATCAAAAGGTTATGTACTAACTATCAAAGATTTGAGATCACAAATTCATCCTAAATTTGTTGTATCTTTCAAGAGGATAAAGGTTTGTTGTATAAATTTTTATCCCTATTAATATGACTAACAGTTGTATCAACAATACAGTTAGCATCTGATCCTTGCATTCAAATCCATATTGATATTCAAGTGGTGGATATCCTAGAGATATATTGTATGTTACTCAACAAAGACCTTGGGGTAATCAAAGCATTGCCTAGGTTACCTTTTAGGAGTGGTAGAGTGATCATAATTCTACTTAGTGTTGATGTGCCAAAACAACAATCAATAGACCTAGTACTATAGGGAGGGTAGGGTTATGAAAGGCCCATTACTTCCATGAGAAAACCTTTCAAAAATGCAGAAGTTAGATACCCCCATATGGAGAAGAAAGCTTTTTCCTTGATTAGAGTAGTGAAGAAGTTCTCACATTGCATATTGAGGAGTAAGGTTTTTGTTGTTGTTCTAGATCAGGAGGTTAAATCTATGCTTGTGTAGAATGAATTAAGAAAAAGAAGAGGTAAATGGATGGTGATTTTACATGGATTCAATTTAGAAATACAACCTATGAAGTTGGTCGAAGAAAAAGGAATCTTTAAAGCTCTAGCCAAACTAGATCAAATGATTCCTTTCCAACATTAATCGGTAGAAGTAATCACTATGGATCCATGGTACCAAGATATAATGTACTATTTGCTAAACAACATGTGCCAAAATAAATTGAATTCTACAAAGAGGATCAAGACTCAGAGTTACATGATTAAATCAAGTTAAATCAGGGACTCTTTATAGAAGGAATTATGAAGGTATCTACTTGAGATGTCTAAACAAGATTGAGGTAGACCAAGTTATGATAAAATTTCATGATAAATTTGGGATATGACATGGCTTAGGGGATGCTATGGCATGTTAGATTTTTAGGACAAGGTATTATTGGCCTTAAGTATTCAAGGATGCACACCAACATGTGAAGAGATTCCATATTTGTTAAACTTCTTCTCATATATAAAGGAATCATGTGATGCCTTTGCATCCAGTCTATGAGGTAAGACCATTAATCTAGTGAGGCATTGATTTCATTGGTATGATTAACCCAAATTCTTCAATAGGGCATATGTTTATCTCGACAACAATAGACTATTGCACAAGGTGGAGTGAAGCTCAATCTTGCAAGGATTGCACAATAGAAATGATCATGAGGTGTTTGGAGGAACATATTATCAATAGGTTTGGAATGCTATGTGCTTTGGTATGTGATAATAACTTTGCTTTCTCCTCTATTAAATCATTACAATTAACTTTTCAAATTATTATCCATAAAGGAATGACAATGTTGAATCCACTAACAAGAATTTGATAGATGTAATTAAAAAATTGTTATAAAAGAATCCTAGGGATTGGCACATACATTTGAATTTGTACTTTGGGCTGATAGGACCATAATTAAGGCCTCTTTGGGCACATACTTGTATCAGTTAGTCTATGGCCTAAATCCTATCTTTCCAGTGAACTTAAAGATCCCAACCTTGCAATTTACAAAAGAATGTTTGGGGATAGAGGATAGAATAGAAGTGAGATTGTTGAATTTGATAAGCCTAGAAGACAAAGATGATCATCAATAGGCTTTCCTAGAGCTAAAATCCCTTTAACATGACCAGCCAAGTGAAATCAAGGAGTATATTCATGATTTTGGTAGTGTTGATCTAATGCATTAATATGACTCATCTAGGGCATATTCTTGTTTATCATGTGTTGATGATTCTAACCCCATTGATGATGATCTTCAACTAGATTCACATTTTTAATGATAATATACATGATTTTTATGAACTAATGAATGCAACAACTTATTTCATGAGATAAAAGACTTTCAAGCCATACCAATTAGCAAGAAAGATGACTTTCCATTGGATGAGATTAACAAGCTATTTGTCCTAGTGTCCAAATTGAGTGAAGAGATGTCAACTCATAGGAGACCCATGCACATATTAGACCTTACATCTCATGATTTATATAGAATTCATCTCTTTGATCTACATTTGGAGGTAAGTTTCCCAAATTTCTTACTAGCTTGGGAGATTGCTATGGTAGGTATGGTTGATTTTGAGGATGTTTTTTTGTGAGATAAAAAAGATGATGGTTTGATTGAAAATAGTCACACTTCATACACTTTGGAAGACTTATTTATGACTAATTTTGCTATTCCTAATGAGGATATAGATGTTGATTTCTTAACTAGGACTAATGATGATCACAACAAAGATAAGATACTTGATGTTTTACCTCTTGAATATTTTTGGGATGATGTTAATGGTTGTATTACATCACTAATGAATGTTTTTTTTCTATTTACATGCATGTTCTTGAGAAAAATGGAGTCGTGTACCATGAGTTAAGACCTTCAAAAGGTGAAATCACATGACATGAGTATAAACCTACAACTGGAAATTTGTCAAATCAAGTTGTATCTTTCCATTCTCCTTTGCATTTTGGTGATGTTTAGTTTGAATATGGTTCCTGGTGAGTCAAAACATGCATGTGGATTAATCATGACCATGGAAAAGACCCACAACTTCTAATTTTGCAAGATTTGTGCTTAGAAAGTGAGCCTATTATGCCTAAACCTTATTTTTATTAGTACAAGGATGAGTTTGCCTTCCTTAGAACCATATGGGATGTGTTATTACTATTGTACCTAACAAAAAATCAATTGAGAGGCAGCCCATATACTTTCTCTTCTAAAATTTTTGTACATAGCCTGAGTTAGGTTTAGTTAGGTAGGTGTCTAGTTAGCTAGTTTTCCTTTGAGTTTTAATAGATAGTTTTTTTTTTAAATTTTGTTAGTTATTTTGATGTTGATATTAGATTGTTGATTTGATTTACTTTAAGTCAGTTTGGTCAGATTTTAGAGTTTAGTTTTGGCTTGATATTGTTTCCTTTCATGTCCTAGGTCTTACAGCCCTACTTTTCTATTCAGGTGCATGTTTTTGGTTATAAATAAACATGTTTGTGTGGGTAAGTAGTAGAACTAGTACTAGAGTTATGTTTTCAATCATTTATTGTAAAGAAATTAGTCACTTCCTAGAATTTTTAGTCTTTCATCATGTTGTGCCTTGCACACATGCCCCATTCAAAAATGGGGGCCCCCTCTTTTGATTTGGCTTAGGTTTCATTAGATATTTTCATCTCCTAAGTGGTTAAGTAGTCAAAATGCATTTTGACCTAGATTGAATGATGATACGAAGATGAACTTCAAGAATCTGCTAGGCTGAATCTTTATTTTCCTTTTGAAGGCCTTGAAATGCCCTTTTGTGCTAGATTGCCCTTCAACCGACCTTTGCGCTAAATTCCTATATGTCTGACCTTTGCATTGGATTGTCTTCCAAATGACTTGGTGCTAAAATCTGTTGTCACCAACTTCAGAGCTAATTTCCTCTTTGATAGACTTTTGCACCAGAATTAACTTTCTCTGACTTTGTGCTAAATCAAGCGATCACTAACTAAGTCAAAAAGGCCAAAATGCCTGCAAGTCAGATGGACCTCATATGCCTGCAAACAGTGCCAATTGAACTTGTAAGTCTTAGTGCTGAAAATGGTCTTGTCCAATCAGGTCCGACGCACCTGATTTCCCTACCAGGTCTGAGCTAAGGAAAAAATGCACAAACCCTAAACTGACAGACGTATGCCTGTGCATTAATGGCGATTTTGCCAGAGGTTAAAAGGGGGAAATTATCCATTTTAAACCATTTGTTTACATTCAAACAAGATTTTGGAGCTCTGTTTTCACCTTTGCTATTGATCTGCCCCAAACTCAAAGCTGCGACCTGCTTGCACAATCCATATGAACCTCCCACATTTACCAGGTAGGGTTTTGAACTTTGCCTTTTGAGTTTTCACTGCATAGCCATTAGGGTTTGGATTAAATGATTAAATCTTTCTAAAAAACAAGCATTCGTAGGGTTTCTAGCTAGGGTTTTCATATGTGAACTGTAGATTTTCATTTAAACCCTCACTAAGATTCTCTGGTGGAAACGTGAACGAATCACCATAGGTCAAAAAGGAAAGACTTAGACAAATTTCCCATAGATGCTTTCAATCTTTAGCGCTAGAATAAGGTTCGACCGACCTGCAAAATGAACCACTCTTTAGTTGGTCGAAGACCTCCAAAACCCACGCCACACACTCAGACCCATTTGGTGCTATAAGCTTTGATGTCTGACCTACATGCTCACTTCGCATTTCTATGCCTTGGTTAGATGGACCTAAAAGCCCCGCTAACCTTGAAACTACCTTTTGTGCCAGAAAACTCCTTTACCAACTTTTTGCTAAAAGACCTCGTCTCTGACTAGGTCAAACACCTTGATTTTCCCCACAAAGTTGATGACATCCCAAAGTCCTACTAGAAGCAATATATTGGCCTTGCGCTTAAAACGATCATGTCTAAACTTGTGCTACAATACTCTCCCACCGACTTGGTCGGTAGCAACCAAAACTTGCACAGATTAAACCATGCTGAATCTCGTGCAAATGTAATACAAAGAACACCAATAGGCTTTGTACTAGAAACACAACCAACTAACTTGATAACCAATGGAGGTCGGAGATCCTTGAAACCCACGCAAGTTGGTACCCATCAAAATCTGTGCAAAGAATTTAAAAGCATAAAGGTAGTGAAACCTTTGGTCGTATGACCCTGAATTCAACATTTTTCTGCCTACAGGTCAGATGACCCACAAATTAGTACAAAACCATGCAAATGACTAATTTTTCAAAGAATTTCAAAAAGAAAGTGTTAAAAATGATAGAGTTAATGTTGAGATGCATTGATAATGATGATTTTCTTGCAACATTAGATATTTGTTTGCATGCATTAATGATGGTTGTTACAATTGCATTAAATGTTAGATTTGAGTTTCCTTCAAAAGGTATGTTAGTAGCAATAGCAGATATGTTAAAGTTCATCTTAAACTTAGGAGTATGTTATAAGATTCATTGAGGTATCAAACTTACAAGGTCTAGCCCTATAGACTAAATGACTGCTCAAGCCCAAGCTATGAAGTAAGAGTTCAAATGAATCCCTTTAGAGACCAAGATTCACTCTGGATGGAGTGATGTAGGAGATACAGACCTAGGCCACATAGACTTAGATGATTTTAGGTTGAGGGTCTTCGGTCCAAACCCAGCTCCTAGGGCAAGAATACTCAGAGATAGTGGTATTTCACAGGCTATTGCCTTCCCCACTTTAGTGCAATGTTCAGAGCTAATGGTAACTTATGTAGACAGATATGACATAATGACAAGAATAATTCAAATAGCTGGTGGGGATATCTTGGCTAATTTAACCCCACCTTCTCTAGTTGAAAACTTTGATATTCCCTGGCACAAGGTTATGGCTATGCCAAACAAAAAGGGATCATAGGATGCTTATAACAAAGATGTAGAATGCTGTAGAAAGAACATAAATGACAATTGGGCCAAAAGTAGAAATTCTTCTCTCATCAAACTTCCCTGAATACTATATAGAAGTGATTTCCATGATGAGATTGGAGACTTAGTGACCTTCTTAATCAGGATATATGGACTGCCAATAGTTTCTACTTTTGAGGATTGGATGTTTGTCATTATCATTAAGATATTGAAAGTGACTAAGTTCCACTGGGTTCAGATCCTTAGTGACAACATCCATGAAGCCTTTAGTAATTTCAAGGACAAGAGATACTTTATATGGACATCCTATGTCGTTTATACATTGGCAAGGAGAAATCATTATGTTGGGCTGTCCAAAATTGGAGAAGTCAGGAATGATGAGAAAACTCAGATAAAGGTGTATGAATGCTACCCACAACTAACCTCTTCTCAATCCTTAATACATTTTAGAAGAGTGATTGATGCTTTCACAATGTATATAGCTAGAATGTTGGAAGGTAACACAGCCTTGAGGATTTCCACTGAGGTCATGAATGAAATAACTAGATATGGCAGATGATACATCCAATTTGAGAAATTTACATATTTAAGGGTACAAGGCTTCACTAGGATGGCCTACAGACTTCCCAGGTATCTTGATGACAAGATAGTGCTTCTGGAGCTATCTAGACAGTTAATACCCTGTGCTAAGAAACTTAAACACTTACACAGAACTAATGTTCAATTTCCCATCAAGTTTGGCAAGGGGATTTATGCATGCCCTTCTTTAGCATCTGCCAAACATTCTAATAAAGAGCTTCAGCTCCTAAATTTGCACTACTACAATGCAAGGAGTCATTTTGATCCAAATAGAGTGATGGAAAGATTTGTAAGTAAGAAGTTCTTCCACAAGATGCACATTGAAGATTTTTGGGCCAACTACCCCGATGACTATGAGATCATGAAGAAGGCACATTCAAGGTTGCCTCTAGAGTTTATTATGAAGTTTCACATTATGGCAGTGCTAGACCAACTATAGGATGATGAAAATGTTATGGTCAAAGGACTATGGGAGGCTCAGTACCATCAGCCTATCCCATTGGCAAATTGGGCAAATTCAGAAGAGAGCTCCCTGGATATTGTTATGAGGGAACCTATCAGACTAAGCAAGGCTTGGGTAAGAGCTCAAGTGGCTACTATAGAAGAACAAGGAGTTCAACTCACCTATACAGCATTGGATTCAGATAAGGACTCCGGGGGAGAAGAGGATGAGCCAATCCATGTCACAGATGAGGCAAAGCCAACTGAGAAATAGAAGTCAGATAGTGAAGAACATACATCTCTGGCCAAAAAAGAAAAGAAGATGAAGAAGCCATCTGCTAAGTCTCCTCAAAAGAAAATTCAATCTCCCTCTACCAGGACAAGAGTATCCAAGAAAAGAGATATACCAAGTGGTTTTGGAGAAAGCTCTAAGGCCAAGAAGGTGAAAGTGAAAGAAGTTAGTAAGGAGGATGCTACAACCAAGAAAGACTTTAATCCTCCAACTGCCCAGCCTCCTGCTACCCAAAGTGTGGGCGCTACTGTCACAACCCCTAATGTTTCTACTGCCACTTCTCCTTCCATTATTCCTTCCTCTGCTACATCCACTTCACCCATAACCTTAGCCTCCATAACTCAAGAAACATTTCCTATCACCTCTCTTACCTCTACCATTGCTGCTACTTCCTGCTCACTGGCAATTTCTTCTAGCATCCCTAGCAGCCCTATCTCTTCCATTATTGCCATTTCATGTCCTTCCACTATCACTACACTTACATCTTCTACTTATTCCACTCAAGTACCATTACCTCCTATTTCTACCATCCTTTCACCTCCTCTTCCTCTACCTTCACTACCCTTTCCTTCACTGCTTGTCATTTCTTCCTCCTTATCCTCAGTCTTGGCCAACCTGACACAAGCCAATGCGCCTTCCTTAGCCATATCTTCTATTGTCCCTATTTCACAAATGCCTACAGATTCATTGGTAGTACCACTACTACCCAGTATTGAGAAAGTATGTGTAGAGTTGGGGTTGCATGAGCCTCAAGCAACATTTGAGGAGGAGAAAGATACATTGGCTGAAGTGAGTGATAAAGTGTTCCATGAACCTTCAACAAATGTGGAAATCATTGATGTATTTGATAGCCCTCTAGACAAAGATCAAACAGAGGAAGTTTTCAAGTCTGCACAAGAAACTACAATGACAAATCTAGAGAACTTGGCCCAAGAAGAAGAAAAGGAAGGAGAGATAAGTCTAGAGGAGAATGAAGAGCCAGAGCAAGAATAGGAACCACCCAAAGAACTGGTTGTAATCGATAAGGATAGAGCTACTAAAGTGAACAAATATTCTGCACCTGAATGGCTATAAGGCAGAATAACATATCCTGAGCCACAAGTGGAAGTGATGCAGCTTGATCTAAGTACGATCTTGTCACAGGCTCAGAAGCCTAAGAAATAGAAGAAGGATAAAATATAGTCAAGAATTTATAAGAATGAATCAGGATCAAGAATAGCAGAAATAGCAGTCCCGCCAGTTGATGTAGTGAAAGAACAAGTCAAGGTAGAAGATTACATCATATCTATAGTTGATCTAGGACCAACCACTCATGCTCAAAGAGTGGATGATTTTAAAGACTCAGTCATGTTAATTTCGGAACAATTGGACAAAGATGAAACATCCAAGAAAGACTTGAAGCAGCAAAATGAAGAACTTCGCACATGCCTCCAGTTTTTGGTAAAGCCAGTAGATGGGCGTGAAATAAAGTGTAATATGTTTTATAAACTCGCATAGATCTAAGTTTGTATGTCTTGGGGATTGTAAAAATGAAATATACATAGTGATATAGAAAGAAGTCTACAAAATGTGAAATACAAAGAAAACATATATGAAAGCTAACGTATACAAAGTTTAAAATGCAAAATTAAATGAGAGAAAGGGTGTAATTTGAATTGTATGCATTAATTACCGTATTCAATGCACAACTAACATTAAAATGTAGAATTTGAATGAGATAAATGTAAATTTTGACTTTGTTATTTCATAATTGCATATCAAAGGTAAAACTGCAAAAGATTTTCATAGAATGAGAAAAGGTACTTCGAAAGGCTGGATGCAAAGTCACGGAACGGTAACGGTAAAAGTTGAAACGGTAATAGTGGTCGACATTCATAACTTCGGAATAGTTGCAAATTACAGGGATGTACATGAAATGCCGTTGGATTACAGTTAGGAAAAATTAGGGTTAATTATAGTAATTTCATTAAGAAAAGGATGCAAATTGTTAGTCATTACTGTAGTTAATTATGCAAGTAGAATTTGATACTGCTAAATTCTAAGAATCTTTATTAGCAAAAGACAAGAAAAAGCCTAGGGTAAATGGAAAAAAAAAAGTGAAACTGTGGTAAAATACCTAGAACTGTATACAAATGGGAGGGTAAAAGGTATAATTTCTTTTGACAAGATGGCACCCAGACAAAAGAAGGTAGATACCATGACTGAGGAAAGGGAGAAAGTAAAAAGAGAGAGAAAATTGAGGAAGGAAATGGTTAGAGAGGAGTTACCACTGGTTAGAGGATATTGATCCTTGATATTTGGTTTAGGAGGAATAGTTACAGATACAAATGTTGGTCACCATGATGTGGAAGAAGTGTTACAAAAAGTCACGACGCCAGATGCCATCGCTGACATGAGTAAGATTTGGGAGAAAGGATTGTACAGAGCCGCAGGATTCCCATTGGCTATGGAGGCCAAGGATTTGGTACTAGAATGCATAGACAAATATAAATTAAGTACTAGAAAGGTAATACATAAAGGCCGAACTATTGTAGATCTATCTATAGAAGGCATAGCCTAAAATTTTGGGCAAGAGATTAAAGAGGAAATGATGGACATTGACATTGATCAATACGCTGTGGATTTTATAAAAAAATGAGAAAGAATGCAAAACTACTATCTTTTATGGGTGGTATATAGAAAAGAACAAACCCAAAGCTGCTGTAAGGGTGCCTAAGAATTTATACAGGATTAACTTCAAAGAGGAAGTATGCTTAATGATTACAATGTTGAGCCAATTGGATAGATTAAATGTTGCAAAAAAGTTTGATCAATGGATGATCAATATCATAGAGTATATTAGAGAAAAGGAAGGAACCATTCATTGGGCTAAAGCTATTAGTACAGTAATAAACAGACAAATAATGACATTCAGAAAAAATAGAAGGTTTTCTTTGTCTTCCTATGTGATTTATGCATGTGTTGTTGAGATGCCACCACTGGCTAGAATAGACAGAGTAGGTACCTTAGGAAATAGCCTAGGTCAAAAGTGTATTTATGATCATTATCCAGATTTACAGGAGGAGAATGAATGGTGCAAATATGTGAGGGTAAATGATGTTTTTTATACTTATTTAGTAAGAATTCTAACACGGAATAAAGATAGAAGATTATTGGAGGAGGCAACAAAGGCTATAAGTTCTTTCAGTTCTTGGTATATACAATTTCCTACCTTCACCTATATTAGGATTGAAGGATTTGAGGGTAAACCATTCAAATTTCTAAGATATCCTCTAGACTGTTTGATTGTATTAGAATTATCAAGACAAATTTTGAATGTATTCATAATGTACAAAAAGATATTTGGCAGAGGAAACATCAAGTTCCCTTGGGTGATTGGTAATTACTCATGTTATAATGAGGATCTTGCTAAGGAATCAGAAAGAGAGTTGAGATATTATGGGTTTGAGGAGTTTGACTTAGTTAGACGTTTTGACCCTTTTCATAGAATTGAAAACTACATTGATAAAAAAATATAAACACCAAATCCACATTGAAGATTTCTAGTTAGATTGTGAGAATGAGCAAGAAGTGAGGAGAAGAGCTCATCAAAGATTAACATTGGAGAAGATGAAAACCATGGGGGAAATCAATGTGCCCCAAGAGGTTAGAGATGATGATAAAATATTGTACCAAAGTTATGAAAGTAAGGGAGTGTCCTTGTTGCCCATTAATGAACCTAATTGGGAGGAGCTAGCAGAAACATCTTTGGATGCAATAACTAAACCATTTCTTTGATTTTCTAAAACATGGTTAAGTGATAGGGTGGAAGAGCTTAAGGCTAGAGGTGTTGTTGTCACTTATCAGAAAAAGGGAAAGAAGAGAGAAAGAGAAAATAAGGATGAGTTAATGTTTTTTATGAAAAGAGAAGAAAATTTGTAGAGACTATAGTCCTTGAAAAAGATTAAAATGCCACACTTTTGGATCCCTATGCTCTTTGTATCACAGTGGCCATTCCTTCAAGGACATTCATGGAGGAAGGAACATCAAGTCAAGCAGTTAATGTGGAACAATCACAAGCATCAGGGGTTGCTGTAGAAAGAGTGCAAAGTAAAGAAGTACCATCAGGACAGCGTACAATTAAAGTTGTGATCGTAGATACCCCAAGAGGGAGGGCACAAATTCCTACTATAATACTGGATGCTCCACCGGTTGGAGTAAGAAAAAGGCATATATTTGAAGATTTTACACTTGAGGAAAGAAGATTAGGCCACAAAAAGTCAAACAAGAGTTGACTAAAGAATGCTACAAGATTCAATCGGCCAAGAAGTCAAGAAAGTAGGTGAAATTGTGAATATTGATGAGGGGAGTAGTGAAGACAAGGAGTCACAATTTGGAACTGATAGAGAGGTAGAGGATGAAAAAGAAGAACAAACATCAAAGACTTCCCCTATAATAGGAGAACATAGTGTTTAGATGAAGAAGGCACAAAGCCCAATAAAAGATATAGATGTACAGGAAAAATTGGAGGCAGTAGATCCTTATGGTCAATTAGTATCACCTGAAATCAAGAAGTGCAAATTACTACACAAGTAGAAGAGGTAGAAAAAGAAGGAGAAAAGAATATAAAGAAAACAAATGTATCTTCTGGTCAATCATTACAATCAGAAAAGATAAGTGAAACAGAGAATGTGCAAGTTCATACCAAGGTGCAGACAGAAGAGGCAATGCCAATAGGCATTACGGATACTAATGTTTCAAATGTTTCTAATATTAATATTGAACAGGGTGAACAAGAAAAGAACTCGGAGGAGAGAAATGCAGAACAGGATATTGAAGGGGATACAGAGGAGGATGGAGAAGAAAAGGAAAATGAAGAGGAGGAACCACAACATCATGATGATGCATCACCCTAAATAGCACAACAAGGTCCACCTCTCGATCAAAATCCACAACAACAACAACAAGAGCCAATAGAAACAGAAAAAATTGAAGAGGAGGTAATAAATGAAGAGAAGAGGGTAGAAACAAATAGGGAAGCACCAGCTTGGTTGAGTTCTGAGGTCAGAAGAGAAAAAATAGAGGTACAGTTGGTTCCCATTGATATCAAAATCTTATTAGGTGAACATCCACAAAAAGAAAAGAGAAAATCTCAAACCATGTCAGCTATAAAGAGAAGCCCATCTGGATCTAGGACTTTAGAGCTAGGTATACCACATAAGGACAAGGCAAAGGGAGAAATGTTGGACATGTGACTAGGGAACAACACACTGCTGAATGGGAGGATATGAATAAAGTAGCTATGGAAATGAGATGAAGAGGATAATGATAAGTTTGATTATTTGAAGGGGCATATTGTGCAATTGCAATAGTTCATATAGGGAATATTTGACCCTAATGTTGGCATGCCTGATTTACTTGTAGACTTAGCTATTTTATCAAAAGATTAGGTTACTGAATTGGAGAACAAAAAGGTTGAGGCAAATGTTTCTGAAGAGTTGTTTAGTTACTATTCAAAAAGGAAAAAGCGCAATAAGACAGGGACTTACTAGTTGGAACATGGCTCTCGTGGAGAAAAAATAATTGTAATGTTGTTTTACATCATTGTCAATCTAGAATGGAGGAATGCAAAAAGGAGTTGAATTAGGTTGAAGATATGAATAAAAGAGTTGAAGAACTAATAAGTGAAGGAATAATAACTTCTTAGGTGGCAAATCATATGCCACAATACATATTGGAGCTGAAATTTGAAGACAACATGTTAGAGGGTTGCATTATGAATACCTAGGATCTGGAGGAAATTGTTGATGAAGTGATCAAGAAGCACATGAAAATAATACTAAATTTTTTTGGGCATGAATGCCAAGAGATATCAGTCTATGATGCAGCTATGGAAGTTAAAAAATTCAAATCTATTTATCTACCCTGCCTGGAAAATTCTACTGCATATATGAGCACTAAAATGATTGATTCCATCATGGAATTAAATACACAGATAAGGAAATATCAGAAAAACAAAGAGGATGTAGAACAAAAAATCATGATAATAAAAGAAAAAGTTGAATTACAAAAATATACATGGATAATGAGTCACTGGAATAATCATAATTCTATTGCAGCATGGATAGCCAAGTACACTGAGTACTTGAAGAAAATAGGAGAACAGTAAGAAGGAAAATTACTAGTGGCAGTGGTTTTTTCCTTTTGTATCATCAGTTACATATAGTATGTTATATTTTATTATGTTGTTACAGCCAAAGTTAACAAGGAGAAAAGTCAAAGAAGATTCTAAGTTTTGAAAGATCCTAATGGCATCCTTTACGCCAAAAGAAATATTCTAGAATATATTTTGGAAACGGTTGGGAAATTATTACCACCATTGATCTTGTGAGTTTGAATTTGAACCACGGATTGAATTTTGTAACTATAGCAAAGGGGAATTCAAGTTTATATAAATAACCCTGCTACTAGCGTTTTAATTATATAGAGTTTGAGAAAGACATATGTAACATTTAGGCAAGTGAAGTAATAGAATTTGAGCAGAATTTTATGTGAAGTGGAATGTGCCTGTGTCTATAGCGGAGATAATGTGGAATGTCCAGTTTCTCCCTGTATCTATAAAAAATGGCTGTGAGTTTTGATTAATTGTTAGTGTTTTTAGAGAATTTGAAGTCAAGATACATTGTAAATTTGAAAGACTTTTCATATGTTAATGAATGCAAACATCTATTTGTTGCATCTATCCCAGAGTGCATTAGATTCAGGTATTCTCTAGTGTATTTCCTTTTGATGATTGTATTTTTGTATGTTAATTCGTAATACTCCTCAGGATAAACATATATGGAATTTACTCCTTTGAAGAATTACAATTGATTCCCCTTGTATACATGAGTAGCAGAGAATTAATTCCTACAGAATTAAGTTTTCTACCAATAACTTTTCTAACTTTTCCCAAAAAATCATATATAATTAGCAAGCACGTAGCAATCTGAAGGAAATTGTCATATATTTGAATGAGGAATGAGGAATTGTAAAGATCTTTGACAATTTTCATATAAATATGAGATGCAAAGTTTGTTTTATCAAAATTCATGCAAAGCTTTGTGGTAAAATAGTAAATACATGCAAAGGATCACTAATATGTAGTTATCTACACAAATAGAACAAGTCTAGTGAGTCACAGATTACTTTAGTTTATGTAAGGCCCCTTGAACATTACAACTTCACAACAAACTACTGACATATCCAACACAGTCAAGGCTTGACCATACAAAAACTTGAGATTAAGAATTCCTAGTTAATTCTTCATATCTTTCAAGACAGCTAAAGTTCTATTATGAATTTTAACTTTGTTGCTTATGTACTTTACATACATCAACAATTTTTGGTGCTAGAAGGAGGGCTGTTTGAAATTAGGGTAGGATTTGTGTAAAGTTGTTTCATAATATTGGTCGAGTGACCAGATCTAGGTTAAATTTAGATGATATTTTCACACAACTACCTAACGGACGATAGAATAAGAGTCCTTTAATTTGGAATCCCAGAATATTACAGGTAGGAAGTTCATTAAGGACTCCCCCCCGGATCACACTTGAGTATACTAAATATAGTGAGTCTTGATGGTTTTGCATTCAGATCATTAAATCTTGGTTCTGGTCCTCCTAGAGGTCCTAGTTCTCCAAGAAGTCCCAATCCACCTATAAATCCTAGCCGTCCAAGAAGTCCTAGTCCACCTAGAGGTCCAGTCATGGCATACTTTGATGTCAATTCTCCCATACTATTTGTTGATTATCATGAAATGCCTATGAACCCTAAGAAGATTTTCCCTAAGTATCAATTACATCAAGATCTAGAAGATCATATCAAAATCTTCAAAGAGGCTTGGTTCAAGGCAAGATTAGAACATCAGGATGTTGTTTGCAGATTGTTTCCATTCATGTTCAATGAACAGGCTTCTAATTGGTATGTAAACTTGCCAAATGGTTATATCACTACCTGGGAACTCATGGAGGAGGCATTTTTGTCTAGGTTTAGAGGACCAGTCAAACCATCTTCTTTATATCACAAATTGGTAGTAATCAAAAGAGGTGAAGGGGAACTGACCCTATGTGCTTTTTGTTTTGTTGTGGCCTAGTTTTCTTGGTGGTAAGGGAAAAGGGTATGTATTGTGAGAAATGCTTGAAAAAAAAAACCTAGTCTTAGAGAAAACAGGAGGTACTAGTTAAATCTGTGTGAAAAATGATTGAGGGTTATTTTTGAACCCGCTAGAAATTCCTAGTATTTAAGGAAATATGAAGGTTTTGGTGAAATACAGTGTTAGGTTAAATTTGTATGTCGCATACAAATTTATTTGCATATGAGATGCTGAAATGGTTATATTATGGTGTAGGTGGGTTCGTTGTATCTTTTATTTTGCATGTACACTCAGAATGTTCAAACTGTAAAGTGCAAAGACAAACCTGATTAGTTTCAGATGTTAAGGGAATAAAATATTGATGTCTGTGCTTATATTTGGGTATTGTATTGTATGTTTAAAAGCATGTCTTCAATATACAAATGGGTTTACATACAAGACTAAACCCGAAAGAAATATACAACTAGGTTTATACAAGTCGAAGTCCAAATGAATGTTAAGAGTCATCTGTATGTATAAATGTTTTCATTTAAAATACATATGCAATGGTGGATTTCAAAAGGAAGTGAAAAGTGATTTAATGTTTGGCAGGGCCCCACAGATGCACTATCGTAAGACATATTCAATATGCAAAAGGTAATATACAAAGTTTAAAATGCAAAGGCAGACCTGACAACAATTAGAAAATGGTTCATAGTAAATGGAGGTCTAAACATGTTTATTTATGTATTATGTATTATAAATACAAACACGATATTCAAAAGGTAATATACATTGACATATGCAAAAGGTGAATCCGACAGTGATTTAAATATAGTGTATAAACTAATTAAGGCCCGTGATTTGTATGTATGTTAAATTGTATGTGTCAGATAAACACGATATACAAAAGGGGTAAGGATACTATGATTAATGAGATCAAAATGAAGATTAAATATGAATCAAATGCAAAATAGAATGATTATACCTCCATAATGAGCTCACAAATCCAAGAGGGAAGGAGTTGAACCTGATAGTCTCCTTTGGTTTTACCCAAGATTAGAATGTATGTGGATTGCTCAATACTTTTCAACACAATAGGAAGGGAGACAAGTGGATTCAGATAGAGATTGAGATGGGGATGAGGGATAATTTTGACATTGTAATGGTAAGATGAGGAGATTGTGGAGAGATTTTAGTAGAGGTTTGATGCATGAAGAAGTCTCTCTCAAATGGCTTGGAGAGGGTCTCATTTATAGATTTTTTGAAAGGAGGATGGAGGGTGAGGATTGAAAGATGAGATCAAGGGCTAGGAATAAAAGTAAATCTTTTATTCATTTTGGGAAAAGAGGTGATAAATGAGGTATGGGTGTGAAAGAATGTGAAACGGATTAAAAATTCATTTGGGGAATGGGAAATGAATTAAGAATTCATTTGGGGATAAGAGGTAATGAATGAGGATGGGTGAGGTAAGGGGTGTGTAAGAGAAGTAAATGTGATATGTGATTTATTTTAATTTTAAATTTGGGGGATGTGGGGAAGGGTGTTAAACTAGGTTTGACCACCCAAATGAGAGGTTAGGACTAATTAAACAAAGGTTTTGCTTAATTGATCCTAGGGCTAGGATGAGGTAGGCTAGAGTAGGTTAGGGTAGGTCAATTAGTAGGCTAGATCAATTAGATAACCATGATTTATCTAATTAATGAGGATTAGGGAAAATGACAATTTAACTAAATAAATATTGTGAATATTTATTTAATCAAATGAGGATATAGTTGTAAGGTCTAGTGATAAATCAAGTGAGTTAATTGATCACAAGGGATGGGTAAATGGTCAAGGTAGATAATGAGGGATAAATTAATTAAATAAAATGAATTTATTTATTTAATAGGAGGGATAATGAGGGTGTCGAGACATGGGAAATTGTTTTGCGAAGCAAGCCAATTTTAGGTGTCTACAAATACAATGTTGGAACTGATATGAAATTAAAATGAAATGGACACAAATTTCAATTCCATTTTTGTATGTTCAAATGTATGTATCACATGTACATTGCAGAATACAAAGGTTAGGTACAAGGCTGGACGTGAAATAAAGTGCAATATGTTTTATAAACCTGCATAGATCTGAGTTTGTATGTCTTGGGGATTGTATAAATGAAATATACATAGTGATATACAAAGAAGTATACAAAATGTGAAATACAAAGAAAACAAATATGGAAGCTAATGCATACAAAGTTTAAAATGCAAAATTAAATGGGAGAAAGGGTGTAATTTGAATTGTATGCATTAATTACCATATTCAATGCACAACTAATGTTAAAATGTAGAATTTGAAAGAGATAAAAGTAAATTTTAACTGTGTTATTTCATAATTGCATTTCAAAGGTAAAACTGCAGAAGATTTTCACAGAACGAGAAAAGGTGCTTCAAAAGGCTGGATGTAGAGTCACGGAATGATAACGATAAAAGTTGAAATGGTAATTGTGGTTGACATTCATAAGGTCAGAACAGTTGTGAATTACAGGTATGTACATGAAACACCGTTGGATTACAGTTAGGCAAAATTAGGGATAATTATAGTAATTTCATTAAGAAAAGGATGCAAATTGTTAGTCATTATTGTAGTTAATTATGCAAGTAGAATTTGATACTATTAAATTCTAAAAATCTTTATTAGAAAAAGACAAGAAACAAGCCTAGGGTAAATGGTAAAATAAATGTGAAACTGTGGTAAAAAACCCTAGAATTGTATACAAATGGGAGGGTAAAAGGTATAATTTCTTTTGACAGGATGGTACCTAGACAAAAGAAGGTAGATACCACGGCTAATTAAAGAGAAAACTGAGGAAGGAAACGGTTAGAGAGGAGTTGCCACGGGTCAGAGGATATTCATCCTTGATATTTGGTTTAGGAGGAATACTTATAGATACAAATGTTGGTCACTATGATGGGGAAGAAGTGTTACAGAAAGTCACAGCACCAGATGCCACTACCGACATGAGTAAGATTTGGGAGAAAGGATTGTACAGAGCTGCATGATTCCTGTTGGCTATGGAGGCCAAGGATTTGGTACTAGAATGCATAGACAGATATAATTTAAGTACAAGAAAGGTAATGCATAAAGGCTAAATTATTATTGATCTATCTACAGAAGGCATAGCCTAAACTTTTGGGCTAGAGATTAAAAAGGAAATGATGGACATTGACATTGATCAATATGTTGCGGATTTTATAAAAAATGAGAAAGAATACAAAATTGCTATCTTTTATGGGTGGTATATAGCAGAGAACAAACCCAAAGCTACTGTAAGGGTGCCTAAGAATTTATATAGGGTTGACTTCAAAGAGGAAGTATACTTAATTATTACAATGTTGAGCAGATTGGTCAGATTAAAAGATGCAACAAAGTTTGAGCCATGGATGTTCAACATCATAGAGTATATTAGAGAAAAGGAAGGAACCATTAATTGGGCTAAATCTATTAGTACAATAGTAAATAGAAAAATAATGGAATTCAGTAAAAATAGAAGGTTTTCTTTGTCTTCCTATGTGATTTATGCATGTTCTATTAAGATGCCACCATTGGCTAGAATAGACAGAGTAGGTACCTTAGGAAATGGCCTAGTGGTGAAGGGGGTAAATCATAAAACACACAACAATAGAAATGGAACACAAAAAATAGAATATTTCTTTATTGATCTGGGCAACTCATTACATTACAGAAGCTCAATTACAATTAGAGGAATCAATCATCCTCACGCTGCAACACACCACAGCTACACATCACCAGGCTCTGGAATCTTCTACCTTATGTAACCCTAAATTAGCTAGGGTTTTTATTTTCCCACCTATTCTTGACTCTGCACTTTCTCCCTTAACTCTCCTACTACCAAGGGTTCTCAAAATAGTCATAAATAGTACTTTTTGGTGGCTTCCAGTTAAATTTTGAAATTTGCATCTCCCTCCAAAAGTAGGTCAACATCTGGGAAGTATAACTTTCGATATGGGTGTTTGATTGACGAACCATTTTAGGCGTCAAAAAACTCACGATGTGAAATATCATGCCAAAAATCTGTTAATGGATTTCTATCAACGTTTCGAGACGTTATGGGATGTTTTAGTGCTTCATATCTCATTCCAAAAAATTTTCAAGGGTTTTTCAGAAAATAAAAACTTTAATATCTTTCAGCTCACAAATGATCTTTTCTTGATTCCTTTGCCAAAGGTCTTATATTTTAGATAAGAATCTTTCTGTAAATTTTTGCTTCAATCCATGTCCAAATGTAAACTTTCCTAAAATGGCAGTTAAACTTTCCAAAACTGGTAGTTTGCTATTTTTAGCAATTTGGAAAAACTGAAAGTCCTACATCATTATTCAAGAGATTATGGAACCAAAAACACTAATTATGGAAAGAAATGAAAACAACTACAATGATTTTGAATCAAATTTTTTTTGGGTGATACAAGATTGCCCTTACACCACTGGATGCTCCTGCATCAGACACCCAGGGTAATTTGAGAAGAGACCCTGTCACATCTTAGGTGTTTGTTTGAGGAAAACCCAAACTGTCAATCTCTACCTTAGACAACCAAGAAGAATATTTAGTAGGCCTTCCTTTCCATTTCACTAGATATTCTTCATATTATATGTTCTGAGTACTTCTTCCCACACGGCTATCTAAGATCTCTTCTATCTCCTCCATTGAAGTAGATGCCAGAATACTCCATTGTGTTTCTGTTGGTCCATCCTCTAGTCGACCTTCTTTATATTCTTATAAATCAGGAATGATGAAAATAGGGGAAATATTGATCCCACTAGATAGCTCTACCTCATATGCATTTCCTAAATCATACTTCTTCAGGATTCTACACGGTCCAAATTTCTTCATTTTTGACATTTTATAAGTTCCAATTGGGAACCTTTTTTTTCTCAAGTGAACCATGACTTCATCTCCTACCTGGAACACCTTATATCTCCTCTTCTGATCTACCTTAGCCTTGTGCTGAATATTCATCTTATTAATGTGTTTTATGACCTCTTCATGCAAATTCTTCAAATGTTCTATGAAGTCTTTAGCTTCGGCACTTGTCTTTTCTCCTTTGTTCAACTTCCTTAACTCAGAAGCATTTCTTGGACTATTGCCATATACAATCTAGAATGGTGATTTACTAGTACTCCTATTAATAGAATTGTTGTAAGCAAATTCTACCTATGGTAAAATTAAATCCCATCCCTTGGGCCTATCTCCTACTAAGAATCATAATAGGTTACCCAAACTCCTATTCACCACTTCCATCTGTCCATCAATCTGTGGATGCTGTGCATAAATGAACTTCAAATCTTTCTTCAATTTCTTCCACAATATCCTCTAGAAATAACCAACAAACTTGGTATCTTGATCTAAAACTATGCTCTTTGGTAGACCATGTAATCTCACCACCTCCTTGAAAAATAATTCTGTAATATTAACAACATCAATAGTCTTCTTGTAATGAATAAAATGTGTCATCTTTGAGAATCTGTCCACCAACACAAAAATGGAATCATGTCATCTATGTGTCCTTTGTAAACTAAGAACAAAATCCATACTAATATCATCCCATGGCTTCTCAGGTACAGGTAATGGCTGATACAGCCCTGTATTGTAACTTGTTCCTTTTGCCATCTGACACACTCTGTAACTCTACACAAATTTCCTCACGTCCTATTGCAACTATGACCAATAATAATTTTCACTAATAATAGCAATGGTCTTATCTTAGCCAAAGTGTCTAGCTAATCCCCACTATGCTTCTCTTTTATCAGGTTCTCTCTCATGGAACTCCTCAGAATGCACAACTAGCTTCCTTTAAACAACATACCATCTTGGATGATGAAATCCAACCATTTTGTCTTGTCCAAAGTAATAGGTCCTAGACAAGCTTTCCAAGCCTCTTCAAAATCTAGATCTTCAGGATACAAACTTTTGAGCTAATCAAACCCAACAACCTCTATCTTCATTTCTGTCAACAAATTTTTCCTTCTGCTCAAAGCATCTGCAACTCTATTGGACTTCCCACTCCTGTGCTTCAAAATAAAAGTATAACTCTACAAAAAGTCAACCTATTTTAAATGCCTTTGGTTCAACTTTCCTTGACTATTAAGATACTGCAAAGCCTAATGATCAGTATATAAAACAAAATCTTTTGGCAACAAATAATGTCTCTATTTCTTCAGAGCCTAAAATATAGCATAAACTTCCTGATCATAAACAAAATACTTTTTCTTGGCATCATTAAGCTTCTCACTAAAATAGGTAATGGGCTTACCTTCTTGACTCAAAACAACTCCTATAGCATTACCACTAGCATCAAAATCTACCTGAAATACCTTATTAAAATTTGGAAGTGCCAAAATAGGTTGCTCTATGACTTTCTACTTCAATGTATCAAATCTTTTGTCTGCTCCTTTAGTCCATTTAAACTCTTTTCTATCCCCTCTCATTGTCTCCATTAGGGGTAAACAAATGCTATTTAAATTTATGATAAACTTTCTATAAAAACTTACCAAACCATGAAAAGATCATACCTCTATGGCACTCCTTAGTGTAGGCCATTCAAGGATAGCTCTCACCTTCTCTGGGTCCATCTTAATACCTTCCTCCAAGATAACAAATCCTAGGTATACCAACTCCTTTGCAAAACTACATTTCTTTAGATTAATTAGCAACTTCTCCCATACCTTCTCTAAAACTCTTCTGATATGCATCAGATGCTCATCCCAAGTCTTACTAAAAATTAAAATATCATCTAAATAAAGAATAACAAAACTTGCCAAAAATTCTTTCAATACCTCGTTCATGAGCCGCATGAATGTGCTCGGTGCATTGGTTAGTGCAAATGACATGAATAACCACTCATACAAACCTTCCTTTTTCTTGAAGGCTATCTTCCATTCATCTCCTTCTTTGATATGGATCTGGTGATACCCACTCTTCAGGTCAATCTTTGTGAAGTACTTGGCTCCACTTAAACAATCCATGATGCCATCCATTCCTAGCAATGGAAATCTATACTTGATCGTTATCTTATTGATGGCTCGAGAGTCTGTACACATCCTCCATTCTCCATCTTTCTTTGGTTCTAGTACTGTAGGTACCACAAATGGACTTAGGCTCTCCCTTATTAGTCTCTTCCTCAACAACTCCTGAACTTGTTTGTTCAACTCTTCATTCTCTACAGGGGGCCTTATTCAAAAAATTGGCTCCTGGTATCAAATCTATTTGATGACTTATCTTCCTCACTAGTGTTAAACCTTCTGGTACATTATCAGAGACAATATCTTGAAATTCTTCCAACATCTCTGAGACTTCAACTAGTACATCTTCACATTTCTCTTGACTAATCTTAGGAATCAATGCATAGCAATGATGCTCATGCTTCATACCCTCCAAAAATTTTCTACCATCTACCAAGCAAATTCTAGAAGTACTACATACCTTGTCTTCCACCCCTTCAAGGGCTTCAACTTGTGACAAACTCTATCCTTTGTTAGGGAATATGTATTTGCACGACCATCATGGATAGTACTCCTATCATACTGCCATAGCCTCCCTAACAACATATGACATGCATCCATCAGTATGATAACACACAACATCTCATTATGGTAGTGCCCAATCTTGAACTTCACTAAACACTGCTCATTGACCAAAGCTCTATGGTCCTTCTACAACCATGAAATCTGATATGGATGTGGATGCTTTCTTCTTGTCAACTTCAACTTGTCAACCATCTCCTCTTAAACAAGATTATCAGTGCTTCCACTATTAATAATAATATCACAACACTTACCTTCACATTTGCACCTTGTGCAAAATAAACACTTCCTCTGATTTGGTTCTTTCTCCTAATTTAGCAAGGTTCTTCTAACAACTAGGGTTTCTCCCCTTGTAGCATCTTTAGAATGCTTAGAATGTGCATCTTCATCTACATGTACAACTCATGCATTAACTTCAGGTCTTCTATTTGTCCTTCCTTGATGTTGCGGACACTCGTATGCTTGATGCCCTCCTTCTCCACATTGGAAACAAGTTCCTCTTAAACCTCCTCTTCTAAGTCCTTGGCCAGGTCTACCTCTTCCTCTTCCTCTTTGTTCACCATTGTTCTGGTCACAAGGGTGGTAGGTATTACCTCCTCTTTGATTTCGACTAGTGCCAATTTCTTCACTTTTCTTTGAATATTCATTTCAACTTCCAAAGGGTCCTCCACCAGTCCTTCCACCTTGACCTCTTCCCCTTTGGTTTCTATCAAATCTTTTATTTAGCTTCTCTTCCACCTTTAGGGAAAACTGGTATGCATCTTCTATGGTGGTCATTCTAATTAGGCTCAGCTCCTCTTGAATACTTGGCCTTAACCCATTAATGTAATGGACTACCTTCTCCTTGTTGGGCTCTGCATGGCCTGTCTTGATAGTAATCTTATAAAACTCTTATATATACTCCTTGATAGACCTGTTACATTGCTTCAATCCTTCCAGCTTCTTCAACAGCTCCATCTCATAGTCCATAGGAATGAACTGCTTCTTCAATTTCTCCACCATCCGATCCCATCTAGTGATCTTTCATTTTCCTCTTCTATTCCTCTCTAACTGGACCTCCTTCCACCAAATATTGGCATGGCCCTTCAACTTTATTTTAGCAAACTTGACCCAATCTGGGTCCTCCACATCTTCATACTCAAAATATTCCATGTCATTGATCCAAGCAATAAGCTATTCTAGATTCAAATCTCTGAAATATGTAGAAACTTTGATCTTGGGCCTCTTTTCGATCTTTGAAATGGCCCTCAACAACCTAATTCTATAGGATCTCCTGTAGCTTCTTGTTCTTCCTCAGATAGCTCTTCTTCAGCTTCATTTTCACTTTTTTTCTATTGTTCTCGGCTCAAACCCTCTTTGCAGCTCCTCTTGCAATGCATCGATTTGACTTTGCAGGGCTCTAAAACCCCCTTCCTTCAAAACATTCCTCCCAATATGATTTCTTTGTGGAGGCATCTTGATCTCTGCAACAAACCCACAACCTCAGGTCCTAGTGCAAACTACCTCACGGTCAGTGATCTGTCTACACACTCAGGAACCCTTGCTCTAATACCACTTGATGAAGGGGGTAAATCATAAAACACACAACACCAGAAATGGAACACATAAAATAGAATATTTCTTTATTGATTTGGGCAACTCATTACATTATAGAAGCTCAATTACAATAAAAGGAATCAATCCTCCTCAGGCTGCAACACACCACAGCTACAAATCACCATGCTCTAGAATCTTCTACCTTCTGTAACCCCAAATCGACTAGGGTTTCTATTTTCCCACCTATTCTTGACTTTAAACTTTCCCCCTTAACTCTCCTACTACCTAGGGTTCCCAAAATAGTCATAACTAAGACTTTTTGGTGGCTTCCAGCTAAATTTTGAAATTTGCAACTCCCTCCAAAAGTAGGTCAAATTCTAGGAAGCATAAGTTTTGATCTGGGTGTCCGATTGATGAATCATTTTAGGAGTTAGAAAGCTTACGATGTGAACTATCACGCTAGAAATTTATAAACAAATTTATGTCAACTTTTCAGGACATTATGGGATGTTTTAGTGCCTCATATCTCATTCCAGAAAATTTTAGGGGTTTTTCATAAAACAAAAACTTTAATATCTTTTAGCTCACAAATGATCTTTTCCTGATTCCTTTGCCAAAGGTCTTATATTTTAGTTATGAATCTTTCTATAATATTTCATTTTAATCCATGCACAAATGCAAACTTTCCTAAAATGGTAGTGAAACTTTTCAAAACTGGCAGTTTGAAAAAACTGAAAGTCCTACATCATTATTCAAGAGATTATGGAACTAGAAACACTAATTATGGGAAGAAATGAAAACAACTGTAATGATTTTGAATCAACTTTTTTTGGGTGATGCAAGATTGCCTTTATACCACTGGATGCTCCTACATCACCTAGGTCAAAACTTGATTTATGATCATTATCTAGATTTACAGGAGGAGAATGCATGGCATAAATATGCCAGGGTAAATGATGTTTTTTATACTTATTTAGTAAGAATTCTAACAGGGGATAAAGATAGAAGATTATCAGAGGAGGCAACAAAGGCTATAAGTTATTTCAGTTCTTGGTATATACAATTTCCTACCTTCACATATATTAGGACTAAAGGATTTGAGGGTAAACCATTCAAATTGCCAAGATATCCTCCAAACCATTTGATTGTATTAGAATTCTCAAGAAAAATTTTGAATGTATTCAAAATATACAAAAGAGATTTGGTAGAGGAAACATCAAGTTTCCTTGGGTGATTGGTAATTACTCATGTTATAATGAGGATGTTGCTAAGGAATTAGAAAGGGAGTTGAGATATTATGGGTTTAAGGAGTTTGACTTAGATATTTTGACCCTTTTCACATAATTGAAAACTACATTGATAAAAAAATATGAACACCAAATCCACATTGAAGATTTCTAGTCGGACTGTGAGAATGAGTAAGAAGTGAGGAGAAGAGCTCATCAGAGATTGACATTGGAGCAGATGAAAACCATGGGGGAAATTAATGTGCCCCAAGAGGTTAGAGATGATGATAAAATATTACACCAAAGTTATGAAAGTAAGGGAGTGGCCTTGTTGCCTATCAATGAGCCTAATTAGGAGGAGCCAGCAGAAACATCTTTGGATGCAATAACTAAACCAATTCTTTTATTTTCTAAAGCATGGTTAAGTGATAGGGTGGAATAGATTAAGGCTAGAGGTGTTGTTGTCACTTATCAGAAAAAGGGAAAGAAGAGAGAAAGAGAAAATAAGGATGAGTTAATGTGTTTTTATGAAAATAGAAAAAAATTTGTAGAGACTACAGTCCTTAAAAAAGATGAAAATGCCACACGTTTAGATCCCTATGCTCTTGGTATCACAATGGTCATTCCTTCAAAGACATTCATGGAGGAAGGAACATCAAGCCAAGCAGTTAATGTGGAACAATCACAAGCATCAGGGGTTGTTGTAGAAAGAGTGCAAAGTAAAGAAGTACCATCAAGACAATGTACAATTAAAGCTGTGATCATAGATACCCCAAGTGGCAAACCCCAAATTCCTACTATAATAGTGGATGCTCACCTAGTTGGAGTAAGACAAAGGCATATATCTAAAGATTTTACACCTAAGGAAAGAAGATTAGGCCACATAAAAGTCAAACAAGAGTTGACTGAAGAAATGCTACAAGAGTCAATTGGCTAAGAAGTCAAGAAAGTAGGTGAAATTGTGAATATTGATGAGGGGAGTAGTGAAGATGAGGAGTCACAATTTTGAACTACTATAGAGGAAAAGGATGAAAAAGGAGAACAAACATTGAAGACTTCCCCTATAATGGGAGAACAAAGTGCTCAAATGGAGAAGGCACAAAGCCCAATAAAAGATACATAAGTATAGGAACACTTGGAGGTAGTAGATCCTTATGGTCAATTAGTATCACCTGAAATCATAGAAGAAGTGCAAGTTGCAAAATGTGTACATAGATAGGTCAGACCTAAATGCATAGAACACTTCTACAAAATGAATAGAATGATATGCGGATCTCCTGGGAAGGTCAGCCATGAACCAAAACTCATTGAATGATGTGTCATTAAGCTCCAAAGATTGGGAACTACTTCCACAAGTTTCTCCTTCAGCTAATTGCCAGTGAATATTAGGATGCTCTGCTATGAGAAACAAGCAACTTCTGATAGCGATATCTTTCCGGTATTGACATGCAAATCTATGAATTCTGGATATGATGTAGATGCTAAGTCTAGCTCCACAAGGTCTAAAATGCAATTGAGGTGAAATGTCAAACCAAAAGTAAAAACTACTTCTAACTAAACTTCATGAATTAAACTGGAAAATGAAAAGAAACAAACTGAACTGCAAACAAACTTTAATGCAAATGTTTTTTGGTTGATGCAAGATTGCTCTTGAACCAGGGATGCTCCTACATCAGACATTTGGGGTTATTGAAAAAGTGAGTCACTCACTTTGTTGGGGCTAGAAGAGAACCAAGACAGTCCACCTTAGCCTGAGAAATCCATGATGAATCTTCTTCTAGTCTGCCTTTCCACTTCAAAAGGTATTCCTTATATTGTCTTCCTCTAGTGCTACATCCAACTCTACTATCCAAAATGTCTTCAATCTACTCTAGTGCTTGTTGTGGTAACTGCTTCTGCTAGTCTTCTTCCATGCTATCAATGAACTCTATTTCATGATACTGATATAGGTCTGCAATGTTGAAAATAGGTGATATACCCAATGTCTCTGGTAGCTCTAATTCATATGCATTTCCTGAATCAGATTTCTTGAGAATCTTACAAGGTCCAAACTTCTTCATCTTTAACTTGTTATATGTCCCAACTAGAAATATTTCTTTTCTCAAGTATACCATCACTTCATCTCCAACTTCAAATTCCTTATGTCTTCTCTTCTCATCAGCCTTCTCTTTGTACTTATTGTTCGTATTCTCCAAATGCTTCTTCACCTGATCATGCATTGTCTTCATATGGTCTGCAAATTCATCTTCTTCTACACTTCTCTTTTCTTCCATACTAATATCTCTCAATTCTGTATCTCTTCTAGGATTCACTCTGATCACAATCTCAAAAGGTGTTCTTTTGGTACTTCTATTTATTGAATTATTATATGCAAAATCTTCTTGTGAAAGAATTAAATCCCAACTTCTTGTCTTCTCTCTAACCAAACATCTCAACAAATTTCCCAAACTCTTATTCACTACCTCTGTCTATCCATTTGTCTGTGGATGAAAAGATGAACTAAACTTCAAATCTATCTTCATCTTCTTCCAAAGTGTCCTCCAAAAGTATCCAACAAACTTTATCTCTCTATCTAAAACTATACTCTTAGGTAATCCATGTAATCTCACAATCTCCTTGAAAAATAGGTCAGCCACATGCACTACATCAGTCGTCTTCTTACAAGGTATGAAATAATCCATCTTTGAAAAATTGTCAACCACTACAAATATTGAATCATGTCCTCTCTATGTCCTAGGTAATCCCATTACAAAATCCATGCTTATGTCTTCCCAAGGTCTCTTCGATATTGTCAAAGATTTATACAATCTAGTATTCTAACTACTTCCTTTTGCAACCTGAAAAACTCTACAACTCTGCACAAATCTCCAAACATCCTTTTGTATTTGAGGCCAATAGTAGTTTTCACTCACCAAAGTCACTATCTTATCAATGCGAAAATGTCCTACCAATCCACCACTATGTTTCTCCTTGATTAAATTATCCCTCATCAAACTTCTAGGTATGCACAATTGACTTCCTTTGAACAACATATCTTCTTGAGTGAAATAGTCCAACCACTTACTCCTATCTATCACAACAAGTTCCTTACATTCTTTCCAAGGTTCTACAAAATCAGTGTCTCCCTCATACATGTTCTTCAATTTATCAAAACCCAACACTTCAACCCTCATCTCTGTCAACAAGTTTCTTCTCCTACTCAAGGCATCAACAACTTTGTTTGATTTACCACTCCTATGCTTTAACACAAATGTATAGCTCTGCATGAACTCTACCCACCTCATATGTCTCTATTTGAAATAGTTCTCTCCTCATCACCAATCATTCTCCTTTCTCTGGTTTACCAACTGAACATGGGTCATCTAATTCAATAGGTTCTTCTTCAACATAGGCTGCCTAGGACATGATTACATTCAAATGCTCTATGTCCTTCACCTCCACACTTGAAACAAGTACCTATGATTGTCTTCTTATCAAATCATCTTCCTTCCCTTCTATATCCTGCATTCCAGTATGAATTATAGTTGCCTTTGGGATGAAAATTTCTGTCATTTCTCTAGTATGCAATAGTATCTCTGTCATCCTTCTTAACTGGGCTGTCAAACTTGTTCTATTCTAGATATGATCAATCTCCTCTAGAAAATGTTCTACCTCTTTGAAATTTACTTCCTCTACCTCTGTGTCTCTGATCATGTCTTTTATTTAGGTTCTCTTCAACTTTCAGGGAAAACTAATATGCTTCCTCCAAAGATGTCATCCTCACCAAACTTAGTTCCTCTTGAATGTTCAATCTCAATCCATTGATGTATCTAGCCACTTTCTCCTTGCTTGCTTCACTATGTCCTATCCTTATGATCATCTCATGAAATTCTTCAGTGTACTCCTTCACAGATTTCTCCTTTTGTCTTAGGTTTTGCAATCTTTTTCAACAACTCTAACTCATAGGTAGCAGGTATAAACTGATTCTTCAACTTTGTCACCATTCAGTCCCACTTTGTAATCTTTTCTTTTCCTCTTCTATTTATTTACAACTAAACTTCTTTCCACCATATAGAAGCATGTCCCTTCAACTTTGTCGTTACAAATTTCACCTTCTCTGGATCTTCAATTTTCTCATATTCAAAGTATTCTTCCATGGCATTTATCTAGTCAATCGATTCTTTAGGGTTCAAATTACTAGTATAGTTTGGTACATCATATCTAGGTCTCTTTCTAATCTTTGAAATAGCTCACATCATCTTTACTTGATTTGATTCTTCTTCTTCATTACCTCCTAGGGTTTCACCAGCTTGTTCAATAGGTTGAAATTCTTCTTCTTCCTCACTTTCAACATTAGATCTCAGTGTCAATCCTCTTCACCAATCTTCTTCAATAGAATCCAATCAAATTTGTATTGTTTTCATTATCTCCATCATCTCATATATTCTACTAGCCATTGTTCCAATAGCAACAACTCTCCTCGGCGGTATTCTTCCTAGGATCAAGAGTAAACTGCATCAGGTTTGGTGATTGGGCTACAAGGTGACAACTACCTCAGATTCAGCGATTAGATGCAACACAAGTAACCTACCTCAATTCAATGATCTATCCACAACAAGATCTTATAGATTTCCCTCACTAATTTTACTCAATTCACTCCCAAAGATTCAAACTTTCACTCTAATACCACTTGGTGCAGTCACGGTAGGAGGGTTCACAGAATGAACTATCTGGACCGTGCAATAAGAGTAAACACAATGGAAACAACTCAAAGAAATGGAACAAATGCAGATTCAGGCATTCAGTGTATCATAGAATTTAAATAAAGATCGACTGGCAACATGCGGGCTTACAATTAGGGCTCATAGGCTTGATTACATACATGCGCAAGATAAATCTTTGAAGTCCTCTCACGAAGGAGCCAACTATCTATCTTCTAAATCGTGAGAATTATTCTTAACTTGAGAACTAATTTCCTAAGGATCTATTACATCAGTAAATATCAAATCCAGATCAATAGATTCCTTTGTGTCAGCCAAGGAAGATCACAAACTCCAATGAAGAGTTGTAATGTGTGTACACAGATAGGTCAAACCTAAATGCATAGAACACTTCCATAAAATGAATGGAATGATATGTAGATCTTCTAGGAAGGTCGACCATGAACCAAAGATCATTGAATGATGTGTCATTACGCTCCAAAGATCAGGAACTACTTCTGCAAGTTTCTCCTTCAGCTGGTTGCCAGTGAATATCATGATGCTCTGCTCTGAGAAATAGTCAACTTCTGATAGTGACATGTGGATCTCTGAATTTTGGATATGATGTAGATGAATGAATGTAGATGCTAAGTCTAGCTCCACAAGGTTTGAAATGCAATTGATGTGAAATGTTAGACCAAAAGCAGAAACTGCTTCTGACTAAACTGCCTGAACTGAACTAGAAAATGAAAAGAAACAAATTGAAATGCAAATGTTTTTTGGTTGATGCAAAATTGCTCTTGAACCAAGGATGCTCTTGCATCAATTATACTCAAAACCCTAATTATGCAAATTTGGAAGTAAATAGATAAATTATGGAAAATGCTCACACATAGAGATATTAAATGATAATCAAATGCATACTAGATTTTGAAGTTTGGAAAGCGGAACAGTCAGGTTCTAATGAGCGGACTGTTGGCAAGAGACACTATATGGATTCATGGTTGTTGTCATTGATGGCAACAAAGGTCATCCCACATATCCGCAAGTCATGATGTGCCTCTACCGGAAGTCAGAATAAAGAATGTTGTGGTCCGGTGAAGAAGAACAGAGCATGTGGCAAGGTCCGACAGATTGGTCCGGATCTCTCAGAGGAAGTGTCTTGGTGTAGTGCGGATCTGGGGAAGTTAAGAGGACTACCTTGAGTGGTATATTCCAAGGATTTAGCCTCCGGTGATGGACAAGGAAAAAGATATGAATGGTTGAGTACCGGATTTCTGAGAGACAGTAAAAACAGAGGAAGAACTGACTGGCAGAGTATCAGACTGCTTTCCGGATGTGTTACTGTTGATGAAAGAGGTTGTGAAGGCATGAATCATGTTTGGCCGACATGATTAATGATATCTACAAGTATATGCTTGATCCGCATAGCTTGGTGAGGAAGGATTCAGCCGACAGAATGAAAGTTTGTAAGAAACTAGACTGTTCCGGATGCCGACTAGAAAGGTGATGAAATTACTTGTGCGGATATATATAGAGGATGGATTTAGTTGTGAAGGGTGTGTTGTTGTGGAGTGTTATGCGAATAAATCCAGATAAAGAGCAGAAGTAGCAAAAAGGATCCGGTATGTGAAAGATAGCAGAATAAAGAACAGAGGAAAGATGAAGTGCAGCAGATCAGTGTACTGAGCCTAACCGGAACTGAACTCCAGCATATGCAGATGCTTCCAATCAGTTCAAGACTGTGATTCTCATCACTTTGTAGACAGTGTGTCTTCTTGTAGGCAGTGGGCCTCTTGTGAGCAGTGTGCTCGGGCAGTGAGCCCTAATTGGCAAGTGCCATTTTTGTAATTTCCTATTCTTCTAACAGAGAATAATTTTGGGTTAATCACCCCGTGGTTTTCTCCCTTAACAGGGTTTCCACGTCAAAAATACTGTGTCATGTGTTTCTTATTTCATGGTTAATGTTCTGTGTTTGATTTTATGCTGCATCAATTAAAAGGAAAGTTCATTAAGGGAAATAATTAGGATAACTGATTCACCCCCCCCCTCTCAGTTATCAACAATTGGTATCAGAGCTAAGTTCCTCCTAATAGAGCCTAAACAGCTTGAGGAAGATCTGGGATTTCAAATGGATGCATATGGTTTAAGGGAGCAACTCAAGACTGCTCTTGAGGATCTTGAACAGTCAAATTCTGAAGTCAGTGAATTAAAGGAAAGACTCAAACAGGCTGATGAATTCATGAGAGAATTAAAAGACAAATTAAGTCTCTCTATGAAAAAGAGAAAGGAGCTGCTTCAACAGTTGGCAAGGCAAAGTGAAGAAAGCAATACAAATGAAGAATTGACTGAGCAAACCAAGTTATGTGAAAAGTTATCAAAAGAAGTCATTATGTTAAGACATGAAATGGAATCAGGAACTATAAAGTTTACTCAAGAGATTGAAGAAAAACGAAAGGCTGAAGACAATCTAAGACAATCTCTTAAAGAAAAATCAGAAGAATGCCACCAGATGGACAGGATTATCAGACATCTTGAATCTGATCTTGAAGATGCCAAAAATAATGAAGGAAAACTTGAGGATCAAATTGCCTCTCTCAAAAGAGACCTTCAAACAGCAAATGAATATAAAGAGAAATTCAAGATAAGTTCTGCTCAACTTGAAGTTCTTCTTGGAAGTCAAAAGAGGACAGATGACAAGTATGGCTTGGGATATGAGAAAGGAGAAAGCTCCGGATCCGGTCAGAAGAATCTTGGATCAGAAAATCCAAGGAACAGGCCTAGAAGACCTCCGGTAAGACAGCCAAATGCTCAAAGATATCCATCCTTCAATGGATACTGCCACAGCTGCAACCACTTTGGTCACAAAGCTAATCAGTGCAGAATGAGAATGAATCAGATTAATTCATCCTTCTCCGGACAGTGCTTCAACTACAAAAGGTATGGACACAAATCCCATGAATGCAGAAGTATGCAAGTAAACAAATCATTCAAAGGTAGATGCTTCACATGCAATAGAGTAGGTCATATTGCTAATCAATGCAGATCAAGAGGATATCAGTCAAATATGCAAAGAAATGTTATTTGCCAAATCTGCAATAGGTCCGGTCATAATGCTAAAGTCTGCAGAAACAAGAATCAGGATAAAAGAGGTCCGGTGTATAATCAGAATCAAGACAAGGGTAAACAAAAGATGAATGCGGATGAAGTTAGGAATCAGATGAGCAAGATTTGGGTGAAGAAAAGTTCAGAGAATGTAGAGGTTGGATCCGCACCAGACTCTGGTGCTGATATCTCTTCCAGAAATTAAAAAGTGAGCTCAGGCTCAGGGGGAGACTCAAAGAAAATCTTGTTCCCCCAGCCAAACAAGTGGTGCCGGATGTGGCACAAGATGCGGATCAAAGGGTTTGTAGATATGAGTCTTGAGATACTTCAGTCAAGTTTTCAGAGGTCCGCATGGAGTTATGAAGAAGCTATGATCGATCAAATAAGACCTGTTCAGGGAGATGCTCCGGTATGATAAAGGATTACAAAAAGGTCCGGAAAGATCCAGAAATGCACTATCTTGTTCTGCGGATTGGACAGAGTGTTTGGGATGTTCTTGCAATATGTTACCTCGATTCATTCATGACTGAAAGATCCGGATGATATCCTCAGATCAGGACTAATCCGGGACACTCCAAGCTATCCAGACAAGGCAAACCGGAATGATGTAGGTGAAGCATTTATTGCAGACAGATATTAGGGTTCGCGGAGCAATTTAAGAGATTTCTCAAAGGTTATTTGCTCATTCTGCACTCGAGAAGAAGCGAAAAGTGGAGCTCTGCAACAAGGTTCATCAAGCACACCAAGGATCTCCTGCCGAAGTTACTGTATAAAGAAATCAATCCAACCACTCTGTGCAAACCGAAGGCGCATAAGGTATTCTCCGTTTTTCATTACCTCACTGCAAATCTTTGAAGAATGGCTACTCCAAACATAGTTAAGATCTCTGATAGACCTCGCCCCTCATTCAAGAAACATCCCTACAAATCATTGGAGGTAGACCCACTAGGAGCCTTCTCTAGTGTTCCTCACGGAGTTTTACACACCGAAGACATTAGGGTTTACATACATGCAAACATTGAGGAATTTGGGGAATTCAAATTAAGAGACCTCTATCACAAGCAGCTGATTGACAATGCTTTTGAGCTCAAACCAGAGTATAAGGATATTCAGAAGAAACAATTTGAGCAATTTATTCATTTCCCCTGCTTTGAAGAAGATGAATGGGTCCGGTATGTACTGAGCAGGATGCATGACAACTTTCTATGGCTAGATAGACCCTGCAAGATCACAAAAGAGGCAATTAGAGCAGTAACTGGTCTATACTCTTCCGGAGGGGTACCTATCCTCAAATCTGTCAAGAACAACATTGTAACTGAGGCCACTAGATCAAAATTTGACAAGAGGGCAATGACCATTGAAGATATTTCGGATCCGGATATCAAATATGCATCAATGATAATAGGATACAAGATCTATCACTCCAGCAGGGAGAATTCTGTATCCGGAACTGCAATATACACTGCTTATGAAATGTTAAGAAAGAATGCAGAATATGATCTCTGCGAACTACTGCTAAGCCAATTAATGGAAAACATACAGAAAATCAAGAAGGATAAGAAGAATTCCTTTAAGTATGGTACTCTTATTGTATGTCTATTCTTCTATTTCATGAATGAGCTACCCGGAACAAGTGGATGGGTATGGCAGAATGACAAACCTGTTGCAGTCCAGATAAGAGACTATTTGCATGGGTGGTGACGGGGCATTCTGGATGAGACTTGATGGTAATCATAGAAACATTATTATCGTATGCACTAATCTTATTGACGGTGTATTTGTAGGCAATGTTATAATTAACACTATCATGTAGTTTGGTTCTTGATGAGGAGGCTTTTCCTGATCCATGATTTTGCAATGGGTCTGTGAAGATGGTATGGTCGGTGTTGGAGGAACCCGATGGTTGATCCATAACTATGTCACCCTTGTCAATGAAGTCTTGAATGATATTTTTCAATTTGTAGAAATTTGATGTCTTGTGACCTTTGATCTAATGGTAATCATAGAAGTCATTGTCATTCCATGAGGGAAGTTTAAAGGTCAGGTCATACTATCTAATTTCTGGCAGTTGAATGAGATTGTTTTGTAATAGCTTCTTCAAGATTGATTTGATTGTCTCTATCAAAGGTGTGTAATTGCATCGAGGGGTGTTATTCCTTAGAAGGGGTCTCCTTTGATTATTTTGGATCATGTTGGCTACTTGTTGTTGTGGTTGCGGTTGTTATTGTTGATTCTATTGTTGTACATGTAGGTTATTGTTTGTCGTGAGAGGTTCTTTTAGTGTGATAATGGGGTAGCCCTTAATGCATTAGCATCCACCACCCCATCATTGGTAACATTTTTGTTTCAGGCCCAATTTTTGCTCGTCATAGGGTGTGTTTTGGGTGTTTTTATTTTTGTTGAAAATTTTGATCGTGCCTTTCGAAATGAGAGCTTTTTCAATGGCTGCCCCCTTCTCGACAACTTCTCCAAAGGAGGTCCAACAATGGATTTGTAATTGATGCATAAGCTCTTTGTTAAGATTTTCTAGGAAGATAGGCACTAACTAATTCTTGGGGATGTGACAAGGGCATTTACTTATGAGGCCCCTCCACCTTTGGAAGAAAGAAATGAAGGTTTCTCCATCCTCTTGTTTCATTTGGTACAAGGTGGCAATGTTTACATTCATTTCTATGTTGTAGGAAATATGTGATATGAACTTGTCTGCGAGTTCAGTTCATGTTCGTATTCTTGTGGGAAGATGTACAAACCATTCAAGATCTTGGACAATGAGGCTCCTTGGGAAGAGTCTAATTAAGTATGTGTGGTCATAAGCAAGCTCGAGACAAGTAGTATGGAATTCGCGTACGTGTTCAATAGGACTCCCCTTTCCTCTATATTTGTAAAAATTTGGTGTGGTGAAATTTGGGGGAAAGGGGGCCTGTGACTACTTTTGTCAAATGGATATGGGCATAAGTCATCCATAGATTATGGTTTCTTGGTCCTTGAAACTTGTAAGCTAGAGAATTGTTACTTTAATTTATCCAAGTCTTGAGTGAGGACTTCAACAGGTGTGTTGGTGGTGTTTGTGACTGTGTTTTGGTAGGCATTGGTTGTCTTTGTGTTAGGTGTGCCATAAGTTCCCATATTGCTAACAAGTGGGTTGGTATTGGTGTTCATGTTGAGGTGAGTGCGTAATGGTATTGTGTTTTGGTTTTGATTGTTGGTCGTAAAGGTCACATTAGGATTAATGTATCAGTAGTGATGTGGCATGGTAGTGCTTAATTTTTGGAATGAGATGTTAGAATCCACTTGTTGAATGGGGTTGACATGAGAGGCACTAGTCACATTGTTGTTAACTCCGAGGGTATATAAGGGGTTTGAGTGGACGTAAGATGTGCCCACAACTTAGCTAGTCACATTGGTATTTTGGTTGAGAGGGTATTTATTTAGATAGTTCATGTTGGCATTGAAATTGAACCCAAAGATTGTGTTTGTATTTGGCGTCATGTCAAACCCCTGGTTTTGGACTCACGAGGTCACTATGTGTATCCTTCATGTTCTTTTAGTGTGACCTTGGGATTTGCCGCGAAGACAAAAGGATTTGAAGTTTGAGTCAAGACATTTATGTTGTTATCTCTGAAAGGGGGAGGTATGTTCACCTTGATGGATTCATGTGAGGTTTGCCCTATGGGTACGTTGACATGTTCTTGGGTTGGGTTTATGAGACTATTAAAGGATAAGGCATAACCTTGACCTTGTATGATAGCATTAGAGGATGTGGGTATGAGTGTGTTTATGTCAAGACCTTCAGTAAGTTTGGTTCCATTTTTCAAAAGATGCATAAGATAGCTTTGGGGGTCTATGGCAATCATTTCATCTAGGATTCTCAATAACCTAGGATCTTGGGATGTAGCCTCAATGTCTTATTGTGTAATTCTGGGTTCATCATCTTGCAAAAGGATATTGTCAAAAGGGTTCCCCATGTTTTGGTTGGATTGTTCATTGGAAGGGGTGCCAAATCTCATTGCGTTGGTGTAAGGATCGTGAGAATGTTCTAAGGCTTCTTCTCCCTTTCTTTTCCTTTACAACCATGCTTCAACCATAAAAGACCTTGCTAGTTTATGAGGATGGGATGCAACATGAACTATGTCCTTAGTGGGAATGGAAATACACTATTTTTTCAGTATTTTCTAATGTTGGAAATGAGTCTATGCTAATGGAAGTGGTCTAAATGCCAATGGGAATGGAGATATATTTTTTGGTATTTTCTTGGAATGTTTGGGAGCATAACAAAGGTGGGGAATGAGTCTATGAGATGCAACTAAGGAAATATACCCAAGACTATAGTAGAGGCTAATGAATTTAATCTTCAAAAAGTTTAGCTCCAATGGGATACTATTGTCTACTAATGACCTTCAAAGTACTAATTGGGTTTATCAAGACCTTGGAATATTGTTGCGAGAGTAATGGTTGATTAAAATGAGCTTGTGAATTTGAGACTTCACTTTGAGAGGTGGACCTAAAATAGTCAAGTGAGTATTATGCCCACATTATGACCAATTGGATGGAAATGATGCCAAGGTCCTTTGGTCCAATTTTGTACTTGTGTAGTAGTCACACTTTGATGGTTTCTCCTTATGTTTCAACTTTAGGAAGATTAATTTTGTAGTCCTTTATAGATGTCTAGGGTTGAAATCTTAATGTTCTAAGGTCGCCTAAGTGATTTGGACAATATTGGAGTGAAATCTAGTGGAGTTTAAGTATGCAACCTAATCCTAAGAAGGTGAAATGATTTTGCAAATAGATCCTAAAGGGATGAATTTGAAATGGATAAATCAAGACTAGAAGGTCTAAAATGTTTTTGATATTATTGCAATCTAATTTGACTGGGAGAGAAATGTTTCAAAGGATCCTCTAAAGTTTTCTATTTGTAGGCATATGTGTGGTACAGGCCTACAGAAGCTTCTTAAGCATTTCACTAGGCTACATATGCATTTCACAATTTATGAGGAGCCTAGAATCAATTTTCTAAGTTTGTTTGGCAGCTTGTTTGAAAAACTAGAAAACACATCACACATAAAAATACTCAACATTCAATTTTGGCTATGACTCTTGATGTTTTTCATTTTTTATGAGTTTTTAAAACACTTGCAAAAATGCATGATCCTAGGCTAGTCAAGGATACTACCTATTGAGTCCTCACTCAGATTTCTCTAAATACTAAGACAAGCCCAATAACTAGATAATTTGGTAACACTAGCTCCCCCTTACATGGCACTAGCACACCAAATTCTCTTACCCTTTGATCCTAGGGACTGAGGGAATTCTTGTCTCCATAATGAGTAGTACACGTGGGGCATCTTCAGAGGTCTGACCTCCTGTACCAACAATTAAAGGGATTTTGGCCTCTAAAACAAATGGTTATTAGTGAATATTCAGGGGACTGGCACATTATGAGCATCCATCAAGATACTTAAACCTTTGAATAGTCCTACCATGAATCTCATATATGCAAGGTACACCTCCTTTTGAACTAGTGATGTATGGTAAGTACTGATACCGGTTTGGAATTGGCTTTCACCTTATCTTATTTTGTGTAGCGAACCGAATGAAAGTATCACTTGAGGTCATTCCCTTGGGGTGAGTACCTCTTTTCCCTCCAAGGCAGACCTCTCTAAAAGGGTAACAAAAGTGATGTAAGTACAAAATACTTTTGATCCCCAAGTTCATACGATGATGCAAGGGGAGAGCATATGTATTTTTGACTTTAGCCACACTAGACAATGTTCATTTAACCCTTAGTCTTGTTTAGGTGTGGTGTGATTAATGCAAGTGTGGCAAAGAAATTTTGATTCCTAAGATCACCAAAGGTGTGAGGGAAGAGCACACACTTCTCCACTTCACAAACAAAAATCACTAAGGACGCTAAACAATGATGCAATTTGTTTTTATCTTTTTAAATGAGTGAAAAATACAAGCTTTTTTAAACCAAATGAGTGTCATGCAGATTTGTTATTCTTTTTAACTGATACGTAAAAGATGCAAGATTGTTTTTCTTTTTAACCAGTGAAATCTGAATATGCAAGGTTGTAGTTCTTTCTAGCCCAATGAGTGAGGTTTGTTTTAATACCAATGAGTTGTGAGAGAAAACAAATTTGTGTTCTTTTTAACCCAATTTAAAATGTTCCTAAACTAACCATACACACATATGAAATGAGATAAAACCCTACAAAAACAAATTAGAGATTTTAACCAAAGTTTTCCTCTAATGCCTCAAGCTGCACACCAGAGATTAGTAATGGAGAATAAACCGTAGTCTTACTGTGTAAATAGAGAAAAGCATAATAAAAGCAACTTAAAATTTTCTATTTTTTATTAGTCACATGCGGTGCAGTAAGGTGCAAAGGCATCACACAAAATAGTGACTGTATCACATAGAAAGACAGCTGCATCACATAGAGCCACATAGGCGGTGTAGCAGAGACATCATACGAACCTACACAAGCATCACACTATTTTTTCAAGTAAAAATTAATAGAAAAAACCTTAACAGTGAGTGAAAAATGTATTTTAGTGATAAATATCAAACCCAAGGGCTATAAGCTTGCTTCTTGGATGCCAGAAAGATGATAAGCTTTTAGACACTCACAGGATATACCCAAATGTTCAAACAAGTTAGCAAGAAACCCTAGATAGATACCTTTGAAATATCAAACCCTAATGCTTTGAAAAACCCTAATGAGATAACTAACATGAACCAGAGAGTTAACAAAGCAAATAGAGCTTTAGATATAGGTTAGACTCCTGCAAAATCAACTAGGTTACGCTAATAAAAATAAAATAAAATTATTCTTCCCTAAACATAGTTGCATGCATCACAGAGTCCTTGGGTGCATTGTAGACTCTAGAGGAAGCATCACACCATATGGTTCATGCATCACACGAAGTAGCTTAAGTATTGCACAAACCAACTTATGCATCATATTGTTCCTGCAAATTCAAAAACACAAAATTCGTGGAATGTAGGGTTGTTCACGTCATGTTCACCAGATGAAGTTAGGGAAAAATACTCTAAAAACCCCACAAATAGTATTTCATAAACCCTAACCACTCAATGGAGCCCTAATAACCTAGAATCAAGAAAACAAATCATGAAATATGAAACCCTAGGCTAATAGTGCAAATCCTCCATTGTTTCTATCAAGCTATGCCTCGCTAATGCACTCAAATTTGTAGACCTGCAAATGTTGCAAATATGTGTGGTGCAGGAGCACCTACTTGACAGCTGGTCTCCATGAGGCAGTTAGTTTGTTATAGGTCTGGTTAATGTTTCCAAGAAGGTCTTATAAGACCAATGCATGTAATAAGGTCCAAGTTGACCGTGCTTTTCTATTTTTAGGTAGTTTGTTATGACAGCTGATGATAGCTGTATAGTTTGTTAGTTCAGTTGGATCCTCCCAGCCGCTTGGAAGCTCCCAGCCGCTGGGAATCGAGTGGTAGTACTCACAAGCAGTTCCTATTTATGCAGTAGGATCGGTTGGTCTTAGACAAGATTGGGAGAGAGATACAGATTGAGAGATAGATACAGATTGAGGAGTTAGATTGCAGAGTGAGACAGAGGACTGTATTGCATCTTTTGAAATCAATAAAGAGATCCTGTTTGTGTCAATTTTCTGTTTGGATTCCATTGTGTGATCGATTTGCTGTTCTGGTGGTTGCATGGATTCACTGATCCATTCCACCGGTTGATTCGTTGAATCGGTGGAATGGCTATGTACGATAGTTTAGTCTTTAGTTTGCATTTTCTGTTTGTTCACATGTATGTTTGCAGGATCGCAATCAAGATGTGTTGAGAACCCTAGCATGGGCATGTGCTAGGTCGTGCTGGTAGTTCGAGTTTGGAAAGTTGTCCAGGAAGCAGATCGGGTCACCTCAGGAGGTTCGGCGGATCAAAATTCGCTAAGGTTAGAAATTTGTCACAACGGCATCACCAGGATATTTCTGTGTATATCCTGCAGTTACTTCGGGCGTCATTCGAGTAGATGGAGGTGAGCATGATACAGTTGTTTGCATAAGGTGAATGCATTTCAGGGTGATCATCACAAGGTGTTGCCGAGGAAGAGTATATTGGCATAAGTTAGTCGATCGGGTTGATAAAATCATCGCGGGCCGATAATGTTAAGTTTGGCCGACAGCAGGATATTGAAGGAACTGCATATGACGTCATCATCATCAGGATAATCGTCATCAATATAAAGTTGAGTATCATCATCAGGATGTTTCAATATGACCAGATAAGTCATATCCTGATGCTGCTTGTTTAAGTAGTCGGATATTGGGGTGACGTAAGCATCGAAGGAAAGGTGCATGAGGTTGTCGTCATCAGGATATATGGAGGGAACCGGATATTTTATATCCTGCTGATGAACATGATGTTGAACATCATGATGCTGCAGATAGAGTTTGGCGGTAAGATGAACAGTGAACATCAGGAGGATGTTGGCGCTTGCCGAATGTGATGATGCTGCCGATAGCCGAATATGATGATGCTACTGACAGGCGAAAGGTCGAAGGTTTGTCTGCAGGAGGATATCGGTCGGCAAGAGAAAATATGATGATGCTGACAATGTTAACAGAAAATATGATGATGATGATGGGTTGTAGACATACATGCTATATGTCAAGGTTTTAGTGTGGAAGCCTCTGCATCATAGTGGTATCAGAGCTCAGCAAAAGGTCTGGGCTGTTGTGTGTTGATTCTGTCACCGAAAGGACAGAGGTAGAGAAGTGAGAGGTTGACAAAATGCCTCCGAAAGTAATGGTACTGCAAGGGAATTGTAGGAGATGAAGGAAAAACATGCCAGAGAGATGAGGAAGATGAAGGAGCTTGCTGAAGCACTTCAAGCCAGGCTTGTAGCCTTGGAAAAGAATAAAAAGAGGGAAGTGGAAGACAGTGAGTCAGAAGAAGATGAAGATGCTGTTGAAGAATATGAAGAGGTAGCTGAAGGTCTGGATGCTGAAGACCAGAGATTTGCAAAACTGTTAAAGGTAGTGCAGAGTGATAAACCTAAGGTAAAGGTTGATGTTTCCAAGTATAATGGAAGTTTGAATGAAGATGAGTTACTGGATTGGATTGCTGCACTTGATAATCACTTTGAATGTGAAGATGTTGCTGAGGATCAGAAGGTAAAGATTGCAAAGACCAAGTTAGGAGGTCATGCTTTGGTATGGTGGGATTATGTACAATCTGAGAGAAGGAAACAAGGGAAGTCAAAGATCACTTCATGGGATAAGATGGTAGCAAGGATAAAAGGTAAATTCTTGCCCAAGGATTATGAGATTCAGATGTTTAAGAAGCTGCAATTTTTAAGGCAGAAGGAAATGGATGTGAAGGCATATACTGAGGAGTTTTATAAGTTGAGTATGAGATCTGGTCATCATGAGAATGAGGTAGAAAAGGTGGCTAGGTACTTGGCTGGCTTAAGATTGAACATACAGGATGAGTTAGTTTTAGCTAACCCTAAGAGTGTGGAAGATTGTTACCAAATGGCAATCAGGATTGAAGAAAAGATGAATAGGAGACAAGATAAGTCCATGAGAGGAAGAGGAAACAATATGAGGGGAAGAGGAGCAGCCCCTACAACAAGGCAAACCAATGAGGGTCAAGAAGACACTGGTAAAGGAAAGGGACAACTTGATTTCAGAGGTGGATGGAAAGGTAATAGAGGCAGATTTGGAGGTGGTAGAGGTTCTACTACATTTTCAGGAAAGTGTTACACCTGTGGTGAGTTTGGTCATCCATTTTTCAAATGTCCAGAAAGCAAAGGTTCATCATCCAGAGATGATAGAACGAATGACAAGAGAGTACAACTTGTGCAAGAAGAGAAAGTAGAGCAAAGTGTGCAAAGTTTAAACACTTATCAAGATAGAGTTCCTGACAATTATGGATATCCTGAGGAGGGAGAAGCATTGATGCTTAGGAGAATTAGTTTGCGGGCATCAAAGGATATGATGCAAAGAAGAGCTCTTTTCAAGACCACATGCAAGAGCAAAGGTAAGGTATGTAAGGTTGTCATTGATATTGGTTCAACAGACAACATGGTATCTCAGGAAATGGTGGATAAACTGAATTTGGAAAGGATTCCACATCAACACCCTTACAAGGCATCTTGGGTGAGTGATAGTCAATCACTTTTTGTCTACGAACAGGCATATGTTGATTTTCAGATTGGAGCATATCAGGATAGAGTTTTGTGTGACATTTTGCCCATGGAATGTTGTCACCTACTGTTGGGTAGACCATGGCAATTTGATAGGAGGGTACTGTATGATGGGTATGCTAATACCTACACCATCAAGAAAGATGGGAAAACTATTATGTTGATGCCATTGCAGGAAGATGCTGTAGTACAGAAGGCAGCAAAAATCATTTTAGTGGGAAAGAAGGAATTTGTGCAGATGCCTATAGCAGCAGGCATAAAGGCAGTTGAGGACACTACAGGGAAAGGAGTTGTTAAGGACAATAGTTTGAAGACAGTTTCAGTTTTGACTGACAGAGGTCAGCAGCAGGTTCAGAAACAGGTTTGCAAATAGCAACCAGTTGAGAGGAATGACAAGGATGTTGTCATAGTTGGGACTATTGTTTGTCCTATAAAAGTTGAAAGAAAGACAGAGTTGAACATTGCAGAAGTTCAAGAGGCAGTTCAGACAAAGGTTCTGGTCAAACAACCTGCCAAACACAAGGTATGTGTGAGAAGGGCCTACATTGACAGGCATGAGGATTTACTTGCAAGACAGCAAGTTACAGTTCAGAAGTCTTGGAGCAGCCGAGAGCCAGCAGAGGATAAAGCTGGAACAGGTCAAGACACTGCAAAGGCAAAGTGTAAAGGTGGAGGACTTCCACAACCTAACTCATGGGACATGAGTTCTTTTCTGTTGGGGAGTATGGTGCAGGAGCACCTACCTGACAGCTGGCCTCCATGAGGCAGTTAGTTTGTTATAGGTTTGGTTAATGTTTCCAAGAAGGTCTTATAAGACCAATGCATGTAATAAGGTCCAAGTTGACCGTGCTTTTCTATTTTTAGGTAGTTTGTTATGACAGCTGATGACAGCTGTATAGTTTGTTAGTTCAGTTGGATCCTCCCAGCCGCTTGGAAGCTCCCAGCCGCTGGGAATCAAGTGGTAGTACTCGCAAGTAGTTCCTATTTATGCAGTAGGATCGGTTGGTCTTAGACAAGATTGGGAGAGAGATACAGATTGAGAGATAGATACAGATTGAGGAGTTAGATTGCAGAGTGAGACAGAGGACTGTTTGCATCTTTTGAAATCAATAAAGAGATCCTGTTTGTGTCAATTTTTTGTTTGGATTCCATTGTGTGATCGATTTGCTATTCTGGTGGTTGCATGGATTCGTTGATCCATTCCACCGGTTGATTCATCGAATCGGTGGAATGGCTATGTACGATAGTTTAGTCTTTAGTTTGCATTTTCTGTTTGTTCGCATGTATGTTTGTAGGATCGCAATCAAGAGGTGTTGAGAACCCTAGCATGGGCATGTGCTAGGTCATGCTGGTAGTTCGAGTCTGGAAAGTTGTCCAGGAAGCAGATCGGGTCACCTCAGGAGGTTCGGCGGATCAAAATTCGCTAAGGTTAGAAATTTGTCACAATGGCATCATCAGGATATTTCTGTGTATATCCTGCAGTTACTTCGGGCATCATCCGAGTAGATGGAGGTGAGCATGATACAGTTGTTTGCATAAGGTGAATGCATTTCAGGGTGATCATCACAAGGTGTTGCCGAGGAAGAGTATATCGGCATAAGTTAGTCGATCGGGTTGATAAAATCATCGCGGGCCGATAATGTTAAGTTTGGCCGACAGCAGGATATTGAAGGAACTGCATATGACATCATCGTCATCAGGATAATCGTCATCAGTATAAAGTTGAGTATCATCATCAGGATGTTTCAATATGACCGGATAAGTCATATCCTGATGCTGCTTGTTTAAGTAGTCAGATATCGGGGTGACGTAAGCATCGAAGGAAAGGTGCATGAGGTTGTCGTCATCAGGATATATGGAGGGAACCCGATATTTTATATCCTGCTGATGAACATGATGTTGAACATCATGATGCTGCAGATAGAGTTTGGCGGTAAGATGAACAGTGAACATCAGGAGGATGTTGGCGCTTGCCGAATGTGATGATGCTGCCGATAGCCGAATATGATGATGCTGCTGACAGGCGAAAGGTCGAAGGTTTGTCTGCAGGAGGATATCGGTCGGCAAGAGAAAATATGATGATGCTGACAATGTTAACAGAAAATATGATGATGATGATGGGTTGTAGACATACATGCTATATGTCAAGGTTTTAGTGTGGATGCCTCTACATCAATGTGCCTAACCGATGTTGTCATTGATGTCAACATATCCTTGTTGTCATTGCTATCATCTATATCTTATTCTATTACTTGTTTAGAAGACTTGTATGTTGAGGATATTGAGAAAATTTGCCTCTCTAGAAGAAACAAGTGAGTTACATATCTCTTTGTCAGAAATGGTGAAGACAATGCAATTCAACAAAGTGGATTGCTCCACATTTCTAGTGAGATGAAGATCAGAGTCTGCTGACCAATGTGTTGTATAGAGGATTGTCTAAAGTTGCTTAAGTTAAGATTTGACAGTTCTGCATGAAGGATTGATGAAGTTATGGCCATTTGAGTAGAACCAGGTTTTACAGTGTTTAGAGGTAACATAGTGACATAAATTTGGTCTAGATTTCTCCGCATTGGAATATTATGGTTTGTGGTTCTAGTGGTATGTTTGGGATGTTGGTGTGTAGCCTCAACTCAAGTGGTTCATGGTTTGGAGGTCCACAAGAAATCTTTGTAGTGTGACAGTCATGACAGTTAAAGTTCTTGAGTTTTTAGATGAAGGTGCAAGTGTTTCTAGTGATTTCAGGAGGTGTGGTTGTTCTAGTTGATTTCATTGTGCTTGTGGTGGTCTGTAGATCATGTGCCTATTGTGTTGATGGTCTGCATTGAAGATTGAGCCCGTGGTTGAAGATTTCTCCTTGAGCGTTGTTGTTCTTTCCAGTCTTGGCTGACCGGATGCTTGGTACATGTTGCAGATGATCTAAGAAGAGTTCTATGGAACATGGCATGTTGTTTGAGGAAGATTCAAGTCCTAGCTATGTTTGGCCAACACTGTGATGGTTCGTATGAAGCATTTTAAGTCATGTGATTGTAATTACTTGTAATGCATATCTTGGAGAATGTTCTAGATAGATGATTGTTTGGCCGACTTTGATGTTCATTCCAAAGTCAATGACATGTATAAATAAGTGTTGTGAAGTCATGAAAGTGAGTGTGGTGAATGAAGATGTGGATGTAGCAAGGAAGTGAGTGGTGATAGAGTAGAGGTGTTGTGTGCTTCAATGGAACTGAATCTTGCATGAAGAAGATGTTGTTTCTCAGTTCAACTTTTCAGTGTTAACATTGTGAATGTTCCTGTAGGCAGTGAGCCTCTTTTGAGTAGTGAGCTCTGGGCAGTGCACCCGAAGACAAGTGTCTTCCCATTTTTCTACTCTTTTAATAGAGAATAAATCTTGTGGGTTAACCCCCACCATGGTTTTTCCCTTAACCGGGGTTCCACGTAAAAATCTTGGTGTTATGTGTGTTGATTATGTTTTTGCTCATGTGTTGTTGATTCATGCTTTCATGATTATATCATTAATCTATAAATAAGTGGTAAAGAAGAATAAATGCAGCAAAAGATAAAAGTTTTGTGACAACTGATTCAACCCCCCTCTTAGTTTTCTGCCCTAATTTCAACAATTGGTATCAGAGATGGTTCCTCTAAAAGAAGTTTGACCGCTTGAGGAGATCCAGGATGTTGACATACAAGAAGGACAGTCTGAGATTTAATGAAACAAATTACTCTCTTTGGAAGAATCACATGGAATACCATTTATAATGCATGGGTGATCCTTATTGGTTGATAACTAAGAATGAGTATAAACCTCCACAGAATGGTCCTTCAACTCTAGATGAAATCAAACACATTGAAAACAACATTAGGCTAAAGAAGCATTGTTGAGCACCCTAACTAATACAGAAATGACAAATATCTTGGAATTGAAAACCACTCATGAAATCTAGAAGAAGTTGGAAACTTTGTATGAAGGTGATACATATGTCAAATGTGCTAAGCCACAGAGCCTGAAGGGTAGATATGAATGTTTGAGGATGAGTGAAGATGAAAACATCACTTCCTATATGCAGGTGAATGAAATTGTGAGTAGTATTAGGAGTGCTGGTGGAATACTAGAAGAATAAGAGATTGTTGTCAAAGTACTCAAATCCTTATCTGCTTCATACAAACATAAAGTTGCTTCTATTGAGGAGATCAGGACTATGACAATTGTTACAAGGGATCAGTTGGTTGGCAAGCTTTTAGTATTTGAAATGAGTGAGTTTGGTGATTCTCTTCCTAAGTTAGAATCTACTTTTAAAGCCAATATTTTTGAGAAGCAAAGATTTGATCTAGGTGAAAGCTCTTCAAGAAGACTAAGTAGTTATGAGAAGGCAAGGAAGGAACTTGAAGAATATGAATCAGAACTTGAAGAACTTGAAGCCCTTTTTGCCAAAAGATTAGAAAGAGGATCCAGTAAGTATGAAGGAAAGCTACCTTTCAAATGTTTTGCTTGTAATAAGATTGGTCATTTTGCTTCAATATGTCTGGAGAGGGTTTCAAATCCAAACCTTAACAAACCTAGGTTTTAGAAGAAATGCTACTATGTCCAAGAAGTTGTTGATGAAGGAGTTACAGATGTTGAATTTGATAAGGGAACTACCTCTGGAAATGAATGGGTGTTCATTTCTATCAAAGAAGAAGATTTGGTGCCTACTATGTCTACTAATTATGTGAATGTGGAAAGTGCCTTGGCTGCTTAGGTTGAAGAAAAGGATGAATGGGTGATTGACAGTGGATGCTCTCATCATATGACAGGTGAGAAGAGTAATTTTGTAAGTATGGAAAGGTATGAAGGTGGAATTGTGAAGTTTGGAGACAATTCAGCTGGTAGAATCTGTGGCAGAGGATCCATCTCTCTTGATGGTAAGAATAACACTAATGATGTTTTGTATGTAGAAGGGTTGAAGCATAATCTTCTTAGTGTTGGACAGTTGGTTAACAAAGGGTATGATCTCTGATTCAAGGATGGAAAATGTAGAATCTTGGAAAGCCCCAGAACTAAGATTGCATCTGGTACACAGACTAGAGGTAATATCTTTCATTTAAGTGGTACTGGTAAAAGTTGTTTGATTGCTCAGTTTGATCAGAGTTGGTTATGGCATAGGAGAATGTGTCATGTAAACTTTGATAATATTGTCAAGATAAGTACTACGCAGGCTATGAGAGATCTTCCAAAGCTTTTGAAACCTACTAATAGCATGTGTAAGGAATGTCAGTTGGGCAAACATAGCAGAACTACATTCAAAAGTAAAGAAAAAATTTCAAGTGGATTGTTGGAATTTGTGCACACTGATTTGTGTGGTCCTATCAGAGTTAAGAGTTTGTAAGGAGATAGATACTTTATGTTTTTGATTATTGATGATTACTCCTGGATGATGTGGGTCACTTTCTTGAGAGAGAAATCAGAGGCTCTTGATAGATTCAAGGTGTTCAAGGCTAGAGTGGAGATTGAGATTGGTGTGAAGATAAAGTGTCTGAGATCTGACAGAGGTGGAGAGTTTACCTCCGGTGAGTTTAAAGTATTGTTTGAAAAGCATGGAGTAAGAAGATAATTATCTGCTCCTAGGACTCCTTAGCAGAATGGAGTTGTGGAGAGGAAGAATCAAATTATTGAAGAGGCTGCTAGAACCATGATGATGGAAGAAAATGTTCCACATGTCTATTGGAGAGAGGTTGTGAGTATTGCTGTCTAGACTCTTAACCGGGTGTAGATCAAAGGTAATACTGGTAAAACTCCTTATGAACTATGATTTGGTAATGCTCCTACTATAAAATACTTCAGATTTTTTGGTAGTAAATGTTATATCAAAAGAGATGAAGATCTAGGCAAGTTTGATGCAAGATCGATGCTTTAACAAGAGATTGAAAAGGATTGTTGAAAGTACTAATGTCAAGGTTGATGAAAGCAAGGAGAGACCTTCCAAATATTTTGTATATGAATCAGATGATCAAAATGAAAGTCCTCAAACTTAGATTTAGATTACTCCAGAGAATCCAGTGACTCAAGAAGCTAGTGCAAATGCAGAGGAACAAGTTCAAGAATCAGAAGTTCAAGATAATCCCAAAACTCCCAGGTATGTAAGGTTGAATCATTCTGAAGATCAAATCATAGGAGATAAAAATAAATGAGTTCAAACTAGAAGAAAAATTGTTGAAGAACAAGAGGAGTATTGTTTGATTTAAAAGATTGAACCAAAATCAGTGAATGAAGCTTGTACTGATGAAAGTTGGGTAAAAACAATGGAAGAAGAATTAATGCAAATTGAAAAGAATCACACTTGGGATCTTGTTCCTAGACTTGAAAACAAAAATGTAATTCAAACTAAATGGGTGTTCCATAATAAATTGAATGAAAATGGTGAAGTTGTGAGAAACAAAGCAAGACTGGTGTGCAAAGGATATTCTTAGGTAGAGGGAATTGATTTTGAAGAAACTTTTTGCTCCAGTGGCAAGAATCAAAGAAGTCAAATTATTTCTTGCCTTTCCTACTTACAAAGATTTCAATGTTTACCAGATGGATGTCAAGTCAGCATTCCTAAATGGAGATTTGGAAGAAGAAGTCTACATTGAGCAATAGGAAGTATTTTAGTTGTCTGATCAAGGAGATATGATTTGCAGGTTAAGGAAAGCATTGTATGGACTTAAACAAGCCCTAAGAGCCTAGTATGCAAGATTAGATAAGTATCTGCTAAAATTAGGTTTTAGCAAAGGCACTGCTGACAATAATCTTTATTTCAAGATTGATCATGAACACATCTTGATTTTTGAGGTATTTGTTGATGATATCATCTTTGGTGGAAATCAGAGCATGTCTAAAAAATTTGTTGATTACATGTAAAGTGAATTTGAGATGTCCATGTTTGGTGAAATGAATTTCTTCTTGGGTCTGTAAATCATTTAGTCAGATAAGGGCATCTTCATAGCTCAGTCTAAGTATGTGAAAGAGTTGTTGAAAAAGTTTGGAATGGAGGATTCAAAACCAATGAGTATTCCTATGATAACTAGATGTAAGTTGAGTATAGATGATGATTCCCCTAAGACAAATCAGAAAAGGTATAGATCAATGATTGGAGGACTACTTTATCTGACTCATACTAGACCTGATATTATGAATGTAGTTGGCCTCGTTGCTAGATTTCAATCTGATCCTAGAGAATCTCATGTTGTAGTAGTCAAAAGAATCTTCAGATATCTGAAGGGAACATTTGATTATGGCTTATGGTATCCTACAGGTGATGATTTCACTCTTAATGCATATACAGATGTTGATTGGGTAGGAGATGTGGATGACATAAAAAGTACTAGTGGTGGTGCATTTTTTCTTGGGAAAGAGATTGGTTTCTTGATTGAGAAAAAAGTAGGAGGCAATATCTCTGTCTACTGCAGAAGCAGATTATATAGCAGCAGCAAGTAATTGTACTCAAGTTTTATGGATGAAGCAAATGTTGAAGGATATAAGAATTATGTTTGAACAACCTGTTACAATCTTCTATGATAAATCAAATGCAATAAACATTTCAAAGAATCCAGTGTTGGATTCAAAGACAAAGCACATATCCATCAAGTTTCACTTTTTGAGAGAGAAGGTAAATGAATGAAGTCAGATTAGAGTTTGTTCCTTCAAAGGATTAGATAGAAGATATCTTCACTAAACCTCTACCTAAGGACACTTTTGAGTGTCTCAGAGGGAAGCTAGGGGTGATTACCCCTCCTATTTAGAACTAAGGTGCACTAGTGTGCATCATTCCAGTGGAACTCATAGTCATATCTTGTGATCTGGATTGATGGTAAGGGGATGCTCCTCAGGGGGAGTAGTCAGTATGTTCTGAGTTTAGTTTGGTCTTGTCTAAGAAACAAAAAGGGTGAGAGATGAGTACAAATATGTGACCTTTGCCATTGATGTCAAAGGGGGAGAGAAATCATGTGAAAACTTTTAAGTAGTTGCTAGTAAAAGGGGGAGTAGTGAAGAGAGTGGTTGTAGTTGTGATAAGAGAAAGGGGGAGAAGTTCTTAAACTAATGGTTGAAATGGTTTTTCAAATTATATGTTTCCATCAACTACAAAGGGGGAGATTGTTGCGAATATGTACCTAATCAGTGTTGTCATTAATGTCAACATATCCTTGTTGTCATTGGTATCAACTGTATCTTATTCTATTACTTGTTTAGAAGACTTGTATGTTGAGGATATTGAGAAAATTTGCCTCTCTAGAAGAAACAAGTGAGTTATATATCTCTTTGTCAGAAATAGTGAACATAGTTTAATTCAACAAAGTGGATTGCTCTGCATTTCTAGTGAGATGAAGATCAGAGTCTGTGGACCAATGAGTTGTGTAGAGGATTGTCTGAAGTTGCTCTAGTTAAGATTTGAGAGGTCTGCATGAAGGATTGATGAAGCTATGGCCATCTAAGTAGAACCGAGTTTTTGTAGTTGTAACATCAAAAAATGTCCCCTTGGGGGATTTTCCCTCATAAGGTTTAGCTCCTGGGTCTTTAACATGCATTTAGGACATCTTAGTTCATATTTTGGCATCCTGAGGAATGAGACCTATGTTCCATGGAAAATTAGACCCAGGTTGACCCCTTGAGCTGTAACCTACCCAAAATAGGAGGACTTGGGCTCCCATGCCCTAGTCCTACCCTCTTTTGGGGTAGCCCTAATTTCTAGGTGTCAGTTTGTGATCATTATTTGGTCCTTTTACAGACATGGTAAGTTTTGATTTTTAAAATCTTGGTGGGAGTGCTTGTAGTTGTATATAAAAGCATGTTTAAGCATTCATTTGTAAACTAGATGATTACTAGCAAGCTATTGTGTTCTCAAGGTGATTCAAAGCTTTCATTGTGGTGCAAGAGAAAACTTGTGTGTTTTGTGTGTTGATATTTACATATTTGAGCATCAATTTCCTCATGGAATGAAGAGCATCTTCCTCCCATGAGAGCTTCACTAAAAGGTGACATTATATTGTGATTTCATCGTTGATTCCTTTTTTTTTTACCTCTGCCTCACAAGGGCATGCACTCTTTATCTGACAATGGTGTTCAAAGACATAAGTGTCCTCAGGGGCTTGACTGACGCAAGCCTCTAAACACCACAACCCAAAAACCAAGACTTGTGATTGTAGGTTATAGGTGTCATATTTGGGAAAGGTGGAGTTGCAGAAAGGATTGGCAGGCATCAAGGATTCAGGATCTAAAGAAAATTAGGACACAGGTGCACTTTTAGGACTTGGGCGCTCACTCTAGTGTCCTCCGCATCTGAGTTTTGAGAAACAGAAGTTATAGGGCTGATCAGTGTTGGAAGGAGGTCTAGATCTCGTGAAGAAACTGGTACCTTGGACCTGGGCACTCGCTCCAGTTTCCTCAACTATTCCACTTTGGAAATCCAAAAATAGGTACTATGTGATTTGGTATTTTACTCTTATCTGCAAGAGCTTTTTCTGTTATTTGTCAATTTGTTGCCGTATTTGCATAATTAGGGTTTTAATGGTCAATTAGGCATAAGAGAAGGAAAATTGATAATTAAATTCCCTAATCCAACTTTCCCTACATTTACAAGTGACCTAGGGTATGATAGTGCTCGTCACTCGACCTTAGATCCTTGAATGTATAGTGGAGAGGCAGATTTAAACATCTAAAATCTAGAGCATTAACAAATCAAATTTTCCCCTGAACATTTTAGTCAACCTATGTTTTTGGACTTAAATTGCAACTTTCTAAGTGTGTGTCTTTAGATTTATATTGATTTCATTCATTCATATAGTCATTCATTTTATTAAATTGAGAAAAAATTAGAAAAATTGAAAATTTTGGAAAATACAAAAAAATTGCATTGTTTGGCTTACTAAATTACATCAATCCTTTCTAAATTTTCCTAATTCATGATTTTTGTATCAAATCTGATATAAACTACAGAAAAAACCAAAAATTTAGAAATTTGCATTGCATTTTCATTATTAATTTGCTAGGTTTTTGTAGAAATTTTGACAATTTTCATATAACATAGTAATTCCAAAATCTAGGGTTACTAGACAAAATATTTTCTCAAAATTTTCTACTGATTTTAGAGGCTCATTCAAATTTTTATTTGTCTATAGTCTTGGATTTTAGTGTAAATTTGCATTTAGATTTAAAATATTTGCATTTTTGCATAGAAAATTTTAACAAAAACTAGCAATTTTGATGCATTTTCATTAAGTTTGCATGGGCATTTTACATGTTCAAGATTGAAAATAATTTTTAGATCTAAGAGTATTTAATTCCCATCATAAATCAGACTTCAAAAAATTCACATAGCATTTTGTCCCAAGATCTCAAACCTAGGGCTTCAAAAATAATGATTTTCACTAAATTTGGCCTTATCGACTCTATAAACTTGCATCATAGGCATGTTGTGAAAGGTATTTTGGAATTAATTTTATTTTATTAGGGTAATAATTTTCTTTCCCTCATAAAAATCTTCACAACACCCTTTTATTGGGCTCTTGTAGTGAAAACTTGGTAAAAAACTACACATTTTGGCTATTTTTGCCCTAGGGTTTGACCTCGTTTGCACTCCAAGTGTGTTGTGATCAATTTTATGGAGTGAGGTGACTGATATAATTGATATTATTTTCTATACCTCCTGAGATTCATTATAACACCTCCTTTGCTAGGTCTTGGAATTGAAAAACCATGAAAAATAGCCCATTTTTTCTATATTTTCACTAGGGTTTGACCTTAAGAGGCACTAAAAGGGTGTTGTGTTGGATATTTTGGCACTAATTGGCTATTATCACTGATATTATTTTCTTTCCATCATCATTTTTCTCACAACATCCTTTGTTATGCCCTTTTGTACTGAGTTTTGGTGAAAAAGTGTCTATCTTGACACATTTTCACTATATTTTGACTTGGCATTATCTTGAAATCACATCAATAGTGTGTTGAGAAGGATAATTTTTCTGTTTTGGACTGATATCATACATATAATTTTCTTCCATTGAAAAAAATCCTTAAAACATTCTTTATTTCATTCATTTGCAATGGAAAAAGTACAAAAAATCAAGCATTTTAAGATCATTTTTGCATATAGTTTGCACTTGTCTTTTGCATACTCTTAGAAAATTGTTAAAATCTGATTTTGAATTTTATTATGGCATCTTCATGTTATTCATCTCTGAAATCTTTGCATGAGTATATCCTAGATTTTGAAAATTTCTCTAATTTCACTAATGAGAATCCTCATATTCTAGAACACATAGCTTATATCAGTGGTATCGACACTTGTATATGTTCTACATATGAGTTTCAATTACTTTGTTATACACATGTTTTTATTAGCTTCACTTTACTCATAGGAGTATATCCTTTAATATTAGAAGATTTAACCAAATTCATCTCTAGGAATACTCATGAGAAAGATGAGAGTGAAAAGCCCTTTTCTGCCACAGAGTATGATGATGATGCTGATGTACCTTCCTCTCATCCCACTACTCTCCTTGGCCAAGATGTAGCATTAGTGGATAAGAAAAGGTCTCTCACATTAAATCCTTTGGGGATGGATATTGGGTGCAATCAAGAGGGAAACAATGCTAATTCAATAATCTTTAATAGACTTCATAGCAATATTCCTAAAATGATTGTTCGCGGGGCACTTAGTGCACCCTCTTGCTTAAAACTACCACCTACTTCTAAGCCTAAGGATGTAGCAGTCATATTGGATAGTATGCATGCAACAAAACCATATATTATCTTTCAACGATAGGAATTACTATCAATTGAAGTTCAAAACCAATATGATCCTCTTATAATGTTTGTCACAATAAATAGAACGTTGGTAAAATGAGTTATGATTAATAATGGATCGACTCTTAATGTTTGTGGCATTGACTTATTACATAAGATTAAAGTTGATACATCTTCCATCAAGCTGGAACCATTAAGTATCCATGGTTTTGACAATGTTGGACAACAATCCATAGGTACTATAACTTTACCTATACAAGTGGGACCTATGATTGTGCCTACCCTGATTCATGTCATGCCTAGTTCTTTATCTTACAACATGATTCTTGGTAGACCTTTGATTCATGCATTGGGGGAAGTCCCTTCCACTCTACATCATTCAGTCAAATTTATATTCAAAGGTAAACTTCATACTGTTCATGCCGATCCTAAACTAGATAACTGTCTACACATTGAAAAACAAAAACCAGTTTACAATGATATGAGATTAAACACTTTATGAGCTGGTTCATCAATGCCTCTAGCCATGAATAATGTTGTGCAAGACTCTCAACCATCGAATGCACTTGTTGGTGATGATTGGGGTTCATTGGAGTTTAATCCTTCCAATAGGAATATAAAATTAATAGCCTTGACACATCAAAAGTGGCATCGATCTCACCTAATCAATCTTTTGAAGCACTTAAGAAAACTAAAATCCCCTTGGTCAAAAATAAAAATAATACTCTCACTTATAACACAAATTATGAGACCTATGAGGCCTCACCATCTTCTAAGGAAATAACATCCCTTTATGGTCGAAGATGTAAAATCCTTTATAACAACTGTGAATATGTAGGTAAGGGATGTGGTGTAAATCAGCAAGGAATTAGAGTACCTATAGAATCCACTTCAACACATTACTCAAGTGGCATTGGATATAATCCTTTTAAAGAAAAAAAATCCTCTTGTCATCCTAAACTTAATGTTAATACAATAATAAAACAACATGAGAGATATCCTAAGTGTGTAAGTTTTTAACGATGGTGCTAATAGGTAAGTATCTCTAACCCTTTATCTCTCTCATGATGTGCTTCCCCCGTGATGTGTTTTATGTTGTTTAGGCCTCTTGGGATGACCTCAGATTCTCCCATAAGGTTTGGGGATACCAGGAGACCACCTCTATTGTGACCTTCTTCTATTTGTATCATCATTCTTCTATATTGACTCTCTCTAATTTCATTGTTGTTGTTGTGTCTTACGGACATAGCATCGCGGTTGGTGACCTAGGGGCACCCTCCTACATGACTATCCCAAAGACACTTGTTTCTCCTCTCTTATTTATTGTTTCCCTTCCTCTAGTGTTTCCACCTAGTGGGCAGATGATGATAAACATTTATACTAATGCGGACCTAGTGTCCCTTTCGAGAGCAATCAAAAAATGGACTTAGTTCCTAATATGATGATGGGGTTGTATATCTTATTTGATGCTTGGCTAGTGGATACACTTGTGCTTTTCATGTAGTGATTTTCATGATGTTTCTATCATATTTACAAACCTTAACAATACTACTGCTCTATGCACCTTTGATCATCTTTGAATCTGGCCTTGGCGGTACTTGATTCAGACAGCTTCATGATATAGCCTTAAGGTTATCCTCGAACTCCAAATTCATTGAATAACTTTGGCTCTCTGTGTGGTTAATCATATGCATTGATGTTGTTATTTATCATGATGTTGTAGACACTAACATGTTTCTTGTAGGGATGTGTTTGTGGGAACATTTGGTGATCGTGAAGAACATGTCACCTCTGGGGGGCATGGCCTTTGCGAAAGTCGGTGTTCCCTTGTGTGTTTTATTCCTACCTTAACGTGCTTGATATCGATAACTGATATCAACCACCTTAAGATGGGGGCATATATAAGGTAAGATGTATGTTGTAAATGTTAGCAATGTGCTTTTCCTTAGGTGTAGGCTAGAGCGATAAGTACTTCCTGCATCCTGAGTTTGATTGCAATCAACCAATCTATCTTGAAATCTATTGCGTATACCTTCTTTTCACTGTAAGGCGTATCTGTGATGCGGGTGGGGTTGTATACTTTTGATCTCATACTTCCTTTTCACTATAAGGCATCTCTGTGATGCGGGTGGGGTGGTATGCCATGCTTCCTTTTCACTGTAAGGTGTCTTTGTGACGCGGGTGGGGTTGCATTTTCAAAAGTCCTCTGTGCAGGTAGGGAGCGGTTATGTGACTAACTCAACCCTTAAGTGTGTCTATGATTGTTGTGGTGAAGCCCAATCATCAATGTGTACCTGTAATGTCTCTGAGATGGTGATGAGCCTAGAAATAAGGAACACACCATCGCTTGTTTGCCGTGTTTTCTCTGTGTCTTTAAGTGTGTGTGTTTTGGCGTGCTTGTTTTGTGTGGCATGTCTATTGGCCCATATGCAGTATACATTTTGAGAGGTTTTGTATGTCTTGTGTGTGTGTTTCCCTATATATACGAAGACCTACGCGATGAGTGCATCATGTATTATGGGAGGTTTGTTTACTTTCCAGTACTTGCATTTGCATTTCATATATATGAGAAAAAGAAAAAAAAGATATCATTTCTATCTTCCATGCATTAATGTGTCTTCTATGCATTGACTGTATTCTCCATGTTCTGTGTGACTGTAACTGTCTTCTCCATGTCTTGGGTGCCTGTTACTATCTTCTCTGTGATTGGCATGTCTTCTCCGTGCTTGGTATGTTTGTTGTGTTTGTGACCTTACTTTAATGCATGTATTGTCCTCATGTTTATACATACATTAAAGTGGGGACTAAATGTAACATTAGAAAATATTCCCTTGGGGGCTTTTCCCTCATAAGGTTTAGCTCCTAGGTCTTTAGTATGCATTTAGGACATCTTAGTTCATATTTTGGCATCCCGATGGAATGAGACCTAGGTTGCATGGAAAATTGGACCCAAATGGACCCCTTGAGCTGTACCCTACCCAAAATAGGGGGGCAACGTGGGAGCCCATGCCCTAGTCCTGCCCTATTTTGGGGCAGCCTTAATTTCTAAGTGTCAGTTTGTGACTGTTATTTGGTCCTTTTGCCAACACAATAAGTTTTAATTTTTAAAATCTTGGTGGGAGTGCTTGCAGTTGCATATAAAAGCATGTTTAGACATTCATTTGTAAACTAGATGATTACTAGCAAGCTATTGTGTTCTCAAGGTGATTCAAAGCTTTCATTGTGTTGCAAGACCAGACTTGTGTATTTTATGTGTTGATATTTGTAGATTTGAGCATCAATTTCCTCATAGAATGAAGAACATCTTCCTCCCATGAGAGCTTCACTAAAATGTGACATTATATTGTGATTTCATCATTGATTCCTTTGGTTTTTTCCTCTGCCTCACAAGGGCACGTACTCTTTATCTGACAACTATGTTTAGAGACTTAAGTGTCCTCTAAGGCCTAACTGAGGCAAGCCTCTAAACACCACAACCCCCAAACCAAGTCTTGTGATTGTAAGTTACAGGTTTCGTATTTAGGAAAAGTGGAGTTGCAAGAAGGATTGGCAGGCATCAAGGATTCAGGATCTGAAGAAAAGTAGGACACAAGAGCACTTCTAGGACTTAGGTGCTCACTCTAGTGTCCTCTGCATCTGAGTTTCAAGAAATAGAAGTTACAGGGATGATTAGTGTTGGAAGGAGGTCTAGATCCCATGAAGAAACTGATACCTTGGACTTGGACGCCCGCTCCACTATCCCAAACTATTCCACTTCGAAACCCTGAGAACAAGTACTCTGTGATTTGGTATTTTACTCCTATCTACAAGAGCTTTTTCCATTATTCATCAATTTTTTTCTGTATTTGCATAATTAAGGTTTTAATGGTCAATTGGGCATAAGAGAAGGAAAATTGATAATTAAATTCCCTAATCCAAGTTTCCCTACATTTCCAAGTGACCTAGGGTATGATAGTGCTCTTCACTTGACCCTAGATCCTTGAATGTATAGTGGAGAGGCAGATTTAAACATCTAAAATCTAGAGCATTAACAAATCCAATTTTCCCCTAAACAACAATGTTCAGAGGTAACAGAGTGATAGGAATTTGGTCTGGATTGATTTGCATTGGAATAATATGGTCTGCGGTTCTAGTGGTATGTTTGGGATGTTGGTGTGGATCCTCAACTCAAGTGATTCATGGTTTGGAGGTCCATAAGAAATCTTTCTAGTGTGACAGTCATGACAATTAATGTTCTTAAGTTTCTGGATGAAGGTGCAAGTGTTTTTGGTGATTTGAGGTGGTGTATTTGTTCTAGTTAATTTCATTGTACTTGTGGTAGTCTCTAGATCATGTGCCTATTGTGTTGATGGTCCGCATTGAAGATTTAGCTTGTGGTTGAAGATTTCTCCTTTAGTGTTGTTGTTCTTTCTAGTCTTGGTCAATCAGATGCTTGGTGTGTGTTGCAGATGATCTAAGAAGAGTTCTATGGAGTGTGGCATGTTGTTTGAGGAAGATTCAAGTCCCAGCAATGTTTGGCTGATAGTGTGATGGTTCACGTGAAGCATTTTAACTTGTGTGATTGTAATTACTTGTAATTCCTATCTTGGAGAATGTTCCAGATAGATGATTGTTTGGCTGACTTTGATGTTCATTCCAAAGTCGATGACATGTATAAATAAGTGTTGTGAAGTCATGAAAGTGAGTGTGGTGAGTGAAGACGTGGACATAGCAAGGAAGTGAGTGGGGCCAAAGTAGAGGCTTTTTGGTTCTTCAATGGTACTGAACCTTGCATGAAGAAGATGTTGTTTCTTAGTTCAACTTTTTAGTGTTAACATTGTGAATGTTCCTGTAGGTAGTGAGCCTCCTCTGAGCAGTGAGCTCTAGGTAGTGCGCTTGAAGGCAAGTGCCTTCCCATTTTTCTATTCTTTTAACAAAGAATAAATCTTGTGGGTTAACCCCCACCGTGGTTTTTCCCTTAACCAGGTTTCCACATAAAAATCCTAGTGTTATGTATGTTTATTATGTTTTTTCTCATGTGTTGTTGATTCATGCTTTCATGGTTATATCATTAATATGTAAATAAGTGGTAAAGAAGATTAAATGCAACAAAAGATAAAAGTTTTGTGACAACTAATTCACCCCCCTCCCATCTCAGTTGTCTACCCTAATTTCAATAGCAAATGCTATGAGGAGCTCAAGGGTTGACAATGGCAAAGTCAAATTATTCAAGTAGTAAGATGTGAAAATGAGAGGCAGAGGGTGGTTTTATAGAAGAGGGAATTTGAATGAATGAATGTGATTGAGAGTTGACTTTAGAGCCTAAATCAAGGGCTGAGATTGATTAGGGTTCCTAGCGACTAGAAGACAAAAGATAATATTTTAATAGAGGAAATGGTGAGGTGGGAGTTGATTTTAAAATTAAATAAATTATGTGCATTTATTTAATTTATTCGAGGAAGGGCTAATGTAATGGGATTTTAATTAAATAAGTGGGGACTTATTTAATTAAGATAAGGTTCATAATTTAAATAAATAGGTATTTATTTAAATTAAAGAGGGAATGTGAACGTTGGAATAATGAATAATTAAATTATAATTAAATTATTTAATTATAGAGGAAATTGGAAGAAAATTGCTTAAATAATTAAATAAATAAAATTTATTTAATTAAAAGCATAAGAGAGGAAATGAATCAACTAAATAATTAAAACTTTTTAATTAATAGGAGAATATGAAATTGGGATGAATTATGTGCAAAAATGATGTTTGCAGGCCTAGGACATTTTCAAGTGTCTATAAGCACTACCACATACACTAGTATGCAATGTTGCAAGCTAGTTGCATACACACAAAAACACAATCTAGCACTAGCCAGTATTTATAATTCTAATAAAAACTAGGTACCTATCAGAAGAAGAGGAATATAAGATCATACTAAAATACCAAGGCCAAATTCCACCACAAAAGCATTTGGAAATATGCATAGTGGCTTGGAAGAGAATAAATGAAAATGACACAAGGTTATATATCCAAATGTTTTACTGGACATTGACACTGATTGAACAAATTTGGTATATAAATCAATAACGTATAGTAGAAACAAAATGCAGGCTAGGGTTAGAATCCCTAGAAAAGTAGTAGAGAAGTATAAAGATGATATTCATTATTCCAAAGTAGTAGAGAAGTATAATGATGATATTGACCATTGAGGCAGTGGAACTGAGAACAGTGTGGGTCCCAACAATGGTATATGAGGTTACAGAGGACATTTTAACTAGTTTGGCAGATCTGATGCTAAGTAAACCCAAAGACCCTAAAGAAGAAAGGTTTGGGACTTATGAGGAAAAGTCTCTCAAAGTTCACTTGGAACAAAAACAACCAGAAACATAGAGAAAAGTAAAGAAGTGGGTAGAAGAGTATGCCATAAGCAAAGTATTCACAAAGGATCAAGTAAACCAAGCTAGAGTAGAGGCTCAAGTTACAAAGGATTCAGGAAGGCAAGAGGAGAAAACTAAACAAGAAAAAGCTCTCAAGAAGAATGAAGACAAGATTGAATAGGCAAAGTCTACTCCAAGGACAAGAAGGACAAGAAGATCCTCCTCTTCTAGTGCAGGTACTTCTAAGAATTTTGGATCCATTCCTACAGTTGATGTGGAAAAAGAAACTACTGAAAGAATAGATCTTGTAGTGGGAAGAAGAAGAACAAAAGAGTGAAAAGAATGGCCACTAATAGAATGTATGTGAGCCATGGTGGTGGTGAAGACGAGGAGGAAACAAAATCTGATGAAGAAATAAAGGCTAAAAGAGCAAAAACTGATGAAGCCACTTCTAGTAAGAAAGCAAAGTCCTCTGAAAAAGAAAAAGATAAACAAAAAAAGAAGAATAAGGAGAAGAAAAATGAGGCCACTATGGATTTGGAAGACACAATCAATGCAGTGGTAGAGAATGGGAATTTAAAGCCCATTGCAAACCTTTATGATGAAATTTCTAATGTTGATAAGGATGTAATTGAGACCATTGTGATAATATTTCTAAGTATGTTCAATAAAGAATTGATTGAAGTAGTGACTGATCTACCTGACAACCTAGCTAGCATCCTAACTGCTAGAAAAGATGAGGCCATGACAAAAGATGCAGTAGAAGGAATTAGTCTTGAAGAAATTGTGTCCAACTCTCACTAGAGAAAATAGAGTTAAAGCCACTCAAAGGCTTAATGAAGAGTTTAGAACCAAAAGGAGAGTTAATATTATGATGTTTGGCAACAAAGAAGAAATTGAGAAATTGAAGCAAGAGACTAAGGAGAAAGTTCTAATAGTGCTTAAAGAACTTCACATCCCAATTGAAGTTGACACAATTGAAGGAGAACTAAATACTAAGGATGAAAATTCTAATGTAGTTTTGGATGTAAATGAAGAACAAAGTATAGATCAAAGTACAATTACTCCTCTAGAAAAATATGGGAAAGATGAAGAAATAAAAGAGTGTAAAAGCCCTCAAACCATCACAAAATTAAAATGAAGTAAAATGAAGTAAATAATCCACTTAATTACAACATCACAAGAAATGAAAGTAAAATGATGTAATTAATCTACAAAAGATAAAAAGGTGTAAACAATTTTCTTAATTACAATATAAAAGATGAAAAGGTGTAAGTAATCTACTTAATTACAATATCGCAAGTAAAAGATAAGTCTCATAAATAAGATTCAATAAAGGCAATAAATCTTCACAAAAGGAAATCCTCATAATTAAGAATCCATAAGATTCATTAAATCTTGCAAAAGATAATATCATCAATATAAATCAAATAAAGTCATTAAATCTTACAACTCGCATGCTCATCCCAAGTAAAAGCACTATAAAATTATACACAAAGTCCTTTGACAATCATGTCATAATACATCCAATCACAAGTTTACAATAATCATGTACAACAAGAATAAATAAATCAATATGCTCATCAGTTGTACGAACCAAGTGGTCCTCCACCTATGAGCCGAGAGACGGGAACATGGCCTAGGTGCTTTTCCACAAAACCATGAAGTAATTACACTTCCCTGGATCCCTTCATGAAATGAAGGAAACCTAGCCCTACATGAAATGTCTAGCTACCTGGAAACAACTGGCAGGAGGGAACACCTGATGCAACCCTGATGTCTAAATGTGCAATTCTAAGTAATGAAAAGAAGACTTCTATATGGTTGAATAAATATCAACGCCATGGTTAAAGAAGACTAGCGGCCAAAATGGAATAGAAGGCTTGGTCAATCAAAGTTAAAGAGGCCAAATGCCTATAACAACAAAACAAGGAAGAAATAATTTATAGATCAGGGTACATGTTAAACAAAAGCTAATCAGTTTTTAATAGTTCACGACAGCTATGCAACAAGAATGATAAGAGTTTGCAATAGGAAGTTTTACTCAATATTTAACAGTTCATACATAGTCAAAATTTATTAGAATTTAAAACAAGGAAAGTACCACTTTTATTCACTGCCAAAGGTCGAATTTCTACTGTTGTTGTTGATCCTTCTTCTTTGCTACTCAGAATTGTTGACATCCAAGGTTAATCCTCTTTGTCTTGTTGATTGCCAAAAAAATAAAAGCATAGATGATAAATCTCCTTTCTACTAAAAATAATATGGTCCTTTATCTCTTCCGAATACCTCTTCTTTTTATCCCAAAAACTCTTCTTATTTTTGGTGTTTTAAAAATTAGGTTTTCATTTGCTTTTTAATAACTGAAGTCTAATTTAAGTTTGCATGAAATTTGGCCTTTCAAAAGCCTCCAAAAATAATAAAAGAAACTTATTTTAATCTTGCATGATAGAACTATTATTAAATTTATAAATATAATATTCATAATAATAAAGCAATTTATCTAACTTTAAATAAATAACAACCATTTCTTTTTGAAAATATAATAATATAAACTTTATTTATTTCTAAAACTTGCATGATAGAAAACTCTCTTTTTTAATTATTTAATTTAGATTTCTAAATATAATAATCAAAAAATAATGTAATTTATCTAATTTTAATTAAGTAATAACCATTTTTTAATATAATAGTTTTTTTAAGAAAAAGGTGTAGGGCACCTGAAAAAAATTTGGAGGTAAGGTCCCTCAATTGTTGACACGGTAGAGGGCAACCCCGCGAGGTTTGAACCTAAATATAATAGTTATTATTAATATAATTTATTTATTTTTAATAACACATAAACACTTTAAATCAATCAAGAAGCATTTAAATAATATTTAAAATAATATATATCTGTATATCTATTGCAATTTAAATATAATTGTTTAAATCTAATTTAGATATTGTCTTCCAAACATCCATATTATTAAAAAAATAGACAAAAATTATTATTTAGTATTAATTAAAATAAAATACCACCACATTTATATATTCACTATTTAAATTAAAATACACCAAATTAAAATATAATTTGAAAAGACATTAGTTTTTATAATCAAGTCATGCATTTGAAAAGGATTTTTCTTAACAATAAAAAACACAATATTTTTCTAAGCATCTAACCAACAATCACATTTATTATCCACACAATTAATGCATAATAAATCATTCAAAATACAATATGAGACTACGTGAGTGTGTGATTGCATCAGAGTTAACCATCCTAAATAGTTCTTGCCAAGTGGTTAGAACACCTCTACCTCAACCATGTTCTCATCTTCAATGAGTGCCTGCATTCATTTGCACTCAACTCGACGTCAAAAGGTTAGTTCCCAAAAATACAGCCGAAGCAAATCATTATAATCACATCAATAATATTTAATATTTAAATCAACTTTCCAATTTACACAAATATAACATCATGATAATTACCTTTTCATATGTGGAACTTACTCAAAGTAAAATAACCATAGTAAATGTTTGCTAATCTAGAATAATTATGTAGTCCATAAAAATAGGATGTGACATCCTTCCCCACTTGGAAGAGACATCATCCTGATGTCTTATTACACATAAAAAATAATAATTTATTAATCTACCACCAACAATGTATCAAAGTATCTTAAAACAATATCAATAACTCAAAGTATCATTAAGGTATCATCAATTCTAACAAAGCACATTAATGCCCTTTTACATCTTCCCATGTGGCACCATCCATAAAAGTATAGCTTTGACTCAACCTTGTACAAAACAATACCTCAATTTCGCATTTGACATTGAATTGATCAAATAAATCCAAGTATGTAATCAATAAACAAATTCACATGGCACAACTACCAATTCAATGTATATAATCCAACACATGGTACAACTACCACTTAATTACATTTATTCTAGCATAAGAGTAACAATCACATCTTTAATGCACACCAAGATGGCATAAATCAATTCACATAGGCCCATAAAAACAAGAATTAATCCTCATAATGCACATGCAACCTCATGGCAACACAATATAATAAAAAAATATCAATCCTCCCAAACAAACATTTCTCAAGAGCTCCATCATCAAGACAAAACTCTGAAAGTGCATCAACTAGGTCATATCCACTTAGTGTGCAACAACTCCTCTGAAACTATACCTCTCATATCATTCCTACCAATGGAATCCATTTCCTCTTTTATTACTTGTAATCAAACTTTATCTTCAACCTGATCTACAATTCAAAATTCTCATAAAACTCTTCCTTGTCTTCCTCATGCTTTTACACAAAAATAATTCAACTAATTCAATTTCTTTACTATTCTTTGCACTTGGTTATTCACTATATTCAGTTGTTTTGTTTCTGTTGTTCAATTCTTTTTCCTTTTTATTTTTCCAATCAAATACATTTATCCAACCACAACTCATTTTTTAAAAAACTTGTCCTAGATTCATTTTGCAACTCTCTATTCCAACACGTCTTTTCACTATGATTTGTCAAAACACAAATTTTTGCAACGATGTAAATTCCAACAATTTTCTCTTCTATGTCCTTCTCTATCACAATGTAAAATCTCCTTCTCTTGAAATGACTTTGTAGTACTTGCAAAAACATCTATCTTTTCCTTTCCTTTACCTTGAGACTTGAGACTTTCATACTTAGTCCCCACAATTGACTCAATGGGCTCTTTGATTCCTTGCCCATGCTTACCCAAACCTTCGCCTATATATTCAATTTTATTCAAGATTTTCAAACCAACATTATCATCCAAAAAACTAGCTATGATAGAAGATTCATAATCATTTTCATCCTTACATTCTTCGGCAAACTACCAAGTGATTGATCAAAAGAACATAAATCATCTATGTCACATGAGACTTTACAAACTAGTGGCTTGATTTCCAACATTCATTTTCTTTTTGGCATGCTACAAACATTTGTTTTAAATCATCATTTTGATCTTTCTATTTAATTTTTCTCCTTCTAGGTTCTTCAACTTTTCTTCTAATTATTCATTCCTTAAACAACTTCAACTCTTCTTTTGCCAATTCTTTTTCCAAAAGGTCATTGTCACAAAACTTTTCTTACTTTTCCTTTCCTAACTCCTTTATTCTTTTCATATATTCTATATTTCTCCTTTTAACATTCCTTAATTATTTATTAACCTTTTTCCAATTCATCCATCTAGATTTCCTTCAAAATTTCAGCTTACTTCAAGTGATCCAAAGTGGCACCCAAAATCCAATTTAGAACTTCCTCAACACTTCAACAATGTTCATTGCACCTAACAACAATTAATGAATGCAATCTACCAAAGATCTTAGTAACACACTTACTACAAAATAGTACATTCTCCTCATCCTACTCCTATACATAACCTATCAGAGGCCCATCATGGACATGATAGAAAACATAACATGTTACATGACCGAAAGTTTAAAAACATTCAAGCATTGCCACCAATAATAAATAAATAAATTTTGAAGAATAGAAAAATTCAATTCCAACAATAAGGCATAAAATGTGCACAATTTCAATAGTAAATCCAACATGACCATCAAGGTCGCAATATAAGTAAATATCAAATTTTGATGGCTATACATTTTTCATAAATAAAAAGAAAATTTTCAATGATGGTCTTTACAACTTTTAAAGAAATTAACAAAGTCAAATAAATAAATATCAAAATTCTAAAGTTTCACATTACATGAAATATGTGACTAATTCTAGCCACTAGAGAGGGAGTACGATGCTACACTACGCCTGGATCCAAATTGGGGTGAGTTAAGAGAAAATACTTAATTGTGAAAGCAACCTAGTCCTCTAAGATTCCCAACACTTCTATATCATAAGATCATTCCCACACAACATCGCTCAAGATACCTAACAACAAAGATTGCATTCCGATCTAGGAAATCACAATCAAACTGAAGAATGCCCAACCCAACCTGGTGCATCCCTATTAACACACATGCATCCTCAACTTGAATGCAACATCTCATTAACAATATATGGCAGGGAATTAAATACATAAAACCAATTAACGGTGTGTAGGTTTTGAAAAGAAAACCTACTTCCCTATTTCCCCATATTCAGCACCCATCCTACAAGGAAACTTCCAAAAAGCATAGAAAGAAAAATAGCCATTCTCCTTTCATACCCAAATTTATGACAAAATAAAACATTCATACAGTCATATACTTGTGAACATTCAACAACCAAGATTTAAGTTAGGACAAAATCAGGTTCACAAACTAAGATATCACAACACACCATTATTTCTTACAATCAATGATTATCATTTCTTTCCTTAAACTACAATGAGGCAATGTAATACTATCTTTCTTATAACCACATAGTGAATCCATATTCATGATCATGCTCTTAACAAAACAATGCAATATGTATTTCAATCAAGCATTCACCAGAAGGCAAAATAAAATAAGTCAAAAATATGATCCAACATCCTATTTCACATAATAATGCATAACCCTAAAAGAAGAAAAGAACCTAGGGGTAAGTGCAAAAAGATGGGGGGCCAAAAAGTGGCCAAATTATTTTCAAAAAAAAAAAATACAAAACGTGAGCATGTTATAACGTGTTCGTGTTATGGCTTGGTAATGACGAGCCTAAGGCTCGTCAAAACAAAGCCATAATGTGAGCGCATTTTGACTCGCTATAAATAAAAACAAAGGTTTCTCTCATTTCATTTCTTTCTTCTCCTCTATGCTTGTAGCCTACAAACCCTAGAAAGCGCGCTCGTATTTTGTAAAACTCAATTCAACACAAAGCTCTTATCGATTCATCGCCAAAATGCTGCCACGACATTGAGCACACCAAAGGAGTGAGTTATATTTGCTTTTTTGTTTGAATTTGTTTATAAATAGGTAGGTTTGATTTGATTTTGATGTATATTTTGTTAATTTTCATGAAATGTTAATGCACCTCCTCCTCCTCCTCCTCAAAATCCACAAAATCTTGAGGAGGAAATACTTGCAGAACAACAACCTCCTCCATCCATTCCTCAACATGCCCCTGGAACACAAGAAAATATAATGGGGCAAATTGAAAACAACAAAAAGGAAATTGAAGATATAATTGCAAGGTTGAAAGATCCTTCCACTTCAACCTTGCATAGGTCTACACTTGCCGAATCTCTTGAATCTATGTTATCAGATGTAGATTCAATTAGCAAGCAAATAACTAGTTGGACGAATAAGAGGAGAGAGTTTAGAATTACTATGCAGACAAGTTGTCATACTAAGATGTGAAAAAATTATAAATTACAAAATTAGACTTGTATTCAATTTTCACAAGCCCACAAACAAATCAACCTCCACCCATTACATGCAAGAGGTTCCCTATCCATTGGTGCAACAACCAAGCGATAAGGGACAATTTTGGGTAGAGGTGGTGGATGGTTTTTGACCATCCTCCATGCAATAATAATGAGGTCCCGCAATACTTTTTGAGGAAACTCTACTGCGAGTTTGTCCTCAATAAAGTGTCAAACTATTTTGATATGCGAGACTTCCAAGGTAGAGGTGGGAGGTTAGTACAAGATAGACCAAGGGCACATCTTGACCCACAACAAGTAGTGAGATGAGTAATCAGTAGACCAGCCCATGAGCATGTTTCTATTCCTTCCATTGTGAAGGAGAGTGTTGAGGTTGATACACTACAGTCCATTAGTGCCTTGACCTAGAGCATCATAGAACATGCCAGTCCTGCAACATAGAGTGGGTTGGGAGATAGTGTGAGGAGTAGGGTCCCACCCCATGCTTGTCAGGCTTGTGGCTCAGCCTGTGGTTATGACCCCATGGATAGTCAGGATGCAGGTGCACAGGCTACATCTGTAGCTAAACAGATGGTGATGACAGATACCCTCCTGAGTCAGACTTTCAACCTTGATACTCAGGTAAATATTAGCAAGTTTATTGAATTTAATTTATAAAATTTTATTTTTGAAATGCAAGATTAACTAATTTAGTTTGATGATTTTAATGAAATTTCAGGGTCATAGCATCAATGCAATTTTTAGTGGTTTTCCACCTACATTTTACACTAGATCATCTACTGTTGGGGTATGTAACTAGTAAACAATTATAAATATTACATGTGAATAGCATCGTTATATGAATGGTATTCTAATATCTGATTTTGGATGTTGAATAGGTTAATATTGGAGATTTCATGGCAACACCTGCCAGCGGTGGTGGACTTCAAAGTTTTATGGAGGTAATAAAATAAATAGTTTAATGAATGAATTGTACTTACTAGATTTTTGTATGACTTGTGTGCTTTATTGTGTATACTTCCATGTTTAGATGAACGTGTGTGTATGTTAGGAGCCATGATTTGCATCACTATTATAGTTTTTGTAATTGAATAATGTTGTTTTATTTCCAGATGATGCAGGCTGCGGAGACACCTCCCGATGTTCATAGGGCAATGGAGTATGGTGTGGTTTCTACGATTCATAGCTCCATGGCATTGACAAGGGTATGAGGCAGATTAGTAAATTTCAATTTACATTCATTGGTATAGTTGTCTATTTTTGAAAAATCAAAAGATTATTGATTTGAAGTTTAATTTCTATCTAGATGGTTTCTATAGGACTTGACATCACCACGGCCTATTCCTGCTACCGAGGCAAGTGAGGAGACAGATTATATGGTAGTGGTAAGTGATTATTTTGTTAAATGTTTCATTTTTTATAACATGTAATTTCTATATATTAATGTCTATACTTTTTATTGTAACAGGTAAAGATGTAGGAAGAACTAAATAGGAGGAGAAGCCCTCAGGTTCATAGTAGATGACCCACATGCACGTCTCCATGCCCTAGAAGATCAAAGGCTGCCCATGATCTATTCTCTTCACCAGCCAGAGGGGAATGACTTTTTATTGTGTTCCTTTGTTGTATACCTATATGGCATTTGTGGACATATATTTTGTATTGTATATAGTTGACATTGTATGCCTATATGGCATTATTGTAAGCCTATATGGCTATTTTGTATATATGTTATACTTATATCAACAAATATTGATGTATGCCTATATGGATATTTGGTTAATACAAATCTTTTTTATTGATGGCGTCCATACTTGCATTCTAAATCCATGTTTGAATGGATATTTGTAGATGGCTACTTCAAATATTTAAAGTCCAATTGTATTACATAGGATGTTTGTTGATCCAATAAGCTAGCTATTGTTATTCAAGTATCACCTAAACCTCAGTTTGGAACTAAAAGATAAAAGTTATATTTAAAAAAAATGAATCATCATGTTGAACATAAAATATTAATATTCTTTATGAGTAGCATACAATGTCAACTATATGCAATACCAAAAAATGAATCATCATGTTATTCTTTATGTTTGAGATCCTAAAAATGACTAAGTCTGGTAGCTTGATATCCTGAAACACTAGGATGAATATCCAAGTCATTAGGATGATTGCGCCTTGAGAAAAAGTCATTAAGATGAGCACCTAAAGGAGACTTTCTTAAACATACAAACATTAAGCAACAAGCATGAAGAGTTAAGGCACAATTTGCAACTCATAAAGCCTCAAAAGGGTGCCCAACTTGGAGAGAGCATTCATTTAAGACAAGGCACCCATTGACACATGTTCCACCATAAAAGTGCACCTAAGGTGGAAGGAGAACAAGCCTCTAGTAAGTGAAGTGCACCTATTGTCTAAACCACTTCATTATGGCACCCTAGCATGAGGAGGAGTATATAAGTCAATAGGAAATGGCACCTATAATCCAAATGAAGGACTAAGTGGCATTTTCAATAAGCATTAATTCACCTTGAGCTTTCAATAAATACATCAAATTGAGCCCCATAAGCCTAGGTGCCCTTTGCCTTCAAAAGAACCTTGTATCGATGTCAAGAGTTGGTTGTATTAGCATATAGGCAGACCTTGGTTAGGTTTTGCTGATAGTGGTCTGTCTTACTGACGAGTGTGGTTCAAAGTCAAAGACATTGGTGTATTGGAAGATAATCCCGTCAGCACATCGGAAGAGTAGTTGAGAGCTTCGCTGATGAAGGGGGTCACACAGATAGTCAAAATCCATTGGTGTATCAGCCCAATGAGATTAGAGTTCACTGATGTTTGGAGTCTCACCAACGGGTGTGGTCCGAAGGTTATCATTGGTGAGATCGGTGTGTCAGCAGAAGAGTTTTTGATTCTGTCGATGGTATTAAGTCCTACCGATAGGCGAGGGACTTAGAGTCTTGTATTGGAGTGACATAGACATTGGTGTGAAAGGATATAAAGTCACTAATAGTTGTTTGTCTGATCGATAAGAGTCAATGATGGGATGTTTGTCAGAAGTGAAATCAAATGGAGTCATGGTGGCATCGGCCTATCGACCGATGAAATTTTAAGCTCACTGATGGTATGTTATCTCGCTAATAGTGAGTTTGAAGGTTCAAAAGTTGATAATTCTATGCTTCCACTATGTGCTCTGCATCATACACTCATCCTTACTACAGTCTAGCATTCTCTAGTTGTGTTCTCCCCTTTGTTTTTGTGAACACCTCTAGAAGTAATGTTGAGTTACTTGTGATGTCCTTATTGACTGGTGTTGTTTTGGATTTATGTGTAGTCCTTGTTCCTTATAGTCTATTGTCTACCTGACTATTTGTTGTAACTTATTGAACCACTATGATTTTGAATATTTAGATTTAGAGGGCATTAGACACCAAAACTTCTTGACCTTTAACAACCCAACCTAGAATCAATAGATTTTTGTCCATCCCAACTATTCTATCAAGACAAAGCATGTTGATTCTCATTCAATCCAAAGTTCATTAACGAGATTATCTTATCATAATATTTAGGGAAATGACCACCTAGATGGACAATGATGTGAGCTATCTATAAAGAAACTTGCAAGAAGTATAGGAGGCATGAGAATCCCTCCATGTTGTTTATCAAGTTGAATGATCTATGACACATCATGTATCATTAAAAAATATTCTCGAAGAGAAAGCAAGTGAAAATACTCAAAACAACCCATAACAAGGTGGAGAAGTTTAAAGGATGGAGGTTGCAACACTTTCCAACCTCATAGCCACACTAGTCCAATGGATCAAGATAATACTATCAAGCATCCACATAATAGTAGATAATCTTTTCAAAAGTCACAGAGAAATTTCTAAGGACCATAGTGTTATCCCTATGACTTGACACATACTACTTGTTTCATAAAGCAAAGGGACATGATATAAATATTGTTGTTATATGGAGCCTAATCAGACTCGGAGGTCAAATTTACCCAACTTTTATCAGCGTGATTTCCCCCAAAATATTTTCCTACTATTTTTGGTGCCTTGAAGTCTAAGTGCATGAAAATCATTCTGAGTTGGCAACCTAAGCCAATGACTTGACACGGATCCCAAAACCACCTATTAGACTAATAGGATCCTAGGTGCTCACTTCATGCATTATGATTTCTAGGCACCAGTTTGATGCTCCATCACAAGGAAAGTGTGCCCACACTTGCAAGTGTTTTTCTTTAGGATCTAGGCGCCAGTTGAAGGTTGTAGTTGCCAAGAAGAGCGCCTAGCAAGAGGAAGTATTTTGGAGTCTCCAAAACACATCAAACACTTGACTAACAACAAGATAACTTTTTCCCAAGTTAGGAGCTTCAAGAGGGAAGTTAAAACATGAATAAGTGCCAACTTGTCTAGGCGCAAACTCAAGCTTGTTGAGGATACACATGGCGCCCAACATTTTGTGGTGATTTCATGAACTTCAAATGCTCAAAACTGTTCAAGGAATGTCCAATGCCCCTTCTTGATGATAGGCACCAAAGTGAGGGTGGAATTGCGCCTTGATGGCATTAGGTGCTATCTAAAGTATGCTACTCCGTGGAAATGCACCTTCTTGCTTAGAGTAATTCAAACACTCCAAGGTCTTCAGTGATCAATTCCCCAACTTATGAAATGTCCTCCTTCATTTTAAAACACATTGTAATGCTCTAGAGAGATGACTATACCTAGGCATCAATCTGGGTTAGAAATGCCTCCAAAGTACACCTTCTCTTTCAGAATGCAAAACAAGGTCCAAAGGTGCTAATAAACTGAAGCGCTTCTTTGGAAAAGTCCCAGAGGTTAAGATGCGCCTTGTCTTAATGAGGTGCAACTCTTGGGTAAGAAAGCTTGTAAAGTGTGCCTAACTTAGTGAAGAGGTTGATAACTTCTAAACCCTTCCTGGAACTTAGATTGCTTCAACTGAAGAACATCTTGCACCAATACATCACCAAACTTTCAATCACAAGATCAATTCAAACTTAGGCACTCATTAAGAGTCTTTCCAATGTTGGTGTATCTGAGAGGTTGAACTGGCAAGGGATGGCACCTAGCTTGCTAGACCTTGTTTCAATATGTTTGAGTTCCAAAGTTGACTCAATGGTATCAAGATGGTGCCATAGAGTCTTTGGACTAGTTTCTTAGAGTTTCAAAAACATTCTGTCTCCTTGAAAATTCCTCCTACATGCTTGGGTGCCATTTCAAGGTCCTTGAACCATGATGTAGTGCCTTATTGCTCTAGGCACCCATTCATGATTGTGCAACTTGAGATTGGCACCTAGAGTGAATAGGCTTTCATCCTGACTTAATACACTGCCTCCTTCTAACAATTTTTGGGGCAGCAGAAAACCTTTCACCACAAGCAAAATTCTTAGAGATATAAAAAATTGAGAGAGGTTATTATAGAGGAACTCTATGTGATTGCGTTGCCTTGGACGAGATGTTTCTAAGTGACACAGTTTTTGAGTAACATCTCGTCAAAGATTGCTACTTTTTTGCACTTTGGACTCTTTAGGGATATCGTCGGTACAATGTAGCTCAGACTGTTTCGACATGTTTGGGTGAAAAACAAGACCATGCCTAGCGTAAATGTACCCATCTAGACATGTTGGAATAGTTAGTTTGGTCACATCAGGAGCAGGACGAAAGTTACACCCCTTTGCAACTTTACACTGCCTCCTAACGATTTTTGGGGTAGTAGAAAACCTTTCACCACGGGCAAATGCCTTAGAGATATAAAAAACTGAGAGAGGTTATTGTAGAAGCACTCTACATGATCGTATTACCTTAGATGAAATGTTTCTAAGTTACACAATTTTTGAGTAACATCTTGTCAAAGATTGCTACCTTTTTGCACTTTAGACTCTTCAGGGATATTGTCAGTACAATGTAGGTCGGACTATTTCGACATGTTTGGGTGAAAAAAAGGACCATGCCTAGCGTAAATGTACCTATCTGGATGCGTTGGAATAGTTAGTTTGGTCACATCAGGAGCAGGACGAAAGTTACACCCCTTTACAACTTTATGCTGCCTCCTTCTGACGATTTTTGGGGCGGCAGAAAACCTTTCACCACGGGCAAATGCCTCAGAGATATAAAAAATTGAGAGAGGTTATTGTAGAAACACTCTAGATGATCACATTTCCTTAGATGGAATGTTTCTAAGTGACACAATTTTTGAGTAACATCGCGTCAAAGATTGCTGCCTTTTTGCACTTTAGACTCTTCAGGGATATCGTCGGTACAATGTAGCTCGGACTGTTTCGACATGTTTGGGTGAAAAATAGGACCATACCTAGCATAAATGTACCCATCCAGACACATTGGAATAGTCAGTTTGGTCACATTAGGAGTAGGATGAAAGTTACACCCCTTTGCAACTTTACACTACCTCCTTCTGACAATTTTTGGGGCAGCATAAAACTTTTCACCATGGGCAAATGCCTCAAAGATATAAAAACTAAGAGATGTTATTGTAGAGTCACTCTACGTGATCATGTTTCCTCAGACAGAATGTTTCTAAGTGACACAGTTTTCGAGTAACATCTCATCAAAGATTTCTATCTTTTTGCACTTTCGACTTTTCAGGGATATCGTCGATATAATGTAGCTTAGACTGTTTCGACATGTTTAGGTGAAAAATAGGACTAGGCCTAGCGTAAATGTACCCATCTCAACACGTTGGAATAGTCAGTTTGGTCACATCAGGAGCAGGACACCAAAAATGCATAACATGATGATGTAAAAATGTGTATATGTGTAAAAATGTAGGAGGAAATAAAAAAAAAGATAAACCTTACAAAGTAATGTGCATACTTACAACTCAATGTAACATGACTTTACAAAATTAATGTGAATACTTACTGATGCAGAGGCATCCACACTAAAACCTTGACATACAGCATGTATGTCTAACACCCTTCATCATCATCATCATATTTCCCTTAACACTATCAGCATCATCATATTTTCTCTGCCGACCGATATCCTCCTGCAGACAAACCTTCGACCCTTCGCCTGTCAACAGCATCATCATATTTGGCTATCGGCAGCATCATCACATTCGGCAAGCGTAAACATCCTCCTGACGTTCACTGTTCACCTTACCGCCAAACACTATCTGCAGCATCATGATGTTCAACATCATGTTCACCAGCAGGATATAAAATATCCTGTTCCTTCCATATATCCTGATGACGACACTTCACGCATCTTTCCTTCGATGCTTACGTCACCCCGATATCCTGATGACGATTATCCTGATGACGATGACGTCACATGCAGCTCCTTCAATATCCTTCTGCCCCGATATCCTGATGACGATTATCCTGATGACGATGACGTCACATGCAGTTCCTTCAATATCCTGCTGTCGGCCAAACTTAACATTATCGGCCCGCGATGGTTTTATCAACCCGATCTTCTACCTTATGCTGATACGCTTCTCCTCGGCAACACCTGATGATGATCACCCCAATGCACATTCACCTTATGCAAACGACTGCATCATGCTCATCTCCATCTACTCGGATGACGCCTGAAGTAACTGCAGGATATACACAGAAATATCCTGATGATGCCGTTGTGACGAATTTCTAACCTTAGCGAATTTCGATCCGCCGAACCTCCTGAGGTGACCCGATCTACTTTCAGGGTGATCTTCCAGACTCTAACTATCAGCTCGACCTAGCACATACCCATGCTAGGGTTCTCAGCACATCTTGATGGCGATCCTGCAAACATGCACATGAACAAACAGAAAAAGCAAACTAAATCCTAAACTACTGTACATAGCCATTCCACCGATTCGACAAATCAACCGGTGGAATGGATCAGCGAATCCATGGAACCACCAGAACAGCCACACGATTAAACGATGGAATTCAACAGAGAATGAACACAAACAGGATCTCTTTATTTGATTCAAAAGATGCAAATACAGTACTCTGTCTCACTCTCTGTCTCTCCTCTTCAATGCAATGTCTAAAACCAACCGATCCTCATGCATAAATAGGATCTGCTTGCGAGTACTACCACTCGATTCCCAGCGGCTGGGAGCTTCCAAGTGGCTGGGAGGATCCAACCGGACATACAGCATAACAGCTGTCCTAACAACCTAGCTAAAAATAGTAAAGTATGGTCAACATGACCTTATTACATGCATTGGTCTTATAAGACCTTCTTGGAAACATTAACCAGACTTATAACAAACTAACTGCCTCATGGAGGCCAGCTGTCAGGTAGGTGCTCCTGCACCACTTACAAATTAATCCAATGAACCATCCAGGTCTGCTCTACTTTTTATTGTGTCAAGTATTGCTTCATGGTCAGACTCACGCACGTTCCACAAGATTTTGTTCAAAGCTCTACCCCGATACTTTATCAAATGAACATTGGATGCCACGACAAGGTTTGAGTAATGAAGAATCTTTTGATGCGTGTCAAAGTCCTGAAACAACCAAACATTAACACTCTTATGTGGGTACCTTCTAAGCCATGTTCCAGTAATAACCACTGAGCCTGTAGGGTATTTGATGTTTTCTCCATCTATAACAGGGGCCTCCAATTTCTTTTTTGCCTCAACACACCGACATAAGTAATAATCTGTTCCCTCTTCATTATCTTCATCTACAATAACTGCATATATGTGCCCTACATTAATGTGTAGCAAATTAGATGAAATTAGTCAACATTACAAAAATACTACAAAGTAAGATGACATTACCTGATTGAACTAGATCAAATTAGATGCATATACATGCTCTATATTACCTAGTTGAACTAAATCTGATATGTGGTCAAAGTCAACTGATGATTCCATCTATGTTAGTTCTAGTGCCGTCGGGGGTCGATACGTGTCAAGTGGGCTAAGATAACTTAACTGCCATTCGTCAACCCACTCCTTTGACTCGCACTCATCCCAGACTTGAATTGTACAAGAACAAAAGCATGACATCTTTCGTGTATGGATACTCCATGAACCTGCAATTGAGCTTCTGAAAGAGTGCATCTCATTTGATCCCGTCAGTGTACAATAGTTCTCATATGGTGCAATGTTAGTATCATCTATCAACCAAAACAATCTATGAATTGAAGACTTACCTTCATTACCTGGACCCATGGAAGCATTACACCACTCGACAATTGATCTTGCATCTGTCAACTTTGCATTGTCTTTATACTTTAACTCTTCTCATGCTATGGCTCTTTTGATACATGCTCCTGCACCATCATGCTCCCCCTTTCCATGCCCGGCCTCACAAAAGTTCCACTTATGCTGAATACCTATAAAATTATGCCTCCTATTGTTATCCTCAGTTATCTGACCATATGATATCCTGACTGAACGATATGCCTCTTCTAGCCAAATCATTGTAGGACACCTGAAAGCAACCTTGCACGAACTCCATAGAATGCGTGCGATCATCACTAATATAGAAATTATACTCCCTTATGATCTTTTTTTCATCCTTTGTACTATCATTCTCATGAATGAATACGATGTGCACAAATATAGAAACCTGTGTGGAGTTGTAATATTGTGATTGCACCTCACACTGTGGCTGTAGACTATAGTTCTCTGCAAAGTCGATGACTGAAACAATGCTACCAACCATAAATGTGTCCTTGCATAACTTGAATTACAAGTCCAACCATCGAGTTCTATGGGCATGTCTTGCATACTCATACACTATGCTATCATGAAATATAGGCATAAACTGATACACTGGAATCTTTTCAATAACCAATTCACACCTCTTTGCTTCTTTACCATCTTTTGTATTGTATGCCACTATTTTATACTTGCCAAACTCTACTAGTTCATTTCCAACTGCATGTGTTCTTTCCATATGTTCACATATTGGCAAATGTTGCAAGCCACCACAATGATGACATGTGCCATCCAAGCATAATTTCTTGTAGAATATTTGACCTTCCTCTCTTTCCCATAAAATTCTTGATATGAAGTCTCTTGAAGATGTTGGTGGGGCACATATGGCACAACTCTGCAAAACATTGTTAGTATGCATATCTAAACATATAGACCTATAAGCATCAAAATGGTTAGAAAATTCAATATGTAATCTACAACAACAAGTAGTGCATGTGTGATTTATCTTGACATAGAAAGGTTTTAGTATTTCAAAATATCTTTGACAAATTTTAATTTGAGGATAGTTCTCTAGAAATTTACCATAAAACTGTGTTTGAGTCTCATCAAAAAAATGCTTTGGATGTGGCTCACAGTTTTGACTACCGATTCTCCTTCTTACCACATCCCTTTGATTCAGAGATACCCTTGTTTAATTCTTCCAAAAGTCTTCAATTAGTGATCTCAATGCTTTAACAATTGGTTTATCTTTTCATGGTAGTCTCCCTGAGAACGCCCATAATTCATTGGCATTAGTGTCCTTAATTCTTTGGTGTCTTCCAATGGCTCTTGATAAAGTTTTCCTATTAATTCTCAATTCTTGACTCATCTTTCTAATGAGACGAGCTTTCCTCGTTTGACTACTTCCTATAGTCGATGTAATCACATGCTATGTTGCATTACTATCTTTTGTGCATGAGGTGTTACCCACTCTCTCATACGCACTCATTAGATTCTTGACAATATATTTTTCACTTGAAGCCTCTGATGTTCTCAACCCAAGAATCTTCATGATGGACCTATACTTTATACTTCACATCATTTCAATGAATAGTTGACATCTTGCAGTCTCATTTAACTTTTCAAAGAACAATCTCCAAATCTTATGAGCATATCTTCTACAAGTGTGTTTTGGAATCTTACCTTCCATTGGTTGCAAAATATTCTCATCAATTTCAATCAAATACTTTGGCTTTCTATGCAAAGTTCTAGGTGGTGTTAAGTTAGGTAAATTCATCTCAACATTAGGAATTTCATCAATATTTAAATGAGATGGGCTAGATGGAATACCTTCAATCGAAGATGGAATAGATGACACACCTTGAGGTTGAGGTGGGAATGATGGCATACCTCCTTTATCACATGTGAGTGATGATGTACTCTCAACTTGAGATGTGGTAGATGGTGTCCATACATGTCAACTTCCAGTAGAGGACGTGTCTCCAACTATGGTATTCAAATCTCTCGTAGAACAAAGTTTTTGCATTCGTTCTCTTTGTGCTACCAATACCATATCTCTTTGTGATGGTTGCAGTTCCTCTTCAATTGATATGTCTTCATTTATCATATCCAATTTCCTTTTCTCACGAAGTTCCCTCATAGCCACTGCTTTCTTTGCATTCTTAGCTTCTCTCTCTTCCTGTGTTGGTTTAATTCTTGATCGTTTCCTCGGCATGATGGAGAATTTGTTTGTAGCATGATAAAGAGACCAATATTACTTCCTAAGAAATGAATACAAGATAATAGTGGGATTGTATTTTTATTATGTTGTAAGGATTTATTCTTGTATAGTTTGACATCATGGTATGTTAAGGTCTATTTATTACACATAATTATTAAAGAGCCCAAGTGTAGAAAATATACATGGCATCATGTGAGATTGTAGGCTGCTTTCTTGATTGGGAATGTGTCTATTTTAAACATGTATGATAAAGAATGATAAAGTAATTCAATCCGAATTAAGGAAAATGTAAAGAACATGCATGTAAAGACTTGACATACCTAAAAAATGAAGATTTGAATGGAGAGAGTAGCCAATTATGTAGTGTTTTTTTCTTCTTGCATCAAACTCCTCAACAATTTGAGTTTTTCACCACTTGCTTCCTTTTTAATGTTAAATTGAATAACACTCAAATATAATTACTAACAACAATACTATTAACCAATCTATAATGTTAAATTCCTAAAATTGAATCACAATTAACATTGCAACACGACAAAAATTGAAACTTGAATAGATATATATCAAACTTGGTGTGAAAACTATGTTATTTCCTCCTTCTCAAGTTGGCAAAGTAGAAAAAGTGGTGGAAAGATCATGCAAAGGTGGTACAATGTGTCAAATATGCATGTGAACTTCCCAATAGCATGAAAGCACTTCTTTTTTGTAATGAAACAACTTGCACAATATCTGAATATAATAGTAAATATGTTGAAAATACTTGATAGTAATATGCCACTTCGAGGGGGCAACCTCCTAATCCACTTTGAGGGGGATACCTCCAATAGTCTTCAATGAGAACACAATACTGAATATGATATGAAATGAGACTCACTACCCCTATATATACCTATTTATGCCTAGGATATCACCCAGGCCGACTTAGATAGACCTATAGAAGCCTTAGGCCGACCTAAACAACTAAATAACAATATAATAATGATAATATGACTTAATTAGGAGTTAAGATAGCCACAAGCCGACTATTCATAACCCTATGTACACCAATATTAAGGGCGTAGCATGCCCCCCTTCTTCAAAGAAGCATTGTTCTCAATGCTAACCAAGTGTGGATTCTTTTGAATGAACTCCTCATCCTCCCATGTGGCCTCTTCAACTAGTAAATTCTTCCATTGGATAAGATACTGAGTGAGGGTTCTATTCCTCAGCTTCTTTGTGCGAGTTTGAAGAATGACCTCTGGTTCCAAAATTATTCTTCCTTCTTCATCGAGTTCTGGTAGTACTGTTTGAGTAGGAATATTCTGCCCAATTACCTTCTTCAAACAAGAAACATGAAAAACTGGATGTATCTTTGTTGTTGGTGGCAACTCTAGCTTGTAGGCAACACTACCAATCTTTTGCATGATTTGGTATGGCCCATAATATCTTGGAGACAACTTATTAGTCTTTTTGTGTTGCTTTATTGAGATTTGTTTATAAGGCTGCAGTCTCAAGAAGACCCAATCCCCAACTTCAAAATTTCTTTCACTACGATGTTGGTCCGCTTGTTGTTTCATTCAATTTTGTGCCATAGCTAAATTCTCCTTGAGTCCTGAAAGTACCTGTTGTTGATGATGCAAGTGGTCCTCTACTGCCTGAACTCTTGGTGACACCTTTAATGATGATGTGATGGAAGGAGGATGATATCCATAAAGTGCCAAAAATGGAGACATTTTTGATGAGCTATGAAAAGAAGTGTTATACCACCATTCTGCCAGTGGTAGCCAATCTACCCATTGAGATTACTTTTCTGAAGTGAAACAACGTAGATATCCTTCCAAACATTTATTAACAACCTCAGTTTGCCCATCTGATTGAGGATGGTATGAAGAACTATGAGCCAATTGAGTACCCAAACATGAGAATAAATCTTTCCAAAAGTGACTAGTAAAGATAGGATCACGATCACTGACAATAACCTTAGGTGTACCATGTAGCTTTTGGATATTCTCCAAGAAAACTTTTGCCACTGTACTTGCTGTAAAAGGATGTGATAATGCAATGAAATGTGCATATTTAGTGAGGCGATCAACTACTACCATGATGACATTATGACCTTTAGATTTGGGAAGCCCTGTGATGAAGTCCATGGATACCTCTTCCCAACGCTGGCTAGGAATAGATAAGGGCTGCAAGAGACCTGGTGTCTTAATTATCTCCCCCTTATTTCTTTGACAAACCAAACATTCAGCCACAAATTTTTGAACATCACCTTTTAACCCTTCCCAAAAAAAATCTTGCTTGACCCGATGATATGTCTTCAAAAATCCTGAATGACCACCAACTGGGGACTCATGTAGCTCTGTGAGAATCTTGTGTTTAAGAGTGGAATTCTTGCAGAGATACAAACGCTCTTTATACCAAAGAATATCTCCCTTCAAACAAAACTTATCTGAACTACTAGGATCACTTTTTAATTGTTGGATGAGATTACTTGTTGCAACATCATTTTGCCATTCTGCTTTGGCTTCTTCCACCCAATTTGCTTGTAATATTGAAAGGGCACACAATAAGGCTTCATCTTTCTCATCCTTCCTAGAAAGTGCATCAGCCACAATATTTTCCTTCCCTTTCTTATATACAATCTCAAAGTCATATCCCAACATCTTAGTGACCCATTTTTGTTGCTCTTCAGAGGATAGTCTTTGTTCCAAAAAATATTTTAGGCTATCATGATCTGTCTTAACCTTGAAGTGTCGACCCATTAAATAAGGCCTCCATTGTTTAACTGCGTGAAGGATTGCTAGCATTTCCTTCTCATAAATAGGTTTGAGCTGATTTTTACCCTTTAATTGACGACTCTCAAAAGCAATTGGTCGACCTTCTTGCATGAGAACTGCTCCTATCCCATTTCCAGAAGCATCACATTCCACAATGAATTCCTTGGTGAAGTCCGGAGTGGCAAGCACTGGAGTTGTACACATAGCCTCCTTCAATTGCTCAAATGCTACATTAGCAGACTCATTCCAATGAAAAGAATCCTTCTTCAAGAGAGTGGTGAGGGGTGCTGCTATATGACCATAATTCTTCACAAATCTTCTATAGTACCCTGTCAATCCCAAGAAACCCCTCAGTTTCTTAATGGTTTTTGGAATAGGCCATTCCATGATAGCCTTAATTTTGTTAGGGTCCACCTTTACTCCTTCATGTGAAACTATGTGTCCCAAATACTCCACCTCCTTAAGACCAAAAGCACACTTGGATGGCTTAGCATAGAGTTGATGATCTTTGAGTAATTGTAGTGCTTGATCTACATGCTGCAAATGTTCTTCCCAAGTCTTGCTATAAATCAATATATCATCAAAGAACACTAACACAAACTTTCTCAAGAACTTCTTAAAAATGGAATTCATCAAACTTTGGAATGTAGATGGTGCATTGGTAAGGCCAAATGGCATCACCAAAAATTCATAATGACCCTCATGAGTTCGGAATGCTGTCTTACAAATATCTTCCTCCTTAATCCGAATTTGATGATAACCAGATCTAAGATCTAACTTGGTAAAATACATAGCTCCATTCAATTCATCTAGCAAATCATCAATGACTGGAATAGGAAACTTATCTTTAATGGTGTACATGTTGAGCACTCTATGATCTGGACACATGCGCCAAGTTTCATCCTTCTTACGCACCATCACCACAGGCGAGGAGTAAGCACTTTGGCTATGCCTGATAATTCCTGCCTCTAGCATCTCCTCAACAATTTTTTCTATCTCACTTTTTTGTATGTGTGGGTACCTATAAGGCCTGATGTTTGGTGGTTGGCTCCCTGGAACTAGTTGTATGGCATGGTCATGATCCCTCTTAGGAGGAAGTCCTTTAGGCATATCTCCAAGAACCACTGAGTGACGATCAATTATTGCTTGTAAATCTGGATGAGTAGGAGCATTAGATTGAGAGACTTCTAATGAACATAGCTGGGCCACAAATCCATCTGCTCCTTTCTTAAGCAACTTTTGCATTTGATGAGAGCTTACCATCTGTGGGGATTTTGCCTTCAACCCCCTTAGCTCCACTACCTTTCCTTCTGATTGAAATCTCATGAATAGTTCTTGGAAGTTCATCTCAATTGTTCCCAATGTAGTAAGCCATTGTACTCCCAAAACAATATCTGCTGCACCCATGGATATTGCATACATTGGGGTATCAAGTTGATAATCTCCCATGGATAATTTAATGCTATGACACTTCCCCGAACAACTAACTGTACCCCCATCTGCAATCAAAACCTGAAACTCTGGGGCTGGATATATAAAACAATTTAGACGAGTTGCCAACTTTTTGTTGATGAAATTATGAGTACTACCTGAGTCGATCAACACTGTTACTTTCTGCTTCTTTAAGAAACCCACAACCTTGAGAGTTTGTGGTGCACTGAAACCTGAGAGTGCATGACAAGAAATGATTGGCTGAGCATCATGTGATTCCTCACTTGACTCCCTATCCTCCTCTAATATGGGTTCCTCCTCTTCTTCCTCACTTGGACCTTCAATATAGAACAATTTCTTTTCACTACATTTATGTCCTCGACTGTATTTGCTATCACAATTGAAACACAACCCTTTTGCTCTTTTCTCCTCAATTTGCTAGGGAGTCAACCTAGTAGGTTGAGGAAGAGAAGGTGTTGAATATCCTTTCTCTCTTGTCATATTAGCCCCTTTCTTTCTAGGAATCAAATATTTCTCCTCTACCCTGCGTGCCAAGATAAAAGACTCATTTAATGAGCTAGGACTAAACATACGTACCTCATGTTGAATGTAATCCTTGAGACCACCCAAGAATAAATCATTCAAGTTCTCTTCTGTAATTGTATCCACTCTTAATGATAGATTTTGGAATTTTTGAATATAATCCTTAACTGATCCTGTTTGTTGAAGTTTAGCAAGCTGGCTGAAGAAGTTGTCTGTCACACTATTGCTATATTGTGCTTGGAGTTCTTCTATAAAAATTGACCATGAGACGGTGAGACCCTTTTTTCTCCGATGAGTACAAAGCCAACGATACCAAATGAATTGATCTGGTTCTAGATATAGGGAAGCCATCGTGACCTTTTGTCCATATGGGATCTGATGTACTTCAAAAAAATTCTCCATTTGGTTAATCCATGTTAGAGGATCCTTACCATCGAACTTGCGCATATCCACCTTAGGAAAGAAATTCCTAGATCCCATAGGAGTATTAAAATTTGTATCATTATTAGCTGACTTGAAGGTTTCACCTTGGTTGCTTGAGAACTCCTTTCTTGGTTCATTCATATAGGCGCTGAACATGCTTCGTAGATCTGATATATCTCCTCTTAGGTCACACATATCCCTCTTAATTAAGGACACATCTTCTTTGACCTTACTCATTTCCTCATTGGGATTACTATCCTCTATTATTTCCTCATCCTTATCAGAGGATTTCCCTGGTGTGGCAGCATTCTTTTTGCCTCTTGTTGCAGGCCCCGTCATGATGGAAACCAATATTTTTGAAATAAATCACACAAATAAAATGTAAATTTTCTGAAATTTTTACTGTAACTTACTAAGGTTAAGATACCACTTACCCAGAAAAAAATCCAAAAAATTAGCAAATTTGCTGCCTTGAGAGCGAATTTGTTGGAAACCCTAATTTTGTAATAACTCGCTTATTTTTGCTTCAATTCCTCTGAAATCTGGACTGTATCTTCTTTAATATGGTCTTCAAAAACCCTTTAAAAATCTTTAAAAAATTCGATAAAATCTGAAAGTTATGCTCTTCCCAAAATCGCCTCCAATGTTGAGAAAAAATCTTGCCTCTACGGTGCCAAGATCATGCTCTGATACCACTTGTAATGAAACAACTTGCACAATATCTGAATATAATAGTAAATATGCTGAAAATACTTGATAGTAATATGCCACTTCGAGGGGGCAACCTCCTAATCCACTTCGAGGGGGATACCTCCAACAGTCTTCAATGAGAACACAATACTGAATATGATATGAAATGAGACTCACTACCCCTATATATACCTATTTATGCCTAGGATATCACCCAGGCCGACTTAGATAGACCTATAGAAGCCTTAGGCCGACCTAAACAACTAAATAACAATATAATAATGATAATATGACTTAATTAGGAGTTAAGATAGCCACAAGCCGACTATTCATAACCCTATGTACACCAATATTAAGGGCGTAGCATTTTTTGTGCGAGCATGCATAGAATCAGTATGAAAATAGAGCATGTGGGCCTGGATCACAATGGTCAACACTTTTTTACCATTTTTATAGCAAGAAAAAATGTGAGTGCGTTATAGTGCACTCGTGTTATAATGCACTTGCATTTTGCCCTGCTATAGATTGATCACATCTTGTGCATTTTATCTTTCCAAATCTTCCCCTTCAAACTTGAATGACCACAAGGTTTTTGAGGGAGAAATTTTCCTGTTTCCTACAAGAGCTTTCTAGATGCTCCACCATATGATAGGCATAACAATGAAGGGGTAAGCCCTCATAATCAAGTTTTTGATAGAAAATGCCCATTGAGGAAGAAAGATAGATCTTCTTTGGAAGCAAAAGTTCTAGTTTATGACAAATCCTTATCCAAGTATAAATAGCAGGGGTTTTGTCAAGTGATTGCCAATCCACTTCCATAAAGTCTCTTGAAGACTTCCTGATTGATTCCAAAACATCCACACCCCAAAACTAGAGAGGTAATCAATATAATCAAACCCATAAATCTACATTTGATGACAGAAACCCTCAACACTATACCTTAAACCCTAATCCCTCAATCCTCCAACCCTATCCCTAATCTTTATACCCTCCACACTCTACTTTAACCATAATCCCTCGACCCTCAACCTCATCCATAAACCCTTAACCCTCGAATCTCAACCCTCAACCCTCAATGTCAAATCCTAATCCCTCAACCCTTCACTCTAATCCCTCAACCCTAAACCCTCAACACTATACCTTAAACCCTAATCCCTCAACCCTCAACCCTAAACCTTATCCCTAAACCCTAATCCCTCAACCCTCAATCCTAATCCATCATCCCTCAACTCTAATCCCTTATCCCTAAACCCTAAATGCTATCCCTATTCCTAAACCCTCAACCGACTCGATACTATACCTTAAACCCTAATCCCTTATCTCTAAACCCTCCAACCCTAACCCTAATCCTTATACCCTCCATACTCTACTTTAACCCTAATCCCTCGACCCTCAACCCTATCCCTAAACCCTTGACCCTCGAACCTCAACCCTCAACCCTCAACATCAAACCCTAATCCCTCAACCTTAACTCCTATCCCTCAACCCTCAACCCTATCCCTAAACCCTAAACCCTGAAGCCTCAACCCTCAACCCTCAACGTCAAATCCTAATCCCTCAACCCTTCACTCTAATCCCTCAACCCTAAACCCTATCCCAAAACCATCAACACTATACCTTAAACCCTATTCCCTCAACCCTCAACCCTAAACCTTATCCCTAAACCCTAATCCCTCAACCCTCAACCCTAATCTGTCATCCCTCAACTCTAATCCCTCATCCCTAAACCCTAAATGCTATCCCTATTCCTAAACCCTCAACCGACTCAATACTATACCTTAAACCCTAATCCGTTATCCCTAAACCCTCCAACCCTATCCCTAATCCTTATACCCTCCACACTCTACTTTAACCCTAATCCCTTGACCCTTGAACCTCAACACTCAACCCTCAATGTCAAACCCTAATCCCTCAACCCTTAACTCTAATCCCTCGACCCTCAACCATATCCCTAAACCCTAAACCTTAAAGCCTCAACCCTCAACCCTCAACATCAAATCCTAATCCCTCAACCCTTCACTCTAATCCCTCAACCCTAAACCCTATCCCTAAACCATCAACACTATACCTTAAACCCTAATCCCTCAACCCTCAACCCTAAACCTTATCCCTAAACCCTAATCCCTCAACCCTCAACCCTAATCTGTCATCCCTCAACTCTAATCCCTCATCCCTAAACCCTAAATGCTATCCCTATTCCTAAACCCTCAACTGACTCGATACTATACCTTAAACCCTAATCCCTTATCCCTAAACCCTCCAACCCTATCCCTAATCCTTATACCCTCCACACTCTACTTTAACCCTAATCCCTCGACCCTCAACCCTATCCCTAAACCCTTGACCCTCGAACCTCAACACTCAACCCTCAACGTCAAACCTTAATCCCTCAACCCTTAACTCTGATCACTGGACCCTCAACCCTATCCCTAAACCCTAAACCCTAAAGCCTCAACCCTCAACCCTCAACGTCAAATCCTAATCCCTCAACTCTTCACTCTAATCCCTCAACCCTAAACCCTATCCCTAAACCCTCAACACTATACCTTAAACCCTAATCCCTCAACCCTCAACCCTAAACTTTATCCCTAAACCCTAATCCCTCAACCCTCAACCCTAATCTGTCATCCCTCAACTCTAATCCCTCATCCCTATACCCTAAATGCTATCCCTACTCCTAAACCCTCAACTAACTTGATACTATACCTTAAACCCTAATCCCTTATCCCTAAACCCTCCAACCCTATCCCTAATCCTTATACCCTCCACACTCTACTTTATCCCTAATCCCTTGACCCTCAACCCTATCCCTAAACCCTTGACCCTCGAACCTCAACCCTCAACCCTCAACGTCAAACCCTAATCCCTCAAGTCTTAACTCTGATCCCTTGACCCTCAACCCTATCCCTAAACCCTAAACCCTAAAGCCTCAACCCTCAACCCTCAACGTCAAATCCTAATCCCTCAACCCTTCACTCTAATCCCTCAACTCTAAACCCTATCCCTAAGCCCTCAACACTATACCTTAAACCCTAATCCCTCAACCCTCAACCCTAAACCTTATCCCTAAACCCTAATCCCTCAACCCTCAACCCTAATTCATCATCCCTCAACTCTAATCCCTCATCCCTAAACCCTAAATGCTATCCCTATTCCTAAACCCTCAACTGAATTGATACTATACTTTAAACCCTAATCCCTTATCCCTAAACTCTCCAACCCTATCCCTAATCCTTATACCCTCCACACTCTACTTTAACCCTAATCCCTCGATCCTCAACCCTATCCCTAAACCCTTGACCCTCGAACCTTAGCCCTCAACCCTCAACATCAAACCCTAATCCCTCAACCCTTAACTCTGAGCCCTTGACCCTCAACCCTATCCCTAAACCCTAAACCCTAAAGCCTCAACCCTCAACCCTTCACTCTAATCCCTCAACCCTAAACCCTATCCCTAAACCCTCAACACTATACCTTAAACCCTAATCCCTCAACCCTCAACCCTAAACTTTATCCCTAAACCCTAATCCCTCAACCCTCAACCCTAATCCATCATCCCTCAACTCTAATCCCTCATCCCTAAACCCTAAATGCTATCCCTATTCCTAAACCCTCAATTGACTCGATACTATACCTTAAACCCTAATCCCTTATCCCTAAACCCTCCAACCCTATCCCTAATCCTTATACCCTCCACACTCTACTTTAACCCTAATCCCTCGACGCTCAACCCTATCCCTAAACCCTTGACCCTCAAACCTCAACCCTCAACCTTCAACGTCAAACCCTAATCCCTCAACCCTTAACTCTGATCCCTTGACACTCTTATTTAACCCTAATCCCTTGACCATTAACCCTATCCCTCAACCTCAACCCTCAACCCTCAACTCTCAACATTAAACCCTAATTCATCAACCCTACACCCTAATCCCTTAAACCTAAACCCTATCCCTAAACCATCAAACCTCAACACTATACCTTAAACCCTAATCCCTATCCCTCAACCTTTAACCCTTAAAACTTAAACCCTATCCCTACACCCTCAACACTTGACACTTTATCTTAAGCCTTAAACCATCATCCCTAAAGCCTCAACCCTCAATCCTTAAACCTTGAACCCTAAACCCTCTACCTAATCCCTCTACCCTTGACACTCTTACCCTAACCTCGACATTAAATGCTAATCCATCAACCCTAAACCCTAACCTGTTAACACTAAACCCTATCCCTAAACCCTCAACCCTCAACACTATACCTTAAACCCTAATCCATCAACCCTAAAACCTAATCCCTCAACCCTCAACCCTAAACACTATCAATACACCCTATGAGAAAAGCTTTGTGTATGGTACATCCATAGTGAGTAATTAATAGTTGAAATCAGAAGGATGATCATTATGAGAAAAGATTTGCATTGGGGTACATCTATGTTTCTTGCTGTCCACCCCACACTTAGGGAAGGTATATTGTTATGAAACAGGTAAATAATCTCCCATTGTTTACTGGCTCTATCCACAAGAACTACTAAACTATACCTTAAACCCTAATCCCTCAACCCTAAACTTTCAACCCTAAAACTCTACCTTAAACCTAATCCCTCGACCCTTGACCCTAAACACTATCCCTAAAGCCTCAACCCTAAACTATAATCCCTCAAGGTCCTAAACTCTAATCGCTTATCCCTAAATTCTAAATCCTATTCCTAAACACTCAATCCTCAACTTTAAACCTTAATCACTCAATCCTTATCCACCCCTCTACTCCCCTATCTGGCTCACTCCCATCTCTACCCTCCTCTACCCTTGACACTATACATCAATAAATATAGGCATACATAGATACATACATACATATAGGCATACATAGATACATGCATACATACATACATATAGGCATACATACATACATACATGATTAATAGACTTGAATAGAAAAAAACTAAGGGGAACATAATGTGAGCGCGTTATAATGCGCTCGCGTTATGTCAAACATGATAAATAACAGACTTTGCGGAAAAGGAAAAATGCAAAGCAAAACATAATGTGAGCACATTATAACGCGCTCACATTATGTCTTTCTTTGGGAATCCCAAGCCTTGGGCTTGGGATTTGCTTTGGATTTCCAACCCAAAGGCTTGGAGTGCCTTTTGAACAGTCACAGACATGTTTTTCCATATTCTTCAAGATTTCACATAATTTCATTCGTGCTAACCCTCAGATTTGCAGGTGTTTCAAGGTCAAACAAATCAAACACCTGGGTAATGTTAGGCTTTCTCTTATCTATTTGATGATGTGATTTTTTTCATATTTTAACAATGTTAAGCCTTTCATCTTTGATTTCTTTTGTTTGTGTGTCCGTTTTTGGGCAAAAACCACTGTTTGGTCTTTTTTTCATTGTAAATTAACTATTCATTGAAATTTCAAAAAAATTACATATTTAGAAACTAGACTCCATTCTACAAATATTATAAAAAGAAAAAAATGATTTTCAATTAGTTTTCAAAATTTATAGTGGTAGCATGGCCAAAATTCTATTTTTTAGGATGTGTCCACTTTGAAAATTAGTAAAAAATCAAATATTCATCAAAAAATTATCAGAAAAATCAGGCATAAACTACATGCTATTAGCTAATTTCTCACCTAAGCAATTTTAAAAATACCAAAAAAAAGTTGACCTTTTGAGGGAGCCACAAAACATGCTATGTTATGTTTTTTTGACAGAAACAACACCAATTTCTGTGACTCCCTCTTTTGAACCCCTTAATCTATGCCATTTTCAAAAAAAATAGTAGTTTAGAAAGTAGACTCGGAGCACTACAAACATTGTTTTGCTTGCATCTCCAAATTTTGAGTGTAACTATGCTCAATTTCTCATCCAAGGCTAGTATTTCCTGATTTTAGAAAAAAAAAAAGTGGCCACTTAAGACCCCCTTTTGGCCCCCCATCTTCTTGCACTTACCCCTAGTTCATTCATACTCAAGAACAAAATTAGGGTCTATCTAACCCTGAAAAACAAGGCACATGCTATTCACAGTAGGCCAATACTCAAGGACCCACAAAGGCTCGGTCAAACTAAGCAACACACACCTAGAGCTCCCAATGTTGGAACCACGCTCTGATACCAAATGTAAAAGCCCTCAAACCATCACAAAAGTAAAACAAAGTAAAATGAAGTAATTAATCTACAAAAGATATCTAAAAAGGTATAATCAATCCGCTTAATTACAATATAAAAGATGAAAAGGTGTAATTAATCCATTTAATTACAATATCACAAGTAAAAGATAAGTCTCATAAATAAGATTCAATAAAGTCAATAAATCTTCACAAAAGGAAATCCTCATAATTAAGAATCCATAAGATTCATTAAATCTTGCAAAAGATAATATCATCAATATAAATCAAATAAAGTCATTATATCTTACAACTCGTGTTCTCATCCTCGATAAAAGTGCTATAAAATCATACACAAAGTCCCTTGACAATCATGCCATAATAGATCCAATCACAAGTTTACAATAATCATGTATAACAAGAATAAATAAATCAATATGCTCATGAGTCGCACAAACCAAGTGGTCCTCTACCTGCAAGTTGAGAGATGGGAACATGGCCCAGGTTCTTTTCCACCCAACCATGAAGTACTTACACTTCCTCGGATCCCTTCATGAAATGAAGGAAACCCAGCCCTGCATGAAATGTCCAGCTACCTAGAAACAACTGGTAGGAGGGAACACCCGATGCAACCCTAATGTCTAAATGTGTAATTCTAAGTAATAAAAAGAAGATTGTCTCACAACAAGATGTGGCAGAGATATATATAAATAAGTTTTCTAGAAAAAATAAACATCTTTTTCAATGTCATCTTGTTTAGATCTAAACCTTAAACATCGTAACCTAGTTCAATTCCTGAAAAGAGGAAAATACATCTCTGATAATCCACATTCGACATCCTAGCCCAGAAAGTAACCCAATAACATTCCTAGGTAAAAATCTACCTTCTTTCCCCAAATAAACAAGGAAATAAATAAATAAATCAATCAATGAATAAATAAAATAAATAAATCCAAATCACCTATGACCATTTCTAATCTCTTTCCCATGCATCAATCATGAAAATACATCTTTCAAGCAATAATCCATCATTTGTTCATACAATTGCATCTATTAAATTAGTTTCATTTTCTAGTCCATATTTCATTCTATTTCCATAATATGTATTGAGTTTTCTAAATCATTCTAATCAAGTATGTCAATTCTTTTCAAGAAGTTTTAATATGATAATGATATTTACATCTCAGAATTTACTCCTTCATAACAACATTTAAGGAAAAAATAATTTAACTTATAATCTATTCATTCCAATATTATTAAATAAATATGTTTTCTAAATAGTTTAACAATCTTACTGTTAAAACTGTGACAGGAAGTTAAAGGAAATTAAGCCACAGTCTTACTGTCATATCTGTGACAGGAACTATAACAGTGTTTAAAAGAACAACAAAACAATGAATAGGAACAACAGGTCAAATCAATATCAACACCATGGTTAAAGAAGACTAATGACTAGAATGGAATAGAAGGCTTGGTCAATCAAAGTTGAAGAGGCCAAACACCTATAACGACAAAATAAGGAAGAAATGATTTATAGATCAGGGTACATGTTAAACAAAAGCTGACTCATTCTTTAACAGTTCATGACAGGAATGCGACAAGAATGACAGGAGGTCGTAACAAGAAGTTTTACTCAGTCTTTAATAGTTCATACATAGCCATAATTTATTTCAATTTAAAACAAGGAAAATACCACTTGTATTCATTGCCAAATATCAAATTTCTACTATTCTTGCTAATCCTTCTTCTCTGTAAGACTCAATGTGACTCAGCAAGCCAGGATCACTTACAATCAAGATAATCTTCCACACAAAGATGACAAGAGAAGATGCTAAAATAATGGAGCAAGAATCTATACAAAGATCATATGAAGTTGTATGAAATACAATGAGAGAGCCTTGCTTATAAAGGCAAGGTGAGAGCTAGAAGGGTGGAGTGAAAGGTGGAGATATTCCTACAACATGTGCCAATTAGAGGATGATAAGTAATTGCACATGTGGAGGATAAGACAACTCAACACACAACTAGACTCACTAAGTCAACTTAACATGTGTGAATTATGTGTTCACACCAACATCCCCACTTAAGTGCAACTTAGGGAGTAGTTGACTAAAACAAAGATGCAATGATGGATGGGTCCAGGCTACTAGGCCATGTTAGGTACCCATGTACAACAAATCTCAAGTGGAGAAAAGGAGAAAACCTCATGGGACAAAACTCCTCTCCAAAAGTGAGGATATAGAAAACAAATGAAAGATGTGATGGAAGGAGGACTCAAGACCCCCCAAGGACAACATTCAACACATGTGTACAATTAATTACCCCCCAGAGGAGAGTAAATGTGAGACTATAAGTCCCCCCCAGAATGAAGTAGCTCCTCTGCCGATGGTGAATGCCTGAAGAAGAATGCTGAAGAGAATCCAAAGCCTGCAAACAACATTCTTCCCCTTAGGAAGAAACAAGTCCAAAGGCTGATGTCGAAGAAACTCCATCTCAAGGTATGAGGGAAAAAGCCTCGTGATGTATGATGTCTATGAAAACTACTCAAGTGTCTATATGTCACAACCAAAAGATGTCACATAATTAGGTGCTGCATACCCAATCAAAGAATGTGACAATCTAGGACAAGATGAAAACTCAAGATCATCAATCTCTAGAGATGAAGAATCCTCCGAATGATGCTCAAGATACTCCAACTCAATGCCAAACTGGGACAAGTGAAGAGGAGAAGGTGCATGCTCATCTAAAGTAGAAGATTCAACTCCTTCAAAGAGGAGATGAATGTCATCAATGATGTCTTCCAAGTCATCAAGATAGAACTCACAAAACAAGTCTATAATACTTGTCAAGTGCTCATCCCACAAACCTGTATCTGGAAGACAAACAATATCCTACTCAACTGAAGTGGATGAAGCTCTGTCAATGCCAATCTCAATAGAAGTAGAAGAAGGAGGAAGCTCAAAAGTAGTCCCAGGAACCAAAGTAGATGCAAGAACACCAAGGTTCAACTGACCAAACTTCTCCTTGGAAACATGATTCACACTTGATGCATGAGTGTGAATATCAATCAATGGATCGACATCATCATCAGAAACAAAATGGGAGAAAGTGTACAAGCGAGATGCATGATCTACCATCCCAACAACAAATGATACCTCTGCTCTCCAAGTCCCATATGATCACAGAATTAGGAGTGAACTCAACTGTCTTCCCTACACCACAATGAGTAATCTGGTAGATGGAAAGGAGATTCGCTGTCAACGAAGGTACACACAACACATTGTTGAATGTATTCTCTCCAACATCAATATTTCCTTTTCTAGTTGCATACATGTATGTATTGTTACCCATCAAAATAGGTGGTGAAGTACATGACTGAAATGAAGAGAACATCCCCTATGAAAATGCCATATGATGAGAAGCTCTAGAATGAAGAAGCCATCTCTTTGATTGTAGACTTGTAGAAGGAAAGAGTGATTGTCCTTTTCCTTTTTATGACCAATTAACAAAGCCTGCTATCCCTGTAGATGTAGATGCAGATGATGGCGAAGAAGACTTGGGTAAAATTGTTATTGATGGAGAATACTCAATGTTATGTTTTTGAAGAAGTTGTGACATCTCTTCAAACTTTTTCTCATAACACTTAGTCTCATCATGACCCAATTTCTTACAATAAGAACACTTTGGCTTCTTCTTATTGGACTCCTCTTTGGAAGAAGAGTTAGGGGTTTTCTTTGATTCCTTTTCTTGCTGATTAAACTTTGAATCTTTTTGTTTCTGTCCCTTATTATGTGAAGCCTTAGAATATTTTGTGCTTTGTGTTGCAACTAGAGCCTGTTTTCTAGGTGACTTCAATGTGCCCATGTGTAGTAGCTTGACTTGTTCTCTTGTGAGTTTTGCAGCAAACTCCTCAAGTGAAGGCATAGTAAACTTACTACCAAAGGCATCCATTGTAGCATAAAAGGTAGAAACATAAACTGGATATGCAGGACCCAATTTTGCAAGAATAGATAGAATCAATTGTTCTGTAGTGCCCCTCAACTAGTCGTCTATCAGATTGATGTTTGCTTAGTAGTATTAGACATTATGACAGTATCTTAGATCGTTTGATGATGGATTCCTTGTTATTTTGTTAATTCATTAATGGACCTAATTGTTATGATAACAGATGTTGATGTTGGATTATGTTATTTTATGCTTTAGAATTTGATAAATAAACTAGATGTTATAGATGTTTTGATGTCAATTGCGATATTGGATTGTAAGAGGATTGAATGTTATATGTTGTGGACTAGTAATCAGATACCTTGTTCAACATAGTTAATTGTTTATTCATAAAATGTGAATGGAACAGTGTCGTATTACTCGCTCTCGAGTACCCTACCCCACTGCGATTTCCATTCACTATAGGACTGCATGTGGATATATATATTTTGTTATGCTTAACTGTGCGTTGTTGCAGGAATGCAAGTACTAGGCACCGACTCCCCCTGATTTACCAGGTCTGAGCGTGCCTTCGCCAATGGATTAGTTGTTTGGAGTTAACGTGAGGTCCCTAGTCAGTGTTGTCTAGTTGTCAGTTTACCCTTGTGGTTATTGTTTGTCATTCGATCATGACTTGCAGATAGGTAATATTGCACCTTGGAGTCTAGTTAGGTCAGAAGGTGTCTAAATGTGTTAGGTATCATTGTGCATTAAATAGAATTATTTTACGGAATTATAATGTGGATAATTAAATATATTTATAAAAGATGATAATTGAGCATAATGTTGATAGTTGTTAATAATTGTTGTAAATAAATTATTATTTTATTAGAAGTATAGTTGTTAAATAAAGATTGTAAGAAATTTTGTATTATTTAATATAATATTATTTATAATGAATATTTAAATAAATAAAATAGTTGTAAGTTATGTTGTAATTAGTGATTTACAACTTAATAAAATAAATTAAAATATAGTTGTACAATTATAGATTGTGGTAATGTTATAACTTTATTAATAACAATATGGTTGGACGGTTATAAAGTAATTAAATTTTGTCAGAACTGTGTATTAATATTTAAAAAAGTAACCTCTTGGGATCATTAAATTAAATAATATATATATATATATATATATATATATATATTTAAGGTGGGATGCACGAGATCACGTGCCGAGTTCCTTGGAAGATGGAAGGGACTGTTTTATAAAAGGGTAGGTTGTAGAGGTAAAGAGGGGGGGATTACAGGTAGAAGAAGAGAGAAGAAGGCTGGGAAAAGAAGCTTGGAACTTCAGCAATTGGAATAGACTTGTCGATTCGATATCAAAGCCAAGTTCCACTAAATGCCTAATTTTTGAATCTAAACCTGTTTGGTTGATTGCTTCTTTAATTGCAAATGAAATTATTTTGGTTAAATGACTTTCTGCTTGAACCTTCTGTCACTTCTGCAAATGTTTATTTTTCTATGGACGGATTTAGATGTAAATCATTCGGGTCTGTAATAAATGGAATTTTCCTTACAATTCTCCCACTGACCTCCAAACCCTTATCTGAAAAGTGTTTTCTTCAGATGAGGTCGCCTCAACTAGTCTTCCTTCCTCTGTAAAATAATAAAATTTTTGGCATTGTCATCTTCTCTCAGTCGTATTTACCTGTAGTAGATTCCACCATGGTATTGAGTGTAGTTTTTTGCATTTGTCTTGGGGGCGCACATATATATAATTGCCAGATCCAAATGGCATCAAACTTTAGTTTTGTTGAAAGAGAACAGATATGGACAATGGATCAGTTATATATATAATCCGCTATTGTTTAATCACTGTTGAAACCCAAAGAAACACATCGACCATTCCATGATATGATAACAGATTTGCTGGGTGTAGAGATTAGATTTTTATACATTCTGTTGCATATTGTTTGTATACCATCCTCCTTGGAAATGTTCCATCTATCAGATCATTGAGTCTGTAGAGAAATTTCTAAATTCTATACAATATTTTCTCTATCTTCCGTCAAACTCTTTTCCATCCTTGTTTGTATAGATGTCTAAGAGTAGTACAAAGAAAATGCATTGTATTTAGGATTCTATTCAGGGAGCAGCAGCGCTGCAAACACTCTTGAGCCTGTATTCATATGTGATCCGCAATCTCCAAAGGAACGCATCCAAACGACCAACACATATTTCTTGGTTATCTTAATGATTAAGTTTAGGGCTACTCTAAGGACTACACACAGATTTATTGTCCAATCGTCTGTGATTGAAGTTTCATTTGTTTAAAAACCTCATTAATGATTTTGTCTGAGAACCTATTAATCTACTTTTGTATTATTTACTAGTTGATAGATAATGACATGTATCGCTAAAAATTTGTAATACTAGGGCGTGATATTGAGGAGATTATTCAGGTAGTTTTGCTGCCATCTTTGCCTTGTCATTTGCTTTTGATTGAAAGTTTCTGAAGCCTTTTCAACATATATAGCAATTACAAGCTTTACTTACTTGGTTTTTAACTATTTTACCTTTGACATTGCCATCTCCATAGATTTCAAATCGGTCGGAGGGAGGTGGGATCTCAGTGGGATGTGTGTGGTAATAATAAGGCCAGCCAACAATGGAGTTACAACAGATGTATGTGTAAGGAACCATGGCTTCTTCAAGAGAACGATGGATTTTTCTCTTTTCTTTGTAGAAGGTAAGAGCAGGCTCTTCTGGATCTGCATTGTCTACATCGTGCCCAAATTCTGAAGGAAGAAACCTCTGCAAATTTTACATCCAAAAAAAAAATTAATTCAAATCTTCCCACATAAATAAATCAATCTCTGTACCTAAGATCCCACATGTAAGATCATGGTGTCATTGTACAAATCTGAAAGGAAGTGGGGAAAAAAGTTTCTAACCTTGACTGAGGCTCCAACTTCCTTAATGGCGTCTATGATCCTTTGCTGGCTAAGAATCTGGGGTCCACCAATGGTGGATATAACAATGTCCACCTGCCTTATCGCTTTCACTAGCGAATTGTAATCCTCTACGCTCCCCTGTATAGGTACATCTTAGCATATAATTCACTGTATAGGTAGTAACATTGCAAAAACTATAGACTGGCACACATATAAAACACAGCCCAGTGCACTAGATGCACTAACCAAGAACATACCTTTCAATAATTGAACCCCCCCTAAAAGAGAAAATTATGAGACGATGCTTCCTTTTGACATGTATTATTCAGTCCACTTTATAGCTTAGGCTCTCATGATCTTACTTGCCTACAAATAAATAATTACTATCAAACAGAGCGAATACTATCATCCTTAGAAGATAATGGAGGTTGCAACATCTAAACAAATTCATTATCTTAGTAGTTTATCTTTTTGTCATGCATCAATTACTAACTGCACTCACAGCGTATCTGGCTGGAATAATGTCTTAAGAAATTATGTACCTGTATTCGCTAGACGTTAAAACCTAAAATTTAGTCAATTTAATATGTAGATTGCACCATTAGGGCTGGGCGCACTAGTTTAACGGACTGCAAAACAGTCCACACAACCGCCACAGGCTTAACAGATATTTTGATGGTAAAGTAACGCCTCCTCTAAAGGCCAACACTGCCAAGGGGACCGTCCATGCCTATATCACGATTAGTATGGGAAATATGTAAAGAGAAGTTGTAATCTGTCAATATCTGTCAGATATTAAACCAGAAAGAGAGGTACTTTTGCCGTAATTTGAACTGGTATTCACATCTTTCACAGTTGGAAACCCACAGAACTAAGGAATTTAGATTTGGGGCCAGGACTGCCTGGAGTAAATTACTACCATTCTATTGAGTCACTTCCATTTCATTAATCAAAATTGAATTGTTAATATTCCTGAGTGGCTGTTCTAGTTTGACAGAAAAGTGAATACAGTTTAATTCATTACTGTCGTCCAGATCACAGTTGCAGGTTGAGAGAGCTGAATGGCACGTTACCAGCCAAAGGAGGGGTGACTCAGCCATTAGCCTATTTAAATATCATCCACTTCAATGGTTAAGCAGCCAGTAACAATTTTTACATCTCATCCACTACAAAAAAAATAATACTATAGTAGAGATACCCCGTTTAAACTTACGATAGGGCATACTAAAAAGACAATAGAATGTCTCTCTCAGTTACTTAGAAAACTTCATTAATATTGTCATAAATATAACATTAACTGTAGAGCTGATTAGGGGATGGGAAAATATATGTTGTTCAATAATCCATGGTAAAATAGTAATAGTAATATTATTATTAATGGTATTATTATTATTATTAAAATTCAAACTGAAAAGTTGATAGTCAAATGCCCAAACTTAATAATAATGTTATTATTATTGTAAATCCATTGTTGGAGTGGTTAAATCATATTATAAGACAATTTGTTTGATATCTTAATTAAATTATCATTTTAAGGCAAAAGCGAGTCAAATATTATAATTAAGTTGAGTGATACATTTAGATTAAATTGTTGAAATTTATTTGGTTAAACTATTTGATTTTTCTAAAAGAATAAAATAAAGAAAATTGGTTGATCTAGATTGTATTGTATGAGTTAAGTTGACTTGATGTGTATTGGCACATTGGTCATAATAGTGCAAATTGTAAGTGGTCAAGCTCTAGTCCCAGAGGCTTAGTATGCCGTGTTTTGAACATGTGGATAGGTGTTATGGTATTATGATGTTATAACGATTATGTGGCTCGAATTTAGTATGAAGTATAATGAAGTATTGGTTAAGTTGTTAATGTGTTTTGTAAAGTAATATTCTCTGGATGAGATATTTAGCCACTTGTGACTATCTTGTGTCCGTTTTGTCGAAAATGTTATATGGAGAGACCTGGAATCTGTAAAAGAATAAAGTGTTGTAATGTTATAGGCAATGGATTACAACTAGTGTTATGATTCCGTTTGTAATGCATGAAGGTTTATACCTTGCAATGAACATGTATGTGTACTATTACAATGCCTTGTATGATGTTTAAGGTTTACTAGGTGTTAGGAAGGAGAGTGGCTTTCAACGTGGGGTCGGCGCCCAAAGTGGCAGTCAGGATAACCCGTTGAAAGTAGATTAATCAAGTGATAACCTAAAATAAATTAGGGGGTTAAGGGTAGATTTCACATTAAACAAGATTAATGGATTCCTCTCCCATGACCTGTAGTGCTTGTTTAGACTAAGGATGGGTAGAGAAGGCCTAGTCGGCATGATTGACTTCCTTGTCCTCATGAAAGGAAGGTTGATTCCACATGTGTCACCCTATGGGGCCGGCGCCTAGTGAGAGGCTATCAGGATAACCATAGATGGGAGCCGACGCCTAGTGAGAGGCTGTCAGGATAACCCATGCTAGGACCGTGCGATGACACTCTCCCTACTACATCCTAGCATTCTTTGTTTTGTCTCTCCACCTATGTTAAATGTTGCCTCTGGGAGTTGTGTTGTGTTGTTTATGTTATTGCCATGTGTTGTATTGACGTTTGGTCATCCTTTATTCATGTTAGTTCTTGTCTACCTGACTGTCATTGTTTGGGACCTCATGTTAACTCCTAGCTCGGGGGGTGGACCTTAGGGTTCCACATGGTCAGGTGGAAGAGCTATCTTTCCAGTGGTTATTCATTGTCAAAGTTCATGTGCAGAAAAGATTTATCTCAGTTTATAGACAATTGTACTTGTACCAGCTGATGATGATGTAAATATACAATCTTGTACTAGATTTGTGTAACAGATCATTCATAATGTATGTAATTTTGATGTAGTCTGAAAATGGCAATGTAATGATTTCATGATGTACTTATGTGTAAGGAAAGCATTTCAGTTATGTATTTGATCATGTAGATTGTATACTTGACGACACGTAATGAATATGAATAAGTTATTTAATTGTGCATTGGATTTAGATTAATTACTGGTGTATGTTAGATTATGTTAGTTGAATTGTTAAGTAATGTAGCCTTGAAACCTTGGAGAACATGTTGTAAATTTAATGGTGTAATTAGTTATGTTAACATTACTTGTTATCTTAATTATTAAAAAAAAAAATTTCCTGTTTCATATAGCATAAATGTGTATTTCTTTAAGGTGTTCAAGGCGGGCGTTACATGTTCATCTTCCTTCGCAAGACCACTTTGTTTGAGTTGCAACCTGAGAGACTTAAACTTGGTGAAGAAGTCTTTGATTTGATCAAAGTCTTGAGGATTAAGTGCAATTAGCTCATTCTCCAATTTGAACCTTCTTATCTTATCTTGCTTGCCAAATAGATTGTCTAGTGTTGTCCATATCTCATTTGGTGTTGTACAAGACTCAACATGAAATCTCAAATCTAGAGAAATGACAAGACAAAGTGTGCCAAAAGTCTCATCTCTTCTGTCTAACCATTTTCTTCACTTAGTAGCACCTGTGGGTTCTAGATCTGTGCCTAAAGTTATTCTATGTAACTTTTTTTTATACAACACAAACTCCATGTTTTTCTTCCATTCAATATAATTATATGGATTTAAAAGTGGAAATTGAGGCACATCCATGATGAAAAAGAAAGACAACAAGACAACAATACCCCTTTACTATGTAAGAGAGCCCCCCAATTTGTTTGTGGCACTTTATACTTAGTGCATTTTACAATTGTCCTCAAAGGACCAAGATGGGGAAAACAACAAAATCTCTTGAAAAAGAGATCCGAGTGAGATTATAATCATTCACAATGATGTATTATAGTAAACAAATCCTCTCAAAACAAATTTCACCTTCTCAAGTATCAAAATGTCCAAGTTATGACTCAAATGCCAAAAAATTGACAAATGAAATAAAATGAACTTGGAAAAAAATTTAAGAAAAGTGCATGGATGGTAGAGATCCTAAATACCTTTCCAATGCTACTTGAATCGCGAAAATTGGAGATCGTGGCAAAATGTTATGAGCTCAGAAGCCAAAAAAGAAGATTTGTCTTTGACCTACAATAAAAGCTATCAAACAGAAAAATCTATGAAAATGACTGTAGCACTATGAAGTGCTCTCTGTCAGCTTTCCGTTGATATATAATTTGCCTGATTTTGACACCTTGGGCAAAAGTTATGCAAGAAAGAAAAAATGCCCTACTTTAGGACTTTGAGGGGCAAAAATGGCCCCTGGTGCTGACACAGTGTTGACGTCAGTGGAATATTCTTAGAATATTCCTTTTGTCGGAAAAAAATCCCCCCTCCTAAAAAAGCAAAAAGTTCCTGGAAAACAGCCTGTCTAAAGGGAAAAAATAGTTTGATTTGTATGGGAAACCATTTTTGGGAATCAAATGGGAATATTCACCATCGATTGCCAGGTTGTTTTTGATGTTGACTGCTGTTGTTGACAGTTTGAAACTGCCTGATGGACTAATAAAACTACTTGAGTTGGTGCGAAACCATCGATGAATGCAGGAAACTATCTTGGGGTTGATTGTTTGTTGACCAGTTTTTAAAAAAATGCTCCACAAGCTGTAAATCAGGGTTTCGCCAATACAAAGAACTGACAAGTTTGAGATTTACTGGTAGGAACATTCTCTGTGATATGATTTGATAGGCCTGCGGGCTTAGAAGAGGATTGATACTATGATTTTTGACTGTCAGATGTCATGCAAAACCATCGAATGTTAAGATGAAACCACTGGCACCGTGGATTTAGTGGTTACCAACAGAATTGTGGATCACAGGAGGTTCAAGGGATACATCGATAGGAACAACCGATGAGTTTAGAGAATTTTCTGGCATGATTTTAAATGCTGCCAAGATCTAAGCAAACCACCATATTTCAAGGTTGAAACCACCTTTGAAAGTCAAAACCACTGGATTGTGGAACGGCGTGGGATTTTTATGGCATAAAACAATTTCGAGCACTCAATGCTCATGAATCCGCTGGTACACCACTAAGATCCATCAATGAATAAATGACCGCCTAAAAAATGGATTTAACCACCGAATAGACACAGCCAAACAGCTTCAATAGGTTTGTCAGATCTAATGAAGATTGCCATCAAACTTTGAAATGTTGATAAAGGTTTAAGTCTACACACTTTGATTACCGCCAAAGACTCAAAGACCATTGACGACAATTCGTTGAAACTAGGTAATGGAAGATCCACGAGAATCAAGGAATATGACGATGGGATGATACAACACCACAGGCCGCCGAGGATGTAAGTAGCCACTGTGAAGCTGTTGTTGGGAGTTAAGACATCTGACAAGCTTAGATTAGGTTGATGACTACCATTGGGAGTATCTCTTGGACATGTCACATGGTAGATTTTGAAAGGCTGGCTAGTACACTGTCAGCATTAGGGTACTTGCTAGTGCATGTACGATCTCTACAGGAAAAAAAGGCTTCTATTCCACAGAAAGAAAATAAAACCATAGAATAAATGATTTAATCTGCACTCAAATTTATTACCCAGAGGTTACTACGCTGCTCAAATCTGCTGACTTAGGCATAGAAGAATCCAAGAATATGCTCTACGCAGGGAATATGCTCTGCTATCCGTACGGCCGAGGAGGCAAATTTTTTTGCCTTTCGGTTCAACTTTGTCTGATTTGGACGATTTTACAGTCGATCCGTACTGATTTGGCTGCTTTGGATGCAATGGTGATGTCTGATTAGAGCCAAACTGCTCCAAAATTGTTGGTACCTCCTAGATCACACCAAAGAGCCCCAAATTGAAACCCTCGTCAATTTTGCCTCCGATGTCTGATTTGGATGAAATAAAAGGTGATCTTGACTATTTCGGCTACTCCAGATGCAATGGTGAAGTCTAATTTTCAGCAACATGCACTAAAATGCACCTTCAATACAAGGACAAGTAGGGAAAACCCTCACAAAACTGGTATCTCTATCAAGTTTTTCTGATTCTCTAGGTCATCATTTGATGAAAGAGAAGAGCATACTCAACTATCAAGATCCACCATGAATTGCACTCAAGATCTCTCTAATGAGGGAAGGGAATTGCAGATTAGGCTCTGATACCATGTAAGAGTCAATGTAACTCAGCAAGCCAGGATCACCTGCAATCAAGACAACCTTCCACACAAAGATGACAAGAGAAGATGCTAAAACAATGGAGCAAGAATCTATACAAAGATCATATGAAGCTATATGAAATACAATGAGAGAGCCTTACTTATAAAGGCAAGGTGAGAGCTAGAAGGGTGGAGTGAAAGGTGGAGATATTCCTACAACATGTGCCAATTAGAGGATGATAACTAATTGCACATATGGAGGATAAGACAACTCACTCCAACTATCAACAACTCAACACACAACTAGACTCACTAAGTCAACTTAACATGTGTGAATTATGTGTTCACACCAACATTTTCTGGTACTCAAAATCATTGACGTCAAAGGTTAATCTACTTTGTCTTGTTAATTTCCAGAAAAATAAGAGCATAGATGGTAAATCCCCTTTCAGCTGAAAACAATACGGTCCTTTATCTCTACTAAATACCTCTTCTTTTTACCCCAAAACTCTTCTTATTTTTGGTGTTTTAAAATTTAGGTTTTCATTTGCTTTTTAATAAATGAAGTCTAATTTAAGTTTGCATGAAATTTGGGCTTTCAAAAGCCTCCAAAAATAATAAAAGAAACTTATTTTAATCTTACATGATAGAATTATTATTAGATTTCTAAATATAATATTCATAATAATAAAGCAATTTATCTAATTTTAAATAAATAACCACCATTTCTTTTTGAAATATATTAAAATAAACTTTATTTATTTCTAAAACTTGCATAATAGAAAACTCTCTTTTTTAATTGTTTAATTTAGATTTATAAATATAATAATCACAAAATAGTGTAATTTATCTAATTTTAATTAACTAATAACCATTTCTAAATATAATAGTTATTATTAATATAATTTATTTATCTTTGATAACACATAAACACTTTAAATCAATCAAGAAGCATTTAAATAATATATATATATATATTGCAATTTAAATATAATTGTTTAAATCTAATTTAGATATTGTCTTCCAAACATCCATATTTATTAAAAAATAGTAAACATTTATTATTCAGTATAAATTAAAATAAAATACCACCACATTTATATATTCACTATTTAAATTAAAATACAGCTAATTAAAATATAATTTGAAAAGACATTAATTTTTATAATCAAGTCATGCATTCCAAAAGGACCTTTTTTAACAATTAAAAACACAATATTTTTCTAAGCATCTAACAAACTATCCCATTTATTATCCAGACAATTAATGTATAATAAATCATTCAAAATGCAATATGAGACCATGTGTGTGTGATTGCATCAGAGTTAACCATCCCAAATAGTTCTTGCCAAGTGGCTAGAACACCTCTACCTCAACCATGTTCTCGTCTATGACAAGTACTTGCATTCATTTGAACGCAACTCAACGTCAATAGGTTAGTTCCCAAAAACATAGCTGAAGCAAATCATTATGATCACATTGATAATATTTATTATTTAAATCAACTTTCCAATTTACACAAATATAACATCATGATAATTACCTTTTCACAGGTGGAACTTACTCAAAGTAAAATAACCATAGTAAATGTTTGCTAATCTAAAATAATTATATAGTCTATAAAAATAGGATGTGACAAAGAGTCTGTAGAGGAAAAGATCACTGAGGAAACAAGAATGAAATTTGAGGAAAAGTCTCTGAAGGAGAAGATAAACAATGAAAAGAAGCCAATGAGCAGATGATTTATGATTCAACTTTGGAAATAGGGGTAATGAACAAGAGGTTATTAAAGAAGATCCTCTGGAGAGTCATGATGCTGAAGTGCCTCTTAGTGAAGGTAGAAAAGACACTATTAGAGGAGACTCACTTGACTCTTTAAGAGAGTTTTCATAACAGTAGAAAGAAACTCAATTTTTTTCTACACGTGAGTTACTACAAGGACCAATAAACATGGCTACAATGTCCCCATTGTAAAAACTGAAGCTTAGGACAATTTTTCAAGCCACGGTCCAAGAGGAAGATTTTAAGTCTCATATGGAAGATGTGAGGCCTAGCTAGTACTGCACTGGAGACCAGGATATGATACTATTTATAATTGTCTATTTTGATGTGCGTGATTGGAGATTATGATATAATTAAACTTTTTGGGAATTATGTTTGAACTGTATGCTTTTTATTTTGATGAATTGTTGTTGGATAATTAATTGTGTGGGAAAAGAAAGTATTGAATGAATTAAATAATTTTTGTGATAATATTTAAATAAAATAAATTATATTATTTGAATTATGTAATCATGAATGAAGTTGGATTATTTAATTAAGTTTTTCTATGCATTTCAAGTTGTTTCGGCTATTATTATCATGATAAACTGATATTTGAACTTGAGTGTGTAGGTGGGTGGTCAAGTTCCCTTAAGTGGAATTTGGAGACTCCATAAACCTTAGGTTAGCCCAGTTAAGCCTAGCCTAACCCAGGGAAGGGGTTAAGGCTAATTTGTTATGTAATATTATGGTTTGTCTTTTGTTTTAATTTTTGATTGGTTATGATAGTTAATTAGTTTACAAATTTTTTAATAATTTCATTTATGAGAGTGTTATTTTAAATTATTTGTTTTATCTTATAATAGTATTTTGTGGATAATGTTATTTTATTTTATTCCCTTTTTATTTAAATTAGTCTTGTGGGGAAAAAGTCTTTTTATTTATTCATTTAATTTTATTTCAATTTATTTCCTCATGGGATGAGGATAAATGTTTTAAATTCTATTTTAATATTTTAAACTTTTGGAGAAGGTTTTATCTTTTGTTTTATTTTTAGAAAAAGATGAGTTTTATGGGAAGAGAAAAAAAAGAAAGTTTCTTTCCTTTATGCCTTTTTTCTTTTCGGAAGTTTTTGGGAGTTTTTTATATATAAGGAAGTTTGGAGAAGATTTTCATAATTTTTGGAGGATCATTCTTAATTTTATGTTGGGTATGGAGGAATAGAAAATTGGGGAAATTGCAAGAAATTTGGCTTGGGATTCATGAGAGGTGATTTAGAATTTGCTTCTAGTTTCAATTTTTTGGGGCTCGCCCTAACTTGGGGAGCTGAGGTAATTTCCTAAGAATTTTTACTTTCTATATCTGGTAAAATCTTGTGTTTTGTGAAAAATAATTCTTATGAGTGTTGGGTCTTTTTGTGTGTGTTGTTGTGTAACGCCCGCCTTGAACATCTTAAAGAAATACACAATTATGTTATGTGAAATAGGAAATTTTTTTTTTAAATGATTAAGATAACAAGTAATGTTAACATAACTAATTGCACCATTAAACATACGATATGTTCTCCAAGTTTTCAAGGCTGCATTACTTAACAATTCAACTAACATTATTTACATACATCAGTAACTGATCTAAATCCAATGCACAATTAAATAACCTATTCATATTCATTGCATATCATCAAATAATGTAATCTACATGATTAAATACATAACTGAAATGCTTTTCTTACACATAAGTACATCATGACATCATTACATTGCCATTTTCAGACTACGTCAGAATTACATACATTATGAATGATCTATTACACAAGTCTGGTACAAGATTATACACATACATCATCACCAACTGGTACGAGTACAATTGTCTGGAAATTGAGATACATGTTTTCTGCACATGAACTTCGACAAGGAATAACCAATGGATAAGAAAGCTCTTCCACCCGACCATGTGGAACCCTAAGGTCCACCCCCCGAGCTAGGAGTTAACATGAGGTCCCAAACAATAACAGTCAGGTAGACAAAAGACTAGCAAGAACAAAGGATGACCAACTCCAATATGACACATGGCAATAACATAAACAACACAACACAACTCCCAGAGGCAACACTTAACATATGTGGAGAGACCAAACAAGGAATGCTAGGTTGTAGTAGGGAGAGTGTCATCGCACGGTCCTAGCATAGGTTATCCTGACAGCCTCTCACTAGGTGCCGGCCCCCATCTATGGTTATCCTGACAGCCTCTCACTAGGCGCCGGCCCCATAGGGTGACACATGCGGAATTGACCTTCATTTCATGAGGACAAGGAAGTCAATCATGCCGACCAGGCCTTCTCTACCCATCCTTAGTCTAAACAAGCACTATAGGCCATGGGAGAGGAATCCATTAATCTTGTTTAATGTGAAATCTACCCTTAACCCCCTAGTTCATTTTAGGTTATCATTTGATTAATCTACTTTCAACGGGTTATCCTGACTGCCACTTTGGGCGCCAGCCCCACGTTGAAAGCCACTCTCCTTCCTAACACCTAGTACACCTTAAACATCATACAAGGCATTATAACATTACACATACATGTTCACTGTAAGGCATAAACCCTCTTGCATTACGAACAAAATCATAACACCAATTGTTATCCATCACTTATAACATTACAACACTTTACTCTATTTCAGATTCCAAGTCTCTCCATACAACAATTTCGACAAAACGGATACAAAATAGTCAGAAGTGGCTAAATATCTCATCTAGAGATTATTACTTGACAAAACACATATTCAACTTTGACAATACCTCATTATATTTCATATCATGTTTAATCCACATAATCATTATTACATCACAAGTACAAAAACAACTATACACATGTCGCAAGTACTCAACTATGACAACTAAGCCTCTGGAATTTGAGTTTGACCACTCTCAATTCGACTCTTTATGACAATAGAAACACTTAACTCATACAGTTCAATACAGTTCTAGAGTTAACACTACAATTCTTTCTCCGTTCAATGTAAACAACTTCCGTAATAAAATGAACATTAAATTACATTATTGCTTTTCCAAACCAATTGAGTTTTAAGTTAATTACATTACATTACGTCTAATTATCTAAATGCTCTTCATGTTGTATCTAAAAATAAAACACAAAATATAAAAATATAACAATTATTACACCGATTAACATACCTTTCCAATGACGGATTGAATAATAACACTAAGACATTACCCCGTAACTATATGACAATCCAACAAGGAAAAAGGTCCAACTATCAATGACGAACATCAATGTTTTTGTTTTCCTCTAGGTTCTGCCCTAAATACGGTCCTTCCAATGTCTCATTTGACCTCGACTAGATAAGATAGTTTAACATGCTTCACATTTCTTCGTGTTAACAATGTCTCAAAAAGGACTTAATCAAAAGTGATTAATCCTGTCGAAGAAAAGTGTCGTAAATGCACCCAACAAAATGGAACATGAACAGTTTGGTATGAATTACTAATGAGGTGTAAAACTATTATTGACTATTTTATCATTGAAAAGGACGATATTTGTTTAGTCTAACAACTTCCTCAGATTTGCAACCCAATAGAACTGACGGCATCCACAAAATAGTTCTCTCTCTAACGAAGGCAATAAGTTTGATGGCTAAGTTTTTATGGTATTCAAGGGCATTTACATACAATGACAACCTTAAATTGAATGCCCTGTCAGAGACTAGATAATGTGTGGTAACGGTATGGCAACCATCAAAGCATAAAGAATAAAAGTATCTGTCAGATATTGTGGTTGCAATGATCCAACTAGGTGCATACACGAATTGTATGATAGGACGCCTTTAAGAAAAACAATCGTCCATGGATTTTAATGATTACGGATATACATAGAATATTTTGATTAAAAACCTTGAAACTTCTAACAGAGCCAATCCCTCTTTAATGTCCACTTTGGCCATGCACGCCATAGTATATTCAATCATTGTTCATCAAACAACAAATTATAGGGAGGCATTTTGATAAGTTCTCAAATAAAACTATTCAAACAGTTTATAATACTTCTACTATAAGCATCGCTACTATAACTATTAACGTTGGGGCTAGATGGGTAACAGTAACTAGAAACAAATATCAGATAAAGGGCTACGGGTGAGAGCATATTAGACAACAATTACAGCAGGTTAGTTAAATGAGTGTGCAACACAAATTTTACATAATCATAGTGGTGGTGAATCCCAAGGTTATGCCATGACCACTGGTTTTCAGCTAACAGAAGATGTTGAATCTATTATACATGGTGCGATTAGCCGAAGACAACATCAATCTGTAAACATTGAAGTGATTGCATGAAACAACGAATAAAACCTCCAGCCAGGTAAAAACAGCAATCAAAGGGAATTAAGGGATCATAGATTGACTAATCTCTTTGTTGATGTTGTGGATAGCTGAAATAGCGACCCTAAGAATGGAATGATTTCAGAATAAAGCCTGAGGCTCTAAGTTATGAGATGATCATTGGATATGAGAAAAAAAGATGCTGAACTACACTAAAGTGTGATCTACATGAATAAACCCTTCCGGATGTTTAACTGGCTAAACACAGCAATCCAAGAGATTGGAATATTTGCAGGATAAGATCTCAGGCTCTAAGATTATGAAGTAATCATTGGATAAGAGGATTGTTAAAAAAAAATGCTGAAATATAATCAGAGAGTGCGATCTACATGATGGCAACTTATAAGATGTGCACCCAGATCATGGTGCGATTTGCACTATAGAGATTGGCATCTACTGTTTAATGATCATCATCATTGTCTTGCGTTCAGATCACAATCTAAATCTGTTAAAGGTAAAGTTGTCCTTGGCTTCCTTTCAAATCGCACTATTCCTTTGGGTATGCTACTGCAGTCAATGTGTAATCTGCTTGAAAGATGGCATTCCAAGATTCTACAACATTGAATCACAAGTAATTATGTGCAGCAAAACCACAAGGTTAACTTAGGAGACCACCAGATTTGCATAAGAACTAACTCCTACTGTATTGCCTAAAGCACAATGATTTCACATAGAAAATTCGCTTGGTATAAGGTTGTAGTGCAAAATAGGAGTCTATTGTTTGATGTGGACATGTTTCGTGGCTGAGAGAGGAAAAAAATAATTACAAAAGAAAACTCTATTGTATGTGCATATGGAAACCAGATAAATGGAGGACCCCATTCGAATGCTATGAAATAGTTAGAAGGTTGCAGTGCAGAGTTGGAGTCTGACAGAATAGTTTAATGGCTAAGAGAAAGATTAAAAATTGCAGAAGAATACCCTGTTGTATATGCGACAGGGATATAACACAATGGCGATCTGAGGTGCCTTAAAGACTATATCATTAAATCTCTATTAAGATCTATGTTAGCTTAATGAACATGACCTCAAGAAAATTGTAAACAAAACACACCCGATGCCATGGCAAGGTCTGCCATAGACCCAAAGATCCACACATGATTCCATCCTTTGGAGATAAATAGAAAGATTTGGCAATGGAGTGGGAGAAAACAATTTAACAACGAATCCTCTGAGCAGAAATTCAATCCAACAACAACATTTGCAGATTTAAAATAAGATTCAGAAATTAGGCATTCAGTGGAACCTGGCTACGATGTCGAATCGACAAGTCTGTCTCAATTGCTACAGTTTCAAGTTTCTTTTCCCAGCCTTCTTCTCTCTTCTTCTACCTGCAATCCCCCCCCTTTGCCTCTACAAACTTCCCTTTTTATAAAACTGTCCCTTCCATCTTCCAAGGAACTCGGCACACGATCCCGTGCATCTCCCCCTCTAGATATATTTATTTATTTATTTATTTTAATATTAACACATAATACTGACACAATTTAATTTCTTTATGACCGACCAACCATATTATTTTTAATAAAATTATAATATTACATCAATCTATAATTTTACAACTATATTTTAATTTATTTTATTAATTAAGTTGTAAATCGCAATTTACAACATGACTACAACTATTTTATTTATTTAAATATTTATTGTAAATAATATTATATTAAACAATACAAAATTTCTAACAATTTTTATTTAACAACTATACTTCTAATAAAATAATAATTTATTTACAACAATTATTAACAACTATTGACATTATAATTATGCTCAATTATCATCTTTAATAATTATATTTAATTTTCAACATTATAATTTCTGTAAAATGATTCTAATTAAAGCACAACACTATCTTACACACTTAGACACCTTCTGACCTAGTTAGACTCCAAGGTGCAATATTACCTGTCTGCAAGTCATGATTGAATGACAAACAATAACCACAAGGATAAACTGACAACCAGACAACAATGACTCGGGACCTCACGTTAACTCCGAATAGCTAATCCATTGGCGAAGGCATGCTCAGACCTGGTAATCAGGTGGAGTCGGTGCCTAGTACCTGCATCCTGCAGCAATGCACAGTTAAACATACAAGATATATATCCACATGCAGTCCTATAGTGAATGGAAATCGCAGTGGTGTAGGGTACTCGAGAGCGAGTAATACAACACTGTTCCATTCACGTGAATAAACAATTAACTATGTTGAACAAGGTATCTGATTACTAGTTAACAACATAAAACATTCAATCCTCTTACAATCCAATATCACAATTGACATCAAAACATCTGTAACATCTAGTTTATTTATCAAATTCTAAAGTATAAAATAACATAATCCAACATCAACATCTGTTATCATAACAATTAGGTCCATAATGAATTAACAAAATAACAAGGAATCCATCATCAAACGATCTAAGATACTGTCATAATGTCTAATACTACTAAGTAAACATCAATCTGATAGACGACAAGCTGAGGGGCACTACATCCTCCCCCCTAGGATCAGGCTTACTCCTGGAAACCTGTGAACAAATATGGATATAGCTCTCGCATTCAGGATGTATCTTCCCAGGTAGCTGAGGTCTCATCACTAGGAGCCCATTGGACCCTTACCTGCTCTATGACTCTGCCCCTGAGAGCGAGTCCCCTGTGCTCCAAAATGCCTACGGGCTCCAAAGCTAGCTGCCCATCCTCTACCTGTAAGGCATTCCAATCAAGAACATGAGAAATATCTAGATGATAGGGTCTAAGAACAGAAACATGAAATACATCATGGACGCGCAACAAGCTAGGCGGCAAAGCAAGACGGTATGCAATAGGACCAATTCTCTCCAAAACCTCGAATGGCCCTACAAAACACGGTGCAAGCTTAGAGCCTTTTCCGTAACGGATAGGACTCTTTCGCGGATGCACCTACAAGAACACCTGATCACTAACTAAAAATTGATGGTCAAGTCTATCAGCATCTGCATATTTCTTCTGTCTATCCTGTGCTGCCACCAGATGCTCTCTAATGCGATCAACCTGCTGCTCCATCTCTTGGAGCATTTGTGGTCCAAGGAGAACTCTATCCTCAAGATGATCCCAACTAAGCGGGGTACGACAAGGATGACCATATAGAACCTGAAAAGGAGACATGCCAATAGAACTATGGTACCCATTATTGTACGCAAACTCCACCAAATACAAATAATCTTCCCAACGGTTTTGCTGATCCATAACATACATTCTGAGCATATCCTCGAGGACCTGATTGACCCTCTTAGTTTGCTCATTAGTCTCTGGATGATAAGATGAACTGATGTTCAACTGAGTCCCCAATGCATGCTGAAGGGATGTCCAAAGAGCTGAAGTAAAAACTGGATCACGATCAAAGATAATCTTGCGAGGAATCCCGTGCAATCTAACTATGTCCTCCATGAAGATTTTGGCCACAGATGAAGCATTATATGAAGATCGGACAAGAGAAAAGTGTGCTACTTTCGTAAGCCTGTCTACAGTGACCATTATTGCATCATGACGACAAGAGGACATGGGTAAACCAACTATAAAATCTATTGAAATGATGTCCCATTTCCATTCCGGAATAAGATGTGGCTGGAGAAGACCTGTGGGATGCTGATGTTCTGCCTTAACCCTCTGACATTCTAAGCATCTCGAAACAAAATCAGCAATATCCCTCTTCATTCCGGCCCAAAAATATATCTAGCGAAGTTCTACATACATCTTGACACCTGGATGAGCAGAATAAGGTGCCCGATGTGCCTCAGCCATGATCAAGGTGCAGAGACCCTCTGTAGAAGGTACATAAATGTGACCTAAATGTCGCAAGAGACCATCCGACTCGATAGAATATCTGGCATTTCTACCCTCCAAGGTTCTACCAGACTCAACTTCTGCTTTCACTTCCTAATACCATCTATCTGGAAGGAGTGCTACAAGAATTTGTCCTCTCAAATCCACTCCAAGAGTGATTGATGAAAGTTCATGTCTTCACCGACTAAGAGCATCTGCCACCACATTCTCCTTACCTTGGATATATTTTACCTCAAAATCGTACTCACATAGAAACTCCATCCATCGCCTCTGTCTCGCATTTAGGTTTGGCTGTTTAAAAATGTACTATAAACTTCGGTGATCACTATGTAGCTCAAACTGATGCCCCAATAAAAAGTGTCTCCATCTTACTAATGCATGTACAACTACAGCTAACTCTAGGTCATGTGTAGGATAGTTCAACTTGTGATCTTTGAGTTTACGGGACTCATAGGCTATCACATGACCCTCCTACATTAAAACTGCTCCTAAACCTTCCAAGGATGCATCAGTACATACCACAAAATCTCTGGTAGGATCAGGCACTGCTAGAATAGGTGCACTAGTTAACCGCTCCTTAAGAGTCTAAAAGGCTGCTTGACACTATTCTGACCAAATGAACTTCTTTCCTTTTCTCTGAAGAGAAGTTATAGGGTGAGCTATCTTTGAAAATCCTTCCACAAATCATCGATAATAGCCTGCTAAACCCATAAAACTATGAACCTCTGAAACATTGGTAGGAGCAGGCCAATCCATGATAGCTTGAATCTTTGAAGGATCCACCGCAATACCCTTGTCAGAGATAACATGTCCCAAATATTTCACTTCAGTTTGAAAGAAATCACATTTAGCCAGATTTGCATATAACTGATTTTCTCTTAAACACTACAGAACCTGTCACAAATGATCTTCATGCTCCTCCACAAACCTTGAATAAATCAATATATCATCTAAGAAAACAAGAACAAATCTATCAAGATAGGTACGAAATACACCATTCATCAGACTCATAAACACTGATGATGCATTTGTCAACCCAAAAGGTACAATAGTGAACTCATAATACCCATAACAGGCGTGAAATACTGTCTTGTGGATGTCAGCCTCAAAGATGCACAACTGATGATATCCTAACTTTAGGTCTATTTTTGAAAACACCTTAGCTCCCTTGATCTGATCAAAGAGGTCATCAATTCGTGGCAATGGGTATTTGTTCTTCACAGTCACCTTATTAAGCTGTCGATAGTCTATGCACAACCGCAGAGATCCGTCCTTTTTCTTCACAAAAATAACTAGTGCTCCCCATGGAGAGACACTAGGACGAATGAATCCCTTTGCCAATAACTCCTCTAGCTACAAATGAAGCTCTTTAAGCTCCTGGGTAGTCATCCGATATGGGGCTCGTGATATAGGTTCGGCTCCTGGAACAAGGTCTATCTTAAAATCAATATTACGCTTCAGTGGCATACCCGGGATCTCGCTAGGAAAGACATCTTCATACTCCTTGAGAATAGGATGATCATCAAGGGATGTCTCCCTATTCTCCCCAAAATCTAAGTCATTAACTGTTATAGAAAACAACTTGCATCCTTGATGCAAACATCTCTTTAATTGCATAGCAGAAATCATATGCAAAGAGATGGGTCTCTGAATCCCAACCACTTCTACTTCATTGCCCGATTCATCAACACACCTCACTAACTTATGGCGACAGTCTATCACTGCTCGATGAGCATCCAACCAATCCATTCCCAACACTATGTCATAGGATCCTAGTGGTATAATGCAAAGATCTGCTGTGGTAGACAAAGGACCTAACCTCAACTCGCAACCATACACAAGAGAGTCTACTGATACCCTAGATCTAGTGGCCAATTCCACCTGCCACTTAACATCTTGCTTTGCTGCCACTAATTTGCAATGCTCCACAATAGAAGGGGAAATGAAAGAATCTGAAGCACCAGAGTCAAAAAGAATAGAAATAGTAATACCTCGCAAGACACCTGTAGTCTCCACAACAGTACCTTGGTGCTCTGCTTGGTGATTATCTACGACCACAAACACTCTATGTGACCTGCCTACATCTCCAACAGTTGGCTTTGAAGCTACGGACCTCTGTCCAAATCTTGAAGTATTCTTACGTGGACACTGTCTGGCAATATGGCCCTGCTGGCCGCAAGAGAAACATCCTATTCCCCTACCAAAACCTCCACCGCCTACAGGAGCATTCAACTGCTGAAAACTTCCTCTACTTGCTGCAGATTGTGTGCTCTGCGCTGGATGACTGGCACGATCATGTTTAACTCTCTGCCAACTTCAATCTTTTCTGGAATGAAATCTACTACCTTGCTGATATTGAGAGTTTCTTGATTTCATCTGGGAATACTGTTGTTGTTACTGTCCACTCTTAGAAGGTACATGATGACTCCTCGAGTTACCTGCTGTATGGGACTGACCACTTCAGAAACCAGAACCTGCTCGAGATACATTACCAATCTGTACACCTGTATGACCCCCTAGGGCCATGGTCAAGTTCTCCTACACCAGTCGAGCCTTCTCAATTGCTACCTCCATGGTCTTTGGCTTGGAAACACGAACTCCTCCACTGATGCATGCATTCAGACCTCTAATAAAATGATGAACTAACATGACCTCATCGTTTCCAATGCCTGCATATTGCTTGAGTTCATAAAACCTGCACTTGTACTGTTCCACTGTCATGGCCATCTGTCTCAACCCATGGAACTCGTCCGCTCGACGTTGCCTCCAGTGGTCAGATAGAAATCAAGCTCTGAACCTTTCCAAAAAAAATTCCCATGATACTGTCGCAATATCTAAATGCAACTTTTGTTCCTCTAGTCGCCACCATGTAGAGGCGAACCCTCTGAGATGCATGATGGCACAACTTGCCTTAGTGTTGCTACCATATGGATGCATAGCAAAGCACCTCTCCAAATCAATTAGCCATATCTTTGCTTCCATACCGCTACCAGAACCATCGAAGGTAGGGGGACGGGCTCTCATAAGGTCTCTCATGTGGCCTGCAAGTATAGCTTCTTGTTCAACTGTGATTTCTCTCCTTCTAGGAGATCATTCTCTTTCTCTCTCTTCTGGTTGTTCCATCTCCTACCTTGGACCAAGACGAGCAAGAACTTCCTCAAGGAGCTAGCGAAGCTGAGCACCCTCTGGCTGACCCTGATTCTCTTGATTCTCGCTTCCACCTTCTTGTGTACTCTCATGAGGAGAACTAGGAGGAGGGTTGTTATCAACACCTCTCCCACGACCCCTACCTCATCCACGTCCTCAGCCTCATACCCTAGGCATCTTCTTGGACAACACACCCAAAAACAACTTCAGATTGCTAGGCGAGGACTACGAATGAATATGTTCTTCAGAGTTTAAGCAACTAGTATAGCTTAATGGGCTAATTATAAAACCAGAGTACCTAGTGTTAGAAACCGGGCTCTAATACCAGATGTAATGCCCGCCTTGAAAACCTTAAAGAAATACACAATTATGTTATATGAAACAGGAAATTTTTTTTTAAAAAATGATTAAGATAACAAGTAATGTTAACATAACTAATTGCACCATTAAACATATGATATGTTCTCCAAGTTTTCAAGGCTGCATTACTTAACAATTCAACTAACATTATTTATATACATCAGTAACTGATCTAAATCCAATGCACAATTAAATAACCTATTCATATTCATTGCATATTGTCAAATAATGTAATCTAGATGATTAAATACATAACTAAAATGCTTTTCTTACACATAAGTACATCATGACATCATTACATTGCCATTTTTAGACTACGTCAGAATTACATACATTATGAATGACCTATTACACAAGTCTGGTACAAGATTATACACATACATCATCACCAACTAGTACGAGTACAATTGTCTGGAAATTGAGATACATCTTTTCTGCACATGAACTTCGACAAGGAATAACCAATGGATAAGGAAGCTCTTCCACCCGACCATGTGGAACCCTAAGGTCCACCCCCCGAGCTAGGAGTTAACATGAGGTCCCAAACAATACAGTCAGGTAGACAAAAGACTAGCAAGAACAAAGGATGACCAACTCCAATACGACACATGGCAATAACATAAACAACACAACACAACTCCCAGAGGCAACACTTAACATATGTGGAGAAACCAAACAAGGAATGCTAGGTTGTAGTAGGGAGAGTGTCATCGCACGGTCCTAGCATGGGTTATACTGACAGCCTCTCACTAGGCGTCGGCCCCCATCTATGGTTATCCTGATAGCCTCTCACTAGGCGCCGGCCCCATAGGGTGACACATGCAGAATCAACCTTCCTTTCATGAGGACAAGGAAGTCAATCATGCCGACCAGGCCTTCTCTACCCATCCTTAGTCTAAACAAGCACTACAGGCCATTAGAGAGGAATCCATTAATCTTGTTTAATGTGAAATCTACCCTTAACCCCCTAGTTCATTTTAGGTTATCACTTGATTAATCTACTTTCAACGGGTTATCCTGACTGCCACTTTGGGCGCCGGCCCCACATTGAAAGCCACTCTCCTTCCTAACACCTAGTACACCTTAAACATCATACAAGGCATTATAACATTACACATACATGTTCACTGCAAGGCATAAACCCTCTTGCATTATGAACAAAATCATAACACCAATTGTTATCCATCACTTATAACATTACAACACTTTACTCTATTTCAGATTCCAAGTCTCTCCATACAACAATTTCGACAAAATGGATACAAAATAGTCACAAGTGGCTAAATATCTCATCTAGAGATTATTACTTCACAAAACACATAATCAACTTTGACAATACCTCATTATATTTCATATCATGTTTAATCCACATAATCATTATTACATCACAAGTACAAAAACAACTATACACATGTCGCAAGTACTCAACTATGACAACTAAGCCTCTGGAATTCAAGTTTGACCACTCTCAATTCGATTCTTTATGACAATAGAAATACTTAACTCATACAGTTCAATGCAGTTCTAGAGTTAACACTACAATTCTTTCTCCGTTCAATGTAAACAACTTCCGTAATAAAATGAACATTAAATTACATTATTGCTTTTCCAAACCAATTGAGTTTTAAATTAATTACATTACATTACGTCTAATTATCTAAATGCTCTTCATGTTGTATCTAAAAATAAAACACAAAATATAAAAATATAACAATTATTACACCGATTAACGTACCTTTCCAACGACGGATTGAATAATAACACTAAGACATTACCCTGTAACTATATGACAATCCAACAAGGAAAAAGGTCCAACCGTCAACAACGAACATCAATGTTTTCATTTTCTTCTAGGTTCTGCCCTAAATACGGTCTTTCCAATGTCTCGTTTGACCTCGACTAGATAAGATAGTTTAACATGCTTCACATTTCTTCGTGGTAACGATGTCTCAAAAAGGACTTAATCAAAAGTGATTAATCCTGTCAAAGAAAAGTGTCATAAATGTGCCCAACAGAATGGAAAATGAACAGTTTGGTATGAATTGTTGATGAGGTGTAAAACTGTTATTGACTGTTTTATCATTGAAAAGGATGATATTTGTTTAGTCTAACAACTTCCTCAGATTTGCAACCCAATAGAACTGACGACATCCACAAAATAGTTCTCTCTCTAATGAAGGCAATAATTTTGATGGCTAAGTTTTTATGGTATTCAAGGGCGTTTACATACAATGACAAGCTTAAATTGAATGCCCTGTCAGAGACTGGATAAGGTGTGGTAACGGTATGGCAACCATCAAAGCATAAAGAATAAAAGTATCTATCAGATATTGTGGTTGCAATGATCCAACTAGGTGCATACACGAATTGTATGATAGGATGCCTTTAAGAAAAACAATCGTCCATGGATTTTAATGATTACGGATATACACAGAATGTTCTAATTAAAAACCTTGAAACTTCTAACAGAGCCAATCCCTCTTTAATGTCCACTTTGGCCATGCACGCCATAGTATATTCAATCATTGTTCATCAAACAACAAATTATAGGGAGGTGTTTTGATAAGTTCTCAAATAAAAATGTTCAAACAATTTATAATACTTCTATTATAAGCATCGCTACTGCAACTATTAACGTTGGGGCTAGATGGGTAACAGTAACTAGAAACAAATATCAGATAAAGGGCTACGGGTGAGAGCATATTAGACAACAATTATAGCAGGTTAGTTAAATGAGTGTGCAACACAAATTTTACATAATCATAGTGGTGGTGAATCCCAAGGTTATGCCATGACTGCTGGTTTTCGGCTAATAGAAGATGTTGAATCTATTATACATGGTGCGATTAGCCGAAGACAACAGCAATCTATAAACATTGAAGTGATTGCATGAAACAATGAATAAAACCTCCAGCCAGGTAAAAACAGCGATAAAAGGGAATTAAGGGATCATGGATTGACTAATCTCTTTGTTGATGTTGTGGATAACTGAAATAGCGACCCTAAGAATGGAATGATTTCAGAATAAAGCCTGAGGCTCTAAGCTATGAGATGATCGTTGGATATGAGAAAAAAGACGCTGAACTGCACTAAAGTGCGATCTACATGAATAAACCCTTCCAGATGTTTAACTAGCTGAACACAGCGATCCAAGAGATTGGAATATTTGCAGGATAAGATCTGAGGCTCTAAGATTATGAAGTAATCATTGGATAAGAGGATTGTTAAAAAAAAATGCTGAAATGTAATCAGAGAGTGCGATCTGCATGATGGCAACTTATAAGATGTGCACCTAGATCATGGTGCGATTTGCACTACAGAGATTAGCATCTACTGTTTAATGATCATCGTCATTGTCTTGCGTTCAGATCACAATCTAAATCTGTTAAAGGTAAAGCTATCCTTGGCTTCCTTTCAAATCGCACTATTCCTTTGGGTATGCTACTGTAGTCAATGTGTAATCTGCTTGAAAGATGGCATTCCAAGATTCTACAACATTGAATCACAAGTAATTATGTAAAGCAAAACCACAAGGTTAACTCAGGAGACCACCAGATTTGCATAAGAACTAACTCCTACTGTATTGCCTAAAGCACAATGATTTCACATAGCAAATTTGCTTGGTATAAGGTTGTAGTGCAAAATAGGAGTCTATTGTTTGATGTGGACATGTTTCGTGGCTGAGAGAGGAAAAAAATAATTACAAAAGAAAACTCTATTGTATGTGCATATGGAAACCAGATAAATGGAGAACCCCATTCGAATGCTATGAAGCAGTTAGAAGGTTACAGTGTGGAGTTGGAGTCTAACAGAATAGTTTAATGGATGAGAGAAAGATTGGAAATTGCAGAAGGATACCCTGTTGTATATGCGACAGGGATATAATATAATGGCGATCTGAGGTGCCTTAAAGACTATATCATTAAATCTCTATTAAGATCTATGTTGGTTTAATGAACATGACCTCAAGAAAATTGTAAACAAAACACACCCGATGCCATGGCAAGGTCTGCCATAGACCCAAAGATCCACACATGATTTCGTCCTTTGGAGATAAACAGAAGGATTCGACAATGGAGTGGGAGAAAACAATTTAACAACGAATCCTCTGAGTAGAAATTTAATCCAACAACAACATTTGTAGATTTAAAATAAGATTCAGAAATTAGGCATTCAGTAGAACCTGGGTACGATGTTGAATCGACAAGTCTGTTTCAATTGCTGCAGTTTCAAGCTTCTTTTCCTAGCCTTCTTCTCTCTTCTTCTACCTGCAACCCCCCCCCTTTGCCTCTACAAACTTCCCTTTTTATAAAATAGTCCCTTCCATCTTCCAAGGAACTCGACACATGATCCCGTGCATCTCCCCCTCTAGATATATTTATTTATTTATTTATTTTTTAATATTAACACATAATACTAACACAATTTAATTTCTTTATGATCGACCAACCATATTGTTTTTAATAAAATTATAATATTACATCAATCTATAATTTTACAACTATATTTTAATTTATTTCATTAATTAAGTTGTAAATCACAATTTACAACATGACTACAACTATTTTATTTATTTCAATATTTATTGTAAATAATATTATATTAAACAATACAAAATTTCTTACAATTTTTATTTAACAACTATACTTCTAATAAAATAATAATTTATTTACAACAATTATTAACAACTATCGACATTATAATTATGCTCAATTATCATCTTTAATAATTATATTTAATTTTCAACATTATAATTTCCGTAAAATGATTCTAATTAAAGTACAACACTATCTTACACACTTAGACACCTTCTAACCTAGTTAGATTCCAAGGTGCAATATTACCTGTCTGCAAGTCATGATCGAATGACAAACAATAACCACAAGGATAAACTGACAACCAGACAACACTGACTAGGGACCTCACTTTAACTCTGAACAACTAATCCATTGGCGAAGGCACGCTCAAACCTGGTAATCAGGTGGAGTCGGTGCCTAGGACCTGCATCCTGTAGCAACGCACAGTTAAACATACAAGATATATATCCACATGCAGTCCTATAGTGAATGGAAATCGTAGTGGTGTAGGGTACTCAAGAGTGAGTAATACAACACTGTTCCATTCACGTGAATAAACAATTAACTATGTTGAACAAGGTATCTGATTACTAGTCAACAACATATGTAGTGCCCCTCGTCTCGTCGTCCATCAGATTGATGTTTGCTTAAACTTTATAGTGTCCTAGACCGTAGAAGATGGATCTCTTGTTATCTTGTTACTTCATTGTGAACTTAATTGTTAAGATAACAGATGTTGATGTTGGATTATGCCATTTTATGCTTTACAATTTGATAAATGAACTGATGTTTTAGATGCTTTGATATTATTCATTATATGGATTGGAAGTTAGTTGATCATTTTATGTCTTAGATTAGTAATCTGATACTCTGTTCAATATAGTTGATTGTTATTTATAAGCGTGAATGGAACAGTGTTGTATTACTCATTCTCGAGTACCCTACCCCACTGCGATTTCCATTCACGATAGGACTGCTTGTGATGTATATGTATATCTTGTTATGGTTAACGTGCATTGCTGCAGGATGCAGGTACTAGGCATCGACTCCACCTGATTACAGGTCTGAGCGTGCCTTCGCCAATGGATTAGTTGGTTGGAGTTAACGTGAGGTCCCTAGTCAGTGTTCCTTCGTCGTCAGTTTACCCTTGTGGTTAGTGGTGGTTATTCGCCCATGTCTTACGGTCAGGTAATGCCGTATCTTGGAGTCTAATGAGTTCTGCAGGTGTCTAAGTATGTGTGGCAATGTTGTGCTTTAATTAGAATTATTCTACGGAAGAGTATAAGTGTTGTTAAATGGGCATAATGCCGTTAGTTGTCGATTTTAGCTATAAATAAATTACTATTTTAATAGAAGTGTTGTTGATAAATAAAGTTGTAAGAAGTTTGTACTATTCAATATAATATTAATTATAATAAATATTTAAATAAATAAATAGATGTAATCATGTTGTAAATTGTGATTTACAACTTGATTAATAAGATAAATTAAAGTATAGTACAAAATTATATAATTGTCGATATAGTACTATTCTATTTATAACAATATTTTGGGGTCGGCTATAAAGAAAAATAATAATAAAATAAACTATTTAATAATTGGGATCTTTAAAATTAAATAAAAATACATATTCTTTGAATGAGTGGTGCTCGGGATCGCGTGCCAAGCCCTTGGAGAGGAGAGAGGCTGAGTTATAAAAGAGGGGGAGGGGCTTCAAGGAGAGCATGACAGGTGAAAGGAAAGAAGCAGCTTGGAACTGCAACGATTGAAGCAAGTTCGTCGAGTCGATTGCGTAGCCAGGTTCCGTCGAATGCCTCATCTCTGAATTTTCATTTCGAATCTGAAAATGTTGTTGTAGTTTATCTGATTCCAAATAGTTCTGTAGACTGTCCTCTCTGTGTTAAAAAGCATTTTTCTCTTAGGGGCTGTAAATTGTACTGGGGCGTGATAGAAAGTTCGCTGCCTTATTTCATCTTAAATGAAAGTAGACTCGATTTATTCTGTAGTGGATCGGTAATATTAGATTATACTGTGAGTTTATGCTATGGCGTGAAAGGGAGGTGGCGATTAAGAGAGTTCGCTGCCTTATTTTGTCTGGAGTGAAAGTTCTAATGTCTTTTCATTCGCCTATTCCTCCAGACAATGCCGCCCCTTGAATCGTCCACCAAATCCTGTGGCCGCTAGCTTCCCTGACTAATGTCTTGTAAGAAGCAATCGGTGGTGTTCCATTCACCTTTCCTACATAAGATCAATACGATGATTCCCCATTTTGAACAGCACTCTTGGTGACTGTTTTACATCTGTAGACTGTTATTACAAGACAAAAAGACCATGTCAATGATAACTCGTGCCAAGAATATGCAACGGATTCTAGATGTTTTGTTCTCAAAACTATAGCTTTATAATAAAGGTTTGCCATTAAAAAGGCTGAAAACTTGCACCTGTTTTCGTCCATCGCTCTGGAGCATGCCCGGTGAGTAGGATAGAGGGGTTTAGCTTTAATATTGATGACAGAAATATAATGACGATGCTCTGTTAATTTGATTTGCCATTGTCAAAATATATTTGCCTGGGTAGAATGATTATCTAAGATTCTGATTTAGCCCAGAAAACCTTGCAGATCGATTTGAGCATCGTGGACTTATCACAAATGTTTTAATTAATTGGTCATGCAGTATCCAGCTGACGGCTTTTGGAGATGTGCTATAGGAAGGAATGAACTCTGTTCTTAGCACATAGACAATGATCCATATAAATAAAGTTAAACATCAATAATATGATATTCGGTGGTTTTAGAATGGTTGTCCTCTAGTGCTATCTCTAAGTCCACCCTTCTGATCCATGATACTGTATTCTATCAACTATTACTAATAGTGATAATGCTTCCATAACGCCATTTTCCAGAATACATCTTACTCGATGGATAAAGTTATGCAATAACTAGGAAGGCCAATGTAAACAAGCACCACAGGAAAATGGTATTAAGAACTCAATAGGTGCCATGTGATTATTGTGGACACTAGATGTTCCATGTCAACATATTCAATGCAGAGATTCATTCAGAAAATTGTTAATAACTTATAATGTACAGCTTACTTGACACCTAAATGGATTCTTCTCCACCACTGAATAGCTGTCACTTAAATAGAATCAATGCTTCATAGCATTTACACACTTGCATTTGTAGAACTGAATTTCGCAAAGATCAGAGAGCGAAATGAATATCTACTTAAGATGAGTCATCAGATATACATTTACCACCACCACCAGGATCATTAAATCTGCGTCACACAACCAACCTGCTGTAAAAATTGTCAAAGTTGCCCTCACCTGTAACTGTTATCTAATAATTGGTTCTAGCCGTATTATAATCTGTTTTAACAATTTCATTTGAGAACTTATCAAACTGTCTTCCTTATAATTCGCTTGTATTAATAAATTAGGATTCCTGCATTGCAAAACATGAAAATCTAAAGTTAGTTGTTATATCTGACCAGTCCACTCCATAGCTAGGGTGATTGAAGTCATGCTGACCTGCAAACAGCTGATTACTATCAGTTTGAGCGAATTATAATCATCCGGGAAAGATCGCCCTTGCCTTGAACGAATTCATTGGCTAAGTGTTGTCTATTTTGTCTTGCATCGATTACTACTGCTTTCACAGCGAATCTGGAGGAGTATTGCCTGAAATGCATTATGTTATGTATTTGCTAGATCGCTGTTACCAGCCAATCGCCACCTTGGGTATATTTGCAGCCACTGCAATCATAACCCTTCCAATCGCTACCGATTTAACTGTGATCTCAATATTAAAGTTTAAGGTATACATTTAACTCGAGGAGATGAATAATGCAGCCTCCGCATTTGTCTTATCCAAACATCCAAATGACACTACAATTATTAACAGTTTGAAACATTAAAATCTAAAAGTTAGTCGAGTTATGATGTAGATCGCCCTTGTCTTGGCTGGGCGCACTTCTGAAGGAATTCAACTCTGTAGAACGCTGCCCATAGAAGCTAGCCTACATCACATACCTTCTACAATCAGGTCAATGCACATAGAACGCTGTTTCTGTCAACTAGATGCATCGTATACCATAGTTCAACCTCTTTTAACAGCAATTTTGGTATATAACTAGAATATCACCGTGGTTTGTTTTCACATTGCTGAGACGTCTGAGAGGTTCCTTCCTCCAGGTTACACCTTCACACCAGTGCACAGACTTCAATCAGACCACACAACCAACACAAACCTAGCAAGCTATCTCGAAGATGTAGATTGGCGCTCCTCCGAAGGCCAGTGCAGTGAAGAAATTCGACGGAGCTCATACAGCGTTCAACTGTTGAAACCTATAGAGTGTGGTGAGGTCAATGTCTGTCAGAAATGACTGGTTAAGGTCTGATGCTATCCATTTCTATGGAAAAACAGTCAATAGCAATTTTACATCTCAGTAGTAAAGTATCTCAAACTATTCGCATAGGGCACTTTTACAACCATTCTCCCTAAGGAATTAAATCACTACGGATAAGATCGATTTCAGAAACATCTTCAAATCATCATAAAGAACCCATTTGGTTGAGCTCATTAGAATGTCTGAAAGACCGTATGAGGGATAACAAACATTTCATGATTGAACTCTCCTCGTGTAGTTATCGTTCAGCCGTAAGATATCTCTCCTAGCGTTATTATCCTTTATAGAATAAAGTTAATTGGACAAGATTGAAGGAAAGTATATAAAGATCGTATCGTTATGAAAGTGTCGAATGGTAAACAGAAATTAAGTGGTTCTTTTATTATTATTGTAATGTTTTAGTTAATCAATTTATTTATCTTTTGAAACAAAATAAAGATTAGTTAGAGATTTTGTTGCAAGGTATTAATTTAATTGTTGTAATATAATGTTGATTTTATTTCAGAAGTTGTTTGCATTGAACTGAGAATGAATGATAGTATTTTATCTCTTGAATTTTGAATTGAATTGATTGAGTGTTGTAATGAGTCGTATTGAGGTTGTTCAAACTTGTATTCCAGAGGCTTAGTTGTTGTTGTTAAGTTTTCGCAACTTGTGTATTGTTGATGTTGTAATTACGATGTAATAGCGTTTATGTGTATCAAACAAAGTATGAAGTATAATGAGGTTCTGTCAAGGTTGAATGTTGTGTCTTGTAAAGTAATAATCTCAGGATGGAATATCCAACCACTTGTGATTTTATTGTACCGTGTTGTCGTAATTGTTGTTTGGAGAGACCTGGTATCTGTGAAAGTGTAAAATGTTGTAATGCTATAGGCGATGGATAACAATTGGTGTTATGATTCTGTTTGTAATGCAAGAGGGTTTATGCCTTGCGATGAACACGTATGTGTATTGCTATAATGCCTTGTATGATGGTCAAGGTTTACTAGGTGTTAGGAAGGAGAGTGGCTTTCAACGTGGGGCCAGCGCCCAAAGTGGCAGTCAGGATAACCCGTTGGAAGTAGATTAATCAAGTGATAACCTAAAAATTAACTAGGGGGTTAAGGGTAGATTTCACATTAATAAGATTAATGGATTCCTCTCCCATGGCCTGTAGTGCTTGTTTAGACTAAGGATGGGTAGAGAAGGCCTGGTTGGCATGATTGACTTCCTTGTCCTCATGAAAGGAAGGTCGATTCCGCATGTGTCACCCTATGGGGCCGGCGCCTAGTGAGAGGCTGTCAGGATAACCATAGATGGGGGCCGACGCCTAGTGAGAGGCTGTCAGGATAACCCATGTTAGGACCATGCGATGACACTCTCCCTACTACAACCTAGCATTCCTTGTTCGGTCTCTCCTCATTTGTTTTGTGTCGCCTCTGGAAGTAAAGTGAAAGTTAAGTTAAGTTATGTTGTGTTGATATTGCCATGTGTTGTATTGGCGTTTGGTCGTCCTTTGTTCTTGTTTGTCTTTCGTCTACCTGACTGTCAGTGTTTGGGACCTCATGTTAACTCCTAGCTCGGGGGGTGGACCTTTGGGTTCCACATGGTCGGGTGGAAGAGCTATTTTATCCATTGGTTCTCTTGTCAGGATCTTATGCAGAAAAAGATTTGTTTCAGTTGTGCTTGTACCAGTTGATGAAGATGTATGTGTATAACCTTGTACCAGATTTGTGTAGCAGAACATTTATTGTGTATGTAATTCTGATGTAGTCTACAAATGGTGATATCATGATGTACTCATGTGTAAGGAAAGCATATCTGTTGTGTACTTAATTATGTAGATGGTATTACATTATTTGTCGACATGCAATGAATATGAATCAGTTGTTCAATTATGCATTGGATTGGATCAGTTGCTGATGTATGTTAATTTGTGTTAGTCGATTTGTTAAGTGATGCAGCCTTGGACCCTTAGAGAATATGTTGTAATCAGTTGTGTTAACGTTACTTAATCTTTTAAAAAAAAATTTCCTGTTTCATATTGCAAAAGTGTGTATTCTTTAAGGCGTTCAAGGCGGGCGTTACAACATAAAACATTCAATCCTCTTACAATCCAATATCGTAATTGACATCAAAACATCTGTAACATCTAGTTTATTTATCAAATTCTAAAGTATAAAATAACATAATCCAACATCAACATCTGTTATCATAACAATTAGGTCCATAATGAATTAACAAAATAACAAGGAATCCATCATCAAACGATCTAAGATACTGTCATAATGTCTAATACTACTAAGCAAACATCAATCTGATAGACGACAAGCTGAGGGGCACTACATGTTGTATTTTGTTGGGATTGGGTTGTTATGGTATTGGCCCTCCATCTAGATGAGAGCCTCCCATGTGTTGGGGTAGAGAGAAGTGTGGAGCCTCTCTTGGGGAAAGTATTTCTGGTTTATGTATTCAAATAGAGGACTATATATGAAAAAGTATGTGGTTGTTAAATTGGAAGAATGGGTATATGATGTTGTTATTTTACATGGAAGTATGGATTTATGTGGAGATATGGATGTGGAGATGTGGGAGTTTTTATGTTTTGTGGAATAACAGAGGTTATCTATGAAAAAAAATATGTGGTTGTTAAATTGGAAGAATGGGTATATGATGTTATTAGATGTGGGAGTATGGATTTACATGGAGATATGGATGTGGTGTTGTGTGGGAGTTTTGTGTTTTGTGGAGTAATAGAGGATGATTTTTATTATGATTATGTTTTGGTTGATTTCCCCAAGAGGGATGTATATCCCCTTTCTCCCCCTTTTTGGATCTTGGAAAAGATCCTCATGTGTGAGTCAACCATGGGGTAATTATTGTGTTTTGAATTTTGATTGTTATGTTTTTTTTGTAAGTCTTGTGTGTGTGTCTCCTAGTTTATGGAGTTCTCCTACTTAGGGGTGGGATATGCTGAGGCTATCCCTATGGTAGGGTGGAGAGAAGGACTTGGCCACCTATTTTGGCCTTCTCTATGTGTGCAGGTTTTCAAAAATTAATGCAAGGATTGAAAGTTGGAAGACTCTTTATGAGATTCAAAAAAAAAGTTGAATTTTGTAAATGTCGGCAAAAGTGCCTTGGTTATGAATCTCATTGAAATCCATTTGTGTGTATAAGGAGTTGTGATAAATCAAATGGTTCTATGTTATGTTGAGTCAATCTAGAAATTATATTTCCTTTTAGAAATCCATTGTATTTAAGAGTTGTGAGTTCTTTGTAATTCTAAAAATCATTATCTTCATTATGGAAATTAGTTATAATCTTTGCATGGTTTCCTTTTGTAAAAATAAAAATGATTAGTATGATATTGATAAATGTTGTTTGCATATGAAATGAAATTAAATTGTATTTAAATCTAATAATGGAAGAGACTATACTATTGTTTTTTTTTAATTCCTTTCTATACAAATGGATATTAATTATGTGATTGGAATTTAATTAAACTTCTCTATTATTCATTCCTCTATATATATCTATTTATATATTCATTTACATATAAAAGTTTTATGTGAAACTGTTCTTTTTATTATCGTTGTTAATCATTTCACTATTATGAAATTTGTTGTCTCTCTTGTATCTGTCTACCTTAGTTTAGTTCTTAAAACTTTCTTTGAATTCTTTTAAAACTTCAAACAATCTTCAATACCTTCTTTGAAACATTCAATCACTGCTTTTCTACTATATATATCACTTCATTACATTCGCATGCCTTATTGCCATTTGAATCAATATTTCAGCATATATATATATATATATATATATATATATATATATATATATATATATATATATATATATATATATATATATATATATATATATATATATATATATATATATATATATATATATATATATTGTAGACACCTAAAATTGACTTGCTCCGCAAACCAATTTCTCGTATCTCTACACTAATTATCCCTCCTATTAATTAAATAAATTCATTTTATTTAATTAATTTATCCCTAACCATCTATCATCTATCCTTTGTGATCAATTAATTCACTTAATTTATCACTATACCTTATAACTATATTCTCATTGATTAAATAAATATTCCTAATATTTATTTAGCTAATTTGTCCATCTTCCTAATCCCTATTAATTATATAAATCATGCTTATCTAATTAATCTACCCTATTAATCAACCTATCCCTATCCTACTTAATTAAATATCAATTATTTAATTAGCTATCCTAGCCTACCTATCCCCTAGACCTAAATTAATTAAGCTAAACACTTAATTAACCTTGCTTAGCCCATCCTCCCACACACCTTTGAATAAAAATTATTTTTTATTCAAAAGGTCAAATCTTCCTTACACATCATTTATCACCCTCTTACACATGTAAGTGTACATGTGTCCTTCAACCTTCACATCTCCACATAAAAGTGAATTTTTAATTCACACTCCCCCATGAGTTGAATTTTTAATTCACTTGTCATATCCACTCTTCCCAAAAATAATTTTTTTATTTTTTTTATCCTCCACACCTTTCCCCTTGTGAATTTAAAATTCACAAATAATGAGAGCCCTCCAAATCCATTGACTTAATCTCAACCCTTGAACTCACTCATCCACTCCCCTTGTGACACTTGTCACAAGGCTATGACTTCAATCCAAACCCTAACTCTCAACTATTTCTAGCCCTTGACCTCATCTTTTAATCCTCACCCTCCATCCATTTTCTAAAAATTATAAATGAGACCCTTCTCTAAGCCATTTTCAATAACTTCTTCTTGCATCCTTATCATGCCCAAAATTCTCTCAAATCTTCTCATCATACCATCATAATGCCAAAATCATTCCTCATCCCCATCTCAATCTCCATCTATCATCCAAATCCCTCATGTACATTGTGTTGAAAGAAAGGAGCAATTCACATTCTTCATTTACTTGGGTAAATCTAAGGAGTTTGGGTACAACTCCTTCCACCCTATCAAGGATTTGTGACTCATTGTGAAAGGTACAATGCTTGTTTATGAACTTGTTTTATGTTTTCTACTTTCATTTTGAGCTCACTAATATATATATATATATATATATATAGTCAGTCGACTAATCTATATAAACTTTCTTTCCTCCACACAAATATTAAAAAAAAAAGAGAAAACAAGTAAGATCTATAACATCTGATATGATCTATGCCAGAATAGGAACGGGTTAGAGATTAAATGGAACGGTACACTTTTGTTATTTTCTTTAGATCATAAATCAGATTTTATCTATATTAAATTTTATTAGATTTACTTATGGGTTTTAAGAGGAAAAACCATAATTGCTTTATTTACTCCTTTAGAAAAAAAAAAGAGTGAATCAAAAAATAGGAAGTAGAATTTGTGGGCAGATTTTATTATTGAATTTATATTTGCAAAAAGAAATAACATTAAAAAAAGTGTGTTTGGTAGATGAAGGTAGAATTACTGGTTAGTTTCCTTATTAATTATTAGAAATATTTAGCTATATCTCATTTTGCTTAAGGAAGAAAATGAGATGCTATTTTAATGGAAAAGAATAGAGTTTTTATTACTTTAGAAAAAGAAATAAAAGGATGAATTATTTTAAAAGGCAATTATATTTTAGTTAACTTCTTCATAAACAGATCATTATTGCAATATAGACTTGTTTATCAAATTATTTTGAAAGGAGTCAAAATTAGCTTTATTTAAAAAAGAAAAGAAAAGTAATTGCTTATTTAAGTTTATAAGGAAAAGAATGATTTAATTTATTTAGAGAGATTTAGAAAATTTGGTTAATTTTATTCATTATGATTTGTATATATTTATTGAGTCAGAATGTTTAATTTTAAAAAAAATAAAAAATAAAAAAAATGTTCATTGAAATGAGAATAGAAATATCATGTTCATTTAGAAAAATAATTCTTTTATCTCAAAAAAAAAATATAAACTAGTTTTATTATGGTTTTGATTTTATTGTTTTAAATCAAAGAAAGTAAGTCATGTTATAGCTTAATTTGGAAAAAGCAGTTTGAATTGTTTTATCTATTTACTAATTAAGGAATAAATCCTAGTTTTCATTACATATAATTCTTTTATGAACTGCTTTATTGTTTTAATATATAAAAAAAATTAAGTTTAGTAAGGGAAACAAGAGACAAGTTTGTATATGTTCAATTTGCAAAGAAAAGCAATTGTTGAGTTACAAAAGAAAAAATGTTTTAAGGAATTGTATAAAATAAGAAATATTACAAATTTTATTTTATCATTCTATTTAAATTGTAGAAATGAGTTTTTCAATTGATAATTTTGGGAAAATTGATATTGTTTAATTATTAGTTAAATTGGGAGTAAAGGAAATATCTAAATTAGGACTATTTGGAAATGTGATTTATATTTTGAAATATATTAGAAAGTACCATAATTCAATTGTTGGTTATATAAAAAAAAATTAAGCTATGTTTTACTCTTATGTTTTTAAAAAGCAATTTAGTGGTTTATATAGTTTATGGGAAAGAGTTTCAAGTTTGTTCTATCTTATATACAAATAATAGAAAAAAAAGTATAACAATGAATATTAATTACTTTTGGAGAATAAGGGGAGGATTACTTTATTTATTGCTTATTTATTAAATTGTTTTACTTCAAACACGAAAAGAATTACTTGTGTAGTAAATTTACCAGGATATAATGTTTTATTTATATTGGAAGTATGGAAAATCCTTTGGTTTATTTCATTTAGTTGTTAATGAATATTTACTTGTTTAGTTTAATTTGGAAATTATGAAGTCAAGTTGTGAATGATTAAAAGGAGACTCTAGCTTATTGATGAATTTTAATTATCATGGATTAATAAATTTTGTGGTAGACGTTGTATTTGTATACCATCCATTGTTGTAGTAGAATAATTTTAAGGGGAAATCATTTTATGTCTACCAACACTAAATTGGACAACTAGTGCATTGGAAATTAACTGAATTATCTTGTCATAAACTTTTCACTTGTTTCATTAGGACTTTTACAGCAAGATCAAACATCAAACTTAACCCTAAAGAACTGTTGTCATCAGTAAGACTTTAGGTAAACCAACATTACAAGTTATATCATTGTGCATTCAAAGCTTTTAAAAAAAATATTCCTGCCTTTTAGTCCACTTGTATGGTGACATACAGGTGGTCTCATCAAGGGCATGACATTTGGTATCAGAGCTAGGTTTACAAACACTAGGAACTCTGGGAGTGTGTTTGGGTCATGTTGTTGAATGTGTAGTAGTGAACTATTACCACTTTTTGTGAAAATGTTCATGTAGTTAATTTAAGATGTAAGTAGTAACACAAGTACTTGGATTAACTTACTTTTAATTCTTTTTAGTTCATTTTTTTTAACTATAGTTTAAATTGTTGTGTGTCCCTATTTTCCTTTTGAATAATGAACTTCTAGTCAAATTAGAATGAAATGAATCCAATTAGACACATAGTATGTTTAACATCTCTTTGTAAGTGCAAATTTCTTGTATCTTTTAGTCAAATATTGCTTAGAAGGAAGTAGATTGTTTAAGGGTGTGATTGTCATGTACAATATTATAATTATCTGTGTTGATGTTTTTTTTTTAATTTCTTAAGGTGATAGTGGCTTCCTACTTCATTTGATTTATCCACATCTTTGCATCTAGTCTAGAGGCCTAGTTTATAATGGATCCAAGCTTTTTCAAACATGACATAATTGATTTTGTTATAGATAGTCCACACTAGTTTAGGATGCAAACTAAAATCTTCCCTAAGTGCACGTTGGTTATTCTGAATTAGAGTCTTGATGTCCTTTGGTGTCTCAACAAATTTATTCTTTTGACTTTATAAATTGTTTGTGCTCTTAGAAACTACTTTAATGATAGTAGAATTTTGTTTTTCTAGTTGTTAAGTGGATTGGATGGGAAAACAAAGTTAGAATTAAGGGTGTATAAGGCTTGATTTTAAGTAAATAGTTCTAGTGGATTATAAGGTAATATAAAGTTGTGTGATCTCCTTCAAATAATGTATGTTACTAGTAAAAGATGTGAATTCTTAGATTATTGATCGTTTATATGCTTTAGGATAGAATAATGACAATAGATAGAAGATATAGTCAAAGATGTTAAGAGCACTTAGATTGAAGAATATGTATATTTATACTCTTATGAATCCATTCTAACCATGAAACTAGAATTCTTTCTATTACTAGTTACTATGTGTGGAAAAGTCTTTGCAAATGATCTTTGTGTGACTTAGTATTGATTAAGAAATGAAGCATACTTAGCATATTGTACCTCCTTGTGTGTATTATTGTGATCTTTAATGAAGGATAAATGTAAAAGATTGGTATCATTCACATTCATTGATAATGTTGTAGATTACACATAAAGTTACATTATTTATGCATACTTGTTTAGTCATCTATGTGTGAGTATGAAATAAGATAAAAGTTTTAATGTAGGAATTAGGTCCTTGAATGAGTTTTTTCTAAGTACAACATATAGTAGGCTATTAAGGCAAGTTTTTTTTCCTCCTTATATGGTTGGATGTGTAAGTAACTACCCTTAGAGTTTGAGTTTATGATGAACTATTATTTCAATAAATGAGATTGATTTAGGAAATATATAATATATGCATGTATTGTGTGATAAGAAGGCACTAGTATCTAATGTGATTGTATCTTTAGACCTAAAATAGGATATTAGGTACCTCGTTAATTATTTTCTTATAAATAATTACTTTTGAAGTTGATAGGATTGAATGCTTGGTATGGTAGAGGTGTGTTCCTTCTCATACAAATGTGTGGGTTGCTTCCTTTACTTTTAAGGTGGTGATGTTCAAGTTAACTCCCTCTTTCTATTCTAGTAGATTGGGCACTCAAATTTGATTTAGATATGCATGAAAGTGGTGTTCATTGGGAGATTATAATAATATTCCACAAGCATATCTCTCGATTGAGATTTCTTTTTTTGTTAAACCACGCTCGTTAGTGCATAGGAAAATGTCTAATTTAGGTTGTTATATTGTTACAGTTGGGATGGGGTACACTCCAAGTTTGTTAATCTTTTGATACCAACATTAGATATTAGTGTTGGGAAAACTATTTCTAGTATGGTTCCTTTGCTTTTTAATGCAATAGTGAATTATGGGTTTGAATAATAAAAATTTAGAACATATTATAGCTTCTTTAAACTCTCTTAGATACTCTTGCACATGTTATACCTTGGCACTAGGCTTTTTCATTGATTATAATACATGTTCATTATAATGAGAGCTATGAGATTATCCAATGACATGGTTATCTTAGAATAATCTTTTTAAGGATGAGTCTACCATACTCCTTCTCCCCTTTGGGTGGCTTGTATATCCATGATGAAATTTTGAAGGACAAATTTTTATGAGATTATTGGTTTGCTTCTTTAATCAATTTATGCAATTTTTTTATGAATCTTTAAATTTTCAACCAACAATATGAAATTTTTTTATTTTCATGGGCTGCTTGGCCAACTAGTTTTGATATGTTCCCTTGCCTCAGGGACTCTTGAGTTGATATTTTGAATGAATTTGACACATTGTTGCATTGGTGGCCACACTTGAATTTTGGTATCTTTATGAGGTTTCATTTTGGATTTTAATTGATATTGGTATCATTTTTTTTACAATTATTGTTTTCTTTTGAGGCATTTGCTTAATTTTTATAGTTGGTGCTTATGAAGTTTTGCATGTATTTAAGTTGTCATTTTTTTTAAAAGGGGCCCCTGGAAGGTTGTATGGGGGGAGAAGGTGGTTTGGAGATTCTCGAGAAATAAATAAGATTAGTATAGGAAGTTTGAGTCTTGTTTCAATATACCCTCTTATTACTCTACAACTTTAAGATATTATGATATCAATCCCTTATTTGAGAGGTGAGGCTTGTTGGGCATCATAGGTTTTTGGATATTGATTCTTCTATTGTAAGCTAGTTAGCTACTTAGTCATGAAATCTTGGTTATTTGAAAACATTTGAGTGTGATCATCTCTATATATTCTCTATAAATGAGCCTCATGTTGCAAGTAAGAGAAGTCATTATTTTGATTTCACATACCTTTGAGACATATAAGTTTAGTAAAATAAGTTCTAGAAGTTACTTGGGTGGTAGGAAAGCATGCTTGATAACTTGATGGATGGGATAATTCTTGATTGGAATGTTTGATGTAAATTATCATTATGCTTGATAATATAAGGTAGAAACCTTGTTATGTTGCAACTAATTTTCTAAAAAATTATTGTGTTTTAGTATGCACAGATATAAATTTACTTTATGCATGACTCTTATGGCACTTCATGGGATAAATTAGTGTTTTTGACATTCTTTATTAATGTATTGTTAATGTAGATAGTGATGTATTTCTTGTTCAACATATATAGAAGTATGGATACATTCACATGAAAGATAGAATCTAGGGTACTAATTATTTGTTGGTTATCATGGTTACTTAGTTCTTCATGACATGGATTTTTGATGCAGCACACAACATACACTCAATACAATTTTTCCATTAATCATGTGAGAGCCAAAGATTTGAAGACTGGAACATAAAAAAACTTCTATTCATCAAATCTACTACTACAATGAGAGAAAACTCTCTTATATCTAAGAAAATAAAAAAAATTACCTTTTTTGGCAGATTTCAACAATTGTCAGATTTTGCCATTTTAGGTAATTTTACAATCATATCTTGAGAATCCAGTTTTTTCCCAAAAGATTCCTAAAACTAAGGTAGGATGAAATGCCAAATAATATTCTAAATTTGAAACATGAGTTTTGATTTATTACAAAAGAAACTTTTTAAAAATCTAGAAAAAAACACTAATTTGCCATTTTGAGGGCCAAGATGAAAGTTTCAAGCCCTGAAAAAGTGCCAAGATGAGGTCCAACCGACTAGGGTGGGTTGGAAAACCATTGGCCACCTCATAATGCATCCACCTATAAAATTTCATAGAAAACCCACATCCGAGTCAAAAGTTATGACCTCTAGAAGTTCCTCCATCATTCTCCTCTGGTTGAAAAGAACGTAGCTCTTGCAAGTCAGTGTCTTTGAACTTCTGCCACTTGACTGGATCCAACCACTACACTTCCCACTCTGTAATCCACGTGTTATCTATTGGTGGCAATCCTTCCCACTGTACTAAATACTTGTTGTACTGCCCTTGCCGAGTGTAGATAGTGTTCTTATCAAGAACCTGTGCAATCTTTTCCTTCTTCTTATAGGGAATGTGGTAGTGCCATGCCACTTCTAGTTGACTATCTTCAGCATCATCCTCACCATGGAATGCATATAAATCAGAAACATTAAACACAAGAGAAATATCAAGATCATCTGGTAAACTAACCTCATAGGCATTATCATTGATCTGCTTTGTAATTTTACAAGGACCAATTTTCTTGTACTTCAACTTGTGGTATGTTCCAGCAGGAAACTGCTCTTTTCTCAAATATACCATCAATAAGTCACCTTCATTGAATGTCTAATGTCACCTACTAGCATCCACTGTATTCTTGTACCTCTCATTACTGTTCTGCAACTTCTATCTCACTTCTTTCTGCAACTATTGAAGGTGTTCTACAAATGCTTCCCCATCATCACTGACCCTATCTTTCATTGGTATTTGTACCAAATCTAGAACACCCTGAGGATTCTTGCCATACATAATCTGGAAAGGGGACTTTTCCATTGATTTGTTAACAGAACTATTATAGGCAAATTTAGCCTGGGGTAATGCCAAGTCCCATTGTTTTGGCTTTTCTCCAACAATACACCTCAAATTTCCCAGACTCTAATTGACTACCTCTATTTGCCCATCCATTTGAGGATGATAGGCACTACTAAACTAAAACTTGGTCCCCATCTTCCTCCATAAAGTCCTCCAGAAATGACTAAGGAATTTGGTATCCCTATCAGAGGTAATAGTCTTTGGAACAACATGTAGTTGAACAACTTCTGAAAAAAATAACTCTACTACCCTCGTTGCATCATTAGTTTTCTTACAGATAATAAAATGAACCATCTTGGAGAACCTATCAACAACTACAAAAATAGAGTCATTACCTCATTGAGTATGTAGAAGTCCCAACACAAAGTCCATGCTCAAATCTATCCATGGTACAATTGGTACTGGTAATGGCATATACAACCCTGTATTTTGTAAATGTCCCTTAGTTGCCAGTTGACTAAAGCTACTTTATCGAGTTCAACGAAGTTAAGCATGCTCAAACCGGCTTAACCAGCGAGATCTGGACCAGCGAGTCCAGCTGAAGATCTTGCCTCCACGGTAGCTCCTTCTTTCCTGGGGGTTCAGGACGGGCCGGAACTAGACAATGAATTTACCGTAACCGGCTCCAACAACTCTCCAACTGGTTCAGGTGGGAAATTCAAGAAAGGATCAACTGTGTTGGCTGGTGGCTAGTCCATTGGATCAACTACATTGGCTGGTAGCCACTTGGCAGATCCTACACCTTGTTACATACCTAGTTATATCCCTTTTCATCTTTGGCCAATAATATTTATCTTCTATCAAGGCTATTGTCTTGTACTTGCCAAAATGTCTAGCCAACCCACTACTATGAAATTCTCTGAGAATGTTTTCGCTCATAGAGCCAGTTGGTATGCATAGTTATTTTCCTTTAAATAGATACCCATCTTGCAGAAAATATTCACCCCTAAACTGATCCAAGTTACCAGATACTGGTGCCTTTAATTGTTCCACAATCTCCCAAAAATCATCATCAAACTCATATAATTTTTTTATGGAATCAAAACCAATCACCTCAGTTTCCATTGTGGTCAAAAGTGCAACACGCCTACTTAACGCATCTGTAACCTAGTTTTATTTTCCAGACTTATGCTTCAACACAAAATTGTAACCCTGCAAGAAAGAGACCCACTTGGCATGCCTACTATTCAACTTTTTCTGTGTGTTCAAGTATCTCAATGTAATATGATCTGTAAACAATACAAACTCTTGGGGAACTAGATAATGTCTCCAATGCCTCAATGCTTGAACAATTGCATAAAATTCCAAATCATAAGTAGAATAATTCTTTCTCGCTTCATTAAGCTTTTCACTAAAGAAAGCGACAGGTTTTCTACCTTCACTAAGCACAACACCTATTCCCACATGGGAGGCATCACATTCTACTTCAAATACGTCATCAAAATTTGGCAATGCAAGTATAGGTGCTTCTGTTACCTTTTGCTTCAAATACTTAAAGTTCTCCTCAGCATTCGTGGTCCATACAAACTCCTTTCCTTTGGTGCAATCTGTTATAGGGGCTACAATACTACTAAAATTTTGAATGAACTTTCAATAGAAAGTGGTCAAGCCATGAAAACTTTTTACCTCTGTGATGCTGCTTGGACTAGACCATTCTAGAATTGCTTTGACCTTCTCTGGATCCATTCTGACACCATCTTTAGAGATGACAAAGCCTAAAAAACCAAATTGTCCTGCATGAACGTACACTTCTTCAAATTGGCATAGAGATTCTCCTTTCTTAACACATCAAGGATGATCCTCAAGTGTTGTAAGTGCTCTTCTTTGTTGTTACTAAATACCAAAATATCATCAAAATAAACTACCACAAACTTACCAATGTAAGGTCATATTATAGTGTTCATCAATCTCATAAATATGCTAGGTGCTTTTGATAACCTGAATGGCATAACCATCCACTCATATAATCTATCTCCAGTCTTAAAGGTTGTCTTCCACTCATCCCCTTCTCAGATCCAAATTTGGTGGTAGCCACTTCGTAGGTCAATCTTGCTGAAATATTTGGCCCCTACAAGGACAACCATCATTTCCTCCATACGAGGTATAGGAAACTGATAGTTGATGGTAATCTTATTAATTGTTCTACTATCAGTGCAAATCCTCCATGTTCCATCTTTTATGGGGGTCAACAATGCTGGTACATCACATGGGCTCATGCTCTCTCTCACCACACCTTTACTTATGAGTTCTATTACTTGCTTATTCAACTCTGCATGTTGTGTTGGATTCATCCTATAAGCTACTTGGGTGGGTAGAGTTGCTCCTGGAATCAAATCAATATGATGTTGAATATGTCTCTTTGGTGGTACACCATCAAGTAATTCATTAGGCACAACATCAACAAATTCTTTCAATAGCTCTACTACTTTTCGGGGAACTGAAATGTCTTCCTCTTCACCTTTTTTCACTACTAATGCATAACAACACCCTATCACCTTCATTTCTTTAACAAGATCTCTTTCAAACAACATGGTCTCACCTTTTCCTTCATCCTTGAGAGGCAACAAAATCACCTTAGAGCCATCTTTTCAAAAGGTGTATGTGTTTTTCTCTCCATCATGTATGATTTTTCTATCATACTGCCATGGCCTTCCCAATAAGACATGACATGCATCCATTGGGACAACATCACACCATATCTCATCTTGATAGATCTTCCCTATGCTAAACTTAATTAGGCATCTTTTATCAATAGTGACTTCATTTCCCTTTTTAAACCATGCAATGCGGTATGGATGAGGATGTTTTTCACAGTGTAAATTCAATTTGTCTACCATTTCTTTAGAAACCATATTTTCACAACTACCTCTATCAACAATAACTTGACATACCTTGCCACCCAAAGTACATCTGGTTCTAAAGATATTGGTTTGAAGCCATGAACCATTAGAACTTTTGGTTTGTGTTTTCTCCTTCTCTAGAATCACCATTTCTCTTCTCATCATGAGACTTTCTCCCACATCTAGTGGAACCTCTAGTTCCATCCCTTCCACTTCATGTTGCATTTGAATTAGGTTCACCCTAGGTTGTCCTCCTTGATTTCTTTCTTGCATGTTATAATTTGAGCATTCAAATGCCCTATGACCTTCTTCTCCACATCTGAAACAAGTGAAAGGCCTTCTCTGGTTTTCCCATCCTCTACTACTACCATAACCTCTACCTCTTTAAAATCCCCTTCCTCATTCTTGATTCAGAGGACCTTGTCGAGTATCTACTTGTTTTTCCAATCCATGGGATGACTCTCCCCTGCCATAATTTGTAGCTCCTCAAAATGGAGTTGATGTACCCCTTCCTCCTCCTCTATTCCTCTGATGGTATTGTCTGTTTTGTTTTTCTTCAGCCTTTAGAGCCAATTGGTAAGCTTCTTCCATACTGTTGAGTCGATTCATGCTTAATTCACCTTGAATAGAGAATTTTAGGCCATTCACATATCTAGCAACCATCTATTCATCAGTTTCTTGATGCTCTATATGTATAGACAACATATAAAACTCATTTGTATAATCTTGCATAGAAGAGAGGCTCTGCTTTAAATTTTGAAACCTACGAAAAAGGATTTGCACATAATCTATGGGAAAAAAAATTTCTCTCAACTTCTTCTCCATTTTATTCCATGTCCTGATCTTATCCTTGCCTTTCCTTGTTCGTTACTTTTGAAGATGATCCCACCAAATCATTACATGACCCTTTAATTTGGTGCATGCAAATTTCACCTTCTTTTCCTCTGTCATGGATTTCCATTCAAAAAAATTTCTCATATCATTCAACCAATCTATCAACTCCTATGGTTTAAGACTACCTGCTTAATCTGAAACATCTACCTTGACCCCTTTATTTTTCCCTTCTAAGGCCCTAAGCATCCTCTCTTCAAAACTCATGCCTTATAATTCTTCTTCCTCATGTTCTGTATATTGATCTGCACCTCCTCGACCTATCTCTTCATCAGATTTGTCTCCTCCTCTACCCAGTCCTTGGTTTTCCATCCGTGTTGTAAGTTCTGCTACTTGCCTTTGTAGATTTTGCATTTCTCTATGCATCTAGGCAAGACCACCTCTTCCTCTTCCTCTCCTAGCCATCTTCCTGCTCTAATACCAGATGATGCAGCACACAACGTACGCTCAATACAATTTTGCCATTAATCATGTGAGATCTAAAGATTTGAAGACTAGAACATTAAAAAACTTCTATTCATCAACTCTGTTGCTACAATGAGAGAAAACTCTTTTATATCGAAGAAAATAAAAATAAATAAAAATTACCTTTTTTGGCAGATTTCGACAATTGTCAGATTTTGCCATTTTAGGTAATTTTACAATCAAATCTTGAGAATCCAGTTTTTTCCCAAAAGATTCCTAAAACTAAGGTAGGATGAAATGCCAACTAATATTCTCAATTTGAAACATGAGTTTCAATTTATTACAAAAGCAACTTTTTAAAAATCTAGAAAAAAACACTAATTTGCCATTTTGAGGGCCAAGATGAAATTTTTAAGCCCTGAAAAAGTGCCAAGATGAGGTCCAATAGACTAAGGTGGGTTGGGAAACCACTGGCCACCTCATAACACATCCACCTGTAAAATTTCATAGAAAACCCACATTCGAGTCAAAAGTTATGACCTTCAGAAGTCCCTGCATCAATTTAGAAGCTCATTAATTAGATGCTTTCTTAGTACACTGAGTTATTCAATTGTAATCTCTTGAGGGCTTTCAGGAGGAAGCTAAATATTAGAAGGGGAGAATGTGAGGCCTAGCTACTACTGCACTGGAGACTAGGATATGATACTATTTATAATTATCTATTTTGATGTGTGTGATTGGACATTATGATATAATTAAACTTTTTGGGAATTATGTTTGAACTGTATGCTTTTTATTTTGATGAGTTGTTGTTGGATAATTAATTGTGTGGGAAAAAAAAGTATTGAATGAATTAAATGATTTTGTGATAATCTTTAAATAAAATAAATTATATTATTTGAATTATGTAATCATGAATGAAGTTGGATTATTTAATTAATTTTTTCTATGCATTTCAAGTTGTTTCAACTATTATTATCGTGATAAACTAATATTTGAACTTGAGTGTGTAGGTGGGTGGTCAAGTTCCCTTAAGTGGAATTTGGAGACTCCATAAACCTTAGGTCAGCCAAGTTAAGCCTAGCCTAGCCCAGGGCTAATTTGTTATGTAATATTATGGTTTGTCTTTTGTTTTAATTTTTGATTGCTTATGATAGTTAATTATTTTACAAATTTTTAATTATTTGATTTATGAGAGTGTTATTTTAAATTATTTGTTTTATCTTATAATAGTATTTTGTGGATAATGTTATTTTATTTTGTTCCCTTTTTATTTAAATTAGTCTTGTGGCGAAAATGTCTTTTTATTTATTCATTTAATTTTATTTCAATTTATTTCCTCATGGGATGGGGATAAATGTTTTAAATTCTATTTTAATATTTTAAACTTTTGGAGAAGGTTTTATCTTTTGTTTTATTTTTAGAAAAAGATGAGTTTTATGGGAAGAGAAAAAAAAGAAAGTTTCTTTCTTTTCTGCCTTTTTTCTTTTTGGAAGTTTTTGGGAGTTTTTTATATATAAAGAAGTTTGGAGAAGATTTTCATAATTTTTGGAGGATCATTCTTAATTTTATGCTAGTATGGAGGAATAGAAAATTGGGGAAATTGCAAGAAATTTGGCTTGGGATTCACGAGAGGTGACTTAGAATTTGCTTCTGGTTTCAATTTTTTGGGGCTCACCCTAACTCGGGGAGATGAGGTAATTTCCTAAGAATTTTTACTTTCTGTATCTGGTAAAATCTTGTGTCTTGTGAAAAATAATTCTTATGAGTGTTGGGTCTTTTTGTGTGTGTTATTGTATTTTGTTGGGATTCAGTTGTTATGGGAGTGGCCCTTCATCTAGATGAGAGCCTCCCATGTGTTGGAGTAGAGAGAGGCGTGGAGGCTCTCTTGGGGAAAATATTTCTGGTTTATGTATTTAGATAGAGGACTATATATGAAAAAGTATGTGGTTGTTAAATTGAAAGAATGGGTATATGATGTGGAAGTATGGATTTGTGTGGATATATGGATGTGGAGATGTTGGAGTTTTTATATTTTGTGGAATAACAGAGGTTATCTATGAAAAAAGGTATGTGGTTGTTAAATTGGAAGAATGGCTATATGATGTTGTTATTGGATGTTGGAGTATGGATTTATGTCGAGATATGGATGTAGTGTTGTGTGGGAGTTTTGTGTTTTGTGGAGTAATAGAGGATGATTTTTATTATGATTATATTTTGGTTGATTTCCCCAAGAGGGATGTATATCCCCTTTCTCCCCCTTTTTGGATCTCAGAAAAGATCCTTGTGTGTGAGTCAACCATGGGGTAATTATTGTGTTTTGAATTTTGATTGTTGTGTTTTTTTTGTAAGTCTTGTGTGTGTGTCTCCTGGTTTATGGAGTTCTCCTACTCAGGGGTGGGATATGCTAAGGCTATCCCTATGGTAGGGTGGAGAGTAGGACTTGGCCACCTATTTTGGCCTTCTCTATGTGTGCAGGTTTTCAAAAATTGATGCAAGGATTGAAAGTTGGAATAGTCTTTATGAGATTAAGAAAAAGTTGAATTTTGTAAATGTTGGCATACGTGCCTTGGTTATGAATCTCATTGAAATTTGTTTGTGTGTATAAGGAGTTGTGAGAAATCAATTGGTTCTATGTTATGTTGAATCAATCTGGAAATTATATTTCCTTTTGGAAATCCATTGTATTTTAAGAGTTGTGAGTTCTTTGTAATTCTGAAAATCATTATCTTCATTATGGAAATTAGTTATAATCTTTGCATGGTTTCCTTTTGTAAAAATAAAAAATGATTAGTATGATATTGATAAATGTTGTTTGCATATGAAATTAAATTGAATTGTATTCAAATATAATAATGGAAGAGACTATAGTATTGTTTGTTTTTTAATTCCTTTCTGTACAAATGGATATTAATCCTGTGATTGGAATTTAATTAAACTTCTCTATTATTCATTCCTCTATATATATCTATTTATATATTCATTTACATTTAAAAGTTTTATGTGAAACTATTCTTTTTATTATCATTGTTAATCACTTCACTGTTATGAAATTTGTTGTCTCTCTTGTATCTGTTTGCCTTAGTTTAGTTCTTGAAACTTTCTTTGAATTCATTTAAAACTTCAAACAATCTTCAATGCCTTCTTTGAAACATTCAATCTCTATAAACTCTGCCAATAGTTAAACTCATTCCTCTGTGTTTAATTTGATATCTTTGCTCGCCATATTTACTATGCCATATATATGTTGTTCACTGTAATATGAGTATATTCCATTCGTTGTTGTTGATATCAGAACTAATTAGATTTATACACTATTATATATACTACAGTCACTTCGTTACATTTGCATGCCTTATTGCCATTTGAATCAACACTTCGGCATATATATATATATATGTATGTATGTATGTATGTATGTGTCGACTAATCTATATAAACTTTCTTTCCTCCACACAAATATTAAAAAAAAAAAGAGAAAACAAGTAAGATCTGTAATGTTTGATATGAATTATACCAAAATAGGAATGGGTTAGACATTAAATGGAATGATACACTTTTGTTATTTTCTTTAGATCATAAATCAGATTTTATCTATATTAAATCTTATTAGATTTACTTATGGGTTTTAAGAGGAAAATGCATCATTGATTTATTTACTCCTTTAGAAAAAAAAGAGTGAATCAAAAAATAGGAAGTAGAATTCATGGGCAGATTTTATTATTGAATTTGTATTTGCAAAAAGAAATAAAATTTTAAAAAAGTGTGTTTGGTAGATGAAGGTAGAGTTCTTGGTTAGTTTCCGTATTAATTATTAGATATGTTTAGCTATATCTCATTTTGCTTAAGGAAGAAAATGAGATGCTATTTTAATGGAAAAGAATAGAGTTTTTATTACTTTAGAAAAATAAATAAAAGGATGAATTATTTTAAAAGGCAATTATATTTTAGTTAACTTCTTCATAAATAGATCGTTATTGCAATATAGACTTGTTTATCAAATTATTTGGAAAGGAGTTAAAATTAGCTTTATTTAAAAAAAGAAAAGAAAAGTAATTGCTTAGTTAAGTTTATAAGGAAAGGAATGATTTAATTTATTTAGAGAGATTTAGAAATTTTGGTTAATTTTATTCATTATGATTTGTATATATTTATTGAGTTGGAATGTTTAATTTTGAAAAAATAAAAAATAAAAAAAAATGTTCATTGAAATGAGAATAGAATTATCATGTTCATTTAGAGAAATAATTCTTTTATCTCCAAAAAAAAAATATAAACTAGTTTTATTATGGTTTTGATTTTATTGTTTTAAATCAAAGAAAGTAAGTCATGTTATAGCTTAATTTAGAAAAAGGAGTTTGAATTGTTTTATCTATTTATTAATTAAGGAATAAATCCTAGTTTTCATTACATATAATTCTTTTATGAACTGCTTTATTGTTTTAATATATAAAAAAAAATTAAGTTTAGTAAGGGAAACAAGAGACAAGTTTGTATAGGTTCAATTTGCAAAGAAAAGCAATTGTTGAGTTACAAAAGAAAAATTGTTTCAAGGAATTGTATAAAATAAGAAATATTACAAATTTTATTTTATCATTCTATTTAATTTGTAGAAATGAGTTTTTCAATTGATAGTTTTGGGAAAATTGATATTGTTTAATTATTAGTTAAATTGGAAGTAAAGGAAATCTCTAAATTAGGAGTATTTGGAAATGTGATTTATATTTTGAAATATATTGGAAAGTAACATAATTGAATTGTTGGTTATGTAAAAAAATTTAAGTTATGTTTTAGTCTTATGTTTTTAAAAAGTAATTTAGTGGTTTATATTATTTATGGGAAAGAGTTTCAAGTTTGTTCTATCTTATATACAAATAATAGAAAAAAAAGTATAACAATGAATATTAATTACTTTTGGAGAATAAGGGGAGGATTACTTTATTTATTGCTTATTTATTAAATTATTTTACTTCAATCATGAAAAGAATTACTTGTGTAGTAAATGTACCAGGATATAATGTTTTATTTATATTGGAAGTATGGAAAATCTTTTGGTTTATTTCATTTAGTTGTTAATGAATATTTACTTGTTTAGTTTAATTTGGAAATTATGAAGTCAAGTTGTGAATGATTAAAAGGAGACTCTAGCTTATTGATGAATTTTAATTATCGTGGATTAATAAATTTTGTGGTAGACATTGTATTTTTATACCATCCATTGTTGTAGTAGAATAATTTTAAGGGGAAATCATTTTATGTCTACCAACACTAAATTGGACAACTAGTGCATTGGAAATTAATTGAATTATATCTTGTCATAAACTTTTCAGTTGCTCCATTAGGGCTTTCGTAGCAAGATCAAACAACAAACTTAACCCTCAAGAATTGTTTTCATTAGAAAGATTTTAGGTAAACCAACATTACAAGTTATATCATTATGCATTCAAATCTTTTAAAAAAAATATTCCTACCTTTTAGCCCACTTGTATGGTGACATACAAGTGGGCTTGTCAAGGGCATGACAAAAGACAATGAGCTAATGGGAGAAGCGATGTCAATGTTTGAGAAGATTACTCCTAGTGTAAGGAGAGACACCTCTTCGACTCCTCTAGTATAGATGAAGAAACTTATGGAGTCTGTTAGTTCTCATTTTGAGTCCTTTGAACAAGCATTAGAAAAGAAGATAAGGGCTGAGATTAAACACACGAGGTTAGTGGAACTTAATGACCAATGTTCCAAAGATAAAATTTTGTTGGATAAAAGTATTCAGGATGCAGAGACAACTATCAAAGATGCTAGTGAGATGTATCAATTTTGTCTAACTTGGCCTGAGATAACTAAGGAGCTAAAATAGAAGATAGAGGGATGGGAAGCCCAATTGATCAAGATTTCCAAGACCTATGATCCCGCAAAGGATGTTATGGGAAATCAAAGAGAAGAAGTTAAAACAATCCACTTTGTCATTAATAAGTTGTAGAACCAAAAGAATGTCATAAAAGACCAGATGAGACAACTCAAGGAAACTATATATGTTTTAATATTGGTTCTATAACAACACTAGTAGCAGAAGCAGATAAAATTAGACAAATCACTGAAGTCCCTTCTACCATTGATAAAGTACAAGAGTTGGTGTTCAAAATTAATGGGCACATACAAGTTTTGAGTAATGCTAAGGCAAGATGGAATGGAGATGCAATATATCTAAAGAACATCTATAAGGACATTCTCCCTATAAGCCAGTACGTCATTTGATTTCATATGCATATATGTGGATATATGCATATAAGAATAAAATACTTAGGGGGAGCAGATTCAATTTGTAGACTCCTACATCATACACCTTTGCCATTGATGTTAAAGGGGGAGAGTGAAGCATGTGAAAATCATAAAAGGAAAAATAACTAAAAAATAAAGGGAGAGAGTAGCATGTGAAAGAGTACAAGCAGTTAAGGGGAGAAGTGTGCAAAAAGTAAGGGGGAGCAGTGTGATGGTTTTTCACATCGTGTGTTGCAATCAATGCCAAAGGGGGAGATTATTGGAAACTTGGCAAACATCATTGATGAAGACACTATTGGCATGACTAAGAATGACTAAGTATGATGTTTTATTGGTGTTGCCATTGATGGCAAAAAGAACTAAGGATGAAACAAGAAACAAGAATTTAGAAGGGTTGTGAGGTTATAGTAATCCTAATGAAGTTAAGTGTATAGAGAACTCTGGTCCAAAAAGTAGACTTAGGCATTTTGGCTAAGTGTTGGCAGAGTACAGAGAAGACTACATAGCTATAGTGATATGAGCAGCATTGGTCTGCAGTTGAAGATCTTGTCTTGTAGTTCTGGTAAGATGTTACTAATCCTTAAGATGATCCCAAATCCAAAGTTTCATCTTCTGATCATCTCTAGAAGTATAGTTTCAAGAAGCACAAGTCCAGCTTAGCAGAGAACAGTCTTAAACGGGATAGAATGTCAGTTTGATTTGGTCCACATTTATTTGGTAATAGCTATTTCCTTTTGTGGTATTGAGGTGTTGTAAACACATGTCTGAAGTCTCTAAATCCAAAGTTGTGAAGTTTTAAGTCCACCAGTAAGATAGTTATAAGAACTTAAGTATCTCTACATGCTTTGACAATGTCTAATAGTGACAGAGTCTGTGTTCTGTTAGTCTATATTTTGCCGCATGTTGATATTATGCTCTACGATTCTAAGGATAAGCTTGGGGATTCCTAAAGAGTCTTATTTGTGAATTTGAAGAAGTTTTGCGGTCCACATTGAAAGTTATGATCTGACAGTTGATCTAAGTTTGTGACAGTTAGTTTGTGAAGCAAACCTAATATTGGGATTTGTGTGAGGAAGAATCTAGTGATGAAAATCATATCCTAAGTGATCCTATAGTATAAGCCAACATAGAAAAATGTATTTCAAGTATTATTTTGGTCTACAAAGTTTTTTGGTAAATTCTTTAGGCCAACAAGCTACACTTTGTATAACTACACATTTTATCCTAGTAGGCCGACCTAATTTGAAGTTTGTAAGTATTGTGGTATATCTATGAGATTCACTTTGGTGTTTGACATATATGTTGTGAATATGAATGAGTGTGCGTGACTTGTATAAAGTTTTGTGATCTGATCAGTGCAACAAGTATTTGAGAAGTTCCATGAAGAGAAGAGTAGTGTGACAAAGTAGTCAAAGATGAAGAGTTTTGAGATAGTGCTATGAGATAAAATGGAGTTGTATCCATGCATTTGCAGATGCAATTATAACAGTTCATTTTGACAGTGAGCCACCTTTCTATATCTTTCTTTCTTTTGGCAGTGAACCTATTTTTGTAGTGAGTATTTCTTTAGATAGTGAGTCCTTATGGTAGTGAGCCCTAGGAAGTGAGCTCTCAAGTAATGAGCCTCTTTGTAATTTAGTATTATTACTACATTATATAATGTGAGCTAACACTCACCATGGTTTTTCCCTTTTAGGTTTTCCATGTAAAAATCTTCGTGTTCATGTGTTATGGTTTATGGTTGTGCTTTTTATGCTTGATTTGCTTTACTATTATTAAATGTGGAAAATGGATTAATGGTTTAACAGGTGAATGGTTTAATAAAATACTAATTCACCCCCCTAGTATTTTGGGTGTTCAATAGACAAATGGGATCTGGAAACTTATAGAGTGGATGGACATAAAAACTAATTATACTGATAGAAGATGCTTTAAAACCCAACAAGAGAATGATGAGGATAAACACAATTTGGACATAGAAGTTCAACAATGAGAAAAGGAGATTGAAATAGCAATTGATCCAAAAGAAAATTACTATAACCAACCTATTAAACTTAGAGAAGAAAATATTGCAATAAAAGGAGACCCAAAATTACCTAAAATAGGTGATTATTGGGATGAAAGGGTGGTGGAATAGTTTGTTGAAATATTGTCCAAATTTGAGGATCTCTTTCATAGGATATTTACAGATTTAAAGGGTAGAAAAGAGGAAGCAAGATTAATGAAAATACAACTGAAAGAAGGAGCTAAACTATAGAAAAAGAGACCACACCCGATAAACCCAAACATGAAGAAAAAAGTAAAAGTGGAATTAGGAAAAATGATCACAACTAGGATAATCAAACTAGTTAAAGATGTGGAATGGACAAGTGCAATGGTTGTACAAAACAAGAAAATAGGGAAAATATGCATTGATTTTAGAGAGCTAAACAAAGAATGCGTACATGAACCATTCCCTACTACTTTGATCGAAGAAATACTGGAATTAGTTGTAGGAAGGGAAATATATTTATTTACTAATGGGTTCTATGGGTGCCATCAAATTAGAATATGGGAAGAGGACCAGCCTGAAATAATGTTTGAATTGGAATGGGGTCCTTCATGTACACAATTATGCCTTTTGGTTTAAAGAATGCACCAGCGGTAGTTAGAAGAATAATGGTAAACGCATTCAAAGACTTTGTCCATGATTTATTGGAGGTGTACTTGGATGACTAGACAGTGTATGGATTGGTTAAAGATCATGTATAGACATTGAAAATGATGTTGAACAAATGTAGGAGTCTACAAATCTCATTAAATTTAAAGAAATGTATGTTTGTGGTACCATTTAGTACCTTATTAGGTCACATCATATTAAAAAATGGATTAATGGTGAATGCATTAAAAGTAACATTAATAATGAAATTACCACCACCCAAAAACACACCAGAAACTTTCTTGGGATATATAGGGTACCACCACAAATTCATACGAGGATATGCAACAATTGCAGCACCATTGGAAGAGTTAAAGAAAAAATCTACAAATGTTATTGAATGGAATGAACAATATCACAATTCTTTCTATACATTAAAACAAAACATTATAGTAGCTCCAATATTAATCTTTCCAGACCAGACAATACCATTCCATGTGCATGTGGATGCATTTGGCATGGTGATAGGAGTAGTGTTGGCACAACCATATGGGACTAAGGACCATCCCATAGGCTTTGCTAGTAGAAAATTATTAAAAGTAGTGAAAAATTATACAACTACTAAAAGAGAAGCCCTAGTAATGGTCCATGCTTTACAAAAATTTAGACACTACCTACTATCTACACCATTTACTTTTTATATAGACCATGAACCTTTGAAATATTTATTGAATAGACTAGTTACTCAAGAGAGAATATGTCATTGGTTACTCCTATTCTAGGATTTTGATTTTAAAATTATGGTGAAATTAGGAAGCAACAATCAAGGCCCATATTACCTATATAGAATAGAAGCATGCGAAGAACTAGAGAGCTAGGAAGAAAACCTTCCTTGTGCAAACTTATTTAGGGTAACTATGGTACTAAGAGAATTCCATGAGATAGCAATCTTATTATCTATAGGTGAATTACCATAGTATATATCACCGCAAGATAAACAAACTCTAACGTAGAAAGATTTTCCATATAAACTAATAGAAGGGGAGCTACATGTGACATGAAAAGATGATATCATAAGGAAGGTTGTTTATGAGCATGAAAGAGAAGCTATCCTAGGAGAAGCTCATGAAGGATATTCTGGTTGACATAATTATGGAGAGACAATAGTAAAAAGGATCAAATTGGTAGGATTATGGTGTCCTACCTTACATAAGGATTTAAAATAAAATGTCAAAAATTGTGATATATGTTAGAGAGTAGGGAGACCTACAACAAAAGATGAAATACCACTAAAACTAGTATTAGCACATATACCATTTAAAAAATGGATAATAGACTTCACGGGCCTAATAGACCCCCTGCAAAACACTCTAAGACTAGATTTATCATTACCAAGGTAGAGTATCTGACTAAATGGGTAAAGGAAGAACCAACAAGGGATTGTACAACAAAAATCACCACAAAAGTTTTATATGAGAACATTATAACAAGATTTGGTTGTCTCCTAAGCATAACAAGTGATCAAGCAAAGGAATTTTAAATAAAGTAATTGCGGAGCTATTACAAAGTTTTATAATCACACTTAACAAAAGAGCACCATATAACCTACAAGAAAATGGAGCTAGTGAGGCTTTAAACAAGATAATTGGGATGGCTCTAACCAAGATGTGTGATGGAAATAGAGAAGATTGGGATATAAAAGTACCTACAGTACTCTGGGCCTACTACACTTCATATAAAAGAACCACTAAGTTCACACCTTTTAAATTGGTATATGGAATGGATGCAATAGTTCTTATGAACTTCATAATCCATAATTTTCACACCATGTTAACCTCATTGTTAAGTGAGGAAGAGTCCCTAATCCAAAGAATTGATGATCTAGAGAAATTGGATGAGAATTAACTCATTGCACTATATAATCAAAATTTAGAATAGAACCAACAGAAAGCATACCATGATAGGAACATGTTGATGGTCCATTTAACACATGAGAAACATAGGAAAGATGAGGTTCAACCTACCTCTCCTAAAAGGACAAATGATCCAAAAAAGGATCAACTATCCCCAAGTTCTAGGGAGTTGGGTCACAACTATGTTGTGCAAGCATAGGGTAAATGTGGATAGTTTGACAAGGGGTCTTGGTTTTTTCTTTGAATTACTCAAACTAGATAAAAATTGATTTATATTCACTATTGTTTTAAAGAAAATTCAAAAGATCATAAGGAATGCAAGAAATAAATGATACAACACTTGTATTTTCAACCTTTATTTCAACACATCTATCAGAGAAATCCACTAACTATAGTATTAAAATTAGTTTGTAAACTCAATCATTCATACTATCAATGAAATAGTCAAATAATTTTCCAAAATAAACAAGTTTGAATTATATTTTCTGATTACTGTATTTCACATGCAAACTAGAAGTAAACTTTAGAATTTTGATCCCAGATTTTAGAATTTCTCAAATAAATACGGAAGTAAAGACTAAAGTTTAAAGCACTACACTAGATACACGAAGATAGATCTAGAAGAATTGACAACAATCTTGTATTAATTTCTTCATACTTGAGTACAAGATATAAATCCAGTAATGAACACAAAAAATACGCATCTATTTCCAAGAGAACAATCTCCTCTATGCTAAAAACTATTGTAAAAACTAACTAATCTACTAAAAATTTGAAAAAGCTAAGTATCGACTGACAACCTAATTCTTCAACTTTCAGACCCTTGAACAAAATGGGTACCTCCCTTTTATAGGTGTCTAAAAACACAACACATCATTCTTACAATATATGCAATACCTTTTGCTACTTGTTTTTACCACCAACCTCATGCAACTCAAAAAACAATTCTAATAATAGATCTGATTTTGCATGTCAATCTCTAAGTTTGACTTATCAACTCAAAGATATGCCAAAAGGAAAATAAAGAAGTCCCATAGGGCCCATTTTATAAAATAATGGTTCCTTTTTACAAAATTGGATTATTCAAAATTCATTAACACAAAAACTATTAACATCTATATATAGACTCAATGTGAGCTAGACGCCCCTACAGAAGACTGTCTTTTGTACTCAACAAAATTTGACAAGAGTCGATCTACTCTGTCAACCTCTGGGTCATCTAACCATTCAAATCTAAACTTCAATGTATCAAAATGTTGAGAAAAATGTTTACACTTTCTTTCCATTTTGCATACATCTACTACAACCAATTTATAATGATCTTTTGATTCCAAAAACTTGTCAAGCACATTTTCATCAAAACTTAGAGCTCTTATCCATTCATCCATTTTCTTTCTGGAGACTTCTTTCACTCTATCCAGAGGCTCCAGTAAACACTGATCATGTGAGTATATTCTGAGTCAACAACTACCTTGACAAAAGTTTCAAAAATAGGAACATATTCATATATCTCCTCTTGCATATTCAACAACATAGGACAATATTCAACTATCTATTCTATCTTATATTAAGTAACCTTTATAGAAAACATAGGGAAAATGGGCTCCTCATCATGCAAATTGTTGGATTCTATTAACTCTTCCTGACTCATTTTTCCAATCTGTTCTAGAGTTCTCAAAATATGCTCTAACTTTGCATCGTCTCTTTTAGAATTTTCAACAAAAGTATCTATCTCTCATTCTAACTTGCAAGATTCATCATAGTATGGATAATACTTACCAAAAATATTAAAATCTATTAGGGTTAGGGTAGGCTTAAGCAATAAACACTAACAATTATATGCAGGTTAAATAACCCAAATATAACAATGAAGAACAACACAAAAGAGATCAACATAGAAATTTAACGTGGTTCACCCAATATGGGCTACATCCACAAAAACTCAGTCATCTAATGATTTTGTTACCTAGTGCAAAATAGATTACAATCTTATGAATTCCACACCCGCAACATACATCCCAGCCTCTTATAACAAGCTTTTTGAAAGCTTCTCGAATTAGGGTTTTACAATGTCATTTTTCTTTTGTCAGTTAACAAAAATTAACAACTAACTCTGAACAGGCAAAAAAAGAGGGGAAAAAAAATTTCTTGGGGCCTGCGCCCCCAAATCCCCACTCAGGGCTGGCAAGGATATGTTACAAGTGTACAGTACTTGCATGATCAGTTGCCACATACCAACAAAATCTTTCTCTAGGAATTTTGACACCCATCTATCAATTATAGATTATTTCTCCTTCATTTCATAGAGGGCATCGACTTCTTTCTTCATCATTTATGTTGATGTGGTAGTTAGTCACATACATATGAATAAAATTTGTTACAATGAACCTTTACTCATCTTGAATGACTTCACATTTTTTGAGGATTTGATGTCCCAAGTCTCTGGTTGTCAGGTCATGATCGTCTAATCATTGCTTAGGGTTCATTGTGTTATGATGTTCTATTTTTGGGACTTATACTTTCATAGTTGTCTTCCTTCTTAGTTTTAGTTGAATTCCACAAATATTATGTCCATTAAATTTAATTTGCATATATTCTTGACAATTGCATCAAATCTTTGTTGCAAGTATGTGCTAATCGGTGTTGTCATTGATGTCAACATGTTTGTGTTGTCATTGGTGTCAATTGTATCTTCTAATGTTGTTGTTGTTGGTTTATTAAGTTATTATGTTAAGGTGATTTGAATGATTTGAAGAAGTGCTGATGATATTGGTATATTTCTCTTGTTGCTAAGTTTCCAAGTACTTTTGAGAAAATTTGATAAATACTAAAGATAGTGTTGTGAAGAAGTATTCTAGCTTACAAGATATTGTGTGAGTTTTTACTCCGCATTTCTCTTGTATTGAAGACTAGAGTGTGAGGTTTGGATATGTTTTAGAGAAGTGGTTGATGATGTTAAATCCAGAATTTAGTGGCCTGGAATGTTGTGACCTAAAAGTTATGTTTGCCAGTTTGAAGATTGTGTTTGGTAGCATTTGTAGTGTGATAGGGAGAAAGTATTTTGCTCGGCATTCCTTCGCAGTGTGGTTTTTGGTCTTGCAGTTCTATATGAGTGCTCCTACTTGATCCATATCTATGTTCTATCTAAAGGAATTATGATTTGGTGCTCTGGAATATAGTTTTCATGAGTAGCAGAGCTTGGTAGTGTTGGTTGTGAGCAATTTGTGATCTGGCTTCAAGTGAGATTTGTTGTAGCTGGATTTGTTGGCTCCCAGGTGATTTCATGTTGTTTGTGGATGTCTCTAGATCATGTTGAAGGCTTGTTTGTGGTATGCAAGTTATGGTTGTGTTCTTGGAAGCATGTACCTAAAGATCCTATTGTCAACACTAGTTTTGGCTAACTTGGTTGTTTACACTCTTTGCAGATGTGCTTCATTGATTGTGGAAGCATTTTGAAGCATGTGAAGATGTATTTAGGTCCATGCTAAGCTATGAATTATTCTTCTTTCATCTCTTTGCTTCATAAGACTATTTAGGTCCAAACCTAATTTGAATTATTTATGTTTTTCAACCTTGGAGATTGTTCCAAAGGTTGTAGAATGTGTTGCTGACCTTGATGTATGTTCCAAGGTTGATGATTGATATAAATAAGTGTAAAGGATTCGTGTGTATGAGCAAGAATGCAAAGATGAGGATGTTTGTGTTGTGAGGCTGCAAAGGTGATATGTATTGTGCTTCATTGGAACTAAACTTAAGCATGTGGTAGATTGGTGCAGGAGCACCCGGACATGATCAGGATATAGGTCCGCATGATGACATACATGATCAGGATATAGGATAATTATCAGCATGATGACAGGATAGTCTATTTTTAGTATGTTTGACTTTATCATGTAATAAGGTCCATTGGACCGATGCTATGTATTAGATCAGCATAGGAGTTTGTGTAGGTAGTTAGAGATCGGGATAAGGTTATCTGAGCTGTCCTCTCTCCCAGCCGCTTGGAAGCTCCCAGCCGCTGGGAAGTGAGTTAGTAGTACTCAAAGGATTTGTTATATATACCTTCGATCTGTTAGGGTTTAGATATAGTTCATATTGAGTTTGATAGGTGTTATGTTCAGGAGAGTAGTACTGGTGATATGCTGTACTGGTGATCAGTCTAGATATTGTGAAGCAGAATTGTAAGAGCAGGACATTTGAATCTCAATTGAATAAGATCTCATCTTTTGCAGTATTTGAGTTGATCAGTTGTATCTGTGTTGATTTCCTTTCTGTTTGCAAGTTAATGGGTACTTTCAACCCTTCCACCGGTTGATCCTGCAAATCGGTGGAATGGTCCTGTATCATAGCTTAGGTTGCATTTGTGTTTTCTGTTTATGCATTGCATTGTTCAAGAGATCAGTTAGGAGCATGCTGTGAATCAGCCTAGCATCCTCATGTGCTAGGTCTAGAAGATAAACTGTTAGATTTTGGTTTGAAGGTGATCCGGCCCGGTCGTCATATTGCCTTTGTGTAATCGAGCGGTTTGGAGTGTTTACATGCAGTGGACGGATATACAGGAGTCTGCATGTGCGTTTCCAGTCAGAACGAGCCGCATCATCATCTGCGAATGCATCGCCATCAGGATCGGGTCATGAAGCTGTTGAAGTTTGCATGTTGCAAGTGCATCAGGATGTTTTGAGTTAGATATATACTCAGTGTATATATCGCAGTCAGGATCATCTCTCGGGGAAGCTCATCATCTGCGTATCGCTAGCTGATGCGGGTGTGAAAGTTTAGTTTTTTTGGCTAAGTGTTGAAGAGGTCATCAGGATATTGGGTGACGTCATCATCATCAGGATATTGAGATATCCCTCTATGCGAGTTTATCCTGTTGTCGCTAAGTGGTTAAGTAGCGGCGTAGGCAGGAAGTTGTATTAACATCATCAGGAGGTTTCGAGAGAACCGGATAAGTTAGATCATGATGTTGTTGCTTGTATCGTCGGGCAGTGGAGCATCGAAGGCAAGGTGTTAAAGTGGGTCGTCATCAGGATATTTGGAACAACCGGATATTTGGATATCCTGCTGACGAAGGTGATATTGAATATCATGATGATGCCGCTAGTGTTTGGCGCCCGATGAACAGTGCAACCGGAGGATGTTTGCGCCCGTTGATTATCATGATGATGATGATAGGCGACAGGCGGAGGAGGTGAATAGTAGTCGGCAGGAGGATAATTGCGATCATCTGAAATATGATGATGCTGTTGAAATACGATGATGCTGTTGAAATATGATGATGCTGTTGGTGTTCCTAGGAAATATGATGATGATGCTGAGCCGATAGTGAATTTTATCATGCTGTTTGCATTATTGGCTACTCCTTCCTGTTAGTTAGCCTCCGTTGCGTTTCACTCTGCATCATAGTGGTATCAGAGCTAGGTTAGGATCTTTTGGAAAAGATAAGCAGGATGTCAGACGAAGAAGGGACATCTGAGTTTCCAACAAGGATGACCAACGCTGAGTTGGCAGTTCTGGTGAAGAAACAGATTGCAGAAAGTAAGGCCGTGAAGGCTCAGAATCAGGAGTTGAAAGATGAGTTAGCAAAGTTGAGGAGCAGAGTAGGTTCTGGTAGAGAAGATGATAGGGAAGAAGAAGAGATCCCTAATTGGAGCGAGGAGGTCATTCCTGCAGACCAGAGACCACTATTGAACACCCTCAAGGCCATGGAGAGGAGAACCATGGATGTGAAGCTAGAATTGCCAGTGTTTACAGGTAAGATGGACCCTGATTCAGTGATGGAATGGATAGACTGTTTGAACAATTTATTTGTAACAGAGGAGATACCAGAACAACAGAGAGTGAAGATAGCACAGTCAAAGATGAAAGAAGCTGCCTTGACATGGTGGAACTTTGTTCAGGATGATAGAGTGCAGGAAGGAAAACGTAGAGTTGCCACATGGAAGAAGATGATGGAATTGGTAAAGGAAGCTTATATTCCATTGGATTACAGTATCCAGTTACACAAGAGGAAGCAAAACCTGAAGCAGAAGGAGCTAGATGTCAGCTCATATACAGAAGAGTTCATGAAACTCTGTATGAAGACAAAGGTGAAAGAAAGTGAAGAAGAGAAGGTAGCCAGATACCTTAATGGATTGAGGTTTAATATTCAGGAAGATCTGAGTCTGCATAACCCAGATACAGTGCAGAAAAGCTTTCAGTTGGCATTGAAAGTGGAAGAAAAGTTGAAGAGAAAACAAGAGCAAAACAATAGAGGAAGAGGAAGACAACAAAGAGGTGGAAGAGGTCCTTTCAGAGGCAGAGGACATGGACAGAGATATCAAGGAGAGTCCAGTCAAGACAATAGTAAGGGCAACAATAGTCAGAATCAGAGGGAGAATTACAGTCAGCAAGGAAACTTCAGAGGTAGAAGACCTTACAGAGGAAGATCCCAGGGCAGAGGATCCATCAGATGCTACAACTGTAACAAAGAAGGCCATATAGCCAGCAGATGTCCAGACAAGGCCACAAGCTCAGTAGGAGAAAGGAGGACAAATCTGGTCAAAGAACCTGATGATCAGAGTAGGACAAGCTCTAATGATTTTCAGAGTGTGAATGGTCCTGAGAATTATGGATATCTAGAAAGTGGAGAGTCTCTGATGATGAGAAGAACAGTGACTACCATGAAGGTACCTGACAAAGAAGCCCCTCAGAGAAAGTCTCTTTTCAGAACCATTTGCAAAGCAGGAGGTAAGGCATGTAAGGTTTTGATTGATTCTGGTTCTACTGAGAACTTTGTGTCTGAAGAAATGGTGATAAAGCTGAAGCTTAGGAGATTGCCTCACCCATCTCCATATAAAGTCTCATGGCTTACTCAAGGTCAGCAGACAACTGTAGAAGAGCAGGCTTGGGTAGAATTCCAGATTGGTGGATATAAGGATAGGTTGTTGTTTGATATCACCAATATGGATGCTTGCAACCTTTTGTTTGGTAGACCATGGCAGTATGATCTGAAGGCACAGCATGATGGTGTTAAAAACACCTATAAAATCACTAAAGATGGTATAGAAGTAACGTTATTCCCATTGAAGGAGAAAGAGGAGAAGTCTAAAGGAAAAGAGGTGAAGGTCATGCTGATGGAAGGCAAACAGTTCATGAAAGAAGTAGCAGCAGAAGGTGCAGTTGCATATGCCCTGATCCCCTGTATGAGTGTGAATAAGGAACAACAGCAGGCAGGCAAGAAAGAGAAGAAGCCAAGGTTGATAGACCCAGCTGTCCAAGAGTTATTGGATAAGTACAAAGGTGTCATCTCAGAGGGAATGCCAAGATCCCTACCACCTGTCAGAGATATCAGTCATTGCATAGACTTGATTCCAGGGTCTACACTTCCAAATAAAGCAGCTTATAAGCTTACCCCAGAACAGAATGCAGAAGTAGCCAGACAGATTGAAGAATTGATGAATTCAGGTCTGATTGGGAAGAGTTTGAGTCTATGTGCAGTACCAGCTGTACTAGCACCAAAGAAGGAAGGCACTTGGAGGCTTTGCACAGATTCCAGAGCCATCAACAAGATCACAATCAGGTATAGGTTTCCAATCCCCAAAATTGAGGATTTACTTGATTGTTTGGGAAGTGCTAAGTACTTTACAAAAATAGATTTGAAGAGTGGATACCATCAGATCAGGATCAGACCAGGTGATGAGTGGAAGACAGCATTCAAAACAAATGAAGGGTTATATGAATGGAAGGTTATGCCTTTTGGTTTGTCTAATGCCCCTAGTACTTTCATGAGGCTGATGAATGAGGTTCTGAAGGAATTCATTGGTAAGTTTGTCATAGTCTATTTAGATGACATTCTGATTTTCAGTAACACCAAAGAAGAACATCTCAGGCATATAGATCTGGTTCTCAAGAGGTTACATGAAGAGAAGCTGATGATAAACTTGGACAAGTGTCTGTTCATGAAACAGGAGATCACCTATTTAGGTTTTGTCATTTCACAAGGAAAGCTGCAGATGGATAAGGAGAAGGTGAGTGCCATATTGAATTGGCCAACTCCACAGACTGTAAATGATGTCAGAAGTTTCCATGGGTTAGCAACCTTCTACAGAAAGTTTATAAGAGGGTTCAGTCATATTTGTGCACCCATGCTGGATACCATCAAAGGAGGACAGAAGTGCAGGTTTGTTTGGACTCAAGGAGCAGATGATTCCTTTGAGGCATTGAAGAGGAAGGTGGCACAGCAGCTAGTCCTTGCACTGCCAGATTTTAACAACATCTTTCAGGTAGAGTGTGATGCCAGTCACATGGCCATTGGAGCAGTACTCAGCCAAGAGGGTAGACCAATTGCATTTTTCAGTGAGAAGCTCAATGATGCTAAGAAAAGGTATTCATCATATGATCTGGAAATGTATGTTTTAGTTCAGTCCCTAAAGAAATGGAGGCATTACCTGATGCCAAAGGAGTTCATAGTATTCACAGATAACCAGGCTTTGAGTTTCATCAACAGTCAAGAAAAGCTGAACCACAGACATATGAAGTGGGTAGAAACCTTACAGGCTTTCACTTTTACCTTGAAGCATAAGAAAGGGGTTAAGAACAAAGTTGCAGATGCCTTGAGCAGGAGATTTCTCACAGTCAATCAGATTCAGTTAGAGAGTGTTGGTATTGATTCACTCAAGACCATGTATGAGTCTGATGCTGATTTTGGAGAGATATATCAGGTCTGTACTTCTTTTGGGGAGAGATACCATGCTGAGTTCTCCGAATTTCTGATCCAGGATGGATTGTTGTTCAAGGGTGGACAGTTGTGTATCCCAAGGTGTTCTATGAGGTTGAATATAATCAAGGAGAAACATTGTGGAGCCATGGCAGGTCATTTTGGTCTAGATAAGACCCTTGATCTGGTCAGGAGGCATTATTTCTGGCCTAAGTTGCAATCAGATGTCAGGAAATTTGTAGAAACCTGTGTGATATGTCAGAAGGCTAAAGGCAGGTCAACTAATGCAGGGTTATATCAGCCCTTACCCATTCCTTCCAGACCATGGGAAAGCATCAGTATGGATTTTGTCTTGGGTTTACCAAGGACCAGGAGAGGATTTGACAGTGTTTTTGTTGTAGTGGATAGATTCAGTAAAATGGCACATTTCTTGCCATGCAAAACCACTGCTGATGCCTCATACATTGCAGATTTATTCTTCAGGGAGATTGTCAGAATCCATGGGTTGCCTTTGAGCATAGTTTCAGACAGAGATGTGAAGTTTGTGGGTCACTTCTGGAGAACCCTATGGAGGAAACTGGGAACCAATTTGTCTTTTTCCTCTGCATATCATCCTCAAACGGATGGACAGACTGAAGTAGTGAACCGTTCCTTGGGGAATCTGCTTAGATGCTTGACAAAACAGCATGGAGAGAAGTGGGACAATATTCTGTCTCAAGCTGAGTTTTCATACAATGATACTGTCAATAGGAGCACAGGGAAATCGCCTTTTCAGGTAGTTTATGGAATGCATCCCAGAGGTATTTTTGAGTTGCGAGATCTACCTACAGCAGATCCCGTTAGTGCAGAAGGAGAAGCTTTTGCTGAAGCAATCAAAGAAGTTCATGATCAGGTCAAGACCCAACTCCAGCAAACCACCTTGAAATATAAGGAATATGCTGATAAGAAGAAGAGGGATGTTCAATTTGATGTTGGAGATTTGGTTTGGGTACACTTGAAGAAAGACAGGCTTCCTAAGGGAAAGTATACTAAGCTCATGCAAAAGAAAGTTGGACCATGTCAGATTTTGCAAAAGCATGGACAAAATGCTTATAAGATCCAACTCCCACCTGATCTTGGTTTGTCTCCTGTCTTCAATGTATGTGATTTAACTCCATACAAGGCTAATCCAGATGTAGATCAGGATATCCTACAGGATACAATTGCTGAAGACATTCCTCCACATGATCCTCCACAATTACAGAAAGTTTTGGATACCAGAGTGGTCAAACAGACCAGGAACAAAAAGTACTTGGAGTACATCGTCTCTTGGAAGGGACAGCTGAACTCTGAAGCAGTATGGATGACTGCAGAGCAGATACAGAAACATGGTGCCGACCTTGATACTCTCATCTCAAGTGGACTTGAGATTTCTTCTTCTGGGGAGTATGGTGCAGGAGCACCCGGACATGATCAGGATATAGGTCCGCATGATGACATACATGATCAGGATATAGGATAATTATCAGCATGATGACAGGATAGTCTATTTTTAGTATGTTTGACTTTATCATGTAATAAGGTCCATTGGACCGATGCTATGTATTAGATCAGCATAGGAGTTTGTGTAGGCAGTTAGAGATCGGGATAAGGTTATCTGAGCTGTCCTCTCTCCCAGCCGCTTGGAAGCTCCCAGCCGCTGGGAAGTGAGTTAGTAGTACTCGAAGGATTTGTTATATATACCTTCGATCTGTTAGGGTTTAGATATAGTTCATATTGAGTTTGATAGGTGTTATGTTCAGGAGAGTAGTACTGGTGATATGCTGTACTGGTGATCAGTCCAGATATTGTGAAGTAGAATTGTAAGAGCAGGACATTTGAATCTCAATTGAATAAGATCTCATCTTTTGCAGTATTTGAGTTGATCAGTTGTATCTGTGTTGATTTCCTTTCTGTTTGCAAGTTAATGGGTACTTTCAACCCTTCCACCGGTTGATCCTGCAAATCGGTGGAATGGTCCTGTATCATAGCTTAGGTTGCATTTGTGTTTTCTGTTTATGCATTGCATTGTTCAAGAGATCAGTTAGGAGCATGCTGTGAATCAGCCTAGCATCCTCATGTGCTAGGTCTAGAAGATAAACTGTTAGATTTTGGTTTGAAGGTGATCCGGCCCGGTCGTCATATTGCCTTTGTGTAATCGAGCGGTTTGGAGTGTTTACATGCAGTGGACGGATATACAGGAGTTTGCATGTGCGTTTCCAGTCGGAATGAGCCGCATCATCATCTGCGAATGCATCGCCATCAGGATCGGGTCATGAAGCTGTTGAAGTTTGCATGTTGCAAGTGCATCAGGATGTTTTGAGTTGGATATATACTCAGTGTATATATCGCAGTCAGGATCATCTCTCGGGGAAGCTCATCATCCGCGTATCACTAGCTGATGCGGGTGTGAAAGTTCAGTTTTTTTGGCTAAGTGTTGAAGAGGTCATCAGGATATTGGGTGACGTCATCGTCATCAGGATATGACGTCATCGTCATCAGGATATTGAGATATCCCTCTATGCGAGTTTATCCTGTTGTCGCTAAGTGGTTAAGTAGCGGCGTAGGCAGGAAGTTGTATTAACATCATCAGGAGGTTTCGAGAGAACCAGATAAGTTAGATCATGATGCTGTTGCTTGTATCGTCGGGCAGTGGAGCATCGAAGGCAAGGTGTTAAAGTGGGTCGTCATCAAGATATTTGGAACAACCGGATATTTGGATATCCTGCTGACGAAGGTGATATTGAATATCATGATGATGCCGCTAGTGTTTGGCGCCCGATGAACAGTGCAACCGGAGGATGTTTGCGCCCGTTGATTATCATGATGATGATGATAGGCGACAGGCGGAGGAGGTGAACAGTAGTCGGCAGGAGGATAATTGCGATCATCCGAAATATGATGATGCTGTTGAAATACGATGATGCTGTTGAAATATGATGATGCTGTTGAAATATGATGATGCTGTTGGTGTTCCTAGGAAATATGATGATGATGCTGAGCCGATAGTGAATTTTATCATGTTGTTTGCATTATTGGCTACTCCTTCCTGTTAGTTAGCCTCCGTTGCGTTTCACTCTGCATCATAGATGTTATTATATTAGTTCATGGAAGTGATCCTTTTTTGTAGTGAGCCCTTTTGGTAGTGAGCCCTTTTTCCAGTAAGCCCTTTTGGTAGTGAGCCTATGGCAGTGAGAATTTCTTTGGATAGTGAATCCTTGGGCAGTGATCCCTTTGGTAGGGAGCCTCTTTGTAATTCAATATTGAAACTACTATATATTGTGAGCTAATCCTTACCGTGGTTTTTCCCTTTTAGGCTTTTTTAGGTAAATATATGGTGTTCTCTTATGCATGGTGTTGATGTGATTAATTTTCTATTTTTTGTTTTTCATGTTTAATCTTCATAACAAAATTGCGGTTTAAGTGAATTAAAGTGGATGTAATTATGTTTGTGAGGGTTTAAAGTTTTTGATACAACTAATTCACCCCCCCTCTCAATTGTCTTATGCATTCAATAATTGGTATTAGAGCAAGGGTTCCTTGGAAGAAAGCCTAACAACTTAAGGTAGCTCTGGAATGACGCACAAGAAAGAAATTTCCTAGTATGATGGATATGACTATGCCTTCTAGAAGGTAAGAATAAAAAGTTATCTTATTTCTCTTGCTTATAATGTATGGAGACTATAATGAAGATTAGGGATTATGAGACTAATGGTAAAGACAAAAATGCTCTACTAAATGCTCTATCTAACTCTGAACTGGTGAAAGTTTTGTATCTGGAAACTGTACATGAGATCTAGGAAAAATTAAAAAATATCTATTAAGGTGATTAATCTGTTAAGAAAGCCAAGCTACAAATTTTGAAGTTCAAATATGAAACTATGAAGATTTCTGAAGATGAGAACATAATAAGTTATATGCAAAAGATTGATGAAGTTATCAGTGGCATCAAAGATCTTGGTGGAGATATGGAGCATAAAGAAGTTGTAAACAAGATACTCAGAACACTTCCCAAATCTTATAGTCACAAAGTGTCTATCATTGAAAAATTGCATGATATGGACAAGATTTCAAAAGATCAATTGCTTGATAAACTAGCTGCTTTTGAGATGAGAGAATTTGGTACTACTGATGGTCCTGTGAAAGTTGAGACTACTTTTAAGGCCAAATTAGAAAGGACTGTTAAAATAGAAAAGTATGTTGTGGAGTCAGATGAAGAAGACTTTGATGTAATTGAGGCAAGCTTTGTAAGTAGAATGAAAAAGGGAACCAAAAAGTTTAGAGGTAAGTTACCTTTCAAATGTTTCAATTGTGGTAAGATTGGTCATTATGCTTCAAGATGTCCTGATAGAGCTTTGAAAATTAAAGAAGGCAAAGGCAAAGGTAAGATGGTAAGGAAAAGTTACTATGTTTAAGAGAATGATGGTGTAACTGATGATGAATCTAATTTTGAGGATGGTAATGCTAGTGAATGCTTGTTAATTTCCATTAAAGAATAATTTGTTTCTACTAACCTTGCAAGTTGTGTGAAGGAAGTCCAGAAGAAGACAAAGTGATGTCTGCATTTCATGCTAGAAAGGAAAAGGATGAATGGATCATTGATAGTGGATGTTCAAATCACATGACAGGAGATAAGAGTAAGTTTGTTAAATTGGAAAAGTATGATGGAGGACTAGTTAGATTTGGTGATGTTGCAACTGGTAAGATTTGTGGAAAAGAGTCAATTACTTTTGATGGAAAACATAATATAGATGATGTTCTTTATGTCAAAGGATTAAATCATAATCTTCTAAGTGTTGGATAGATGTGTGACAAAGGATACAATTTGATGTTCAAGGACAATGGATGTGAAATAAGGAAAAGCTACAGAACAATAATTGTTGCTGGTAAGAAGACTCATGGTAATGTTTATCAATTAAAAGGTACTGATAATTGTTGTTTGTTGGCTTAGTTAAATGAAAGTTGGCTATAGCATAGGAGAATGTGTCATATTAACTTTGATAATCTAGTGAAGATAAGCTCAGTTCAAGCTGTAAGAGACCTGCCTAAGATTGTGAAGCTTTCTAATGCTATTTGCAAAGAATGTCAATTTGGGAAGCAGACAAAGACTAGCTTCAAGAGAAAAGAACAATCCTCTACTAATCTGTTGGAGTTGGTGCATATAGCTTTATGTGGTCCTATAAGAACAAGAAGTCTACAAGGTGATAGGTATTTCATGCTACTTATTGATGATTATTCAAGAATGACTTGGATTACTTTTCTTAGAGAAAAATCAAAAGGCCTAGATAAGTTCAAGGCATTTAAAGTAATAGTTGAAAATGAAATGGATTTGAGAATCAAGTGTTTGAGGTTTGACAGAGCTAGTGAGTTTACTTCAAATGAATTTAATGCTTTTTGTGAAGAACATGGGATAAAGAGACAATTGTCTGGCCCCTGAACTCCTCGACAAAATGGAGTAGTTGAAAGAAAGAAACAAGAAGCTGCTAGAACAATGATCAAAGAAGTAGACCTACTAGAAGTATACTAGAAAGAAATAGTTCACACTATTGTCTACATTCAGAATAGAGTGCAAGTCAAAGCAAATTGAACAAAGACACCTTATGAACTATGGTATGGAAGAACTCCTACTATTAGGTATTTCAAAGTTTTTGGAAGCAAATGCTATATCAAAAGAGATGAAGAGTTAGGAAAGTTTGATGCTAGATGTGATGAATGCATATTCCTTGGGTATTATACCAAGAGCAAAGTTTACCAGTGCTACAACAAAACGTTGAGAAAGATTATTGTGAGTGCAAATGTAAAGGTAGATGAAGATATTCAGAGAATGTTAGAGCCTAATGGATATGAATATGATGAGACTGCTGATATAGAAGAAGTTGAAGACAACAAAGACAAGGAAGTTCATATTATTGAAGAAGAAATAGATCTTGAAAATTTTCCTAAAACCCCCAAGTATGTGCAAAAGAATTACTCAGAGGATCAAATCATTGGTGATAAAAGCAAAGGAGTTTTGACAAGAAGAAGAGTTGTAAAAGAATAGGTAAATCTCTATTCATTTTCAAATGTTGAACCTAAGACAATTAGTGAAGCATGTAAAGATGAACATTGGGTCAAGGCAATGGAATAAGAATTGATGCAAATTGAAAAGAACAAGACTTGGGAACTTGTATCCAGACCTGCAGATAAGAATTTGATTGCAATAAAGTGGGTTTTCAAAAATAAGTTGAATCAGAATGGAGAAGTGGTAAGAAATAAAGCTAGACTTGTATGCCAAGGCTACTCACAAGTGGAATGAATAGACTATGAAGAAACTTTTTCTCTGATGGCAAGACTAGAAGCTATTAGGTTATTTTTGGCTTATGCAGCACATAAAGATTTCAAGGTATATCAAATGGATGTAGAGTCTACTTTTCTGAATGGCAAATTGGAAGAAGTATATATAGAGAAGCCAGATGGATTTGAGTTATCAGATAAACTAGATATGGTATGTAGATTGAAGAAGGCATTGTATGGACTAAAGCAAGCTCCTAGATCTTCATATGCCAGGTTAGACAAGTATTTGTTGCAGTAGGGATTTATTTAAGGGTCTACAGACAATAATTTGTACATCAAGATAAGCAAAGATCATATCCTGATTAATGAGGTCTATGTACATGATATAATGTTTGGTGGAAATGAAGGTATGTGTAAGAAATTTACAGATGAAATGCAAAAAGAATTTGAGATGTCAATGTGTGGTGAGATGAACTTATTCCTTGGGCTGCAAATTAATCAGACTGATAAAGGCATTTTCATTTCACAATCAAAATACCTTAAGGATTTGTTGAAAAAGTTTTCAATGGAAGAATCTAAACTAGTTTGTACTCCCATGAAAACTAGTTACATGTTGAGCAAAGATGACGAATCCCCTAAGGTTGATCAAAGCAAATATAGATCAATGATTGGTGGATTGCTATACCTAACTCTTACCAAACTAGATATCATGCATGTAATATGTGTTGTGCCCAGATTTCAAGCAGATCCTAGAGAGTCACATGTCATGGCAATAAAGAGGATATTCAGGTATTTGGAGAGCACTCCATGTTGGCAAGAGACACTATTGTGATGGTTAAGGTAGAATGTTGTCATTGATGGCAACAAGGATTGATAACTGACAGGAATGTTATGAAAGTAGTTAAGTCCACTCTTGAGTTAAGACTGGTAAAAGGATTTCTGGTCTGGAAGGTTAAAAGACTAAGAATCGGTAGCATATAGCATACAGAGTAAGTGATAGTGATTGAATGCCTCTGCAAATGAAGATCTTTGCATGCAGTTCTAGTATGTTATACTTATATGTTATACAATGTCATATCCTAAGTTGCATGACTTGATAATCTCTGAAAGTCATATTGGAAATTGCCTAAGTTTGGATAAGCAGAATTCAATCAGAAACAGTGTAGACCACCTGAGTAATTCACTCCACATTCCTCCGGTATTGAGGATTTTGACTTATGGTTTGAAGGTGTTGTAAACACACATGAAGAACTATCTAGAATTTCTAAGTTTGAAGCCATCCAGAAGATCATCTACAAGGTTCCAAGTTTTGACAATTAGTTTGATAGTGTTTCTCCAAGACAGAGGTAACATGTCAGAGTTTTGCATATTGCTACTCAAGAACATTATGACCTACAGTTGTGAAGGTATGATTGGTAATGCCCAATGAATGTTTGATGAGAATTTTGGAGTCACATGTGCTCCACACTAGAAGTTATGGTATGGCAGGTAATAAAGTTCAAGTGCATACTTAAGTATAGGGCTGACAGATAGTTGGATTAATGTGTGGTAAGGAGATAATGTTTATATCATCATCTTAAGTTGTTCTATAATAGGTCCAGACCTATATGAAGTTTCTTGAATGATCGTATGAGTCCGCATTACTATTGGTGCATATGATTAAGTCGACAAGGTAGAACTTTGGCATACAAGTCTCATACTTTACATGTTGACATTGTTTTGGGATAATTCATATTGCGGGTATATATACTCGATAGATTTTAGTATTGGAGGGGTTGTATGGTGTGGATAATAGGTGAATTAAATGTGTGTGTGATCCAAAGTAGATTTGTGATCAGCAAAGAATAGTAAAGGAAGAAGAACAAAGTATATGTAGTAGAGCAGAAAGAGCAGAGCAAAAATAATGAAGACTTTTGAATCTATATACTGAGCCATTAATGGAACTACAATTCAACATTATATAGATGCATTTGGAGTAGTCATCTCATGGTAGTGAGCCAATCCTTCTTCTATCTTCTCTTCTATTTTCTTGACAGTGAGCCTAGTGCAGTGAGCACTTCTTTGGACAGTGAGTCCTTGGGAATTGAGCTATAAGGCAGTGAGCCTTCATGTAATTCAGTATTTCTATCATAATATATTGTGAGCTAACACTCATTGTGGTTTTTCCCTTTTTGGGTTTTCCACATAAAAATCTTGGTGTCTATGTGTTATGTCTTTATGGTTGCTATTCATGTATATTCTACTTTCATGTTATTGATTTTGGTAATTGGACTAATAAACATATAAATAAGTGGTTTTGCAGAATATTGATTCACCCCCCCTCTCAATATTCTTTGTATTCAACAATTGGTATTAGAGCGAGGTTCCTTGGAAGAGTCTTAACAACTTGAGGAAGATCTAGGATAGTGTACTCATGGTAGCAAGAAAATTTGGAAATTACTCATATGAGAGAAATGATGAACTAAAAGAAGCTCTTATTGATCTTGAAAAATATGAAGCATAAATGAGGGATCTAAAGGCTAATGTTCAAGAAGTTGATGAATGCATCCTAAGGCTAAGGGAGCAAGTCAAGAAGTTTAAAGAGAAAAGCAAGGAGCTAAGTGATCAATTGAATGAAGCACATGAAACCCTAAAAAACTTAACATTAGAAGTTGAATAGAAAGAGGAGATTGAAAGGCATCTGAATCAAGTTGTAAAATATAAGTATGAGGAATGTGAAAAATTGGCTAAAGATGTGTTACTTCTAAAATTTGATCTGGAAGCAGCTAATGGGTGCTATCACAATAATGGGTTACACTTTCTGGGACACCTGATTTTTGTTGAAATCTCATATTTTTAGAAAATATAATGATTATTATATTTATTTTTCATTTCTTGTGAATGTAGGCTTTTCACTGAACATCAAGTTCTCTGTTCTACACACATGGAAAATTAGTAATTTAGTGAAAAAAAATCTAAAAGATATCTATTCCCTAGGTATTTATGTCCTTGTTTCAATGAAAGAAAAATTAAATTTTGATACATATAGAAAAAGTTATGTTTTACGGAATACACCTATGTCTAAATTATAATTGGTTTCAATTTAAAACTTATTAAAAAAAATATTCAACAAAACATTATAAAACCAAATGCATGCCCTATATATCGATGTTACCAATCTAAATTCAAAAGAATCATAATTTTATCCTTTGTAGAAAAAAGTTATGTGCTACATAATACACATCACTTTAAAAAAATGTTGTTTACTATTAAAAACTAGTTATCAAAGTAGACACACAAAATTTTACAATTTAACTCCAAGTTTTTTAAAAAAATATATATTTAAAATCTACAAACAAAGTCTCACAAATCACTAGTTCACATCATCTTCAAATCCCTAATGGTTTAGTGGCTATAGGTGTCAGAAAGTGAAGATTTAGTTGAAAATGTTGATTTAAATGTCAAGTTTGGCCAAAAAGTGTAACCCATTATTATGGGATGACCCTAATAGTTATAAAGAAAAAATCAAAATAAGTTCTGTTAAGCTTGAGGAGCTAATTGAAAGTCAAAAGAGTTCAAATGACAAGAAAGGTTTGGGATTTGAAAGAGGAGAAAGCTCAAAATCAGGTCAAGAAAATCTAGAGATGAGGAAAAACAAAAGCAACCAGTTCCAAAATTAGAGAAGACCTAGAAGACCTCTGGTCAGGTAGCCAAATGCTAAAAGGTACCCATCTTTCAATGGCTATTGTTTTAAATGCAATAAATATGGTCATAGGGCTACTTAGTGTAGGAGTAAAATAAATCAAAATGCTTCATCTTTCTCTGGTCAATGTTTCAATTGCAAGAAAATTGGTCATAGATCAAATGAATGCAGAAGTCTCAAGTAAAATGGTTTCAACAATGTAACGAACACTCATTATTTCAATAGAGAGTGTTTTGTATGCAATAGATTTGGACATATGACTAACCAATGTAGATCAAGGGTGAATCCAAATAATGGAAAGAATCAAGGACAAAGGCATATTGTTTGCTTCAATTGCAATAAGATTGGACACATTGCCAAATTCTGTAGAAGTAAGAACATGAAAAGAAACTATCCCACAAAAGAGAAGAAAATAGAGCAGAGGGTAGATAAGGGAAATAATAAGGTTGATCTGAAAGAAATCAAGAAGGATGTTAATGAGGTAATGGATGGATCCACACCAACCTCTGGTGCAAATACTTCCTCCAGGAAGTAAATTGGGAACTTTGGCTTAGGGGGAGATGTATTGAAAATCCAAAATTCCTATCTAGATAATCAGTGCTGGGATCTGGCACAAAGCTATGATGTGAGGATTTATATGGTAGATCATTTGAAAGAAATTCTAGTGGAAAAGGATCAAATGCGAAGCATTGCAAAATAGTTTTGATTGACTATGCATGACAGAGAAGTGTTTGACAACTTTTTGAAAGATAGCATTTATGGCAAGTAGGCTAAGGAAAACAAAGGGTTAAAAAGACTTGGATTTGGAAAGGATTAATTACTTTACATTCAACCTATCAAGTGTCTAGGAGAATTGAAGCAAGTTTCCAAGTGTCTATAGAGATTTCCAAAGTGATTCGAAACAAATCGATCTCAAGCAAAGAAAACCCTATTTCAGCAAAAGAGGTATTTTCAGTTTGAAACCCTACTGTAAATTTGTTTGAGTCTTTGTGGAAATGGAAACACTATAAGTAGTTAATATAACTAAGATACCAAGACCAAAATTCAAGAAATGCCCCTTTAAGTCAATAGAGGTTGACCCAATGGGTGCATTCTCAAATATTCCACATGGAGCAATGTATGTGGAGGATGTTAGGGCATACATTCATGTTGCCCTAGATGAATTTGGTGATAGTAGGTCTTCTGATTTATTTTTGAAGCACTTGAGAAGTGAAAATTTTGATTTGAAGGAATAAAACAAGACATTGGAAGTAAAGAAATTCATTCAGTATGTAGACTTTCCAACTTTTGTAGAAGATGAATGGATCCAGTACGTTCTGAGAAGGATACATGATGAATTCATGGGGCTGGAGAGGCCCTTCATGATTACAAAAGATGTTATAAGGGCCATAACTGGATTAAATTCCACTGGAATAGTACTAATGCCAAAAGATGTGAAGAATGATACAGTAATGGCTGCCACTGGTGCCAAATTTGATAAAAGGGCACTAACAATCAATGACATTAAGGACCATGCAATCAGGTTTGTAGCTATGGTAATAGGGTATAAAGTCTACTTCACAAATAGGGAGAACTCTATTTTTGGTATTGCAATATTTATAGCCTACAAGATGATAAAAGAAGATGCTGATTATGATCTGTGTGAGTTCCTCTGGCAACAACTGATGGAGAATCTAAAGAAGACAAAGGAGAAAAAATATCCATTTATGTTTGGTACTCTAACCCTTTTCCTATTCTTCTACTTATGTAAGAGTTATCTGGCATGAAAAATCTATTTTGGACTAGAGACAAATCTGTTGCGATGCAAATCATAAAGCATTTAAATAGTATTGGAAGTTATGATGCACAAACTATAGCCCTATGGGGCTATTTCAAGAACTTACAAAGGGTAATGCAATCTAGTGAAAGAATCCCAAAGACAATTGTTGAAAAATACAAAAATGACATCTATTTTATTGTAAATAAAGATCAATGCATGATGGAAGTAGTTGAGCCTAGGAAAATATGGATTACGCTAATGGTTTATGAAGTTGCAATAGATGCGCTAGATGGGTATGCAGTACTCATGCTTAGCAAACTTAAGGACCTTTCTAAGGAAAGATTTGGAACTTTTGAGGAACTATCTGTGAAAGTCCATGTTGACTTGAGAACACCTGAGATTCAAAAGAAGGCAAGGAAAAATGTTGAACAGTATGCCCAGAGTCAGGGGTTAATAAAAGAATAAATCTCTAAAGCAAGAGCAAAGGATAAAATAGAAAGGGAAACCAAAGAAAATAAAAATGAACCTATGAAGGCTCCGAATGAATCTAAGAATAAACCAAAGGAGCCTATAGTGACAAGAAAAAGAAAAAGAGCCTCTACCTCTCAAACTACTTCTACATCCTTCGGTCCCACACCATCTATAAGTGTGGAGGCACCTAGGCAAAAAAGAGTGAAAACCAAAGCCAAAAGAATGCATGTTAGTATTGGGGCTGATGAAGAATAATTTGAGACAGATGAGGAGGTAAAGAAGATGAAATCAAAGGCTACTAAATCTTCCGGGAGTAGAAAGGAGAAGCCCTCTAGTAAGGGTAAAACTAAGAAAAGGCCAAAGCAAGATGTGCCATAGATAGGAGAAGCCACAATAAACCTAGAAGATGTCTTGAAGGCCATTACAGTGGATGGCAATCTAAAACCAATTGCCCAATTTTATGATGACTATGAAGATGTAGATAAAAGCATCATTGAAGTTGCTATCATCAAATACTTAGATATATAATAAACCTATTATTGAGATAATCACTCACCTCCCAGACAGCTTGGGAAGTATAATGTCTACAAGAAAAGAAGTTATAAAGGCCAAGGATGTTGAGCTTAGAGGACATACATTAATAAAGCTATGTCCTAAAATCACTCTAGAAGATAAAGCAAGGGTATCCAAAGTGCTTTGTAAGGAGTTTAGAACAAAAAGGAGGGTGAATACTCTTATGTCAGATGACATTGAAAAAGTAGTCAAGGAAAATGAGGAAATCACTCTGAGGATACTCAAGGAATTTCATCTCCCAGCCATATATGACAACGAAGATACAAGTGTTGTAAATGACACATCCATTCCGAAAGTCATCTTGGATCAACGATTGGATAAGACTGATGAAATGATAAAGGAAAATGAAGATGATCAAACACCTTCTACTGATGACATAGCTGATAAGCAAACTAAAAACAAGGAGAAGACTAAAGAGTGGGATAAAGCTAAGGACCAAGAAGATGAACAAGAAGAGAAGAGCTCCACACTAGAACAAAACATAGATCAACAAAAGGATATGGATCTAGAAGTACCGGAACAAAATCAAGAAGAAAGAGTGTCTAAAGATATGACAAGAGACACTGCTGATCTGGTAAGCAACATCAAGGAGTTTTTGGAGAAACAACAAGAAGCACAAGTTTTGAATGAACCTGGCCTCTTGCAAGGTCCAATCAACTTGGACTCAATGTCTCCTTTATAAAAGATAAAGTTGGGGACATTTGTTCAAGCCAAAGCCCAAGAAGAAATATTGAAATCCTATGTTCAAGATAGTGAGCTAATAGATAAGGCATCTGATGTTTTGGAGAAGCTAGTGCCTCGACTGCAGATAGATACATCACTTACATCAACTGAGCAAATTAATAGGCTCCTAAACTTTGTAAGTTCTCATTTTGAATCCTTTGAAGTAGCGCAGATACTAAAGTAAGGGCAGAGATAAGTGACAAAAGGATAGATGAAATGAAAAATAAGTTAGCCAATGATGCAATTTTGTTAGCTAATAGCATAAAAAATATAGAGACTGTTATTGAGGATGCCAGCAAAATATACAAGTTTTGTCTATCTTGGCCTAAATCTACAAAAGAGTTAAAGGAGAAAATAGAAGAATTGGAGCTTAAACTGTTAAAGATCTCAGAAACATTCAATTCGGCAACTGACTCCATTACAAACAAAAGGGCAAAGATTTAAGGCATACTTGCACAAATAAGTAGTCTGTAGAGCAAGAAAGAGGCCACTAGAAGTAAAATGAGACAAGTAAGAGAAATAATAGAATCTAATATTGATTCTATGATGAGTTTTCATATAGAAGTAGTAAAAATAAAGGCAATAACTAAGGTGCCTACAACTGTTGACAAGGCATAAGAGTTAGTATTTCAAGTAAATGGAAACATTCATATTTTGAACAATGCTAAGACCAAATGGGATGGAGAGATAGCTCAATTGAAAATCATATACTCAAACATCATCTCCACTTTTTAGAAAGTAAGATTTTGACTGTATTTGTATATGTGGCCTAGAACAAATTATTTTTCCAATTTTGACACAATTTTGCTACCCGTACATACACATTTGCCATTGATGTCAAAGGGGGAAAGAAAAATAGTGAAATGGGAAAACACATAATGGGGGGAAGAAAAACAAAGTGTACAGAGTAAGGGGGAGTAGATAAGAATTTTTCACCAACTATTACCATCAATGCCAAAGGGGGAGATTTCTGGCAAGAGACACTGCTGTGATGGTTAAGGTAGAATGTTGTCATTGATGGAAACAAGGATTGATAACTGACAAGAATATTATGAAATTAATTAAGTCTGCTCTTGAGTTAAGAAAAGTAAAAGGATTTTTGGTCCAGAAGGTTAAAAGACTAAGTATGGGTAGTATACAATATACAGAGTAAGTGACAGTGATTGAATGCCTCCATAGATGAAGATTTTTGCATGTAGTTTTGGTATGTTATACAATGTCATATCCTAAGTTACATGACTTGATAATCTCTGGAAGTCATATTGCAAATTGCCTAAGTCTGGATAAGTAGATTCAGTCAGAAACAATGTAGAACACCTGAGTAATTCACTCCACTTTCCTTTGGTATTGAGGATTTCAACTTGCAGTTTGAAGGCGTTGTAAACACACATGAAGAACTATCTAATTCCAAAATTTCTAAGTTTGAAGCCCTCCGAAAGATCATCTACAAGGTTCCAAGTTTTAACAGTCAATTTGATAGTGTTTCTCCAAGACAAAGGTAACAGATTAGAGTTCTGCATATTACCACTCAAGAACATTATGACCTGCAGTTGTGAAGTTATGATTGGTAATGCCTAATGAATGTTTGATGAGAATTTTGGAGTCACATGTGGTCCAAACTAGAAGTTATGGTATGACAGATAATATAGTTCAAGTGCATACTTAAGTATAAGGATGACACACAGTTGGATCAATTTGCAATAAGGAGATAATGTTTAGATCATCATCTTAAGTTGTTCTATAATAGGTCTAGACCTATATGAAGATTCCTGAATGATTGTATGAGTCACAATACTATTGGTGCACATGATTAAGCCGACAAGGTAGAAATTTGGCATACAAGTCTCATACTTTACATGCCGACATTGTTTTGGGATAATTCATGTTGCAGATATATATACTCAATAGATTTTGGTATTGTAGGGGTGGTATGGTGTGGATAATGTGCAAATTAAATGTGTGTGCGATCCAAAGCAGATTTGTGATCACAAAAGAATAGTAAAGGAAGAAGAACAAAGTACATGTAGCAGAGCAGAAAGAGCAGAGTGGACATAATGAAGACTTTTGAATATGTATATTGATCCATTAATGGAACTGCAATTCAACATTCTATAGATGCATTTGGAGCAGTCATCTCGCGGCAGTGAGCCAATCCTTCTTCTATCTTCTCTTCTATTTTCTTGGCAGTAAGCCTAGTGCAGTGAGTACTTCTTTAGATAGTGAGTCCTTAGGCAGTGAGCCCTAAGGTAGTGATCCTTCAAGTAATTTGGTATTGCTATCATAATATATTGTGAGCTATCACTCACAGTGGTTTTTCCCTTTTTGGGTTTTCCATGTAAAAATCCTAGTGTCTATGTGTTATGTCTTTATGGTTGTTGTTCTCATGTTTATTATGCTTTCATGTTATTGATTTTGGTAATTGGATTAATAAACATATAAATAAGTGGTTTTATAGAATATTGATTCACCCCCCTCTCAGTCTTCCTTGTATTCAACACTCCAAACCATGGTTTGTAGTATCCTAAGAATAATGACTTCACCCTAAGTGCCTACATACATGCAAATTGGGATGGATGTGTAGATGATAGGGAAAGTACAAGTGGTGGTCTGTTCTTTCTTAGAGATAGAGTTGTGTCATGGCAAAGCAAGAAGTAGGATTTAGTATCCTTATCTACTATAGAGGCAGAGTACATTGCAGTAGCATCATGTTGCACACAAGTGCTATGGATGAGACAAACTTTGAAGGATATCAAAGTTGAGTATGATGATCCAATTCCTATTTTTTGTGACAATACTAGTACCATTAAAATTTCAAAGAATCTAGTGATGTATTCAAGGACAAAAGATATTTTTATCAGGTATCACTTTTTGAGAGAGAAGGTTGTAGAGAAAGAAGTGAAGATTGAGTATGTGCCTACAAAAGATCAAGGTGCTGACATATTCACCAAGGCTCTTCCTAAGGATAGATTTGAGTATCTCTAGGAGATGTTAGTGGTTATTGCTCCTTTGTTGAACTAGATGCATAAAGAAGTGCATCAATCCAATGTGATTCAAGAATCATTCTTTTTTGGACTGATGGTGGAGGCTAACTCTCAGGGGGGGCAAGTAGTGGCATTGAAAAGTGTTGCTATTAGGGGGAGGTATTCAGTGCATCTACGAATAGTGCAAGTATGTGCAGTATCATATTTAGGGGGGATAAGGCTTGAAGAAGGTGTGTCACCCTTTGCAATTGATGTCAAAGGGGGAGAGAATTCATGTAAAAAACAAAGAGAGAGTAAGATGTATAAAAGAAAGGGGGCATTTGAGATTAGTGTAGAATTATTTCATAGTTGTTTTTCACATCATATGTTGCAGCATCAATGACAAAGGGGGAGATTGTTGCAAGTATGCGCTAATCAGTGTTCTCATTGATGCCAACATGTTTGTGTTGTCATTAGTGTCAACTGTATCTTCTATTGTTGTTGTTTTTGGTTGATTAATTTATTATGTTAAGGTGATTATAATGATTTGAAGAAGTGTTGATGATATTGGTATATTACTCTTGTTTCTAAGTTTCCAAGTGTTTTTGAGAAAATTTGATAAATACTGAAGATAGTATTGTGAAGAAGTATTCTGGCTTACAAGATATTGTCTAAGTTTTTGCTCCACAATTCTCTTGTATTGAAGATTAGAGTGTGACCTTTGGATATGTTTTAGAAAAGTGGTTTATGATGTTAAATCTAGAATTTGGTGGTCCAAAATGCTATGACCTAAAAGTTATGTTCACCAATTTGAAGATTGTGCCTGACAACATTTGCAATGTGACAAGGAGAAAGTATTTTACTCTGCATTCCTCCACAATATGGTTTTTGGTCTTGTGATTCTAGATGAGTGTTCCTAAGATCCATATCTATGTTCCATCCAAAGGAATTCTAATTTGGTTCATTGGAATGTAGTTTAAATGAGTAGTAGAGCTTGGTAGTGTTGGTTGTGAGTAGTTTGTGATCTGTCTTCAACTAAGATTTGTTGTAGCTAGATTTTTTGTCTCCCAGGTGATTTCATGTTGTTTGTGGATGTCTCTAGATCATGTTGAAGGCTCATGCTTGCTCCACAAGTTATGGTTGTGTTCTTGGAAGCGTGTGCCTAAAGATCCTAGTGTCAACAATAATTTTGGCCAACCTAGTTGTTTACACTCTTTGTGGATGTGCTTTATGGATTGTAGAAGCATGTTGAAGTGTGTGAAGATGTATTTAGGTCTGAGCTAAGCTTTGAATTTGAAATGTTCTTCTTTCATCTTTTCTTTGCAAGACTATTTAGGTCTAGACCTAATTTGAATTGTGTATGATTTCTGACCTTGGAGATTGTTCCAAAGGTTGTAAAATGTGTTGCCGACCTTGATCTATGTTCCAAGGTTGATGATTGATATAAATATGTATAAAGGATTCATGTTTATGAGAGAGAATGTGAAGAAGAGGATGTTTGTGTTGTGAGGTTGTGAAGGTGATATGTATTATGCTTCATTGGAACTAAACTCAAGCATGTGGTACATGCTATTATATCAATTCATGGCAGTGAGCCTTTTTGGTAATGAGCCCTTTTGGCAGTGAGCCCTTTTGGAAGTGAGCCTATGGCATTTAGAATTTATTTGGATAGTGAGTCCTTGGGTAGTGAGCCTCTTTGTAATTAGGTATTGATACTACTATATATTGTGAGCTAATCCTCACCATGGTTTTTCCCTTTCATTGTTTTCCATGTAAAAATGTCATGTTTTCTTGTGCATGGTGTTGATGTGATTAAGTTTTTGTTATTTGTTTTTAATGTTTAATATTCATAATAGAATTAGGGTTTAAGTGAATTAAAGTGGGTGTAATTATGTTTGTGAGTGTTTAGAGTTTTTGATACAACCGATTCACTTCCCCCTTTGAATTGTCTTGTGCATTCAACAATCTTTCTATATCTAGGTGAGATTTTAAACATAAAAGAATAAATTAAGCATAACTTTGATCAATTCTTCTAAAACTAACTCAACTTTGATTAGTTCTTCTGAAACTATCTCTCCTTGAACTAATCTTTACACATAGATCTTGAATTTACCTAAAGATGTTCTTTATAACATGTAATTCATTTATATTTATGGTTATCTGCATATGATTTGTCATTATTTGCAACATTTTACTATGATTTTGTAAAATTAAGAATGGCAGATCAAGTTACCAAACTAAAATCCTAAACTATTAAATTTCACTAGTGACCAACATGCATATCCTGATATATTCATGAAATGAAGGAAATCTACTCATACTTCACTAGAAACATTCATAGTTACATATGAGATATGTAAATCTTCAAGGAAATTGATTAGTAGCAAGTGACAAGCTAAAAGCACTTCCAAAGAATGCATCCATTCAACATCACATACTATAATCAATGAAAACTACTCAATATTTTGAATGTAATAGTAATTTGCAGCTTCATTTTCATTATATATGCAAAGGATATACAAATATATATTGATTTGAGAAAGGACCATGAGAAGAAGTCACAAAGTTTCCAAATCAATAATCTTAGTGCTCAAAAGTTCATCAATTTAGTCTCCATATTGCAAAATGATCTAGGCCCTTTTATAGAACAAGGACCTAAGATCGGTTACAATACATCAATGGTCAGGATATCTCTAAAAATATCAATGACCAAAAACTATAGCACATGATCACCAATAAGCAATCTTGCGTGGAGGACAACTAGCAGTAGAATATTCCCCCAACATTTTTATCTTCACAGCTTCACGAATATTCTATTCTTTCTTCAGGTGAGTCTTCCCCAATCATCATTCCTCAGTAATCTAGATTCTTGTATACATCATAAGCATTCACAACTGTATCCATCTCTATTTTTTTAAACTAATACACCTTGACCTTTTCATATTCTTACATCTGTAGTTGATCATTTATGGATACCCACTCACTTGTCCTCTTGTCTAGCCTTTTCTTGTATTCCCTTATCTTTATAGACAACTCCATCCCCTGATCTATCACTTTCTCCGAGAAATGTTCTATAGGATCCTTCAAAACTAGATCAAACTAAGCCATAAATGTCTTATGTTTCCTTGTCATCCATCAAGTTACCTAGTAACTCCTCGAGGATCTCCATTTCATCTATCAACAAATCATGTGCTTTAGTGCTAATATCTGCTACTTTTAATTTGCATCCCTTAAGAATAGCTACATCAAACTTCAAGTCTTTTATCCATGTGGATATCTTAGGAATAGTTTGTAGTGTCAAGATGTTCTATTTGAGTAGCACTTGATTATATAATCTTCGAGCACTCTTCAATTTACTGAGGTATTGAACATTTTGATCAAGCCTCTTAGCACATTCTTCCCTTAGCATATCACCCTTTGTCTTGATGTAAGCTAGGGTATCCCAATTGGACATGATTGTCTAGATTATTTGTTTTTTGCTTTCCATGAATTTAGTGAACCAACCCTGCATCACATGTGCTTGATGCTTCTTGGCATGAAGATCACTTATTTCATCTTGACTTACTAGTATCAATGTAGCTGGTATCTCCATTATTTGCATGCCTAGGGTGACCAATCGCTTAATGAATGTAGGAAGCTATGCAATGCTCCCCTTCAATTCTTTATTCTTTAGTTTAGACTTATGGATGCGGGATACTTCCACCTCTGTGATTCCCTTGAGCTCTTCTATTTCCTGCTCAGTTGTTACCTACTCAAGGTCTACTGTAGTTATTTGATACTCATTGGCTGATATTTTCTCTTTGGCCTTATCTATAGTAGGCACAACCAAATGTGTTTCCCTATGCTTAGTAGTGGCATCCCTTTGTATTATAGATATTGCCCTTGCTTTTTACTTGGGCTTTATTTCTTCAATTGAGAATAAGGATTTAAAATAAAATGAAATAACATTTGTTTGAGGCTCTATTACCTCAGATGCAATCCACTCTAGTACATGTTGCCCTAGTCTACTTGTCCTAATTGCTCAATGTGAGCATCTTTAACTACTACATCCTCATCTTTATCCAAACCTTCTTCATGTTCTAGCACCTCCTCCTTCTTCATGTTTTGGCACCTCCTCCTCTTGAGGAACTTCTTTTTGATTTATACCTTCCTTGGGAATCTCTTGTTGAGGATTCTCTTCTTGATGAACTTCATTATCTTTTGGAACCTCTTCCTTGGGAACTTCTTTTTGATGCTCTTCATGTTGAGAAGTCTCAAGGGGTTCCTGATGTATTTCTATATTTGGTGCATCCTGTAGAGCTTGGTTCTCTAATGAGTATGTTTGTTTCTTTTATTCTTACAATCTTTCATCGACATGTTCTTCAATTTTATTGACTCCCTCCTCCATAGGGGTGTCTTGATCAACTTCTTCCATAGCAGTAATATGAATAATTTGTTCTTGCCTATCCAAAGAATTTGAATCCTTAATCGATGTATTTGTTTCTACTAGATATGATAAGTCTATTGCCTCTATACTGGTTATCTTCTCAACCAAATTCCAATTTCTCCTGTTAAATTGGCTCTTGAGGTGATCCTACCCTATCCCCTTTTGTATTAGATATGTCTTGTACCTTAGGATCTTTTAAAGACTCTAGATTATTTATCACCTCAATTTCTTACTCTTGCTATGATGGCACTTGAGGTATAAGAAGTGAACCAACTAGATTGTTGGTCACATCCTAAGTGACTTCATCATCTATTAAGTCTATGATCTAACTTAAGGATAATGGAAACTCTCCTACCATAAACTATTCTACAACCTTTGCTTGCCCAGCTAATTCTCCTTTTACCTGTATAATTTGAGGGGCTTGAATGTTATGTTACAGTTCACTTACCACCCCTCTAGTCATATTAGGAATATCCTTCACTTGTTGTGCTAGATGGGTCTAGACCATAGCGGCTAGTGATGAGGAAGCTCCTTGAGTTGTACCCTATGCAAACATAAATTCTATTTTTGTAGTTCTATAGAGTAAACTTGAACCTCTACTAGTTTAGAAGTTTAGCCCCTCATTGGTACAACCCCTACTCTTTTTTTCATAGGGATGTTGACCTCGTATACTATGTCCATTGGCCTCCTCCCTTTTGTAGCCTTGGTGGAAATGGGTATGGATTGCAAAGGTTGATCCCTCAGAGGTGAGGGACTTGTGGCCATAGTGATCCCCTTTGTTGTTAATTCCTCCCCTGATGTAGAAGGTACTAGTTTAGCAATCTTAGCTTCCATAATTTGTCTCTTATGGATTAGGAAATCATCATACTCTAAATCTTCCCTATCCTTCAATTTTATTTTCTTCTCATATGTGATTTCTACACCCTTTGTCTTTAATCCATTTGACATCTTCTTGACCCATCTTTTAGTGATAGTCATGACCCTTTCTGTTATGGCCTCAACAAATGTATCCTCAGGCAAACTCTAATCTAGAAGAGATAGGGCTTCCTTATACACATACTTCTCTTCATACTCAGGATCTAAAAGCTACCCATCATCAGATTTTAGTTAAGGTGGGACTTCCAAATAGTCTTATGTCCTAATTTGATTAAGAGTCAGGTGTTGGTATCCTCTCTTCCTCACCTCTTCTTCATCTATATAGTCAGCCCATAAATCTGTAAGGAAAGCATAGGTGTGGAAAATAGCTTCCCTAATGAAAATTTCAAGGGGAAAATGTAGACAAGTAACTTTCAAAATAAAATAATTAGATAAATACACCAGAGAAAAAAAAATAGAAAACACAGACTCCAATATTACGTGGGAAAACCCTTTTGGGTAAAAAACCCACCACCACAATAGAACAATCTTTATTATAGTAAATTGAATATACAATAAAGATCCCCTATTCTAATGTTTAGGTATCGGTCACTTTTATAATTTGTACAAAACTATTTATATCATCTGCACATTCTATAGAATAAACTTGTACAAATCAAACCTCTTCATCATCGAACAACGATGCCAGCAGATCAGTTTTATAACATCAGTCTACAAGAGAAAAAATGGTTATTCGACTGTTGCCCTAACTAAATGATTCACCTTCCCCATCGTCGTTGTTGCTCAATAGTCATAACTGTTTGCATTCCATGAGATGAATAATCCCACATGCATCGGGTCGCAAACTGTATTGCAGTTTATATTGCCTAATAGATGGTCATACTATCGTTGGCAATTTTGTTGCCAACGAAGCCAACCCACAAGCTCATCGGCCTAACATGCTCCATTGGTGATTGCATTACTTGCTTCACTGATCACATTCAATCTTCCCGTTCCCCAAGTTTATCATCCATCAGATAGATCTTTGCCATCAGTCTAAACAATCTCCATTGCTCCAATGAACAATCTCATGCTGATCTCTGAAGAACTATCAAAGTGACAATAACTATCGGAGCCACTTCTTCACCCTTTGTGGATCACCAGACTTAGGCCGATAGTTTACATCTCTATCGGAGTGACTCATACTATCGGGACAACATCTCCATCTTTCACCAATATATAAAGTCGTCCTAATGATAGATATTGTTCTGTATGTATCTTCTCATCATACGACACTGACATACAAATGCCAACATACAACGCCAATATGCAACGCCGACATACATTCAAAAATGACACTGTTCACAATGTATCTGTACAACATATAATGCCAATATACAATGTAGATATGCATTCGGTAGCAACACTATTCACAGTGTATTTGTTCAACATACAATGCTGATATTGTTCATGATGTATCTTTCCATAATACAATGCCAACATACATCACCAAAGAACATTCAAGGATCAAAATATGAGTTTCAAGCAGTAATATGAGACACTAAGTCTTTTCAATCTCCCACTTGTCGAAGAGATTACTACTACCTCATAGTCCTCATATGATTACGGAGAAATATGAGCCTGAAGACCCATTTCATCTGAACACCATTTGAACTTGGCTGTGCTCACTAGTTTAGTTAAGGCATCAGCAACATTTTCCAAAGTGTCAACTTTTACCAACTTTACCGTCCTGTCTTCCACCATATCATGAACAAAGTGATATTGGACATCAATATGTTTTTTCCTAGCATGAAATGTAGGGTTCTTAGCCAAACAGATAGCACTTTGACTATTACAATGTATTTGTATCTACCTTACATTAAAACCAACATTAGAACACAACCTCCTCAACCAAACGGCTTCTTGGCATGCACGAGTAGCTGCCATGTACTCTGCCTCTATTGTGGATAAAGTGACTATAGCCTGCTGCTTGCTCATCCAACTGATAGCACCACCATTTAACGTGAACACATATCCACTAGTAGATCTTCTACTGTCAATGTCCCCTACCCAATCAGAATCAACATATCCTTGAATACTGATAGATCTCTATGATCCAACTGAGTTTCCATGATAGCAAATAGCATAATCAAAAGTTCCCTTCAAATACCTCATAACTCTTTTCACAGCATCCCAATGTGATCTACCTGGATTCGCCATAAACTGGCTCAAAACTCCCACTGCTTGAGCAATGTCTAGTCTGGTACAGACCATTGTATACATCAGACTACCAATAGTGCTTGCATAAGGTACTCTTTTCATATCGTCTACTTCATTCAAAGATTCAGGACAATCTTCAATAGAAAGTTTCATTCCCTGCATCACTAGAACAACTAACTATTTAGAATCAGACATATTAAACTTATCAAGAACATTAGTAATATACTTGCTCTGACTGAGCCAAAGTTTTCTCTTAGATCTATCCCTTTTGATCTCCATTCCTAGAATGTAATTTGCTGCCCCCAGATTCTTCATTTCCAATTTCAAGGACAACTAAGATTTTAAATCTGAGATCATCCCCTTACCATTGCCAATGAACAACATATCATCCACATACAGTGCAATTGTAAGAATTTGATCACCTTCAGTTTTATAATAGACACAATGATCAGATTTAGATCTCACATATCCTAAAGATAACACATACGTATCAAACTTCAGATATCACATTCTGGGAGATTGTTTCAAACCATAACGAGACTTTTTAAGTTTACATACCAGATGTTCTTTTCATTTTACCACAAAATGCTCTGGCTGGGACATAAATTTCTTCTTCAAGGCCCCATGAAGAAATGTTGTCGTCACATCCATCTACTCAATTTCAAAGTCATACGTTGCTGCAAGTGACAAAAGAAATCTAATGGATGTCAGCTTAGCTATAGGAGAAAAAATTTCTCCATAATCAATACCTTCCTTTTGGGAATACCCCTTAGCAACCAGTCTTGCCTTGTACTTGTCAATACTACCATCTAGACCATATATCTTTTTAAATACCCACTTACACCCCACAGGTTTTCTACCTTCAGGCAAGGGCACCAGATCCCAGGTTCCATTTTTCTCCAATGACATCATTTCACTATCCATGGCTTCCAACCAAGAATCTGAATCAAATAAACTAATAGCTTCTTTCACAATCCTAGGTTCATCAATAATAGTAAGTAAATCATAGGCACCACTTGAATCAAGTACTGAAAATCCATACCTATCTAGTTGTCTTCTTTCATGTGTAGACCTCCTCAATGGTTGAGGTGCAAGTTTAGGTTCTTGCTCTGGATCAGAGTCTTTGGAGCTGCTTGAACTCACATCTGAATCATCTACACTTGAATCTTGTTGTTTCTCTTTTACATGGGTTAGAGGAACATTCACAATACTCTTTTTTTTCTTCTCTTCTGTCTTCTCCGACTGAGGATCAATAACCAAAGGTTTCAACTCTCTAAAAATTACATTCCTATTGTAGATTACCTTTTCAGTTTCAGGATTCCAAAGCTTGTACCCTTTAATACTGACTCCATAGATGATAAAGATACATTTAACTTCCTTGTTATCCAACTTAGATCTGTTTACCTCAAGAATATGAGCATATGCCTCACAGCCAAAGACTCGAATGTGTCTAAGAGAGGGCTTTTTACCAGACCATGCTTCCATAGGCATCTTATCAACCAATGCCGAAGTAGGAGAATGATTTAGCAAGTAACAAGCTGTAGCAACTGCCTCAACCCAGAACATTTGTTCAAGACCAGCATAACTCAACATACTTCTTGCTTTCTCCATCAATGATCGATTTAACCTTTCAAAAACTCCACTTTGTTGTGGAGTATAAGGTGTAGTTTTATGCCTTTTAATTCCATGATCTACACAATACTTATCAAAATCTGCATTGCAATATTCACCACCATTATCTATTCTCAACCATTTTAGTTTTCTACCCGTCTAATTTTCCACAAGAGTTTTAAATTCTTTAAACCAACTGAACAGTTCTGATTTATTTTTCATAAAATATACAAATGCCCTTCTCGAATAATCATCAATAAACGATACATAGTATCTTGATTTAGATAAAGAAGGTACATTAACTGGACCAAAAATATCAGAATGTACATAGTCCAGTACACCAGAAGATTTATGAGAACTAGAGTAAAAAGAAACACGGTTTTGTTTTCCATATATACAATGTTCACAAAAATTAAATTCCAAATTACAATCAATCAACCCATCTACCAGGTTTTTGCTCTTCAAGGTTTTTAAACCTTTTTCACCTATGTGACCAAGTCTATGATGCCAGAGCATTGTTTTCTCTGTAGGAAGTTTGACTTCCATAGAGTTTGCATCATGTGTTACAATGGTAGCTTCTTTAGATTTTATAGAGACATTATTACAGTACACAGGTCTAGCATCTAACCTATATAGAGTTCCAATGCGTTCACCCTTTGCCAGTACAATAGACCCTCTAGTCATCTTACAACCACCATTCACAAAAGTAACTTACACTCCAACATCATTAAGTTTACTAACATATAGTAAATTTTGAGCCAGACCTGGTATGTGAAGAACTCCATTCATTCCCTTTATTCTGCCATCTGGGAACTGAATTCTGACTCCACCTCGGCCAACAATTTCAAGTGTTGAATCACTTGCCAGGAACACCTTTTTACCAGCATACGGTTCATACTTTGTGAACCACTCTCTGTGCGATGTCATATGAAAAGATGCTCCTGAATCCACTAGCCAAACATCTTTAGATGCAGGCATTACCAAAGCAGCAATGAAGGCATCAACATCACTATGTGAAGACTCAGAGTCAGAGAAGTTCTTCTTTTTCTTTTTCTCCTCTTTGCAATCTTTCTTGACATGACCTTTCTGCCCACAATTCCAGCACTTCACCTTAGACTTCTTTCTAGGAGATTTTGATTTCCCCTCTAATTTGGACTTAGACTTTGTGTCCTTCTTCTTGCCTCTTTCCTTTGATCTACCTCGAACAGACAGAGCCTCTTTGGCCATTCCAGAAGACTTCCTCCGCATCTCTTCAGACAACAGTGAGTTAACAACATTTTTTGTTAAAAACGTAGTTGTTGTACTTCCAATAGCCATCACCAGATGGTCCCATGAGTCAGGTAAGGAACATAACAGAAGCATATAATGGTCCTCCTCTTCTATTTTTACACCTATAGATGTCAACTGAGTAATAATCATATTGAATGCACTCAGATGTTCTACTACAGATGCACCTTCATCCATCTTTAGAGAATACAATTTCTTTCTAAGGAAAAGTTTATTCACCAAGGACTTGCCCTGATAAATATTATTCAGCTTCTTCCACAAATCAATTGCAGTCTTCTCCTCATGGATGTTTAATAGAACAGAGTCAGATAAACTCAATCTTATCAGTCCTTTGGCTTTCCTATTTGCCAGATCCCAATCTTCTTGCTTCATGCCTATAGGTTGAGTTCTAGACATAGCAACCCAAAGATCTCTATAGACCAGTATGTCTTCAACTTTAAGTTTCCACAACTCAAAGTTTTTGCCATTGAACTTTTCAATGTCTATTTTGTCTAATGTACTTGCCATCTTATTTAACCAAATAAATCTCTGCAGAACTCCCACTCACAGAATTGACACAAAAAACCCAAACTACCAACAAGGATAGCATAACTTGCCAGGCTCTGATACCACTTGTAAGGAAAGCACAGGTGCAAAAAATAGCTTCCCTAATGAAAATTCCAAGGGGTAAATACAGACAGGTAACTTTCAAAACAAAATAATCAGATTAATACACCAGAGAAACAAAATAAATAAAATAGACAACACAGACTCTAGTATTACATGGGAAAACCCTTTCAAGTAAAAAACCCACCACCAGAATAGAACAATCTGTATTACAGTAAACTGAATATACAATAAAGATCCCCTGTTCTAATGTTTAGGTATCAGTCACTTTTACAATTTGTACAAAACTATTTATATCATCTGCACATTCTATAGAATAAACTTGTACAAATAGAACCTCTTCATCATCAAACAACGATGCCAGCAGATCAGTTTTATAACATCAGTCTGCAAGAGCAAAAATGGTTACTTGACTATTGCCCTAACTGAATGATTCACCTTCCCCATTGTCGTTGCTGCTCAACAGTCATAACTCTTCGCATTCCATGAGATGAATAATCCCACATGCATCGGGTCGCAAACTGTACTGCAGTTTATATTGTCTAATAGATGGTCATACTATCGTCGGCAATTTTGTTGCCAACGAAGCCAACCCACAAGCTTATCGGCCTAACATGCTCCATTGGTGATCACATTGCTTCCTTCACCGATCACATTTAGTCTCCCTGATCCCCAAGTTTATCATCCATCAGATAGATCTTTACCATCAGTCCAAACAATCTCCATTGCTCTGATGAACAATCTCATGCTGATCTCTGAAGAACTATTGGAGTGACAATAACTATCGAAGCCACTTCTTCACCCTTCACAGATCACCAGACTTAGGCCGATAGTTTACATCTCTATTGGAGTGACTCATGCTATCGGGACAACATCTCCATCTTTCACCGATATATAAAGTCATCCCAATGATAGATATTGTTCTACGTGTATCTTCTCATCATACGATGCTGACACAAATGCCAACATACAATGCCTATATGCAACATCGACATACATTCAGAAATGACACTGTTCACAATGTATCTGAACAATATACAATGTAGATATGCATTCGGTAGCGACACTGTTCACAATGTATCTGTTCAACATACAATGTCGATAGTGTTCATGATGTATCTTTCCAGAATACAATGCCAACATACAACACCAAAGAACATTCAAGGATCAAAATATGAGTTTCAAGCAGTAATATGAGACACTAAGTCTTTTCAAAATTGTCAATGTGGGGGACGTGTTGTAATTTCTTATTCACAAACCTCTCCATTCTATGGTAGGGGCAATAATATCTTGCCAAAGGAAACAATTGTAAATGTAGCATCTACAACTTAGCCTCAGATTTCCTAGCATCATCAATCCGTTGACATGAATACCAATTGATATCCATTGGGAACTAGGCATTACCTCTCTTGTTCTTCTTCATGTATGTCTCATAGGAGAGGATAATCTATCTTGTAACCTCCATTAACACTACCTTATCCATGGGGTAACATGGCAACATAAATGGATTTCCTTCAAAACCCTCCATTTTGATATAGGTGAAAGTGGGGAACTAGAGAAACTAGGCCGCATGAGGTTGTATTAATTTTTGAGCTTCCTTAGAGAGCCTTTTGGCTTGATCATCCTCCATTAGCCTAACCAGATGCATAAGAAAACAATCATTAATAGTCTTATAATGTTGAAATAACTGCACTCTTTCTAATTATGGATAGAAATCCCACACTGCCTAGTTTGTGGATTGATTCCCTAGCCTCCCGAAGTTATTGAGTCCATTGGGTTGGGCTTTGTAAGCACATGCATAGACAACATAAGAGGTCATGTAGAAAACCCTCTTTCTCTTCCTCCATCATACCATTACCTCATGACAGGAATTGTTGATAATCTTGGCTCATTGGGCTACTTTCTTCTTATCCTTAACCAACCAAATCAGCCCAAACATCCAAGGATCAAAGGTTCTGACATCCTTTTTCCCTGCCATTCTGCTAAGTAGGGATACCATGTATTGTATTTCTGGGTTGGAAACATACTTGTATAAATTTTGGGGCATCTTGGCCATCAATTTAGCCTTATTGGTTGGATCCCTCCATGATGTGAATATAATCTTTCTACATTTGGAAAGATTATTATTGAACTCTATAGTCAATGCCTCTAGGTCTATTTCGAACATATCCCACTCTCTAGGCAACTTGAAAGCCTCTATGATGCCATTCATGGAGAAATCATCATACACTAGCCCCTGATGCTCCACTCTCATGTTTGCTACATTGTAGTTTTGGGTGCATTCAATGACCAAATCTAATACCTCTACTGCGTATGGGAATCCAGTGGCATGAAACATCCCCAACGATACCACATTCTTTAGTATCTTATCATTGTCTCTAGCCTGAATTGTTTCCTTAACAACATCTAGATCCATTTTCCCACAATGTGTATCAAGAGATTAGACAAATTTACACCAAATGTCACTTAGAGTGGGGAACATGGTTGGTTTGAACTCATCATCCTCATAATCTATTCGCTTCTATATTTTTCCCTACAGAACACAAGCATCCATAATTATTTTTGGGGATTATGTGCCTATGATGGGTAGATTACTTTAACTTTTCTATGTAGTTTCAAAGTTCCATATAATCTATTTATGCATTTGTATTTACCCTAAAGATATACCCCCATAACAAGAAATTTACCTTCTAGTAAATGTAAAAATATTGTAACAATAAAATGAAGGGAAAGGGTTTGTCGTATTCATACTTGGTAGCTAAGATATCAAACTTAGTATGGATAAGCAATGAATACCATTTCAGTTCTCTATAATACTACTGTCAATCACCTATAATGTCACCTTTAATCTACTTTTAGCTCTCTATAATCTTGAAGGAATACCTTGATAATTGATACTTCTCAATGAAATTTAACTTTTGTCCTTAAGGAATTCACTTATTAGGGTGCATTAATTGCTATCTTTCCAGTTCGGTACGCCATTGTTGTTTAGGTGTGGACAAATTCAATAGCTGGCAAAGTATAGCTGGTAAAAGTACATTTTGAATTTAAAGTGCCAATGATGTCTATGTATAGAATTTAAGGTGGGACTGGATATGGATATGCAATGCATGACGTCTAGTGCTAAATATCTAGTATTATATATCCCTTTGACTTTGATGAGGGGTTAGGTGAGTATCATGGTGGGAGATAGGTTTGGTGACGTCACTAATAGGCCGTGGTCAGACCTCGTTGACCTGAAAAGTAGGTGGTGGGATCACATTTGATCTCAAAGATAAGGATATATGAAATATCCATGGCAAAATATCCATTACACCATTGTTATGTATGAAAATGGGGTTGAAAGAAAGATGTAAAGTCTATAGTTAATTAGATTCAATAAAACCCTCCTTTCACACATACATTCAAGGATATAGACTGAGCTAAGTCACTACTATGATAGAGGACTCAGCTATAGGTCTCATGTCACTATGAGATGATTAGAAATATAGAATAGATTGATATTTTTTTAAAACCCTAGTCTGATTTGTCCTAAAACTCTAATTATGCAAAATCATAAACAAACGGATGAAACCCGGCAAATGCTCACATAGGAAGACACTAAATACAAATTAGAAACATACTAGGATTTGAATTTTAGGAAGTGAAAACTTTGGGGACAAAAGAGTAGGCACTTGTATCCAATGTGGCACTATTTCTGAGGGCTTGGAACCAAAATATGCTTTAGATTGTAACCTTCTCAAAGATTTCTGACAATGCTAAACTGGAGAACACTAGAGTGAGGGTCTGTGTCTAATCAAGGATGTTTTTTGCCATTTTCATCAGATCTAAAATCCTTATGCTCTGCTCTGATCTTTTGCAACTCCTCTCTGCAAGATTTGACACCTATAAATTGCAATCACAAGAGAGGGGTTGGGGGTTGTGGTGTTTAGGAGCTTGCCTCGGTCAAGCCCTGAAATGACATTCAAGCCTTCCAACACCATTGTTAGAGAGAGTGTGTGTGCTTAGTGGATAGAGGCAAAAAATAAATGATAAGATAAATTGATTGAAACATAAAGTAGATGTCACCTCAGAGGTGAAGCTCTCACAAGGAGATGAAGATCTTTCATGCCATGAGGAGATGGATTGATGAAGATAAATCTGCAACAAACAAGTACAAACACAACACAATACTAATCTACAAAACTATGAAATCCTTGAATATCTTTAGCATAAGATCACAAGTTTGCATTCTCTATTTACATGTAAAATAAAGTCCTAAACATGTTTATATATGCATTCCTGCTAAACATTTGTAATTTAAATTGAATAGGCCAACAAAGGGAAACCTTTTAATGGTCACTTTGCCAACATTTAAAATTTGGGTCCTAACAAAATAGGTCTAGACTAGGGCGTAGGTGCCCAAGTCTAGGTCCTATTTTGGGACTTGATTAAGCTTAAGAGTGGCCCCTAAGCCCTATTTGACATGGGTTTTAGGGGATTTTTCTCTGGGATTCATTTTTAACGTGCATGATTAAATCTAAGGGACCATATTAGTTAAAAATTCAATAGTGGAACACATGGACTATAATGTTTTCTTTGGATATAGATGTGGATATAGATAAGGATATGGACAAGAGTTTGGTGTCAAATATTCAATGTAGAAATATCCAGTTGAAAAGTCAATGAATCGAGCATTTGGAAACTGATACTTAGGACATGATGTGGATATGGACAAGGATATGGATATTTCAAAAACGTCCAATTCTAAATGTCTAGTACACTATATCCATGCATTGTGAAGTTTATTTATTTGAATAAATTTGATGACCAGCACATAATGTGGATAGGGATATGGATAAGGATGTGTATATTTGGTGATCAATCATATCCTATTGAAATATCCTATCGGGTAGATAGTTTTACACTTTATTGTGGTAAATTTAATGGTTTCAAGAATGAACATGGATATCGATATTTAGCTGAGTGATTATATCCATTTGGGAGAGACAAATAAATATTTAACCCAAATTGATGATGATTTTGGGTCCGGTCAAACAGTTTTGTGTGTTTGAGAGTTAGTATAAAGGCTAGACTTAACAATAAGACTAGACATGATGATAGGACTGGACATGATATTAAGAGTGTAAATGATATTATACACTCATAATATCCATATCCATTTGACTAGGATATCCAATTGACCAGAAGTTCATATGGGTACAACTCGCTCAGTCTAGCAAATTTCAACATAGTGTAAAAGGAAAAGTTGATCAGATTTATATCTGCTATCCATTGATAGCTTCTATTGGGAGATATCCTAACTTGAAACTTGACTTAGATTTTGAGGTGACCTTTGACCATACCGCCCGATGTGAAAGCATACAAGCAAGACAAAAGCAAAAGTTGGCTCCCTATTTTGCTAAGGCAAAATGGGATGTGTTGTGAGACCACACAATGACTTGCCACCAAAGAAAACCACCAATTTTGAACAAATTTAAGAAAGGACAAATTCAGACATAGAATTTCTAATTTCCACTGTGTATGGATATCCTGATCTTGATGAGATGAAATCATGTTTACCAATGAAACTATATTATATGAGAAGGAATTCAAGTGTGTGCATTTCATTTATTTCCTTCCTTTTGAAGAGGTTAAAAGTAACAGTTGTATATGCCTAAAAATGACACGACCCTGTCCAAATAAATATTCTTAATATTTATTTCATTCTAATTCTTCTATCGATAAATAAATAAACAAATTTACTTATTCGATTCATATTCCTCTAAATTAATTAAATATCGAAATATTTAATTACCTCTTCTAAAGTCAAAATTAAATAAAATCCTTTATTTAATTAAATTCTTCCAAACAATTAAATAATTCTTAATTATTTAATTTAAATCAAATCATTCCTCCAAATTTATTTAAATCCTCTCTATCTCTAAAAATAAAAATTTATTCTTCCAAATCATGCACAACAATTAAATAAATCTATTTATTTAATTAGCTTTCTTATCTTCTATATCTTTAAATATCTTCCAAATCTTCTAAAAATAAGTCTTCTTCTTCATGCACACAAAATTAAATAATTTATTATTTAATTTCTCTCAAATCATGCAAAAGCAAATCTCAAGTTGAGTTAACTAACTCAATCAACCTTGTTTTTATCAATATCTCTTAAATTAGAAAAAAACTTTCTAATTTATGAAAAGCATGTCTTATCTTTAGAAAAGAAAGTAGTTAACTCAAATAAAACAACTTTTGTGTGACACTTGTCTTCTTCTTATTCACTCACGTTCCTCAACCATTCTATATTGTTGATCTTCTCATTCTTTCTATATCGTTGATCTTCTTCTTTCTCAAGTCTATAAATTGAACCATGTTCCTCCATTTCATTCATCCAAGCTTTAAGTATTGTTACTCTGTAGGAATTACAGCGTGCCTTTGGCACCAATTCCTTCATTTCTTGTGATCACATGCATTACTACATACTACTACCATTGTTGTGAAGTTCATCTTCATGGCAAAACTATCATAGCCGTTCTCCATTGACAATCTTAGAATAGAAAGGAAGTGCACTCTCTGAGGGCCTTATTCATATATGCAAGATCGATTGAGATAGGCAACCAATGGAACTATGAAGCTTTGTGGTTTGCAAAGGTTTTTGAAGTTCTTTTGATTGATTGATCTCTTTGTTTCTATATTTCGTTGAGTTTTGGGTATTTTGATATTGATAAATTGATTATTCATATTTAATCCAATTTTCCCTTAACATTTTTGGCACCCACCGTGGGGCCTAGCCCCAAATTTAACCCAAAAACTAAGTTTTTGTGTTTTAGAAAGCCATACATAGGAAGAAATTATGCATCTAACACATCCTAACATGCATCTGCTATCTATTACGGTGCATACGTTCCTTCGGTGCATACAGTCTCTGATCTGATGCACCTGCTGTCTGTTCCAGTGCATCTATCAGTTTAGCACATATACACAGTTTTCCTGCACTTTTGACCTCTGTCTTAGTGCATATGTACTTCGGCACTTCTAAGCTCTATTTCTGCGCATTTAGTCTATGAAGCTGTGCATCTGATCTAGGTAGTGATTTTTAGGGTTTCCTTGAAGTTTTTGCTAATGCTGATGTCTTTTACAAGAACACTCTTGATCTGTTTTGTAGGCTAGGTACTGGTTTAGAATCATATAGTTGCACTTGTTAACTTACACTTCAATTTCTAAGGGGAAAGTAAATGGATGCTCATGCAAATCTCACATAGTCTTAACTAGGAAGGTGGTAATTGAATCATTGCTATCTTGGTAAAACTGCACCATTGCTATCTTGTTATCACTTAAAAGTTAAAAAATCATTGCTATCTAGGCTAAAATTGAACACATCATTGCTATCTTGGTAAAACTAGACCATTTCTATCTTTTTATCACTTGAAAGTTAACAAATTTCTGTGCTTGCCCAAGTAAATAGCTCATCTAGTTTTTCTCATTTTAACTAGGGGAAAAGAACAATTGTATTCTGTGTTTTGGGAATGATACTAGGCCTATGTTGTCCCCTATCTTGGGTGACTAAAATGCCAGACATATCATTTTTGCATGCATTTTTTCCTTTAGAGGGGCCTGCTCTTGGATACCGTTCATCCAAGTAGGAATGACCCTAAGTGGTAACAGGCTAGATGCCAAGCCCTACCAAGCCACTATAAATAAATTATGTTTGGAGTGAAAGCTTCAAACAATGAGTGTAGTTGTGTTATACCGACAGCCAACCTCCCCCAAAACCCTCCAAGCCGCAACCCTTGCAGGCTAGGAGACTCCATAACAGAGAGTAGTGCTGCCGCATGTATAACCACTCGAACGGTTGCCTTTATTACTCATCCTTTGTTCTTAGTAGCCAAAAACCCCTATAATCTGGTGCAGGGAAGGGTGATTATCACCACCTAAAGATGCTTCACTAGAGATAGTGAGAATTTGGTTTTATACTATCCTTTGAAACCTAGGATTGTACTTGCTTTCTTTTAGTCCAAAAAGAGTAAAAAAATCACAAAAAAATAAAAAACCATAAAAACATTCTTTGTGTTTTTTGTGTCTTCTTGCCATAATTTTAGAGAATCAAATCAAAAAGACCTTCTTGCAACCAAAGATACCAAAAACATCAAAAAATTACCAAAAACGTGGAAAAATCACTGAACAATGAGAGTGGCACATTCATCCTTTTCTGCTATGCATTTGAACTAACTTACTGTGCATCTGCACTGACTTACAATGCTTTTACAACCTGTTAGAGTGCATCTGCAATTTACTAATGTGGTGCTTCTATGCCAACTTGTTGCACATTTACCAGTTTTTGCGGCGCATCTGTTCCAGCTCATGTGTGATAGTGAGCACTTCCATAGTCTTTGAGAGAAAAATTTTATCATTTCTGGGTACCCATTTCAGTCTAGCTCTAAGCTCCAAGATTAGGTCTTACCTTGCAGTCACTTTTCCATCTAATTCATGTCAAAATCTCTCTTTCATTAGTCATCTCATTCACCTTCTCTCAGGTCTCCCTAGTCCAAAGTCAAAGTATCCCATATCAGATCAGCATAGGCCCCTTTTTCGTATCATTTTGGATTCAAATAACCCTAGTAAGTCACAGAACATCACTAGTGGTCTTGGTGCATGACTAGTCCCTACACAGTAAGATAGGTATCAAGTACCCTTACTAGTGGCTATCGTCTTGTATCGGCCATCTTATTTGGAATCATTGATTGAGAAAGTCCCTTGTCCAAATCTTGTCATAAGTATCCTATTCTCAACAGTCTCCATCGGTATCTTGCCAAAATCTCTAGTTTCATCCCACCACATCCCACATCAACTTGCATGGTTCTTACTAGATCTCAATACCAAAAGCAACTTGAAATAGCCAGATCATCTGACCGTATTGTCACCCCTCATGATAGTGATGAGGAAATCTCTCACGAAGATTATCAAGGGCACCTCCAAGATCAGAAATTCCAATGCTTGCTAGAGAAAGTGCTCCATGAGGACCCTCACAAGTATTTTTATCATCTTGCAAATCTCATAATTAAGTTCCTGGCTGAATTTGATCTAAGAAAACTCAGAGACTGTAGAGGATAATCATGAAGACCACAATGGTGAAGACAAAGGAAAGAAAGTAATAGACCCAAACACACCTATGGAAGAAATGAGGAAACAAATTAAGGGTCTAACGCAACAAATGACAGATCTCAAGGCTGGTACAAACACTAAAACCTACTCCTTGGAAGATATTGCACCATACCCCTTTGATAAAAGTTTGAACATGATACCATTCCCCTTTCGATTCAAAGTTCCTAAGTTTGACAAGTACAAAGGGAAAGGGGACCCTAGAGATCACATTAGGAAATTCAATGCCACATGCATGGAAGTAGCTCACAATGAGACTTTCTTAATGAGACTATTCCCTAGATCTCTAGGTAGTCAAGCCATGGAGTGGTTCTCAAGACTCCAACCGGGCATCAAAACTTTTGATGTGTTAGTCAACAAATTCATCACGCACTTCTTGTACAATATTGAACACGAAGTCTGTATGCTTGACCTATGCAATACCAAGCAAAAGAATGGTGAATAATTCACCTCCCTCCTACAAAGGTGGAGACAACTAGCAAGTAAATGCTCATATGATGTGCCCAAGAAACAATTAATGGAGATGTTTGTCCACAACATCAACTCTAATCCTAGCTACCAAATACAAATTCAATGCCCCACCTCATTTTCAAAGGTCATTGAAATGGGATTGTTCATTAAGAAAGCTATGATCATCAAGGGACAAATTAAGTTATACAAAGACACACCTACCTCCAATTACATGACTGACAAATCAAATTTTTGGACTAAGAACAAAAATGTCATCAACGATGGAGTAGTTGATGCCAAAGTGGCGGCTCCCAAACAACAACCAATATTCACTCTCAAAGGAGAGGCAAGCAATGTTATTCCCAACAAAACATTCTCTTGGGAGCCAAGACCATGGTTCAACTCAAATCCAAGGCAAAATTTCACACCGTTGGGTGAGTCCCAAGAGTCTACATTAAAGAAGCTATTGGCCAACAATGCAATCTCTCTACCACCAACAAGTAATTATGAACCTCAAATAAAACCTCACTATTGGAAGGACACTGACTATTGTGAGTATCATAGAGGAAAAGGACATACAACCAACAATTGTATCCATCTCAAACATGTTATTCAAGATGTACTTGATCAAAATCAAGTAGGTGCTCAACAACATACTTCTAATGAGATGCATGTGGCTTACAAAGATCCACTTCTCAATCATGAAAGGCTATACAACAACAACAACGGAAACAACAACAATGGCCACAACAACAATGGCAACAACAACAACCACAATAGGCAAAATTAGAATAATGGGAATAGTAATGCCAATTATGCAAGTGTGTCATTCGACTATACCATTAATTGCATATTAGAGCATGTCCCACAAATCAATGTGGTCATGCCCAACCAACAATTAGAACCCAACAAAAGTGATTGTGGTATCATCACCCGTAGTGGTAAGGTCACGTTGAATACCATTCCTCCAAGGTCATCACCTTCTCAGTCCAACTTTCATCAGTATAGTGTCATAGACCAACTGCAAAAGACCCCTTCCCACATTTCTATCTTAGAATTGTTGCGTCTATCTCCTTCTCACAAGGAGATTATTGATAAAGCCTTAGTGAAAATGACAGTACCCACTAACTTGGCCCAAGAGAAGTTTCAAGCCATAGTAGGTAATCTAACCTCCTCAAGTACCATATTATTTACCAAACAAGATGACCTCTTAGTGTCTCAACCTCATAACACCCCTTTACATATTGTGGCCTTCATCCATAAGCACCACATCAAGAGAGTTCTCATTGATGGGGGAGTCGGTTTAAATATTTGCACGCTAAAGCTAGTCCTTACATTGGGGTTCTCTAAAAATGTGATTGATCCAAGGAAGAAGATTACTATCAAAGCTAATGATGAAGAGGAGAAAACTACCAGGGGAATGGTGATATTACCCATACAAGTGGGACCGGTGGTAAAAGATGTTGTGTACCAAGTCTTAGATAGGGAACTAGCCTATAATATTCTTCTAGGTAGACCATGGATTCATGCCATGAAAGTTGTGCCTTCTACCTATCACCAATGCATAAAATTTCCTCATAATGGCAAGTAGGTCACCATCCAAGGTGACCCCAACCCCTTTCAGCATTGTAACTCTATCATTTCAAAACCTAATTGCATCATACCAAACAATAGAGCATCTTCATCCCCTACCCCACAGCATGACTCTACCTCTGAACCTTCCTCATCCAAGCCCAAGGAGTAGAAAATTACCATCAAAGAAACAGGAGTAAGGGAATACTCCATTGAACACAACCTCAATCTAGCCAAATTACCTCTATCTCCTAGATCCTTTAGGTGACCCAAGCATTTTCCAAAGCCATCTTCTCCTCCTACACCTCCCATAGTTCCCTTTGTAAAATAGGGGACCCTATCAGATGAAACAAAGGAAATAAATATCTTACAATGGCTCTACACTAAAGAAGAAGAGAACATACAACAAGAACCACCTAAGCTCCCAACGGAAATCTATGGGTGAGGTGAATCTATCCTACATAGAATGGGTTATGAAGGACAAGGCCCCATTGGCCTAAGAAAAGAAGGAATTGTAGAACCCATTCAACCTTCTTCATCCTCATTGGCTAGAACTACAAAAGGTCTAGGATATAAGGATAAGGGCAAAGCTAAAGCAAATGCTTGTCTTGTGGAAATGATCCATACCCTTCAAGAGAACAGTGACAGATTCTAATGAATATGACTGGGATGAGCTGATAGAGCATTCCTATGATGACAAAGAGGTTGATACCATTCAAACTTATAGCCCCTACCGTGAGGCACAAACACTACCGAATAGGCCATTAGAGTGTGATTTGCCTATCCCTGAGAATACAACTTTTAAGGAAGGTTTGAGTTCTATCACAATAAACAATTTAGAGGAAAGTACCATCCCAAACACTCTCCCTACCAATACTCCTAGCATATCCATTCAAACTATCGATGAATAAAATCTATCCTCTAACTCCCTCCCCCTTGTGCATCTTGAGCTTATTGACTGGGATCTACAAGGAACCCCACAACTAGATATGTTCTAAAATGATGATGCCTATATTGACTATATGGAACTTAGGGACCACCTACCTAAAGGAGATCATAAAGTTACCTTTGCCATTGAACTTAATACTATGGCTTATTTCAGAGAGGGTGCCAAGCCTTCTAGTCAAAAAAATATCAAAATAAAACCTAGATCCGACTGTGAAAACCACTCTGCGGCAATGTCAGATCCCAAAATAGTAAAAAGAAAGGATGCATTTAATGGTGAAAACCCAACTATGGCACCTGATGATGGAAGGCTTGACACTCTCCCTGATGACATGCACCAAGAGAAGTCTTAGATTGTTGTGGAACCTACAGAACCTATTAACATTGGAACAGAGGAACAACCTAAGATCATTCACTTTGCTAAGTCTCTAACCCCACCAGAGAAGACTAAGTTTGTATCATTCTACAAGAGAAAGCAAGTCAATTTTGCTTGGTCATACACAAATATGCTAGGGTTAGATCCAGATTTGATTGTACATCATCTTCCACTAGTTCCAGGAGTGAAACCAGTGTAATAGAAGCTTAGAAAGATATATCAACACATTGCACTGCTTGTAAAAGAAGAACTTAAGAAACTATTGGATGTAGGGTTCATCAGAGCTATAGACTATCTGGAATGGGTCTCCAACATAGTACCAATGTCTAGACCTGATGGTTGAGTCAGACTATGTAATGATTTTAGAGATCTAAACAAAGCTTGCTGCAAGGATGATATTCTATTGCCAAATATGGATATCATAGTTGACTTAACAACAGGGCATACCATGTTATCTCTCATGGATGGCTTCTCAGGATATAATCAAATCAGGATAGCACCAGAAGACCAGCATAAGACAACTTTTACTTGTCCATGGGGCACTTTCTGCTGGAATGTCATGCCATTTGGGCTAAAGAATGTAGGAGCCACATATCAACATGCTATGACCACTATATTCCATAATATGATGCATGTTACCATGGAAGACTATGTAGATGATATCCTTGCAAAGTCACTCATAAGAGAATCACACCTGGATGTGTTAGAGAAAGTCTTTCAGAGATTGGAACAATTCAAAGTCAGGTTGAACCCAAAGAAATGTGTGCTTGGGGTCACCTCGGGCAAGCAAGCTCTTAGGTTTTATTGTATCAGCAAATGCAATAGAGGTGGAACCCGCCAAAGTCAAGACTATTATGGACATGCCACCACCCAAGAATCTTACTCAACTAAGATCTCTATAGGGCAAGCTACAAGCAATCCATAGGTTTATATCACAATTGGCAAACAAGGGTCAACCCTTCAGTCATCTCCTACATAAGAACATTCCATTCAGATGGGATGAGAAATGTGAAGAGGCATTCGACAAACTGAAAGAGTATCTTATGAATCCACCTATTCTCATGCCTCCTATCCAAGGGAAGCCATTGTTATTATACATATCTACCACACCAACAGCTCTTGGGGCCCTTCTAGCACAACAAGATTATGAAGGTAAAGAGAGAGTCATCTACTACATTAGTCGCACATTGGTGGGCTATGAGTTACAATACTCATAGATAGAAAGATCATGTCTTGTGGTAGTTTTTGCTTCCCAAAAAATCTAACATTATATGCTTACACATCCAATCAAACTTATTGCAAAAATAGATCCACTGAAGTGCCTACTAAGCAAAATAGCTCTAACAGGTCACCTAGCCAAATGGGTAATGCTCCTAAGTGAATACGACATTGAGTATGTAGACAGAAAGGCTATCAAAGGGCAAGTCATTGCTGATCAATTAGCATATGCACCACTATAGGACACCACACCAATGAAATTTGAGTTTCCAGATGAATCCTTATTTAATGTGTCAACACATTCTTGGAAACTTTACTTTGATGGGTCCTACACAAACCATGGATCAGGGGTAGAAATCTTGTTTGTAACTCCTCATGGTGACACCATACCAAAGTCTTACCATCTGTTATTTCCATACACCAACAACATAGTAAAATATGAAGCCTTTGTCATTGGCCTCAAGATGGTAACTATGTGGAAAATCAAAGAGCTACATGTCTATGGTGATTCTCAACTAGTGATCTATCAGGTCAATGATGATTACCAAACCAAAGATGAGAACCTTGTCCCATACAAATGGATGGTTCAGGACTTTAAGGAATACTTTATGATCATCTCTTTTGAGCAGATACCTCACATTGAAAACAAAGCAGTAGATGCCATGGCAACCATTTCCTCTCTTCTTGAAATCCTAGAGAATGAGTCACGGTACGAGTTCTTAGTGGAATCAATTCAGCAACCATCTTATGATCTTCCTGAAACCCATTCCATATGCCTATTAGTTGGATCTAATTCACCTTGGTACGGTAAAGTTTACACTTACCTCAAGGACAACACCCTCCCACCTAACTTATCTTCAAACCAATGATGAACCTTTATATGCCAAACCTCTCGTTATACCATTATTGCCAACACCCTATACCAACATGGTCTAGAGGGTACTTTACTTCGTTGTTTAGAACAAGAAGAATCCCAAACCGCCTTACAAGATGTACATGAAGGGATCTATGGAACACACTCTAGAGGTCCTTCCTTAGCTAAGAAACTCATGCATTTGGGTTATTATTAGCTGAACATGGAAATAGATTCATATCAATTTGTGAAGAAGTGCAAGCACTGCCAGATACACGTGAACCTGATACATGCACCAACTCAAGAGTTGAGACCTTTAATAACACCTTGGCCCTTTTGCCAATGGGGACTCGACCTTGTAGGCAAAATCCATCCACCCTCATCTAACGACCACAAATTCATAATAACTGCCACTGAGTACTTTACCAAGTGGATTGAAACCATTCCCCTCACCACCGTCACAGGTAAACAAATCTCCTCATTCATCCTCAATTACCTCATCTATAGATACAGATTTTCCTCATCCATTATCATGGATAATGGAAGACCCTTTAAAAACTAGGATGTCTAAGAACTCTATGACTGATTCAAAATCCAACATTATTTCTCCACACCCTAGTACCCCCAAGGCAATAGCTAATCAGAAGCATCCAACAAGACCATCTTGAAACTACTCAAGAAGATAGTCAACAATGCTGGCCATGATTGGCACATCCAACTCAATCCTATTCTATGGGCCTACAGAACCAGTATACGCACTCCCATAGGTGTTACCCCTTATGCCCTTGTCTATGTCTTAGAAGCTATCCTCCCCATTGAGGTCGAGTTACCATCTCTCAGGGTGTTGTTAAAAGGTCTCATAATAGATGAATAGTACAGAGTTTCCAAATTGCAAGAACTAGAGTTACTAGAGGAAAGGAGACAAAAAGCCTTTGATCATCTCAAAACATATCAACAATGATGTCACAAAGCTACAACCACATAGTCCACTCAAGAGTCTTTAAGGTTGGAGATCTAGTAATTAAGGAGAACCCTGCAATCAACAGGATTGGAAAAAGAAAGACAAGTTCGAACCCAACTGGCTTGGGCCTTATGCGATCATAGCTGCTTATGGATCAGGGGCATATCAGTTAGCAACATTAGAGGGTTAGATGTTTGATGACCCAATCAAAAACATGCATCTTCACTAGTTCTATACCTAAGAGAACCCCAATGTAAGGGGGTATAAAATATAAAAAAATCAAAAAATACAAAAAATACAAAAAATACAAAAAATCAAAAAAGTACAAACAAAATTAAAAGATTAGAAAAATACAAAAAAAACATCCTAAGGTGAAACCCTAGCAAATAGGTGCCTTGGATAGGTATCATGATGAAAACCTAGCAAACAGGTGTCATGCATACTTTCTAGCTTTCATGCAAATAAAAACAAGTGGTGAAAACCTTGTAAACAAGCAGTACTTATGATAAATCACTTCCTCCATCTTTGGGAGACCAATCACCTTGTGTCCATTCTTCCTTCACTCGTGTCCCATTCGACCCATATCTGTTCCATAATAAAATCCTAATGATAACCTATCATGGCTTGATACTCTAGCTCTTTTGTTGCCTTGTCAACCAAGGTTTTATCCCATATCCTATCCATAGTGTCAACCTAGCATAGTGTCTCTCATCAATATCCACATGGTCCAAGTCCATGAACTATATTGCCTCTAGATCATCACATAGGCAAGGCCATTTTTCAATGTGCCCCAGAGGCTCCACTTCCCATCCATCCTAATCTATCCTCTAGTCCATCCACGGTCCAAGTCAATGAACTATGTTGCCTCTGCGTTGTCACATAGGCAAGGCCATTCTTCAAATGTACCCCCGAGGCTCCACTGTCCCATCCATCCCATGTCTAGTCCTTCTATCTATCAGAGTCCGTACCACTTTCTATCACCTAGGTCTTAGGTCCGTTAGGGTTCACCCTCAACTACGTTGCCTCTGCGTCATCACGTAGGCAAGGCCATTTAGCAATGAGCCCTCGAAGCACTAGGTCAGTCCCTTAGGGTCTGTCTCACCAATAAGGATTGTGGAATCTTTCACCAAGCAAGAAAGCGTAAGTAAAACCCACTTTTCAAGAAGAAATTTTGATGCAACACCTCAACCTATCCAAAGCAAAGAAAGCAAGTACCTAAAGCACTCTAAATGATTTTACCTAAATTATGGCAAGAAACAAACACATCTAAAATACAAAAATATTTTTGTGGATTGGAATCATGGTTGAGTTACAAAGTCTTGATTTCTGTTATCATGTCTTTTTACGCTACTCAAGGATACCAAAATCTAGAGACACTATGATGGGGGCATGATTATTTTCTTTGTTTGCTATTTGTGGATTAATCTTTAGTAATGTGAAACCTTGTCTAAAGACATGCTCGACAAAAGATCAGCAAGGACATCAAGGTCTAACATGAATGGGGGCAATCCTTGTCTATTGATACGCAAGAAATACTCAGGTCATCTCAGTTCAATTATACGTTGATGCTTGTATTAACTTGCTAAAGCAAAATCCATGTAAGCAATACTTAGGTCATCTCGGTTCAATTATACCTAGATGCTTGTATTAACTTACAACATTTAGAAAAGTACCAAAAAAATCACCCAATGATGAAATAAGCACTTCAAAATACTTGCACCATCAAGATGTCAAAAGCAAAGCATCCATACATTTGTATCCCATGCAATAAAAGATCTAAACAATGCAAAGTATCATTACAAAATGAAGCTTGTGAGTCTTTCTATCGAGTCATTCTTTCAATCAATCTTCTACCTATATCATCCCTGTGTCGATAGAGTACATTTGGACATCACAAAAACATAGCATACAGTAGCATATCATATCACATGAGATAGTCATTTACATGATTAAATTAGTTGCATACATAATAAGTGCATCAAGTCATCCATATACATTTTTTGCAATCATCACATAGTGTCAGCAGAAAAAAATAAAAAACATAGGTAAGTGTATCACATAAACTACATAATCATATAGATACCATTTGCATTCACACATTTGAGGCATATCAAGTAAAAACATCTAAGTCTGCATTAGCTCACATAGCATCATAAACATCTAAGACTGCATTAGATAAACATCACATAAACATCTGAGACTGCATTAAATAAACATCATATAAAAGTCTGCATTAGATAAATATGTGCATCATACAAATAGAAATGCATCCATAACATAGAATGAGTAAACTACATATAGAGAGGATCAAATAGCTGCATCATCATATAAATGTCATAAACATGTCCAAATGTACACTATCAAAAGGTCCATCTCTGAGTCAAATGTCATATACAATGAATACATCTCAAAGATAATGATACATGTCTCAAAGTACAAAAGTGGTTCATATACATATCAAGCTATCTGAGCCATCAAAAAGTGTACGTAGGAACCAAAATCTGTGCAAGTGCCTACTAACCCTGCTGCTGTGAACCACTGCTCCCAGCAATGTCTCCTGAGTCCCCTCCTCTGCTATCCCCAGACTGCTCTGGGCCCATCACAAAGGCTCCTGACCTTGATCCACCTGCTCTCTGGGAGGCCATAGACTAGCTCCTGTAGCTCGGAGCCCTCTAACTAACTAGTACAACACCATGGTATAAACCCTGATAGTACTGTGTCTAAGCCTGCGCTCTAGTAAGCTCACCATGCACCTGCGCTAATTACCCCTGCACCTGTGTCAACTATGCCTATGCTTGTGCTAGCTGTCCCTGTACCTGTGCTAGCTATGCCTAGGCCTGGTGTACTTGTCCAACCAAAAAGCTACTAGTGGCATCTATCCCAAGGGTTGCCACTGCTGTGTCCCTCTCCACTAGGATAACTCATATCCTCACCTCTATCATATCTCGCTCTCTAGTGAGCCCCGAGATAACCTCTGCATCTGTCTCCTACTGAGCCTCAGTCATCCTAAGTTGTGCCTGCAGTTGCCAAACCTACCCTCTTAGCATAGTAATGGCTCTTTGTTGGACATTTGACTGTGCTGGACCCTGAGAGGCCTGTGCCTATCCCTGCCCCTGTGGCTGAGGTACCTGTTGCTGTGCCACCTACTGAGGTGGTGACATTTGTGCCTACTGTGCAACCTATAATTGCAGTATCTGTTGAGCATGGGAAGGTCCCTCCCCAGCTCTCCTCCTCTACCTAGGTCTATCTCCATCTCCACCACCTCCCCCTCCTCCATTATCTCCACCACCTCCCCCTCCTCCATCATCTCTTCCATCTCCCCATCCTCCTCTCCTCCTCCTCTCCTCCTCCTCTGGCCAACCTGGCCCTCATCCTTTGAATCTGCCTCATCTATGTGAGGAACCAGCTCTCCAGGCCTTGAGTACCATAGAAAAAGGTGAGCAGCGAACCACTCCTCATAGTCTGATGTCATCCCTACATTTGTGATCTCTCTCCTCATCGGCCAAGTAGCATAAGGAATCTGCCAAAACACTACCACTGCCTCCTCATAGGATGCCACTGGCCCCCATCTAAATCTCTCAGCATGAGTCCATGCAAATAGATCCTGCCCCTGTGGTATGCCCTATCTCCTCCCAAACTACCTCTGAACATGGCTGACAATCTATCTCTCTAGGATGAACCGTGTCCAACCTATCAGCCATCAAGTCTGATAACAGTACGGCAACTCATCCGCCTTATCGTCCCAAGGCTCACAATCTAGATATGGTTGCCAAATGACCACATATACCCCATCCAATGCATGCCTCCAATACTCGAGCTTCCCCAGTCTATGCTGGGAAATCACTCCTATGTAGCCATAACTATAAGGCTCTCCTCTCTGTCTCTGAAAAATGCAAGTCGGTCTAGTGATGGCAATGTGCTCCCATAGACAAAACTACAACAGTGAGACATCTACTGATAATCTCACACCCCTATGGTATACCACCTAATGCATGTCATGGTATAGGTGTACCAGAACGCAGACACCCCAAGCATAGCGGGTGCCCTCTGTAACCATCCTCTCCATGATTCGTCCCCATCTAATTGGGAACCCATGCGATCTCCTATCGGGGCATACAATGCCTCTGATCAATCCTACATCTATCCCATAGAAATAGTCATAGTAATCGTGAATGTCCTGCCAGGAGATAACCTGTCCTACTAGCTCAGGGTCATCAAATACCCGCCTGCACTCGGCAAGTCCTGCATCCCACTGTGGATCATACTCTACAAGCTTTCCCTGAATAGGCAAGTGGAGTATCCTATATACATCCTCCAAAGTAACCATCATCTCACCAATCGAGAAGTGGAAGGTCACATCCTCACTGTGAAACCTCTCTACTACTACAATCAGCAAGCCATGGTTCACTTGAACCTTGGGCATAAAACACACATAATCTAAAGCCATTGCGCCGAGCGCCTCTCGATCAACATATGTCATTGCAACATCGGCATGGGAAACTACTCCCTCAACATCAATGTATCACGTATGTCCTCCTACAAGCACACAAAGCAAGGCATCAACTTAAAGATGCAAGTACCATGCTCAACATATCTATAGAAACATATCAACTAACTTAACATATCAAATTGATCAAAACAGAACACTACATCTCTTGACTAGATTCCTGCAATCTTGAAGATAGCTTATCAATTAACACATCAAACATGATTCCATTCGAGTCAATTATGTTAAGTAAACTGCCTATCTATATCATATGTGCCATAACAGAAGGTAAATGCACCATTTCTTATCAAATGTCCCACTTCTAATGCATGTGCCGTCCCATACCGTAAATGTGCTACCCCATTGCATGCGCCATCTCATACCATAAAAGTGCCACTTTTGATGCATGCCCCGCAACATTTCATGCATGTGCCGTTCTATATCCTATATGTGCCGCAAAATGACAGATGCGCTGTTTCTCATATCATATGCGCCAAACTATGATTTGGCACATTTGTCTAGCCTAATTTTGCCTAGCATTTATTGCACTAAAAATTGACCCTAGGAGAATTTTTTTGAGATACATACCAGGAGTCCTGCCTCTACTAGCTCGTTGAATCGTCAAACTCGCTCAAAGTGGTGCTCCTCACACAGAATATCCATCCTAGTGCTGACTGCTTTATGCTCTATGCTCTCCTAAGCTCTCAAAAGTAAATCAAACAAAGCCAAGTGTGCAAATGAATTGTCTTGTGGACCCAGTGCCTATATATAGCATGCAAACCCTAAACTAGCTATGTGGTGACTATGACTACTTCCCACACCTGTTTCTTCCCGTTTTCTTCCCATTTCTCAGAAATGCATCTTCTTTTCTTCAATCCTAACCAAGTTTTTCCTTCGTCATCATGAGATTGTCTGTCTCATGCCTTCTACCTTCTTCTCATCCAAACTCCCGAGGGGGCATCCGATTGTCATAACCTGTACAAGGGGAAAACTGGGGCATGTTTCATTATCAGAAATCTATTCTTTGAAGTAACATCGTAAACTACATTGCATCAAAGAGGGGCAAAATGTATATGCCTAAAAATGACATGAACCTGTCCCAATAAATATTCTTAATATTTATTTCATTCTAATTCTTCTATCAATAAATAAATAAACAAATTTATTTATTCGATTCATATTCCTATAAATTAATTAAATATCAAAATATTTAATTACCTCTTCTAAAGTCAAAATTAAATAAAATCCTTTATTTAATTAAATTCTTCCAAACAATTAAATAATTCTTAATTATTTAATTTAAATCAAATCATTCCTCCAAATTTATTTAAACCCTCTCTATCTCTAAAAATAAAATATAATCAAATATTTTATTTATTCTTCCAAATCATGCATAACAATTAAATAAATCTATTTATTTAATTAGCTTTCTTATCTTCTAATTCTTCAAATATCTTCCAAATCTTCTAAAAATAAGTCTTCTTCTTCATGCACACAAAATTAAATAATTTATTATTTAATTTCTCTCAAATCATGCAAAAGCAAATCTCAAGTTGAGTTAACTAACTCAATCAACCTTGTTTTGATCAATATCTCTTAAATTAGAAAAAAGTTTTATAATTTATGAAAAGCATGTCTTATCTTTAGAAAAGAAAGTAGTTAACTCAAATAAAACAACTTTTGTGTGACACTTGTCTTCTTATTCACGCACATTCCTCAACCATTCTATACCATTGATCTTCTCATTCTTTCTATACCATTGATCTTCTTCTTTCTCAAGTCTATACATTAAATCCTGTTCCTCCATTTCATTCATCCAAGCTTTAAGTATTGTTACTCTGCAAGAATTACAGCGTGCCTTTGGCACCAATTCCTTCGTTGCTTGTGATCACACTCATTACTACATACTACTACCATTATTGTGAAGTTCATCTTCATGGAAAAACTATCATAGTTTTTCTCCATTGACAATCTTGGAATATCAAGTAAGTGCACTCTCTGAGGGCCTTATTCATATATGCAAGATCAATTGAGATAGGCAACCAATGAAAGCTATGAAGCTTTGAGGTTGCAAAGGCTTTTGAAGTTCTTTTGATTGATTGATCTCTTTGCTTCTGTATTTCGTTCAGTTTTGGGTATTTTGATATTGATATATTGATTATTCATATTTAATCCAATTTTCCCTTAACAACAGTAATTAGAATTAACCTACATAGTTTGATTTAACCTTCTAAGTTGATCCTAGATAGAGCCTTGCTTCCAGTCAAGTGTCCATAGCCCTATCAAGTTTATCGTTATAATTACCCTTTAAATAGAGCCCCACTACCAATCAAGAGTCTATAGCCTTGGTAGGGTTATTTAGATGACATAGAGAGAGTAAATCTCCTTTCTTTTGAGTTTTCAATATTTTTCCTTTGTGTAAGATATATCATTTCATCTCATTGTTTACATGATAATGGAACCTATAGCTAGGCTAAGAATTATAGTGGTAGCAAAGGCAAACCTTTAGATTTTTCACTTAATGCAAACACTAGCACTTTCTACCAGTTCTAGGAACCTTAGGTGCATTCATTTGATGATCCCTTAGACAACCTTCATTATGATTGGTGAATGTGAATTCAAAGGCTAGACCAATACAACTAGACCTACAGAAGTCACAACCTATGTAAGATTTTAAGATTATTTCCTAAATTCTAGAAGCTATGTTATTTTCTAAAGTGGAAAGGTTCTCCTTAACATGCTTAACCAAAATAGGGGATCAACAAACAAACAAAAACACAAAACAAGCAAATGATTGTACAAGCAATATTTACATACACACAAACATAGGTTTTTCTCTTTTGACTCAAGCTTGGAAATAGTGTTTTAGGAATGTTCCATTGATAGGCAATGGAACATCTTCTCCGGTTAAGGTTTTCAACTTGTATATTTTATCTCCTAATATTGTAGCTATTTCGAAGGGACATGTCCATAGTTTGTCAAATTTTCCATGGTCTCCTTTCTTTTCATGGGCCTTATCCTAGGATAACATGAGATCAAATATCCGAAAATCCTTAACTTTGGCCCTTTGTCAAACCAACGTTTGACAATGGCTTGGTGTTTGGAGAAATGATTAATGGTACAATCTCTCTTCTCCTCAAGATGTAAAAGTTGTAGTAGCCTAACCTCTAGTTTATCGTCTAGACCTAGATACTCCTAGGTAAATTTCAAGGTAGGGATTTTTAGGTTTATGGGGAGGATAGGATCCACTCCATAAACTAATTGATATGGGGAGTTACCTAGGGTTGGCTTTACTCTAGTCCTATCTACCCATAAGGCATATTTTAGCAGAGTATTCCACTCCCTAGGATTCTTCTCTACCAGTTTCTTGATAATATATAACAAGTTCTTGTTGGTAGGCTCAGCAAGACCATTTCCTTGGGGATAGTAATTAGAAGAGAACTTTAGTTTGATTCCATACTCAAATGCCCAATTTGACAATTTTAATGAAGCAAACATGGGTCCATTATCACATACCAGAGCATAAGGAATGCCAATCTTGGTAATGATATTATCCTCTAAGAACTTGATTATGTCTTTAGATGTGCATGTTTTACTACTCATAACCTCAGTCTACCTGGTACAATAATCATTAACTATCAGGACATACCTATGTCTAGTGGGTGATGGAGGATTGATAGCTCTGATGAATTCCATGCCCCATTGTACAAATGAGCGCATCTCCATCACTGGCTACAATGGTTGGGTTGCATATCTTTCTCTATTAGTGGTTATTTGACATGCATGGAAGTGCTTAATATGTTAATTTGTGTCCTTGAAGATAGTAGGCTAGTAGTATCTGGCTCTAAGGATTTTGTGTGTTGTATCCAGATTAGATCCATGAGCTGTTCCAAATTTATCATGTAGTTCTTGCAAGACTTTAGTTGCTTCCTGTCTATCAAGGCATATGAAATATATGTCTTCATGGTTTCTTTTGAAAAGGACTCATTTGATCATTTAATTTTGGACCTTTACTCTTAGATCTCTACTTTGGGATGCTTTTAGGTTAGATGGACATCTACCTATGATTAAGATATGTTTGATGTCCAAATACCAATCTTTCAGTACATCTGAATCGACTGCATATTGTTGGCTAATCATGCTAGAATCTGTCTCAGTAATCATCTACATTAGATCCTACCCCCTAACTAACCTCATTGTAGTGATATCCTTATCATACTCTTATAGAATAGTTATCCATTTGCCTCATTTTTCTACTAACTCATTTCACATTAGTAGGATTTTGATAGCTCAGTCTGGCACAATAATGATTACCCTGCTCAGGATATAGTGCTAAAATTTCTTGACTACCTAAAATAAGGCCAAAGTCTATCGTTCAACATCAAGATACTTTAATTTTGCATCCTTGAATGGACTTGTTGATCATGATGTTAGTCATAAACAAACATAGAATAAAAGTTGCACATCAACCTTTACTCATCTTGAAAGATACGATGAATTCAAAGAATTCATGATCCCAAGTCTTTGTGGATTAGTTCATTATCTACTGACATTACTCAGTGGTTAATGTGTGTTGCTATTTTCCATTCAGGGGCCTTACGTTTGCTCATCAGCAGGATTCTATTTCTGTAAACATGCTACACAAAAGGTTATCTACATAGGATATTTCCACAAATAATGTGTCTATACTCAAATCTTTGCATGCTATTTGTCAATTGTACATGCTTTAACTTCAAATATGCTATAAATCTTCAATTATCTATAGGATGTCTGCATATTTCATGTATTTTGTTTCTGATTATCAATTATTTGCAATTGTGATTTTGAATTGTTCTAAAATTAAAAGAAATGTAAATGAATACTTCAAATTATGATGAATCTTCAGCTATTGAGCCACATACAAATTTGATACAGTCATGACAAAGAAGAAATCAAACCATATTTTCACCAAGATGTTCCACAGCTAGATATAGATGATGCAAACTTCAAAGGATGAGGAATGAAAACAATATATGCAGACTAATGAGCACTCCAAGGGACGCAACAAATCAAAGCATATACCAAGAATTCAGACACATATTACTAAGAATTTACGACAATTTGTAATCAAAACTGGCCTTCTCTTTCATTAAGTATGCAAAAATATGTATGCTTACAATAACTTTGAAATAGGCCTTGATATTTCAGCAAACAAATTTCAATTAAGCTTCGAATGTTTTAAACAAGGCATCCCTGCACCTTTTATAGAACAAGGTGAGGGAACGGTTACACATGATCTATGATCAAGATTTATCAATTAAGATCTACGGTGCGTATCCCTTTTGACTTAATCAAATGTCTCACGTGGCACAGGTTGTTAGCTGACAACCATCTAGGTAACTTATTTTCTCTTAAGTACCTAATGCATGTATTTCCCTATGTGGTGCATCTTTATCTACTCATCAGGTTCTTCTTCTTCATCTTCATGATCCTCATGATGATCACTTTCTGTGTCTTCATCATCCTGATGAATGTCTCCCTGTATATGGACCTGAATGGTTGTCCTGATATTTTCATATATCTCCACTATTCTTTCAATTTCTCTGCCATCCTGAGTTTTTGCTTTGCTGATGGCATGCTTATGTGTTTGGAACTTATCCCTGAGGGTTTCCAATTTATTTTTCCTATTGCTCAATGTTTCATTGTAGTTCTCCACCTTGACCTTGATCCTCATGATCTTGTTCATTGCTTCTTTTGTTAAGTGGTTAAGAGGGTCATCAGCCATCAGCTGGAAATTATTATGTAGAGCTTTGATGGCAAAGTCTGCATCTTGATTTTCAATTTTACCTTCTACTTTCCCCTCTAAGGCCTCCAAGACTTTTGCCTCATAAGACATCATGTCATGCAGCTTCATGCTGATATCTCTCAATTATTGCTGCACCTCTTTAGTACATCACATTCAAATCTAATGTCTTTATACTAGATATCCATTAGCATGGCAGTGTTATTATTCAGCACCTGGTTGCTTATTAGGACCTAAGGATTAATCCTCTTTATTTCCCTCAAAGCACTCAAGGCTTTTTCCAACTGGAATGACCTTCTTCCGGTCTTCATCTATAATTTATCAACTTTTCTCCTTGAGATACCCAAAGCATTCCACCTCTACAAAGAGGCCTTCACTACTTCCTTAGCTCCCATGAGTGCAGATGACATCCACTTTCTCATAATCACTGACTCATGCTTCATAAGGTCTAATTATTTATTGACCTCCTCTTGAGAAATCGCAGTCAATGGGACTGCCTGATCTAATGATGTATGATCAGTGTTAATTAACCCTTTAATGTATGAATGTAGCTAAGCAATGTGCTGCTTATGCTGCTTATTCTTCTCCTTTTCTTTCTTCACCCTTTGGGTTAAAGAATCTATTATGTATTTTCCTTCCTGACCCTCTTGGTCTTCATTAGCAAACCCTAAATCAACTGTTGTGATCTAGAATTCTTCCAAGGTGATCTTGCCTTTTTCCTTTTCAACAATGGGAAGGGCTACCTAGGTGGTCCTTCTGCCCATAGTAGGATCTCTTTTGATGGCCGAGGTTAATCTGGCCTTCCTCTTTGGCTTCATGATGGTGTCTGAAAATAATGTAGAAACATCAAACTCTTGAATCTCAAAACCAGATTCTGTACCTATCTCTTTCTCGAGCCATTGCGGTATTTGGTCTCCAGATCCATGTTGTCTATCATCATCATCATGTCCACCCTGATCTCCTATATCGGTCTCTATTCTCGATGGAGAGGGTGACTTCCTTATTTCTTCCTCATGATGATCTTCATGAGGGTGATCTTGTTCTACTTCCTCCTCCTAAGGAATCTCTTCTTGTGGTGGAGGATCTTGTGGTGCATCTACATGATGATCCTATAGCTGATCTTGTACTTCATCTTCTTTTGTTTCATCCACCTTGGTAATCTCCTCATCATGAGGCACATTTGCATCCGCAGATACCATTGTATCTGTACTAGGCACATTAACCTGATCTTGGATCACATTCTGATCTGCGCCTATTATATCTACCTCTTGAATCTTCAAGTCATCATGACCTAATGTAGCCTTATTACCTGAGGTTTCTTGAGTCTGGGGGACATCTTCATTTGATGTGACCTTGTCAATCCCACCCTTTTCTTGGACTTCCACTATTTTGGGTCATCAGATATATCTTGTTGTTGGCCCATATCTGGAGTGCTGCTTTCTATTTCTACCAGCCTGATCTCCTCAACACTTTCTATTTTCTCAGGTGCACCTGCTTGATGTTCAGGACTTGCATCCTCCTTGTATGTTAGATCGATCACTGCAGGGCTGGTTACCTGATCAACTAATTTATCAAGCCCTATCTATTGGGCTACTCTCTCTAGACTATCTTCTTTCTCTTTCTCTGCCTACTTCAACTCTTCTAATATCACCTTCTGTGAGGATGGTGTTCCTTGTGGAGTCATGCGAGTATTTGAAGTGAGGGTCTCCATTTGCTAAGAAGCTAAATTTTCTACCACTTCATCATCTGATAAGTCCACAGTCTCCTCTAGTGAGATAGGACTGCTTTGACCTGCTACAATGGTTTCTTTGGCTTGCTCTTCAGCCTTCTAAGTCTTAAACTGAATGATGGTAGGAAGTGGTACCTCATGTTGCAACTCTTTTCTGAACACTTCACTACCCTCTCCCCTTAACATCACAGGGTCATGCCTTATTTCACCCCTCATATGTGTTCTTGTTTTTTTAGGGGTTGAAGTTACTAAGGATACTGTCTTCCTCTTCCTAGTGACTGCCAAGGGGTCATCCTCTACAAGCTCCTCCTCAATAAGAATATCTTTCTCTGCATATTGTTGTGAAGTTTGGCCTTGATCCTGTATTTCTGCAGTATCCACAACCATCCTCAGGATCTTTTTAGTCTTTTGTTTATCCTCTGGAGGTGGAGCTGACGAGGCTGATGCCTGTCCAGATGCAGATGCATTATCATCTGGTATATCTATTCTCTCAACTATTACTCCCTTAGGTGTATCTTTAGTTTTCTTCTTTTTACTGGGAGGTCCTTTTCCTTGTTTTTGGGGTGGCATCCTTTCTCCATTAGATTTTCTCTTCTCTCCAAGAAAGTCATCATATTCCTCATCAAGAATTTCCTGCCTTTTCCTCTTGTTATCTACTATGATGGCCACCCCCTTCTTCTTCAATATATTTATTTGTGCATCTACCCAGGCTTGGGTCAACTATAGCACTCCACCTATAAACCTATCCAATGAAATATCTTCAAGCTGCGTTAGGTCAGGGACTGAAATGGTGTCATTATACACCTTCTTCTCTTCATATTCATTTGATAATAACATGCCATCATCCTTCTTCAATTGTGTAGGCACTAGAATGCAATCAAATGTCTTGACTTGATTGAGGGTGAGCCTTTGATATTTTCTTCTTTTGACCTTGGCTTCGTCCTCACAGTCTGTCCAGAAATCTTCCAAGTGCTTCTGATGGATGGGCTTTCCCATGATCTTTTGCATCCTCCCATAAGGGTCATATGATCTAGCCAATGGGAATTGCTATAAGTTCATCAGGTTCAGACCACCTATGGCCTTCTTTATATTCTCTGAATCAGGGCATATATACCACCCTATAGTTACTAGAAACAAAACTGGAGGAATCTTATTGCTTGCTTTATATGTATCCAGTATCATTGATACTTGTCTCAAGAATTCCATCAGGATTACCCCATCAATAGGGTATCTGGGTAACATTAAGGGCTGCCCCTCAAAACCTTCTACTCTGATGTAGGAGAACGTGGCAAACTGGATAAACCAGGCACCATGTCTATATATTACTTCCTGAGCTTCCATGCTCAGTCTTTTGGTTCTATCTTCCTCCATTGTTCTTACTAGATGCATAGAAAATGCATCATTCACTAATTTATATTCATGGAGGTAATGTGCTCTCTGTAATTGAGGATAATGATCCCATATATGGGTATCATTCAAACTACCACCAATCCTTCCAACTGTAGTGAGTGCATCAAATGTACCCTTATAGGAATATGAATACACAATATATGAAGCCTAGGTTCATCAGCTATTCATCCAGGGCATCACTGATGATCTTAGCCCATAATGTCTTGCTATCTATGTAAATGCACATCATAACAATCCCATACATCCAATCTTTGAAGCTTCTAGCTGTAGGCTAGCCTGTCATCCTGCTAAGCAGGGCAATCATATATTGATACTCATCATCAAAATCAAACTTGTACAGGTGCACTGGTAATTTGGTAGAGGCAGTGTAAGGACTATTCTTTGTCCTCCATTGGTACATCCTCTTTCTTGCAGTATTCTTATTGTTAGTATATTCAACCTCCAGTTTCTTCAGATCCATACTAACCACCTTTTTCCCAACTGGAAGGTTGAAAGTAGACATAATTCCTTTGATAGATAGGTTTGCATATACCCTTCCATGTTTTTCTACCCTCCTTGTCTTAGGGTTATAATTTCTGGCACACTCAATTACCAATTCTGGAGTCTCCATGGTGTAGGGAAATCTAGCTGCATACCACATTCCTAATACGAAAATGCTATCCAATAGGGAACTTTCTTTGTCTTCGCCCATCTTGGCTAACCATGCTGCCAAATCTATGTTTCCTTGGTGGGTATCTCTGATGACACCAAATTTGAACTGTACTCCCTCAAGTTGGGAAAACATAGGTTTAAGGAATTTTGCATCGGACTTATTCTTCCTGACATCCGCCATGGGTTCCTGCAATGAACGCAACCGGTCTTTCAACAATATCCACATGCATGTATATACAACATCATATGTTTACAACATCATGCATATTATACCTATTAATCTTTATTTCATCATGATATGTCTAATTACAGAGCAAAACCAACAAAGGACTTACTACTTGGATATTGCAGAAAACAACAACAGTAGGGTCCTAATTACTTACCTGATTACATTTTTATCCTGGATTAAGCTGATGATTACCGAAAGAGGAGCTCAAATACCAGTGATAATCACATGCTTCATTTTGCTGTAAGCTATTAGCGTCCATAGGTAGCTCGTACGAGGGTTTGAATGTTCTACGCTCTGTAAATCTTGTTTCTTCACAAGGTAAGCGTAAAATGACCCTGTCAATTCACTTTTAATCTCATTCTTAGGGTAAACTAGGGCAAATCCATGCTAAATTGATTAAAACCATTGATCTTCTGCCATGGATCTATGGATGTTGATAGGTGTTTGCATCGTGTTCACGATCGGCTGGAATCCACCTACTGCATTTATGTGCATTTAATGTCATGGGGCAAGATGAGGGGGTGATCTTCGGAAGATCAGGTGATATTGGGAATATGACCCCCTCCATGTAATATGACCTTCCACTTTGAGTGGGAAAACTAATTTCGAAGAGATCGGGTGATGTTTAAGATATCAGGTGATATTCAAATATCAGGTCATGTTCGGAAGATCAGGTGATGTTTAAGATATGACCCCTCAAGACTAAAGTGACCCCCCTTTCATAAGATCACGATGACATCACTGTCATGTTATGGAAAAAGGGTGATCGCTGGAAATATACCTCCGCGAGGTAAAAAGGATGATGATGTCACCGTCAGAGTGATTTTCTTTATTTATCAAGATTGGATGACGTCATCGGCATATTGGCTCTAGGGAGATATTTGAAAGATAGGGTGATATTCAAAATATCGGGTGATATTGGGAATATGAGGTGATATTCGAAATATGACCCTCGCAAAATATATGAAGTTTTTTGACGGGTAAATACCACTATCATGTAAAATTGACGTCCGTAGCCCTGGACCAAGCGATTATCAAGTGATATTGTTGGATCATGGTGATCTTTCATAAGATGACTGATATTAAGAAATATGACCCCCCCTCGGAATATCAGGTTTGACCAGAACTTTGACTTGCAATAACTTTCATTCCCTAAGGAATATCAGGGTGATCCAAAAGGCAAACCTACATGAAATTTTGTACTCTTTCCAACCATGAGGTTATTGACATGAAATATTTAACTTTGACAAACTGACCTCATCATGATGACTTACCCAACTCCCCTTATGTAGGATCACCTGCATGACTTACTTTTACTAGACCACCAAAAAGCAGGAAAACACAAGCCAAGCCAAGCAAAAAAGTTGGGTCCCTATTTTGTCAAGTCAAAATGGGGCATGTTGTGTAACCACACAACAAGACTACACATGAAAGTGATAGGTTTTTCACCTTTTACATCATTTCTTTGTGTTAGAACCATGACACATGTATAATTTAAGGCAAATGAGTATATGTAGAATGCCCTTGTGTAATCAGGTTTGTTCAGCACTAGACCATCAACAATTACTTTCTTAATATCCTCACATGCTTCTTTGGCTTCTAATGTCCACTCTATTTTGGCATCTTTATTTAACATAACGTTGAGTGGTCTTACTATTTCAGCCAAACTAGTTATGAATTTTCTAACGAAATTAATATTACCGAAATATGATTTCAACTCTTTCTTATTTCCCATTAACTAGAGTCTCATGATGGAGCTGACTCGGTCCAGATCAATGGATATCCAATCTGATGATACTCAAGTAAGTGTTTGGATACTCTCCCAACCACAAAACAAAGGATACCTAAGAGAGATCATCTAGATGATAAGACGTGGATACTAAAGTACTAGTGGAGTTTGATCATGAAACCTGAAATGAAGATGGAGGAGGTGTTGTAGGTGAGTTTGAAAGACATTTGTCTATGGAAATCCAAAGGTATAGACTAGAAGGAATTCTTCTTAGGCAAACATTGTTGAAGGGATGGTGCAAGTTGAACCAGACTTCACACTCTAAAACTACATGTGCCTTGTGCCTAAACTTGATTGATAGAAAGGAACACTTAAATTCAGGGAGTAAACCTAATCTGTCAAATGAAGTCCCTAAGAAAATAAATTCTGAAGATGAAGAAAGAAGTCATCCCTTATAAGACTAAGTCCCAGAGGTGCTAAAAGGTGAATCAAAGATTATTAAATCATCTCCCTAGATGATGTCAGGATATTACAAGACAAAATTTTGGACAATATCAAAATTACTAAGAGTAACCCTGATATAGATGTGCAAACACATGACATCCAAACACCTGAATATCTAGATGCCCCCATTCCATTGGAGCAGAAGATGTCAAACCAATGTTAACTACATAAATTAAAGTGGATTGCTGAAGGAAGTGCCTCAAGAGATAAGAGAAAGAAAGGTCCTAACAATCGGAGACTTGAGACATCAAATCCTCAAATATTTTGAGGTCTTTCAAGATGAGTAAAGATTATCTATAACAACTTTTATTCATATGTATGTGACTAACTACCACATCAACATAATTGGCACTAGAAGGAGGGTCTTGTGACTTAAGTTTGTGTTCTTGTAAAGATACAGTTAAATGTTCTTAGAATAGGGATATTTGTAGTAATTTAACTCAGGATGTGAAATATTGACTGGATCTCTTTGAAAGGACACAAACTTAAGTCATGAGGTCCTCCTTCTAGCACAAATTCTATTGATGTGGTAGTTAGTCACATACATATGAATAAAATTTGTTATAATTAACCTTTACTCATCTTTAAATACTATAAAATCTTTGAGGATTTGATGTCCCAAGTCTCCAACTGTTAGGATCTTTCTTTCTCTTAGCCCTTGAGGTGCTTCCTTCAATAATCCACTTTAATTTATGCAGTTCACTTTGGTTTTACATCTTCTACTCCAAAGAAATGGGGGCATCTAGATATTCAAGTGTCTGTATGTCATGTGATTGGACATTTGTATCAGGGTTACTCTTTGTAATTTTTATATTTTCTAAAATTTTGGCTTGTAATATCCATACATCATCTAGAGTTTATTTAATCATCTCTGATTCACCTTTCAGCACATCTGGGACTTGGTCTTGTAATGTATGACTTCTTTCATCATCTCTAGATTCTGTATCTTAGGGACTTCATTTAGCAAACTAGGTTTACTTCTTGAATATAAGTGTTCATTTCTATCAATTAGTTCTAGGCACAAGGCACACATAGTTTCAAAATGTGAAGTTCAGTGCAACCTACACTAGCCCTTCGGTAAAGTTTTCCTAGGTGGAATTCCTTGCAGTATGTACCTTTGGATTTCCTTAGACAAATGTCTTTCAAACTCACCTACATTACCTCCACCATCTTCATCTGAGGTTTCATGATTAGACTTCACCAAAACATCAATTCTAGGTGTAATTTGATTCATTTCACTACTTTTTAGTGTATAAGCACACATCAACACCTCTTCCACTTTGATATATGGGACCACAACTCAGTATACTCCTTTCTCTATGTGTGCATATAATACTTCATTATTCTGATGATAATCTGTGATCAAATGCTTCATCCTTGGTTCAACTTCTATGCATATCTAATTGGGGATACCCCTCCATGGTAACCACATATGTGAGAAGTCAATTGCCATGTATCCATTGAGTGTCTTGGACCAATCTCTAATTAGTAACATACCATATGTATTAGGGATGTCAACTACTTGGATGTTGATAAAGTGTTGGACCCTAGGATCAGAAGCTAGATGCATGTGGATATGAGTTATTTCACCTATTACGTTGACCTCATATGTATCTAGCTAAGTGACCTTCTTCAATGATTTGGCAAGGGAGAGACCTAGGATTTGGCATACTAATAGGGGCATGACATTGGTAGATGCTCCAAAGTCTACTACAAAATTAAGCAGGTCCTTGTCGTATATCCTTAAGGTTAGGAGAAATAGAGGAGACTCAGTCTTTCTTTTGTAGATTGTCAGTTGGGCATTTGCAGCATGGACTTACCCTTTATCCTTAGGTTTGAATGAAACATCCTTATAGGGAGGATCTCTAGTTTGGATATTGCTAGGGACATTTTCTTTCAGTGAAGGCTCTTCTAAAGACTGAAGGAAGGCTTTCTTAATGACCAGGGTTTTAAGCAGTTTGGACAAGGAAAGGCTTATTTTCATCTTCTTAATCTCTTTAGCTAAGTAACTAACTTATCTGAATTAGAGAGATCAATCATACCTTAATTTAGGTTCAAAGATGAGGTGAAGAGTTGTTGATTCACCCTTGGAGGTGCCAGATTGTTGCTATATGGTGGCATCCAGAGGAGTGCTGAAATTATTTAGTGGGATAGAGTTGGTTAAAGGTCTAGGCAGCTAGTTACTATTGTTCCAAAGATTATAATTGTGTCCCATTTGGAACTACTGAAAGGCATGGACTTCATCCACTTCCTATTCTACTTTGTTATCACTTTTGAAAGGGAAAGTTTAGTCTGCAAATGTCAAGGTTGACTTTTCACACACCAAAGTGTAATTCTCATGTATTGTATTCAATTGTTCTCTAGGGAACATGTAAATTTCTAACACCATGGTGGATTCATATTCTAAAGGGATGAGTTCATTACCTTTAGACAAGTTTTTCTCTCTTTTTGTATTTTGCACTTCAGCTTGGAATGTACTAGTAGCCATTCTAAACTATAGACAATCCAACTCTACATGAATGCTTGTGTTGTGAATTCTACACCAGTTGCTCAATACATTCTCAACCAAGTTGACTCTAGTTATCTACTTAAGTTCTGCAAGAACATGACTATCCAGAGCTAATGGTAAACTTCCATTGTTTGGTCTGGTATTCCAAACCCTTTGATGGATTTGGATCATTATAACCTATGTCATTGTATCCCCTATTCTATAGATTTTGACCATTACTCTGAGAATAAAGATTTTGATTCCTTAGGTGAGTTACTTTGGCAGTTAATCTCTTCAGTTGAGCTATGATCTTCTTGACATCCTCTTTTTCTTCCTGGACTTTAGCTACTACATTGTCTTGGATTGGAAGGAAAAATAAATTACCGTTTCCATTTGGTCTAACCTCGGCAGGAACATGTCCATGATGTGTCATCATTTGGTGATTTCCTTATGGAGGGATCACATTGATTAGAGGAACCAACAAGGGATTCATCAATGGAGCATGGTTCATCTGTTCTCCATTGATTTGTTGTATTTTATTAAACATAGCATTAGGCCCCACACTCGGTAGAGGACTATGCCCTACTTGTTTCATTTTGGTATTAACTTTCACTACCTCTACATAGGCACTGAATAGTATCGCAATGACAGTATTTTCTCTCCTCACAAACATTATAGTCAAAGGATCCAGAGTAGAGTAATAAACTAGCAGAGCTACATCCTTTGGAATTTTATATGGAGTCTGTTAGAAATAGAAACTAGCCTAAAATTTCCCACAAAAAAATCCATTTCTTCACCAAAAATCCTATCACCTAACATATCATTTTAAAATATTCCTCACTTGAAATACTCCATTTATACACCCTATAAGTCATCACCCTAACAAATTCACATTCATGAACCTACTCACAAATGAAAAAAGTCATGTCGAAGAGACTACACTATATCAACGGAAGTCATTTTAAGGTCCCTTCAAAGTAGTATGGACAATATCGAGGAGAGAATATCATTTTGAAGGAACTCATTTTAGTGTCTCTTTGATAATCTGACTGAAGTCTTATCGAAGAGACTATGGCATATCAAAGGATAATTTTTTGGGGTCTCTTTGATAACCCAAGAACTAGACTGCCGAAGGACATAAATATTTTAATAACTATGACACAACTTTCGAAGAAAATACACCTCAGCACTTAGGAGACAGAAAAATATGTCTTGGACATGACTCATCAATGTATCAAAGCGACAATAAAAGGTTGAAGAGACAAATCCTGATTTACACACTTGAAGAATCAAAGATATTATAGATTATCAGGATGAGTTATTCATGGGTCCCCTTCAATGTCACATAAGCAGTAAAGTTCATCGGAGAGAAAAATATACATTGGTGGGACACGAAAATTTGTCCCTTCAACAAAGTAATGGCATTTACTACAAAAGTTAACAAAGGAACATCAATTGGGTTTTGAAAGGACTTTGGAATATCAAAGCAAGATAATTCATAGTCCCTCCAAAAAGGAAAAAAGAGATATTAAGTGAAAGAATGTTAAGGGGAGAATCTATATCAGAGAGACCCTAAAACAAATAAGTAAGTGACTAAGGTTGAGGACTCTAAAAAAACTACCCCCAAGGAAGGTTTCGAGAGGACATTGTGATATCGTTATGAAGCCATATGGGGTCCCTTCAAAATCTCAAAGGAAATAAAAGAATATACTAGTAAGAAGGATATTGGGGAAAAGGGGAAATATCGGTGAGATTAGAAAGTTATCATACCAATGAAGCAACAGTATTGACAAGACCACGGCATGACAAAGAGACAATTTGGTGGCTAAGATGAAAGATCAAATGACAGGTACATTCAAAACAATTAACTACCCTCTCGGTGACATGAGATTGGCCATCAAATGACATTAATGAACCAGAGCCAAATGCATTTAGAATCAAATTTTGAAAATATTGAGAAATCATTAAGCAACCAAAGAAAAGGAAAAAGGGGCATAGTAGTGGGTAGTGACACTAGAATTAGGAAAAGCATCATCCAAGTAACTACCAAGAAAACCTAAGCTAAAAATTGTAGTATTTACAAATTGGTTCAAATTGTCAAAGCATAAAAGTAGGGTTTACTTTTTTGCAAAACTCATATGATGGCAAGTACGACTGAAAACCCTAAGAACAAAAGAAAAAAACTGGAAGAAAGACATTTAAATTAGGACTTGATAGATCAGTGTCTTGGCTCTAGATAGAGGTCCAAGAGAAATGTGCAATTGAACCCTCAGGCTGAAAAATTAGAAGATAGAAACAAGCAAGTGGGCGATACATGGACCCCAACAAGAGGATATAATTTTTTTTATACCACTATAGAAGGATGTACAGGCACCGACCAGTCTCCAACCCATGGAGACTAAATTTACGTAAATTGATGGTACATAATGTATTCATTAATGTGGAATTGATTAAAGCATTGGCTGATAAATATAATCCCCAGACTCACATGATTGAATTGAAAAATGGGTCTTCCTTCATTCATGTTACTAAGAACTACATATATATGGTATTCTAACTACACACTAGTATCAACATGAAATTTAGGATTAGGGATCTCCTAAACGAGTACCACAAGCTGAACACTAGTTATAAAAGATGGAGACTACCATTACACAGGCCCTAGGATGAGGGAAATCGGCTTTGAGTATTTTCAGGGGAAGTAAACCCTCCATATCCTGTGAACTTGTTTGAAGAGTACTACAATGCACATACTACTCTGTTTTCCAAGTACTTGGCTTGGATACCCCCATATTTATAGAGGTAGCACCAATGGTCCTAACAACTAATGTGCAGGATGCCTAACCGATTGATTATGTTGAGTATCTAGCTAATGAAATTCACAATAAGCTTGTTGCTATAAAAAATGGAGGTGTAGGTATCAAATTTATACATTATTCCTTATTTATGCATCTCATTTTATATGAAGGACAAAATATGGGGATGTGGGATGAGTGTTTAAGAATAAAAGACTTGGATGGTGATAGAAATATTACGCCAGTGCAGATGTGGACGGTCATTTGCGATAGTAGGTGTGAAAGGTCACATTATTTGTATTTTGAGGAATATTTTGTGAAACCCTTATATAATCAACTGGGTCACCCATGTGATTATAATCTGTCACCAAAAATACAAAGGTTCCTAAGACCCAAGGATAAGGACAAGAGAGGGAAGTTTAATCACAATTGGGGTGATTGGTATGCATATGGTGACTGTGCAAAAATTAGAGTATATGGATATGAAGGAGCACCTTTTCTACTTCCAAAAACTTGTCCAAATAGGATTACTTACTTGGAGATTGTGAGGCAATTGGTCTATTTAGATTTCATGCACCTTAAAAGTTATAACAAGCAATCATTGTTGCATGGGACATTGTGCTTTGGAGACTTTACTGTCGTTTCTCAAAAGGGTTATGAATTAATTGATAAAAATCTAGAGCACTACAAAATGCCTAAAGTAAATGCAAGGGAAAATTTTGACCTTGAACATTTCATAAATGATGTTAAGACAAGCAAAAAACTTAAAGGGTATTATCAGACACTTTTGTGGAAGATGGTTTAATAAGAAATGTTGATGAAAATTGTATAGCTAGAAGGAGAAACCTATATCATATATTGATGTTAGTAGAGGCATGGAAGACATCCAATAATCCCCTGTATCAAGGAGCTTTTCTTGAAATTGAGGATCCAATAAAGAGGTTAGATACACTAATTTCACATGAAACAAAGTTGACTAGGGATGTACCTCCTTGGGTGTTTGCAAAGAGGAATGAGGACATTAGGGAGATGCAAGATGAATATGAAACTCCACTTTTCCTACTCTCCCCTCAGCCTACACTGGATATTAGTTTATTTGTGGGCACATCTATTGCACAACAAGAAGAAGTGGGGAGTGGAGATGAAGGCATGTAGATGTTCAAACCTGTGATTGGATATTATGAACCCACAATGGAAAGAAATATTGTCAAGATGGAATCCCCAAACAAGCTTTTGGATGATGTAAGACATAGTGCTAGTATCAAATTTGTTTCTAATGATGATTTCTTTAAAAATTCTGAGTTTAAGGCCTTTGTGTATGAGTATAAAGGTAAACAAATTAGGGAAAGGATTAAAGATGCCATGCCTAAAAGGGAAGGTGAAGTTTTGAAGGAGCTATAGGCCAAGATTGATAAAGAAATGGAGGCTATGACCCTAGAGAAAGGAACAATATTGCTAGAAGAGGTAGGGGTTATGTTGCTCTCTAGATGGGATATGAGCTCTGCCATTGTATTTGACAGCTTCTTGAGGAACCAGAATAAAAAGTTGTAGCTGATTATTGAAGGGGTAGAAAAAATATACGTTGGATCAGGTTATGATCTAGATAATGCAACTTTGTTAATATGGGCCTTGTACCCACCAAATAAAAATTGTTAGTTATTGATGATCCTAATAAGGCATTTGGCCATCTTCTGATATAATGGATTGAAGATACTGATCCCCTAGAAACTGCAGACTTGAATATTAATGTTTGAAGCTTCACTAAAGCCCAAATCAAAAGGGTACTAAAAAATAATAAGATATATATGACATAAAATGAGAAACTAAGATAGGAGATAACTAGGTACAAAGATAAATTACCATCATCTTCAAGTACTTACTCCCCATGGTTGGACACTGACAAAACGGTAATAGAGGCCAGGGCTGAAACTACTTATTAGAAGCACAGAGCTGAAAAATTTCAAAAAAGGGGTGATAAATTAGAAGTGGAAATAAAGTTTGTCAAGTACAAAATGGTCTCAAAACTGATAAAGAAAAGATTTTAAAAGATGCTTGGGAATACTAACATGGTATGGGTGATCTACAATAAAACACATGTTGCTTACCAAGAGCACAAAAGGCTACATCTTAGGATGATGGAAAAGAAGGAAGAGTTAATAGCCAAGGTAGATGTTGATAAACAAGTGTTTAAAATTTATGATGAATTAATTGACATGCATGGGATGTTTCATACTATGTTGGCACAAGAGCTTGGTAATTTTGACTAGCCCCTGGATATGGTTTTTCCCAATTTCTTTGATGATAAAGGAAAGATAAAGGAATAGAGCTTTTGGGAGAATGAACTAGCTCAGTTAATACCGATGGCCCTTGACAAAGTTAACGATGAATTAGTGGTACTAGAAAATACACATGTATAGTTAGAGAAAATATTCACTTTGGAGTTTGTTATGAAAGATATAATCACTACTGTAGATACTTGTGCTAGCAAGGAATATATCGATCATCTTTCTAGGATCAATATGTTCATTTCTCAAGCAGCATTGGGATTAGAAGCTTTATCGAAGTCATTTAGCATCGGATACACCATCATAGAGAAGGGAACTTGAATAGATCTTAAGTGGTCATGGGTGCCTCATGAAGATTAATAGATTGTGGTGTTACGATTGCTATGAATTTCATTGTTATCTTTACTAATTACAATTGTTAAGCTTTTAATCATGAAAAGTCACCACTTTAGACATAATAGCTTGAAGCTTGTTGCTTCTCGTATATAAGGGAAACCAAGGCCCAAGTCTAAGAGACCATCATCATCATATAGTCATAATCATTAGCATATAGCCATACTCATAGGATAGAATGCAGATAAAACTTTTGATATGAATTTTGAAGCAATCTAATTGAGAAGAAAGTTTAAATTGGTGGCCCAATTTCTGGTGTTTAACTATTCTATTGATTTTAATTCATATATGTTATCTTGTTGTCTCTAGAGTGGTCTTTCTTTGTTATTCAAATTAGGTGTATCAAAAATATATTTAATTTGTCAAGACACACTTTCTACCTCTGTGTGATTTTCTTGATTTATTTCTCTGAGAAGTGAATTAAAATCCTCTTAAGAGATTCATTTTAATTGGTTTCTGCCTAGAATTAAAATCCTTTTAAATTAATCATCTTAATTTGTTTCCTTAAAACAAGAATTAAAAGTCCTTTCAGATTGTCACAGTAACTTAGGAAGATATCATTGGGATTTGTAAGAAGAGTCTGATAACTGACAACCTTACACGTTTATTAAAAGTATAAACAAACCAAAAGTACTAAATAGTTAGAGTTAAGCTAAGAAAGAGGATCCACATATTATACAACCCTTAAATATGCTTCATTATCAAGGTGCACCTACCTAGGTCTAGTAGAGCTTGAAGCGTAGGGGGTTCTAAACCACATTGGTTAACTCTGTATCGTTGGCCAAAACATTGTCAAACCTGGCCATAGAACCTAGCATATTCTTAGGGTCTACAATCTGTAATTTTGGGAACCAATAGATTTGGTGACTCTATTGGGGACAAACCTCAGAAAACCTAGTAGCAGACCATCATAATAGAGTCAAGAAATTAATAATCATAGCTCTACTGGTGGAGAAAAAATGCAGAAGATAAAATCATTCATCTCTAAGAGAGGTGGCAACTCTAAACAAAAATTCCAAACACACTATGTATGAATGATAAATTGAATATTAGATCAGAAAGATTGGATTTTAAGGTACTAAAATATCACAGTCCCTCATAACATGGATGGTAGAAGGTCCTTGGAAAAGGGAAGTCCAAAGAAAGATGGTAAGAAGTGGAACAATAAGCAATCTCCCCCACCTTCAAAGGCCACTACTAAGAAGAATCGAGGAACATCAAATCAACCAGAGAGCACACAAAATAATAACCATAGTGCTCAAGGAAATACATCAGAACAACTTCTCACAACACACAACAGTTTTGATCCTCTACATGGATCAGAATTTCATGAAGGATTTCCATCAAGGGGCTACCCCACCTAGCCAGAACAAAACAACTTAAGTAACATTGTTCACCATTATAAACCTGACCCTCAAAAGAAGAGTGAATTTAAGACATAGATTGAACAAGAAAGGATATAAATCTAAATGGATTATGATTATAGAATGGCACTTCAACAAAGTGAAGAAGTTCAATACGAGTCCATGGATCAGATGGCATCCACAGAGACTCATGTTAGTCCACCAAAAGACACATGGACTGCTGAGGAGATACAACAAGATCTACAAAAACTACAAGAAGAGCTTAGGTTAGCTAAACTAAAGGAGGAGGAAGAACGAATGTGAGGTTAGGGAAAACAAAATGAAGGTAAAATACCAAATAGAATGCACAAAATGACTAGTTATACCTTCAAGATGAGATCCAAACTCCTTGCTAAGATGGAGAGCCTTGCACCCTTAAGTTCTTTCTTTACCCTTGATTCCTATGTGAAATCTCAAAACTAATATGCAAATCACTAGAATCCTATCTCACAATGATAGGGGAGGGAGAGATTTTGGTATGATAACAATGCTTAAATTGTGGATGATAAAATGGCTTGGAAGAGGCTCTATTTATATACTTTTTGGAGAGAAATTTGATCTCCAAGGGTTGAGATTCATTTGAGAGATCGATGGATGAGGATAGATGTGAGGTGGAGGGCTTAGATTCAATCATGGGAAATGGAGGGATGAGAATAAAGATGAATTTTTTTAATTCATTTTGGGAAGAGAAGTGAATTAAATGAGGTTCGGAGAGATGAACTAGATGTGAATTAAAAATTCACATGGGGAAGAGAGGAGGATTAGAAATGAATTAAAATTTCATTTTAGGAAGAGCTCAAATTAATGGGTTATGACATGTGTAAAGGGTGTAAGAGATTATTAATGAGGTTTATGACAAGTGTGTATAAAAAATTGTTTTATGTGGCATAAATATCAATTTTTTATTTGTGGGATGTGGGGAGGAGTGTTAAACAAGGTTTGACCATTTTAATTAGGGTGATTAGCCTAATTAAAATGGTTGTAGTAAATTAGAGGATGGGTTAATAAGGGGTTAGGATTAATTAAATAATGTTTAGTTTAATTAATCCTAGGTCTAGGGTCATGTAGGTTAGACTAGATAATTAAATAATAATTATTTAATCAACTAGGGTAGGTATATGCTAATTAGTAGATTGAATTAATTAAATAAACATAATTTATTTAATTAATCAAGTTTAATGAAAGGGGTGAATTAATCAAATAAATATTTTCACATTTATTTAATTAATCGGGCTAATGTTAGTGAAGGGGGAACTATTGAATTAATTTAATTAATTCAATTTAAAGGGGAAAATGATCAATAATCAGGTGTTGGGATGAAAAAATAATTAAAAAAAAAATTAATTAATTAATTGGAAGGGTAATTGGTGATATTGGAGATGTCAGAGGTCGGTTAAGTGGTAAAGACACTTTTAGGTTACTACAAAGGGAAATGATGAAAAAGAAACATATCTTCTAGAAATAGAAGTCTAGAGTCCAATGGTTGACTGAAGGCGATAGAAACAATACTTTCTTCCACTAGTCAGCCATGAAACACAGGAAAAGGAAAAAAATCTCCAAGTTTCTTGATGAAAACAATAAGGAAGTCAGCTCCAAGGCTAAATTGGCACATTTGGCCTCCAGCTACTTAAAGAACTTCCTAGCTGAGCAAAGGACCACTATGGACTAGGTCATTGTGGAAGAGCTACTAGACATCATCCCCTCTGGCCTCTCAGCTGAAGACAACTGTAGATTGTTGAATCTCATTACTGAGGAGGAAGTCAAGGTGGTTGTGTTTTCTATGGGGGCATTCAAAGCCCCAGGCCTAGATGGGTTCCCTCCATCTTTCTTCCAGGACTTCTACGACATAGTTGGTTTTGATGTCACTATTGTTGTCAAAGACTTCTTCAGGACTGCCAAGATTCTCAAGTAGATTAACTATTGCAAATATGTGCCTATGATGTGTAGTTATTTATGTCAACATATCTCTTTGTTAGAAACAGTGAAGACAGTGTAGTTCAGTAAAGTAGATTGCTCCATATTCCTAGTGAGATGAAGATCAAAGTCTACGGATCTAAGGGTTGTGTAGAGGATTGTCTGAAGTTGCTCCAATTAAGATTTGAGAGGTCCACATGGAGGATTGGTGAAGTTATGGACATTTGAGTAGAACTAGGTTTTGTAGTTGTTAAGAGGTAACAGAGTGAAAGGAATTTGGTCTGGATTGCTCTGCATTAGAACATTATGATTTGTGGTTCTAGAGGTATGTTTGGGATGTTGGTGTGTATCCTCAACTCAAATGGTTTGTGGTTTGGAGCTCCACAACCAATCTTTCTAGTGTGACAATCATGACAGTTAGTGTTCTTAAGTTCTCGTATGAAGATGCAAGTGATTCTGGTGATTTGAAGTGGTGCAGTTGTTTTGGTTAATTTCATTGTCCTTGTGGAAGTCTCTGGATCATGTGCCTATTGTGTTTCTAGTCCACATTGAAGATTGAGCTCGTAGTTGAAGATTTCTCCTTAGGTGTTGTTGTTCTTACCAGTCTTGGCCGACCGGATGCTTTGTGCATGTTGTGGATGAATTAAGAGAAGTTCTATGGAGCATGGCATGTTGTTCAAGGAAGATTTGAGTCCTAGCTATGTTTGGCCAATAGTGTAGTGGTCTACATGTAGCATTTTGTATTAAGTCAAGTCTTGTGATTGTAATTGCTTGTAATCCCTATCTTGGAGAATGTTCTAGATAGATGTGTTGGCAAGAGACACTATGTGGCTTCATGAATTTTGTCATTGATGGCAACAAAGTCCATCCCACACATCCGCATGACATGATATGTCTATACCGGAAGTCAGATTGAAGAGTATTTTGGTCCGGTGACCAAGAACAGAGCATACAACAAGGTCTGACAATTAGGTCTGGATCTCTCAGAGGAAGTATCTTAGTAAAGTGCGCACTTGGAGAAGTCAAGAGGAGTATCATGACTAATATATTCCAAAGATTGAGCCTCAGGTGATGAAAGAGTGAAAAGATATGAGCACCTAAGTGTTGGGTTCCTGTTTGGCAAAGTAGACTGAGGAAGACCTGACCGGTAGAGTATCAGACCTTAATCCGGATGAGATATTGATGGTGATCAAGTTTCCTGAGGGATCATTCATGGTTTTTCGACATGATTGATGACTTCTATAACTATCCTTTTGATATGCAACACTTAGTAAGCATGGATTTAGCTGACAGACCAGAGTTTGGAAATATCTTGAGTTTTCCAGATGCCAACTAGAAATATGATTGAAATGATTGATGCAGATATAAATACCAGATTGATTTTGATATGAAGGTGTGTGTTGGTTGTTGTGTAGTGTGAAGAAAAGAAGAAGACAGTGTGAAAGCAGTAATACAGGTTTGATATGTGACAGGACAATAGCACCAAAGAAGAGGAAGAATGAAGTGCAGTAGATCAGTGTATTGAGCCTAACCAGAATTGAACCTTAGCATTTGTGGATGCTTCTCATTAATTCAAGTATCTTGTTACTTTCTTTGTACCTTGTAGACTGTAAGTCTCTTATAGGCAGTGAGCCTCTTGTGAGCAGTGTGCTCGGGCAGTGAGCCCTAATTGGCAAGTGTCATTTTGTACTTCTATTATTTTAATAGAGAATACAATCTTGGGTTAGTCACCCCATGGTTTTTCCCTTAACAGGGTTTTCCATGTCAAAATCATTGTGTTATGTGTATTGATTTTGTTTTTGCTTTCATCGATATGGATGCTTATTTGTTTTAATGTTGCACTAATTATTAAAGAAGAATAGAAAGTTAAATTATTAAAGATAACTGATTCACCCCCCCTCTTAGTTATCAACAATTGGTATCAGAGTTAAGTTCCTCCAAACAGAGCCTAATAGCTTGAGGAAGATCTGGGAATCTCAATGGATATGTATGGTATGAGGGAACAACTTCAGTCTGCCCTAGATGATCTTGAACAATCTCACTCCAAAGTCAATAAATTGAAGGAAAGATTCAAACAGGCTGATGATTTCATAAATGAACTAAAAGAGAAATTGAGTATCTCTATGAAAAAGAGAAAGGAACTACTTCAACAATTAGCAAGTCAAAGTGAAGCCAATAATACTAATGAAGATCTAAAAGAGAAGAACAAGTTATGTGAGAAGCTATCAAAAGAGCTCATTATGGTAAGACATGAAATGGAATCAGGGGTTATGAAATTCACCCAAGAAATTGAAGAGAAGAAAAATTGAAGATGATCTAAGACAATCTCTCAAGGAGAAGTTAGAAGACTGCCACAAAATGGATAGAATAATCAGGCATCTAGAATTTGATCTTGAAGAAGCAAGAGATAATGAAGAACAACATGAGAATCAGATTGACACTCTTAAAAGGGATCTTCAAACAACAAATGAATACAAAGAGAAATTCAAGATAAGCTTTTCTCAACTTGAAGTTCTTCAAAGCTAAAAGAGGGTAGATGACAAGCAAGGCTTGGGGTATGAGAAAGGTGAAAGCTCCGGATCTAGTCAGAAGAACTCTGGATCAGGAAATCTATGGAACAGGCCTAGAAGACCTCTGGTAAGGCAACCAAATGCTCAAAGATATCCATCTTTCAATGGATACTTCCACAATTGCAATAACTTTGGTCATAAAGAAAATTAGTGCAGAAGAAGAATGAATCAGACTAATTCATCCTTCTCCAGACAGTGTTTTAACTACAAAAGGTATGGTCACAAATCTCATGAATGTAGAAATATGTAAATAAATTCATTCAATGGTAGATGATTTTCATGCAATAGAATGGGACATATGGCTAATCAATGTAGATCAAGAGGATATTAGTCAAATATTCAAAGAAATGTTGTTTGCTACAATTGCAATAGATTCGGTCATATTGCCAAATTCTGCAGAAGTAATAATCAGGACGAAAGGGGTTCGATGCATCATAATCAAAACCAAGACAAAGGAAAAGGAAAAATGAATGCAGATGAAATTCAAAGGGAGATGAACAAAATTTGGGTGAAGAGAAGTACAAAAAATGTTGGGGATGGATCTACACCAGAATCTGGTGCTAATATTCCTTCTGAAAACTAAATAGATAAGCTCTGGCTCAAGGGGAGTCACAAAGGAAACTAATTTCCCCCAACTAGTCGATTGGTGCCTAAAATTGGTACATGGAAGGTTGTGGATTGAAAGGGCTCTCAGAGAAACATCTAAATAACCCTTGGTAAAGATATGAAAGATCTGTAAGGAATTTGAAAAGGTTAATCATCCAAGATTAATCTAGTTTAACAACCATCTGGTAAGAACAGGTTTTCACAGTTAGATCCAGTATGATTCAAATTTGAGGTATCTTGATTTATGGATAAATGGAATGATTGGAGAAAGGTAGATAGATTGCTAATATTCACCAAGAATAACTTTAAGCGCATCTCAGTGATCCAGAAAGATTTCTCAGGACAAGGAGAACAAAGCAACAGGAATAACTTAAGATTGTGTATTTATTACAATGTGAAATTAGGATTTGCACAGAAATATAAGGGTACTCTTGTTCATCATTTGCACATCTTCATTCAAGAAGAAGAAAAGAAGGAGCTCTGCAACAAAATTGTCTCAAACCTCTTAAAGATCAACAATCGAAGTCGATTCATCCAGTGATCCAATCTGGCTCATATCGTGTACCCTAGAAATGTAAAAGGTATTTTTTGCTCTTGAATATCTCTCTCTAAATCTTTAAAAGATGGCTACTCTGAATGTTGTGAAGATCACTGATAGGCCGCACCCTAAATTCAGAAAACATCCCTATAAATCCCTAGAAGTTGATCCCCTAGGCGCATTTTCTAGCATTTCGCATGGGGTTCTGCATGTAGAAGATATTAGGGTTTACATACATGCAAAAATTGAAGAATTTGGGGAATCCAAGCTGATGGACGTCTACCACAAGGAACTGATAGATGAATCACTTGAACTTAAACCCCAATAGAAGGCCATCCAGGATAAGCATTTCAGATAGTGCATCCATTTCCCCTATTTTGTAGAAGATGAGTGGGTCTAGTATGTTTTGAGCAGAGTGCATGACAACTTCATGTGGTTGAATAGACCATTTAAGATCACAAAATATTCTATTAGGGTGGTAACTAGTTTGCACTCATCTGAAGGGTTACCTGTTCTCAAATCGGTCAAAAACCAAACTGTGAGTGAGGCTACCAGATCAAAATTTGATAAGAGAGCAATGACAATAGAAGATATCACTAATTTAGATATCAAGTTTACCTCTATGATAATTGGTTACAAGATATATCACTCCAGCAGGGAAAATTCAATACTCAGAATTGCAATTTATACTACTTATCAGATGCTAAGAGAAAATGTTGACTATGATCTTTGTGAGCTTCTCCTAAACCAACTATTAGAAAATTTGTAGAAAATAAAGAATGATAAAAAGAATTCATTTAAGTATGGTGGCCTGATACTTTGCCTATTCTTCTACTATATGAATGAGCTACCTGGAACTAGTGGCTGGATATGGCAAAATGATAGACCTGTTGCCATACAAATCAGGGATTATATGTATGGGCTTGGTGACACCAAGGCACAAGATATAGCACTGTGGGTTTACTTCAAAAATTTCCAAAGCATGATGCAGGCTAGAGAGAATCCCTTAATCTCTAGTTGAGAAATACAAAGATATAGTGTGCTTTATGGTAGACACTGATCAATGCCTGATGGAGGCAGTGGAACCAAGAATAGTGTGGATCATGCCAGTGGGGTATGAGGTTGATGAGAAAATCCTAAAGCTACACATCCAACATCTGCTGAGTCAGCCCAAGGACCCTAAGGTAGAAAGGTTTGGAACCTTCCAAGAGCTGAGAGTAAAAGTTCATGTTGAACTGAGACAGTCTGAGATCAAGAAAAAAGTGAGAAGGGAAGTGGAAGAATTTCCCAAGAGATGTGGAATTTCAAAGGAGGCAGTTGATGCCAACAGAGAAAGGATGGAAAGGGTAGAGAAAGAAAGGCAAGGAATAGATAAAGAAAGTGCTTTAGTGCAAGCCCCCTCCCGGACCAGATCCTCCAAAAGCTTTGCACCTACCACCTCTAAGAGCCAAAAAGCATCAAAACTGGAAGTCAGGACATTCAGAAAGGTTGAGAAGAGAACTAAGACAAAGGCTACAAGGTCTTACACCAGTCAAAAGGATGATGAAGAGACTGAATCAGATGAGGAGGTCAAGAAAATGAAGAAGAAGAAGAAAGCATCTGGTGAATCCTCTACCGGTCAAGGCAAGGAAGAAAAGGCAGAAGAATTTGTTGAAAAGCCTACTCTCTGCATTGATGATATCATCAAATCAGTCACTATGAATGGGAACCTGAAACCAATGACTAAATTTTATGATGAATATAATGAAGCTGACCAGAAGATTTTACAAGATGCTATAGTCAGGTATCTTAACATCTATAATAAAGATTTGATTGAGATCATATCTCTAATTCCCAAAAGCTTAGAGAAGGAACTTGAAATAAGAAAGAACAATGCTAAGGAAAAGGACCTGGAGATTTGGGAACAAATAGTTATTCAGCTTTATCCCTCCATCATTCCAAAGAAAATGAGCATGATCTTCAAAGATTGCAAGGATGAGTTCTAGAGCAAAGCCAGAATGAATAAACTTATGCTTGGAGAGACTAATCAGGTGGCTAAAGAGACTGAAGACATCCTCCAGAATGCCTATAAAAGATTCAATATTTTTGTTATAGAGGACTTAGGTGATGAACCCTCTGTCATGGATGATGAAGGATCAGTACAGAGAAAAATGATGAAGAATCAAAAGAGATGGATAAAGAGAAGACTAAGGACTTAGATTCCTCTATTCTTGAAGAGGAAGTCCATGGAGAAGTGGACACCTCTCTTCCGGATCCCCCTGCAGACTCCAGAATTAAAGGAAAAGAAAGAAAAGAAGAAAGCATCAATCAAGGAGAAGAAGTGAAGAGAAGAGAAGAAGGTCAAATAGAAAAGACCACAAGTGACAGTGCTGAGGTTGCAGAAGGGAAGAAAACTCTATCTCTGGTAAGAGATAATGCAAAAGCAGTCAAAGACTTCTTGACAAAAGAAATGATGGAATTAGATGAACTGGAGCTACTTCAAGGGCCATTCAATTTTGATTCCCTTTCTTCGGTCCAGACAATGAAGGTAGCATCTTTTGCTCAAACCAAAGCAAAAGAAAATCTTCTGAAGTCTCACATGGAAGACTATGAGCTAATGGAGATTGCATCCAGTGTGCTAGAGAAAATCATGCCATCCTTCTAGAAGGATCCTTCAGTCTCCACATATAGTAATCTAAAGTCTCTTGTTAATTCTGTTAATACACAATTTGACTCTTTAGAGAAAGTAGCAAAAAAGAAAGTCTGGAAAGAATCTTTGGGCAAGAGATTCTCTGAAGTACAAGGGCTAATAACAAATGATAGGAGAACTATGGATATTGGGATAAAGAGCTTAGAAAATGCTCTCAAAGATGGTGGAGAAATATATAAATTTTGTTTATCCTAGTCTAAAGTGACAAAGGATATTGAGAAGAAAGTGAAAGAACAAGAGGGTAAACTGTCAAGTTTATCTCAAAGTTTTGATCCTCTCACCTCTTCCATAGTAAATCAAGAGTGTTACACTATTGCAGTCACAAATGAAATAAAGAAGCTTGAGAAGGAGAAGAAAAATCAAATGAATAGGTTAAGTGAACTTAGAGGGGTAATTATCCCTAAGTTAGAGGCCATGCATGAAGCCCTAACTGATGCTCAGACCACAACCCAGACCAATGATCCAACAGATCTAAAGAGGGCAGAAGTTTTTGCATTCTTGTTGAGTGGTCACATCTCAATTTTGGATAGGATGAAGTAGAGTTGGGCAACATAATTGTCCAGTTGAAGACAACTTTTGTAGATATACTTCAGTATATGTAAGTATGTTATGTATATATATTTATGAGGCCAAGTATAGACTATTTTTGGAAATTTTGGTATGCGGATCCTACCCTTTACCATTAATGTCAAAGGGGGAGTGAGGAGCAGTGAAAAATGTGGAATCTAGCTAAGGGGGAGCTCTAAAAAAGTGTACTTTAGAATAGAGCATCAGCCAAGGGGGAGTGTAGTGTGACAGTCATTTTTCACTAAGTGTTGCCATCAATGCCAAAGGGGGAGATTGTTGGCAAGAGACATTGTGTGGCATCATGAATGTTGTCATTGATGGAAACAAATTCCATCCCACACATCCGCATGAAATGATATGTCTATACCAGAAGTCAGATTGAAGAGTATTTTGGTCTGGTGACCAAAAACAGAGCATACAACAAGGTCTGACAATCAGGTATGGATCTCTCAGAAGAAGAGTAGAGAAGAAAAGGAGCGAGAGCAGAAGAAGAGTAGAGAAGAAAAGGAGCGAGAGCAGTATAGACTGTGAAGCTAGTAAAAAAGAATTTGGAGCAAAGCAAAAGTTTTTGAGGATTCATTGAAACTGAACCAGGCATGAAGTAGATGCTATTTCTTAGTTAATTTGTTATGTTCTAAATAAATTATGTAGGTAGTGAGCCTCCCTTTTTGAGCAGTGAGCTATGGGCAGTACGCTGGAAGGCATGTACCTTCTATTTTTCTAAAGTACTTTTAATAGGGTACAAATCTTTGTGGGTTAACCCCCACCATGGTTTTTCCCTTAATCGGGTTTCCACGTCAAAATCTTGGTGTCAAGTGTCATCATTGTATTTCTACTCTTATGTTGTTGATCTATGCTTTAATGTGTACGTCATTAATCTAGTAGTAAGATAATAAAGGAGGTTAAAAGTAGAAAAAGTTTATATTGTGTGACAACTAATTCACCCCCCTCTCAGTTATCTGGTCTAATTCCAACAATTGGTATCAGAGCTAGATCCTCTTATAAAAGCCTAACTACTTGAGGAGATCCAGGATGTTGACCTACAAGAAGGATAGTCGAAGATTTGATTGAACAAATTATTCTATTTGGAAGAATCACATGGAGTGCCATTTACAATGCATGGGCACTGCCTATTGGGTGATAACCAGTGTTGAGTATAAACCTTCAGAGAAAGGTTCTTCAACTCCAAATCAAGTCAAAGATGCTAAAAATAAGCTTCAAGCTAAAGAAGCCTTGTTGAGTGCCCTGACTGATTCAGAAATGACAATGTCTTTGGTCTAAAAACTGCTTATGAAATCTAGAAAAAGTTAGAATATCTATTTGAAGGTGATAAATATGTCAAATGTGCCAAGATACAAAGTCTGAGAGGAAAATTTGAAACTATGAGGATGAGCAAAAATGAAAGCATCACAATCTACATGCAAAAGATAAATGAACTTGTGTGTGGTATCAGGTGTGCTGGTGGAACATTGGAAGAATCAAAGATTGTATCAAAAGTATTCAGATCTTTACCTGATTCATACAAACATAAGGTTGCTACTATAGAGGAGATCATGACTGTCTCAGATGTTACAAGAGATCATCTGGTTGGCAAAATTTTAGCTATTGAATTAAGTGAGTTTGGTGATTCTCTTCCCAAGTCTAAATCTGCATTTAAGACTAGTGTATATGGAAAACAAAGATATGATCCGAGTGAAAGATCTTCTACAAGATCAAATAGATTAGTAAAGACAAGGAAGGATCTTGAAGATATTGAACTTGAAACTACTGATATTGAAGCTCTTCTAGCCAAAAGATTGCCAAGAGGATTCGGTAAGTATGAAGGAAAATTGCCACTCAAATGTTTTTCTTGTAATAAGATTGGTCATTTTGCCTCAAGATGTTTAGAGAGGTTTTCAAAACCAAACCCTAACAAATATCAAAATTAGAACAAATGTTACTATGTCCAAGAAACTAGAGAAGGAGTCACAGATGATGAATCTGATCATGGAGGTTCCCTTGAAAATGATTGGGTGTTTATTGCCATCAAAGAAGAAGATCCAGTATCTATTGAATATGCTAGCTATGCAAATATGGAAAGTGCCTTGGTTGCTTAGGTTATTGAGAAAGATGAATGGGTGATTGATAGTGGATTCTCTCATCATATGACTGGAGAGAAGAGTAAGTTTGTGAATTTTGAAAATTATGAAGGTGGGCTTGTGAAATTTGGAGATAACTCAGCTGGTAGAATCTGTGGCAGAGGATCCATCTCTTTTGATGGTAACAATAGCACCAATGATGTTCTATATGTGGAAGGACTGAAACATAATCTTCTCACTGTTGGACAGTTGGTTGATAAAGGTTATGATCTTTGATTCAAAGATGGAAAGTGGAGAATCTTGGACAGTTCTAGAACTAAAATTGCATCTGGTACTCAAACTAGAGGTAACATTTTTCATTTAAGTAGCTCTAGCAAAAGATGTTTGATTTCTCAGATAGATCAAAGTTGGTTATGGAATAGGAGGATGTGTCATGTGAATTTTGATAATATTGTCAAAATAAGTACCACTCAAGCTATGAGAGATCTTCCAAAACTTGTGAAACCTAATAGTATGTGTAGAAATGTCAATTGGGGAAACAAAGAAAAATTTCATTCAAAAGTAAGGAACAAGTTTCAAATGGATGATTGGAACTGGTACATACTGATCTTTGTGGTCCTGCTAGAATTAGGAGTGTGCAAGGAGATAGATATTTCATGTTGCTGATAGATGACTACCCCAGGATGATGTGGGTAACCTTCCTAAAAGAAAAATTAGAAGCTCTTAAATAATTTAAGGTGTTCAAAGTGATGGAAAATGAAATTGGTGAAAAATTGAAATGTTTAAGATCCAACGGAGGTGGAGAATTTACTTCCCATGAGTTTGATGCTTTTTGTGAAAAGCATGGCATAAAAAGACAATTATCTACTCCTAGGACTCCCCAACAAAATGGAGTTGTGGAAAGAAAGAACTAGACCATTCAAGAAGCTACCTGGACCATGATGATGGAAACAAATGCTGCTCAATTTGGAGAGAAGCTGTAAGTACTATTGTCTACACTCTTAACCAGGTGTAGATCAAAGGCAATTCTGGTAAGACCCCTTATGAACTATGGTTTGGTCATCCTCCTACTGTGAGATATTTCAAAGTTTTTGGTAGTAAATGCTATATCAAAAGAGATGAACATTTAGGCAAGTTTGACACAAGAAGTGATGAGGGAATATTTTTGGGATACTCTACTCAAAGTAGGGCTTACCGGTACTTTAACAAAAGGTTGAAAAAGATTGTTGAAAGTGCTAATGTTAGAGTTGATGAGAGCAAGGAAAGACATTCCAGGTTCTGCAGATATGATTCAGATGATCAAAATGAAAGTCAAAGTCAAGGAAGGTTAGTTCAAACTCTGACTTAGATGCAGATTGATCCAAAAACTCCAAAGATGAAAGGAATTAGTACAGATGTTGAGGAACAAGCTTAATAAATAGAAGCCCAAGCAATTCCCAAAACCCCCAGATATGTAAAAATGAATCATCCTAAAGATCAAATCATAGGGGATAGAAATAAAGGTGTTTGAACTAGGAGAAGAGTTGTTGAAGATCAAGAAGATATTTGTTTGATTTCAAGGATTGAACCTAAATCAGTTGGTGAAGCATGTAGTGACAAAAACTAGGTAAAAGCAATGGAAGAAGAAATAATGCAAATTGAAAAGAACCACACTTGGGATCTTGTTCCTAGACCTGAGGACAAGAATGTAATTGGAACCAAATGGGTCTTCCGGAATAAACTAAATGAAGATGGTGAAGTTGTAAGAAACAAAGCAAGGTTGGTATGCAAAGGCTATTCTCAAGTAGATGGAATTGATTTTGAAGAAACTTTTGCTCTGGTGGCAAGAATAGAGGCATTTAGATTGTTTCTTTCATTTTTTTCTTTCAAAGATTTTAAAGTGTATCAGATGGATGTCAAATCAACATTCCTAAATCAAGATTTGGAGGAAGAAGTCTACATTGAACAACTGGAAGGATTTTAGTTGTCTAATCAGGGTGACATGGTTTGTAGACTAAGAAAAGCCTTGTATGGACTCAAGCAAGCTCCAAGAGCCTGGTATGCAACATTGGATAAATGTTTGCTTAAGATAGGTTTTAGCAAAGCTACTGCTGATAGTAATCTTTACTTCAAGATTAATCATGAGGGCATCCTAATTGTTGAGGTCTTTGTTGATGATATCATTTTTGGTGGAATGAATGTATGTGCAAAGCATTTGCTGACTAGATGAAAAGTAAATTTGAGTTGTCAATGTTTGGAGAGATGAATTTCTTCCTAGGTCTGCAAATTGTTCAGTCAGATAAAGGTATCTTTATATCCCAGTCCAAGTATGTGAAAGAATTGCTAAAGAAGTTTAGAATGGAAGATTCAAAGCTAGTAGGTAGACATGGTAACTGGATGCAAGTTAAGTAAAGATGATGATTCACCCAAGGTAAATCAGAAAAAGTATAGATCAATGATTGGAGGATTACTCTATCTAACCCAGACCAGACCTGACATCATAAATGTCATTGGACTTATTACTAGATTTCAATCTAATCCAAAAGAATCCCACATTGTGGAAGTCAAAAGAATTTTCAAATATCTCAAGAGGATAATTGATTATGGATTGTGGTATCCAAAAGATAATGACTTTACTCTTCATGCATATACAGATGCTAATTAGGTAGGAGATGTGGATGACAAAAAAAGTACTAGTGGTGGTGCCTTTTTCTTGGGAAGAAGATTAGTCTCTTGGATGAGCAAAAATCAAGAGACAATATCTCTGTCTACTTCAGAAGCAGAATATATAGTAGCAACAAATAATTGTACTCAGGTTCTGTGGATGAAGCAAATGTTGAAGGACATTAGAGTTGTGTTTGAGGAGCCAGTCACAATCTTTTGTGACAATTCTAGTGCAATAAGTATCTCAAAGAATCCAATGTTGCATTCAAAGACAAAGCATATATCTATCAAGTTTCATTTCTTGAGAGAGAAGGTAAATAAGACTGAAGCCAAGTTGGAGTTTGTGTCATCCAAAGATCAGATTACAGATATCTTCACTAAGCCTCTTCCCAAGGATACCTTTGAATATCTCAAAGAGAAGTTAGGGGTTATTACCCCTCTGAATTAGAACTAAGATGCACTAAGGTGCATTAGTCTAGTGGAATTCTCAGTCATATCTCTAGATCTAGATTGATGTTGAGAAAATACTCCTCTAAGGAGTAGTCAGTATGCAAATGTTGGAGATTAGTCTGAAATAAAAAGGAGAAGAGATTATTGCAAATATGCACCATTTTCCATTGATGTCAAAAGGGGAGAGAAGTCATGTGAAAAACTTGGAAGTAAGCAATTGCTAGTGAAAGGGGGAGCAATGAAGAAAGTGGTTGTAGGTGTGACAAGAGAAAAGGGGAGAAGTTCTTGTCTTGATGGTTGAATTAGTTTTTCACATCATATGTTGCCATCAATGACAAAGGGGGAGATTGTTGAAAATATGTGCATGATGTGTTGTCATTGATGTCAACATATCTTTCTGTCAAAAATAGTGAAGATAGTGCAGAGGAGTGATTAGTATTTCTTGTAAGGTGAAGATCAGAGTATGTGGATTAAAGGGTTTGTATAGGATTGTCTATTATTGCTCCAGTTGAGATTTGAGAGGTCCACATGAATATTTGGCAAAGTTATGGCCTTCTAAGTAGAATAGGTTTCTACATTTGTTTAGTGATGATAGAGTGGCAAGAAGTTGGTCTGGATTGGTCCGGTATGAGCATATTGTGATCTACGGATCTAGAGGCATGTCTGGGATATTGGTGTGTTCCCTCAACTCAAGTGGTTCATGGTTTAGAGGTCTGAAAGTAATCTTTCTAGTATGACAGTCATGGTAGTGTGTCTTCTTGAGATTCAATGTGAAGATGCAAGTGATTCTGGTGATACGAAGTGGTGTGGTTATTAATATTGACTTAATTATGCTTGTGGTGGTCTCTGGATCATGTGGCTATTGTGTTGGTGGTCCACATTGACAAAGGAGCTCGTGATTGAAGTTTTCCTCTTGATTGTTTCTCTTCTTCTTAGTCTTGGCCAATCAGATGTTCCTAGCATGTTGTGGATGATCTAAAGATCATTTTATGAAGCACGGCATGTTAATAGAGGAAGATTCAAGTCTTAGCTATGATTGGTCAATAGTGTAAAGATCTGTGTTAAGTTTGGCCGACCTTATTGATCATTCCAAGATGGATGAAGTGTATAATTACTTGTTGAAGAGTTGTTAAACATTATCCTTGAGAAAAACAAATTAAATTTAGAATAAAGGATTAGAAGTAGAGCAAAGAAGAAAAGGAGCGAGAGCAGTATAGAGTGTGAAGCTAGTAAAGAAGAATTTGTGGAAAAGTAGAAGTTTTTGAGCATTCATTGAAACTGAACCAGACATGAAGTAGATACTATTTCTCTAGTAATTCATTCTATTCTAAATAAATTCTATAGGTAGTAAGCCTCCTATTGATGTATGTTTTTACACATTCGTAACAAAAGTTAAAATTCACAAAGGAACCATAGTTATCTTGAAAGATATGAAGAATTGACTAAGAATTCTTAATCTCAAGTTTCTGTATGGTTAGGTCTTGACCTTGTGGATAATTTAATAGGTTGATGTGAAGCTGTAATGTTTAAGGGGCCTTGCACAAATTAAAGTAATCAGTGACTCACTGGGCTTCAAACTATGCAAATATCTACAAATTATACCCAAATTATGAATCATGTCCAAATATTTACCATTTATCACAAAGTTTCACATGAATTTTAGTAAAGAAAACTTTTCCTTTCAAATTTATATGAAAATTGTCAAAGACTTGCAATTCCTCATTCTTTCTTCAAATATATGACAATTTCCTTCAGATTTCTATGTATGCTAATTATTTATGATTTTTGGGGAAAAGTTAGGAAAGATAAAGTTAGAAAACTAGATTTTATCCATATACAATTCTCTGTTACTCATGCATATAAATCTATTTATCCTGATCAATCCAAAAGAAAATAAATCCTCATACATAAATCCTAAGCAGTTTCATGAATCTACATATGGAATTGCAATCTTCAAGGGAAAATATACTAGAAAATACTTGAATCAATTAACACTATGAAGATAGACGCAAAAAAAATAATGTTTGTATTTACTAACATACGGAAACCATTTCAAATTTACAATGTTTTATGACTTTAATCCTTTGAATTACCAGCAATAAACACTTATAGACACTTCCACAGATGTAGGAAAGAGATCAGACACTTCTGTGTACTCTTAACTACAAACAATAGGCAAATTGCTAATGTTAATTTTGCTCAAGGCACTACTTTTCAGTCACCTCTCTTGCATACTCTATTCACTTTTTTGAAACTTATCTGTATTCCTGTGTGTGTAAATACAAGTATTAGGGCCCCTTATATAGATTTAAAATTTCCCCAATATGGTTACAAAAAATACCAATCAATGGTTCTCATTTAAACTATAGAATCAACTATATAAAAGATTGCCCAACCATCCCTCAAAATATCTAAAAGAATATTCCTCAATGTAAAGGATGCCTTTGGAATCTTTCCAATGTTGAAATGCCTTCTATATTGACCTTCTCTACTTTGGTTTTCCTTCCACCATCCATGATTTTCTGACTCTCAATCAGATTTGGATCCATAAGCTTTCTTTGGCTTTGTAATTTCCTTTGCTCCTTCACTTTGCATACCTCCTAATACAAAACAATAAAACAAATCCTGTCATCTTATAAAATGACTTGGAATTAATTTCAGCTCCACTTTTATATCCATTCCTTGTATATCATTTTGAATATCAAATACAAACATATCGTACCTATAAATCTAGACTCTATTGGTTTATAAATTGAAATTATTTTCAGTTCCAACTTTGTACATTCAATATTGCATAGATCCTATACATATCACATACCATTTGAACATACATACAAAATCTAGACCTGGCCCTTATATAAACCATGCTAAAAACTACTTTTTGTTCCAGGTTTGTATATTCACTACCCTTTGCATATCACTTTTTCTATATTGGATGCAAAACACCAACATACAAAATAGACATAATCCGTTTATGAAACGAATTGAAATCAGTTAAAGTTCCGTGTTTGTATCCCCAATTTTGTATGTCACCTTTGTATATGCTATACATGCAAGAAAAAATACAAACCCAAACTTCAGCATATTATAAATTCAATTAAAAATCCCCTCGGGTCTGACAATCTATTTATGTACTTCATAAGCCTGATTTTAATTCTATTTGAAATCCACAATTGTATCTTTCACCTTTGTATCTCTTATGTATGCATTTTCACATGCACTCTGTTATAGCCTTGTGGATCCAAATGTTCACAATGTTTTAACTTTTGTTTCGTGTTTGAATATGCATATGTATGTTAAATACAATCCTTTATGCCCACACATATGCACTCATTTATGTATACGCCATAGGTTCAAGTGAATAAGTTTTCAGGTTTGAGATTGTATAACAAATACAAACCTAATGCATATGACTGCAGACCTGAACCTCTCTAAAATGCATCCTAGAAAGCAATTGGGTCTGGCTTGTATAACTTGAAATTGTATAAAGTGAGCTACACATTATACCCTAAATTGTATATCCTTTTGACGTCCGCACACGTATACTCAAGGTTTGTATATCTAATACAAGGGTTCATACATGCCTGAAATATACAATGCAACCTGACTACGGACTTCAAATGTTATGCACCTTAACATAAAATGTTTATTAGGTATATATTGTATAAACCCATAATGGGACCTAACAAACATTTTTACCAAAATATTGTATTCGACATACAAGTAAAAATTTGTATATGAGATACAACCTTATTAAACAATTGAATTTTCTCCAAAAAAATCATAACTTTCAAAATATAAGTAATTCCAAATGACACAAAAGGCAACCCTAGCTCATTTTCAACACAAAATTCATAGACCTCATCTATTTTATCATGGATTATGCAACCTATTGACTTTTAAGCACCCATGACATTTTACCAATGCCGCCCCCACACACAGAACCACACAAAAAGAAAAAGCAAACAAGGGATCCTCATTTTGCCTCCGGGTAAAAATGGGGTGTGTTGTGAACATCACAACAACTAGCAACCAAAAAAAACAACAAAATTCTAATAATTCAAGACGAGGATAAGTTAAAACATAATGTTCAGACCCCTATTAAGCATGAGTATCCTAAACTTTCTAAATGATATAATGTTCATCAATATAACAATGTAATGATAAGAAATCAAGTGTGTGCGTGTGATTAATATACTCATCTTGAAGATAAGTTGAATAAACCAGTGACTAGTGTTAAACTACATAGTTGATGTCATTCCCTCATAGCCAATTAGATAGAGCCTTGCTGCCAGCAGGTATCCATAGCCCCGGCAAGGTTATCATTGCAATTCTCCTAAGTAGAGTCCCACTACCAGCAAGTGTCTATAGCCCCGGTAGAGTTACTTAGATGGCTTAATTTGCATTTTTAGTATAATCCCTTTTTTATATATATGTTTATAATTCTGTGTAGCATAAAAAATTCATAAGATATTATCATTGTAAGTTCATGATGCAAGGTATAGTCACTTGCTAAAATTAAGCTAAGAATTGCAATGGTAGCAAAGGTGACCTCTAATTTTTCACTTAACCCCTACACTGGTATGTTTAACAAACCCAAGGCTATTAGGTGTGTCATTGTGAGGATCTCCTTGACTCAAGAAAATTAGTGTTGATGAAAAGAATACTACAGACCTGATCAAGAATACCTATACCAACCTCAATCTCAACCTATGTAAGAACTTATATTCAACTCTTGAATTCTAACAATTTCAATGGCTTTCTAGAGTAACTAGGTGCCTCAACTTCACTCAATCAAAACAAGGACCCAACAATGCAAAACAAAAACAAACTAACCAAGAAGATTGTACAAACAACTAACTACATAAGGAAACAACATAAAGCAAAATAAGAAAGCAAAGAAAAGAAACCAAAAACAACTGCCCCCCGAAACTATACAAGACACCACTGGCAAAGAAAACTCAAAACCACCCCCAGAAACATTCCTATTTCCATACCTTTTTAGAATATGCAGTAACATCAGGGCATTAGTTATAGTTCTCAACTTAGCAAACTTATCTTTGAATTCTAAAAAATATTTATTTATTCTAAATTCACTGTGTTTAATAGAATAATCTCTAATTATCAACAATTGAGGCAGCTCATCACATTCATGATCAATCCATATGCACGTCTTTTTCCCTGAATCTCCATAATCAAAACAATATTTAACATCATGTACTGGAAAAAGGAAAGAAACAACCTAATGTATTTTCAGTTCTGCTGGACATATTTGTTCGCTACCAACCAGCCTTTTATTTGACTTTGCATTTTTGTTGTTTAGCTCAATGTTCCATCCTACTTTGACCTTGACAACATTTGACTCCTAATGTATTACTCCTACATCTTCATTTAACTTCAATTTTTCATTCCACAAGCTTACCTAATTTTTAAATTCCGGCAACACCTTAATGTCTTCTTCAATTTCCTACACATCAGCACTTGAATGAGTATCACCATTATAATAATCTGACATACACAAATTTATTATTTCAAAATCATTTAACTATGAATGTGAAACACTATTTGATTGATAAGAATATTTCCCTACTTCACTTTCAAAATGATGCTAGAGTGACATCTGATCATGTACAACTGTGTCTTCTATTTTCATGAAGTGTTCTTCAAATAACTCAGCCCTATCATTCAGTGAAATGTTTGGTTCCATTATCTTGCAACAATCCTGGATCTAGTCATTTAATTAAAGAAATCAAATAATAAATCAAGATTTACTTCTTTTCCTATGATTCCTTTATTTGTTGGTACAAAAACCTCTTTAATTTTAGTGCATTTTAATTCTATCACCACTTGTTTACACTTCCTTATCCAATCATTTTCGTTAAAACTCTTCAAATTAGATTCAGAGATTTTCATTTGGCAAATATTCCTTAATAATTCAATATATTTATCAAATGCATCAGGATTAACGTCACTTTTCTTTTTCTTCTCATTAAATCTTCTTTTCTCATCATCTAATGACTAAAAATGAGGTACAATTTCTTCTCTGTATTTTTCAAAAGACTTATACCTACAATCATTTTTACTCACACTTGAGCTTTTATAGACACTTGGAGAATGCTTATTCTTACCATCATATGATTCAAGAAAAGAGATTTTACTATCCTTTATTTCTAGCATTGGTTCAACCTTTGTGTTCTGTGAACAATTAGTGACTATTGATACTGCCTCTTCTAGCTGCTCCATAATCCATTCACTTTCTTGCCAATCATCATCCCTATATACATCTAAAAAAGAGATCAGTCCTTTATAGCCAAATCTAATCTTGTAAGAAAAGTCAAACAATTAATTTCTCCATGTTCAATAGACTTATGCATCCTGCACCTTCCAAATAAACCAAAGTTAGGTAAATTTTCAAGATAAATCCTCTTGAAAGATAGGAATATTAACCTTGAAATTATCTTCATATGAGTCCATTGAAAATGACACTCTATTTCCAACTTTTTAGGTTTTTGAAATTTTATGAGATCTAACATATCTCAGAATATACATGAAAACTCAGAAGAATTAAACTAAACCTTGAAATTTTGAGCTGTATCTTCGCAAAATATATTTTCAAATTCTTTCAAATAAAAGATATTTGTAGTCAGCACATTCAAACTGCAAAACATTGCTATGATCCTATTGGCTAGTATACACAAAACCTACCTTAAATTCCATCAGGCCCTCCTAGCACCAAAAATTGTTGATGTATGTTTTTACACATTCATAACAAAAGTTAAAATTCACAAAGGAACCTTAGCTATCTTGAAAGATATGAAGAATTGACTAAGAATTCTTAATCTCAAGTTTCTATATGGTTAGGTCTTGACCTTGTGAATAATTCAACAGGTTGATGTGAAGCTGTGATGTTCAAGGGGCCTTACGAAATTAAAGTAATCAGTGACTCACTGGGCTTCAAACTATGCAAATATCTACAAATTATACCTGAATTATGAATCCTGTGCAAATATTTACCATTTATCACAAAGTTTCACATGAATTTCAATAAAATAGACTTTGCCTTTCAAATTTATATGAAAATTGTCAAAGACTATTGCAATTCCTCATTCTTTCTTCAAATATATAACAATTTCCTTTAGATTTCTAGGTGTATGCTAATTATTTATGATTTTTGGGGAAAAGTTAGGAAAGATAAAGTTAGAAAACTAGATTTTATCCATATACAATTCTCTATTACTCATGCATATAAATTTGTTTATCTTGATCAATCCAAAAGTAAATAAATCCTCATACATAAATCCTGAGTAGTTTCATGAATCTACATATGGAATTGCAATCTTAAAGGGAAAATATATTAGAAAATACCTAAATCAATTAACACTCTGAAGATAGACACAAAAAATTGATGTTTGTATTTACTAACATATGACAACCATTTCAAATTTACAATGTTTTATGACTTCAATCCTTTGAATTACTAGCAATAAGCACTTACAGACACTTTTGCATACTCTTAACTACAGACAACAGGTGAATTCCTAATTTTAATTTTGTTCAAGGCATTGCTTTTCAGTCACCTCTCTTGCATACTCTATTCACTCTTTTGAAACTTCCATGTATTCCTATGTGTGTAAATACAAGTATCAAGGCCCCTTATATAGATTTAAAATTTCCCCAATATGGTTACAAAAAATACCAATCAATGGTTCTCATTCAAACTGTAGAATCAACGGTATAAAAGATTGCCCAACCGTCCCTCAAAATATCTAAAATATTATTCCTCAACACAAAGGATGCCTTTAGAATCTTTCTAATGCTGAAATGCCTTCTATTTTGACCTTCTCTACTTCAGTTTTCCTTCCACCATCTGTGACTTTCTGACTCTCAATCAGATTTGGATCCAGAAGCTTTCTTTGCCTTCGTAATTTCCTTTGCTCCTTCACTTTGCATACCTCCTAATACAAAATGACAAAACAAATCCCATCATCTTATAAAATGACTTGGAATTAATTTCAGCTCTGCTTTTATATCCACTCCCTATCTATCATTTTGAATATCAAATACAAACATATCACACCTATAAATCTGGACTCTATTGGTTTATAAATTGAAATTATTTTTAGTTCCAACTTCGTACATTCAATAGTGCATAAATCCTATGCATATCACATACCATTCGAACATACATACAAAATTTGGACCCGATCCTTATATAAACCATGCTGAAAATTGCTTTCAGTTCCAAGTTTGTATATTCACTACCCTTTGCATATCCCTTTTTTCTATATCAGATGCAAAACATTAACATACAAAATAGACATAATCCATTTATGAAATGAATTGAAATTGGTTAAAGTTTTGCATTTGTATCCCCAATTCTGTATATCACCTTTGTATATACTATACATGCAAGAAAACATACAAACCTAAACTTCAACATATTATAAATTCAATTGAAAATCCCCTCTGGTCTGACAATGTATTTATGTACTTCATAAGCCCAATTTTAATTCTATTTGAAATCCACAATTGTATCTTTCACCTTTGTATCTCTTATGCATGCATTTACACATACACTCTTTGTTACACCCTTGTGGATCCCTGCCAGAAGTTTACAATGTTTTAGCTTTTGTTTCACGTTTGAATATGCATCTGTATGTTAAATACAACCCTTTATGCCCACAAATATGCACTCATTTATGTATACTCCATAGGTTTGATTGAATACATTTTTGGGTCCGAGCATGTATATATGAGATTGTATAACAAATACAAACCTAATGCATATGATTGCAGACCTGAACCTCTCTGAAATGCATCCAAAAAAGTAATCGGGTCCAGCTTGTATAACTTGAAATTGTATAAAGTGAGCCGCACATTATACCCTGAATTGTATATCCTTTTGACGTTCGTGCACGTATACTCAAGATTTGTATATCTAATAGAAAGGTTCATACATGCCTAAAATATACAATGCAACTTGACTACGAACTTCAAATGTTATGCACCTTAACACAAAATGTTTATCAGGTATATATTGTATAAACCCATAATGTGAACTAACAAACATTTTGACCACAACAATGTATCTGACATACAAGTAAAAATTTGTATATGAGATACAACCTTATTAAACAATTGAATTTTCTCTAAAAAATTCATAACTTTCAAAATATAAGTAATTCCAAATGACACAAAAGGCAACCCTAGCTCATTTTCAACACAAAATTCATAGACCTCATCTGTTTTATCATGGATTATGCAACCTATTGACTTTTAAGCACCCAGGACATTTTACCAACGCTGCCCCCACACACAGAACGACACCAAAAGTAAAAGCAAACAAGGGGTCCTCATTTTGCCTCCAGGTAAAAATGGGGTGTGTTGTGAACATCACAACACCTCCCTTTTTGAGCAGTGAGCTCTAGGTAGTACGTCTGAATGCATGTGCCTTCTATTTTTCTAAAGTACTTTTAACAGGGTACAAATCTTTGTGGGTTAGCACCCACCGTGGTTTTTCCCTTAACCGAGTTTCCACGTCAAAATCTTGGTGTCAAGTGTGTTGATTATATTTCTGCTCTTATGTTGTTGATCTATGCTTTAATGTTTACATCATTAATTTGGTAGTAAGATAATAAAGGAGGTTAAAAGTAGAAAAAAATTATATTGTGTGACAACCGATTCACCCCCCCTCTCAGTTGTCCAGTCTAATTCCAACAAAGTTAAGTTTTAGCAAAGGCACAACTAACAGTAATCTTTATTTCAAAATTGATCATGAACACATCTTGATTGTTGAGGTATTTGTTGATGATATCATCTTTGGTGGAAATGAGAGCATGTGTAAAAAAAATTCTAATTAGATACAAAGTGAATTTGAGATGTCCATGTTTGGTGAAATGAATTTCTTCTTAGGTCTCCAAATAATTTAGTCAGATAAGGGCGTCTTCATATCTCAGTCTAAGTATGTGAAAGAGTTGTTGAAAAAGTTTGGAATGGAGGATTCAAAACTAGTGAGTACTCCTATGATAACTGAATGCAAGTTGAATAAAGATGATGATTCCCCTAAGGCAGATCAGATAAGATATAGATCAATGATTGGAGGACTGCTTTATCTAACTCAAACTAGACCTAATATTATGAATGCAATTGGCCTTGTTGCTAGATTTTAAGATGATCCTAGAGAATCTCATGTTGTAGCAGTTAAAATAATTTTTAGATATCTGAAAGGTACATCTAATTATGGATTATGGTATCCTAAGGATGATGATTTCACTCTTCATGCATATATAGATGCTGATTGGGTAGGAGATGTGGATGACAAGAAGAGTACTAGTGGTGGTGCATTTTTCTTGGGAAAGAGATTGGTTTATTGGTTAAGCAAAAAGTAGGAGGCAATATCTCTGTCTATTGCAGAGGTAGAGTATATAGCGTAAATAATTAATTATACTCAAGTTTTGTGGATGAAGCAAATGTTGAAGGATATCAAAATTGTGTTTGAAGATCCTATTACAATCTTTTGTGATAATTCAAGTGCAATAAACATCTCAAAGAATCCGGTGTTGTATTTAAAGACAAAGCACATATCCATCAAGTTTCACTTTTTGAGAGAGAAGGTAAATGAGAATAAAGTCAGACTAGAGTTTGTTTCTTCAAAGGATCAGATTACGAATATCTTCACTAAGCCTCTACCTAAGGACACTTTTGAGTATCACAAAGTGAAGCTAGGGGTTATTACCCCTCCTGTTCAGAACTAAGGTGCACTAGTGTGCATCAGTCTGGTGGAACTCACAATCATATCTTGTGATCCAGATTGGTGTTAAGGGGATGCTACTTAGGGGGAGTAGTTAGTATGTTAATTCTAGAGTTCAATTTGGTTTTATCTAAGAAACAAAAAGGGGGAGATATGATTGCAAATATGTGCCCTTTTCCATTGATGTCAAAGGGGGAGGGAAGTCATGTGAAAAACTCAGAAGTAAGTAGTTGTTGTGAAAGGGGGAGTAGTGAAGAAAGTGGTTGCAAGTGTGATAAGAGAAAGGGGGAGAAGTCCTTTTCTTGATGGTTGAATCAATTTTTCACATCATATGTTTCCATCAATGACAAAGGGGGAGATTGTTGCAAATATGTGCCTATGATGTGTTGTCATTGATGTCAACATATCTCTTTGTCAAAAATAGTGAAGACAATGCAGTTTAATAAAGTAGATTTCTCTACTTTCCCAGTGAGACAAAGATCAGAGTCTATGGATCTAAGGGTTATGTAGAGTATTGTCTGAAGTTTCTTCAATTAAGATTTGAGAGGTCCGCATGGAGGATTGGTGAAGTTATGGCCATCTGAGTAGAACTAGGTTTTGTAGTTGTTCAGATGTAACAGAGTGACAAAAATTTGGTTCAGATTGCTTCGCATTGGAATATTATAGTCTATGGTTCTAGAGGTATGTTTAGGATGTTAGTGTGTATCCTCAACTCAAGTGGTTTGTGGTTTGGAGGTCCGCAAGCAATCTTTCTAGTGTGATAGTCATGACAGTTAGTGTTCTTAAGTTCCCATATGAAGATGCAAGTGATTCTGGTGATTTTAGGTGGTGTGGTTGTTTTGGTTGATTTCATTGTGCTTGTGGAGGTCTCTGGATTGTGTGCCTATTGTGTTAGTGGTCCACATTGAGGATTGAGCTCATAGTTGAAGATTTCTCCTTGGGTGTTGCTATTCTTTCTAGTCTTGGCTGACTGGATGCTTTGTGCATGTTACGGATGATCTAAGAGTTCTATGGAGTGTGGTGTGTTGTTTGAGGAAGATTTGAGTACCATCTATGTTTGGCTGATAGTGTAGTGGTCCACATGTAGCATTTTGTATTAAGTCAAGTCCTGTGATTGTAATTGCTTGTAATGCCTATCTTGGAGAATGTTCTAGATAGATGAGTGTAAGGCTAACTTTGATGTCCATTCCAAAGTCAATGTTATGTATAAATAAGTGTAATGAAGTCATGTAAATGTGTCCATGGGAGTGAAGATGTGGAGGTAGCGAAGAAGTGTTTGGGGGTAGAGCAGAGGTGTTGTGAGCTTTAATGGAACTAAATCTTGGCATGGAGAAGATGTTGTTTCCTAGTTCAACCTTTCAGTGTTAACCATGTGAATTTTTTTGTAGACAGTGAGTCTCTTGGAGCAATGAGCTCTGGGCAGTGTGCCCAAAGGCAAGTGCCTTCCCTTTTTTCTATTCTTTTAATAGAGAATAAATCTTGTTGGTTAACCCCCACTGTGGTTTTTCCCTTAACCGAGTTTCCACGTAAAAATCTTGGTGTCATGTGTGTTGATTGTGTTTCTACTCATGTGTTGTTGATTCATGCTCTTGTGGTTATGTCATTAATCTATTAATAAATGGTAAAGAAGATTAAATGCAACAAAAGACAAAGTTTTGTGATAACTGATTCACACCCCCCTCTCAGTTGTCTACCCTAATTTCAACATTAACTCCACTTTCATAGCTCTTATTCCAAAGAAGAAAACCCCAAAGAAAATGGTTGATTTCCATCCAATCATCCTTTGCAATACTATAAATAAGATTTTCATGAAGACATTGGTCCTTAGACTCCAACCCTTGCTTAACAACCTTATTTCTGATTGTCAAAAAGATTTTGTTCCTGGCAGATAGATAGTTGGCATTGCCATCTCCTCACATGAGATTATCCATTCGATGGACAAAAGCAAAACCCCCATTATGGATCTTAAACTAGACATCTCTAAGGCCTATGATAGAATTTCTTGGGAATTTCTCTTTATGGTTATTAGGAAGTTTGGATTTCAGGATAAACTAATAACCTTGATATGGGAATGTGCCACTACTATTAAGTATTCGATGTTGGTCAATGGTTCTCCCCAAGGATTCTTTAATACGGGTAGAGGTATTAGATAGGGGGACCCCCTTTTTCCCTATTTGTTCATCATTATGGCAGAGGTCTTGGGAAGGAACACTCTATCCTACCTAGATAGACAGGACCTGAAGTGCATCAGAGTCACATCTATGGTGGGGCCCTCAACTGTCAAACAATTTGTTAACGACACTATGCTATTTGGTGTGGCCTCAATAGTGGAAGCTAGAAGATGGAAAGACCTGCTAAACTCTTAAGTTGATGCCTCAGTATAGTGCATAAATTATAAAAAGAGCAATGTGTTCTTCAATGTCAATCTGGAACTCTAGGAGAAGGTTTAAAAGATTCTAAATTGCAATAAGGCCAACCTCCCAACTACATACATAGGTCTCCCCCTCACTGTCAAGGAAGTGACCCCCACTTTGTGGAACTTTGTCCTGGAGAGAATACAAAAGAAGATGGAAGGCTGGAAAGGTAAACTCTTGAGCCAAGCTAGTAAACATCAACTCTGGATGGCTTCCCTACAAGGTATCCCCACCTACTTTCTTACCCTCTTCAAATGCCCAGATACATTGTGAATAAGTTTAAAAAGATTCAGAAAATCTTTCTTTGGATGAGGGTTGAGGAAAAGAAGAGAATTTCTCTCATTAGATGGGATAAAATTTCTCTTCCCAAGTTCCAAGGGGGATTGGGTATCAGAAATACTCAAATGATGAACAAAGCTTTACTAGCCAAGGTTGGATGGAATTTCCTTAAGGAGGATAAGGACTGGGTGTAGATAATGAGAGCCAAGTACCTCCACAATGGACAAAACATTGGTATAATGGAAAGGGAGAGCCTTCCTAAAGGCTCTGTCATTTGGAACAAAATGATCAAAACAAGAAGAACTCTGACTCAAGGCATTATGTGGAAGCTAGGAAAGGGAGACAAAATCAAGTTCTAGGATGACAATTGGCTACATGGGGTCCCTCTATCCAACTAGGAGAATATCAACACCAAAGCTAAAGATGTCACTCATTTTGGGAGGTTTGTTAGTAATTACATCATAGTTCAAACTTAGAGCCAAAGATAATGGAAGAACATAACTGATTGTTGGAAGGAAAGCCAGCCTGGAGATCAATGGTGCTTGTCTCTGCAATCAAAATTGAGCAATTATAGAATTCATTTATTCTCTAGAGAGGATGAGATGCTCTAGGCCTAGGATAAGAAGGGGGCTTTCTTAGTTAAATTAGCTTACAATATGCTGACCAACAACGGTCAGGATAGTAGTTTGTGGAAGAAAGTCTAGAACAAAAACCTGACTCCTAAGATCAACTTTTTCTGGTGGTCTGCCACTAACCACAAAATCTTTACTACTAATAACCTCAACAAGAGAGGTTTCAAACTTGTTACCAGATGTGTTCTTTGCCAGAAAGAGGAAGAGTCTATACAACACATTCTTTTCCACTGTGATTTCACCAAAGAGGTCTGGGGAAGGACCTTAGATAAACTTAGCATAGTCTAGGTTCACATTGAAAACCTTAAGGATTTCATTCATGGTTGGCTATCCCCCTTTACTCACTTGAGGATTAGAGAGCTATGGAGGAAAATTCCCCCGCACCTGGGGTGGTATTTGGAAAGAAAGGAATAAGTTTGTTTTTAGGGAAATGGCTAAGAGTGTTAAGGATGTCTTCTTCTCCTTTTGTAGAATGGTCTTAGAAAATATGTCCATCAGGAATCTGAAAGCTGCTAAGGAACCCCCCACTCATATGGAATTCCAAATTGTTGTTATATGGAGCCTAATCAGACTTGGAGGTTTAATTTCCCCACTTTTATTGTCTTGGTTTCCCCCCAAATTATTTAACGAGGGAGTGTAGGGGGGCATATAAAACAACTAAGGGTTAGGATTTCCATTAATTTTGTATTGTAGCATTTGCAGTGGTATTGAGTTGTAAGGATTGTTGGTTTTAATTGGTTTGATTTACTGGATAATAATATTGGACTCTCTGTTGGTGGATATAGCCTAAGTTTGGTTGCCCCATGTTAAAAATTATCGCTCGTTGTTATTAATTCTATGTATTTTCATTCCTCTGTTTAATCTTTATTTGCATTTAATTGATAGCTTCTACATGCTATTCCTAACACAGATCTCCAAGAACTGGGGTCTGACAGCTGATATGACCACCTTTGACAACTCTTAGTAGCTTGCCAGGAAAAACACCATTTGGAGACCTCCCCCAAGGACTGGGTCAAACTCAATTTTGATGGTGCAGAGAAAAAGACCACTGGCTTGGCCAATGGAGGTGGGGTCATCAGGAGTGATCAGGGGAAACTTATTACTTCTTATGTTGGAGGCATTGGTACCCAGTCCAATAATGTGGCTGAGGGGCTGGCCCTCTTATGGGGGATTAAAATGGCCCTCTCATTAGGAGTGGATAAGTTACAAATTGAGGGGGACTCAAAAATTATTGTTGATGTTACTCTGGGCAAGACTGCCAGCAGATGGAAACTTAAGGAAATCACTGAGGATATTAAGAGCTTACTGACTGGGTTCACATAGAAGGAGATAGGACACACCTATTAGGAAGGTAATAAAGTGGACGATGGCATGGCCAACTTGGGTCAGAACTTGAGCAATTGGAGATGTTAGAAAAAGCCAGAAAACCTCCCTACACAGATCCAAAACATCCTATGTCAGGAGCAGGACTCTATACCAAATTCACCATGAGTATAAATCAAGTCAAGTCAGATGCCCTACCTAAGCTTTTCCTTAGGAGTCATATGAGGAGTGATCCTAATAATATTGATTGTAATATTATTAAAGATTCCAAAAGATTCAGTGGCGGAATGGATTATCACCATATCAAATTAAAGAGAATTAATATTTGCATCAATATGACATGTAACCAAAGTACCATGATGACTTGGATGCTTCAAGGGGTTAATCACATGGCCACTCACATGACCTTTGGTGGGTTTAACACTTCTAGCCTCCGTAGCACCCATTTTTCATGATTTTCTCAAGGTTCGCAGTCATAACATGGGTTGGCATACTACTTTGCATGAGGCAAATTTATGGAATTATGTCATTTCGAACTAGAAAGATGATAAGTTGCTAATTAATCTTCATGCCTCATGTTGCTCTACTTTTCATAGTTGCAGTGGTAAAGATTATCAGCTGCAAAGAGCTTTCCTTTTATCTAAAATTTATGCTAAGTGTTATTGCTTACTACAAAAGGGGGGATAGGACTTGTACTAAACCAGAGTCTTGAAAGGAATTTAAAAGGAATGAGACAATCTGGCATATCTTCCAGGTGAGTGGGGTGGCATTATTCTTGGAATGCCTTCATGGGCATGATGAGAATTTATCCATGCAACTTGCATAGCCTTGGGCAGACATACATGTCCAAGTTGGCGGTGTTGGTTTTAAAGTGTTAGAAGAATTCATTAGGTTGGCCACAGGTATGCCTACGGATGGTGTGAAACATAAGAAGACTAGTAAAGTATCAGAACCTAGAAGGAATGGCTCTATTTTTGAAAAAAGGTGAAGTTTTGCATAGCCTGCAAGGTGGGTTTGACAGAGAACAGCTCCCCAAACCTTGGGGATGACGTCTACCATATGATCATCAAGTATTTTACACTTGAAGGTAGGTTTCATTGCTTCTTCCACTACCACTTTGTTTTGTTGAATCATTTTAGACATACTAAATTCATAAGGTTTCTGTTTTACCTATTTTCTTCCTTGGAAGTTTCTATTGAGGCCGCCAATGAACAACACAAGCTCGACCCTAAGAAACCACCCATTCTTCTCCACCAGGAGCTTATTTACAGACTCTACAAGTTTCACTTAGCCCTTTGCCCCCCAATACTATCACCACCACCCACGTTGATAGCTCCTCTATGACGCCTAAACCTAAGTTGACACCTATCCATAGCAACCCTATGATTATTACTGAAGTAACCCCTAAAAAATACACCCATTCACACAAAACTACTAAGGCCTCTTCTTCCAAAAAGACAACCTTGGTGCTGAATAGCCCTCAAATTCAAAATGTGGACCAAATAGACCCTAAGGCGAACATCCCTAAACCCACCAAAAGAAAGCTTGTTGTCAATGATGCTAAGGAAGACATTCCCCAAAAGAAGGTTGAGGGGAAGGATGGGGGTAGCCTCTTTGTGAATTCTGAGGATAATCCAAAAATGAAAGTGCACAAACTAGAGATTGAGGCCAACGGTTCTGTGGATGGTGGGGATGGTAGTGTAGACAAGAAAGATGAGGAGTTTGTAATACCTCTGTAGACACCTAAAAATGTCTTCACTAACTAACTATATTTTCAACATCATCCAATTAATTAAATATTTTTTTATTTAATTAATTATCCCCTCCAACACCTGATTATTTATCATTTCACTCTTAAAATTTAATTAATTTAATTAATTCAATGGTCACATTTACTAACATTAGCTTGATTAATTAAATAAATATTCAAATATTTATTTGGTTAATTTTACCATTTCCCTAAACCTAATTAATTAGATAAATTTTGTTTATCTAGTTAATTCAACCTACTAATTAGCCTACCCCTAACCTAGTTGATTAAATACCTATTATTTAATTAGCTACCCTAGCCTATGTGACCCCTAGACCTAAGATTAATTAAATGAACTCCTATTTAATTAATCTTAACTCCTAATTAACCCATTCCCTAATTTACTACAGCCACATTAATTAAACTAATCACCTTGATTAGTTTGGTCAAATCCCATTTAACACTCCTCCCCACATTTCTCAAATAAAAAAGTGATCTTTATGCCACATAAAATATTTTTTTATACACATTTGTCATAAACCTCATTAATAACCACTTACAACACCTACCTTGATTAAATGGAGCTCTTCCCCCAAATGAATTAAAAATTCATTTTTAATCCTCACCCCTTCCCTATGTGAATTAAAAATTCTTATCTTATCCATCTCATCTAACCTCATTTAATTCACATCCCTTCCCAAGGTGAATTTAAAATTCATCTTTATTTTCATCCCTCCATTTTTCATGATCAAATCTAAGCCCTCTATCTCACATTCATCCTCATCCATTGATCTCAATATTGAATCTCAACCCTTGGATCAAATTTCCCTCCAAAATGCCTATAAATACACCCTCATCCAAGCCATTTTGGCATCCACAATTTGAGTAAAGTTATCATGCTAAAATTTCTATCATCTCCATAATCTTGAGCTAGGTTTTAGTGATTTGCATTTGAGTTTAGAGAGCATTTCACATTGGAAAACCATGGGTAAAGCATGAGTCTTTGGGTGTGAGGCTCTCCATCTTATCAAAGAGGAGGAGGACTTCAAGGTATACATTTGAGTTGTTTATGTGTTTTATTTGAGTTTTTAACACCTTGTAGTTTTCCTTGTCTTCATTTGGCATGCCCGGTGGGACCCCATGGTTCCAACCTACTAATATTGTTTGTGTTTTTGTGAGAAAAGATGTGTTTTTCCAGGATTAGCACCAAAAGATCTTTGTTTGGTGCCATTTGGTACTGCAATGGTGCTATTTTTGGGTCATGTGGTGCTATTTCCAACTATTTTGGCATCTTTTTTTGAATGACATTTCCTGTAACCTTTAAGCTTGACATTTATTTTTTAATGCTTTTCTGACATTTTTACAAGCTTTTAGGTTATCTTGCTCTCTATTTTGACATTAATAATGCAAGGACAAGGGGAGATAATGGAAAAATTTCTCTAGGATATTTAAAATACATCCTTTTGTCTAACCTTGTCTTGTTTGGTCTCACACTAATGCTTTTTATGTTTAAAAACTAACAATGTGTGTTGAGAAACAAGATTAGAAGCTCTTTAAGGTCCTTTTGAGTTAATATTTGCCACTAACAACCTCTTTTGCAAGCCTTTTTGAGACTCTGTATCATTTTGGCACCTTACACACTCAGTTTGGTGCTATCCAGTTCAACCAGCAAGGTAATCACAGGTAAAATATGTTTTTAGCGCCATTTTTTGTTATTCTAGAGCCATTTTGAGAAATTCTAGCGCCATCTTTAGAAGTAGCACCATTTGTCTTTTCTTTGACATCATCCTAGATTTTCTTTATCACTATCATTCAGAGTATTATTTGTTAACACTTTAACACCATCTTTGTTTATTTTAGTGCCATTTCTCTATTTTGCGGTGCCATAACTATCTATTTTGGTGCCTTTTTTTGGGCTAACCTTGGAATGCATGTAGGTGTTTGACAATGTTTTGAAGGGAAAATAACATTTGTCCAAGACCAAGACATAAAACTACTAATGTTTCTTACAGGGTTTTGATAACTTAGAAACATTTATTTTTGGTGCACTAAAATGAACCTTGTGTGGGTAGTTTAGAAAACATTTATCTTTGGTGCACTTAAAATGAATCTTGTATGCAAAAAGATGTAGGAACACTTAAATTTGGGGCATTAAAAAGAACTTGGATCTTGTTTGAAGTGCTTGGTGCACTTGGACATTTGTTTTAGTAGATCCCAAGGGATAGAATCTACGTATCCTCTACCCTCACCTTCTTAAGGATCTTGGGTGAAAAGAAATGGTTCTAGTCTCTTCTTTTTCATTTTCTTAGGCCTACCTTGGTCGGAAAAGAGGTACTCACCCCAAGGGAATGACCTCAAGCGGTACTTTTGTTTGATCCACTATATAAAAGATGATAAATTGAAAGCCAAGTCTAATTGGTATTAGTGCTTACCATACAGTGCTAGTTTGAACGGACGTATACCTTATGTATATGACACTCCTAGTATGAATAGTTAAAGCCTTAAGTGGCTTTCTAGATGCTTGTAATGTGTCGGTCCCCTGAATATCCCCCACTAAACACCTTTGGTTAGAAGCCTACCCTTTTTTGACCTTGTGGCAATTCGTTCAAGGTAAGAGGACACATAATACTCTCTAGTTTCTCACCATGTGGCTCCCTTGAGATGAGATGGAAATCCTCATCTTAGCATAAGCTATATGTAGCTTTTTGGGGAAAGGGTGATTGCAACATCTTTCTAGTGTAGGAGGTCCCTAGCCATCCTCTCTTGAGAAGACAATATAATGGACATACTCGCTTAAGAGGTGTTTGCATTTGAGTCAGAGATTCTATGTTGTGGGCTTGATAAATCATCATTCACCTTGACCTTAGGTAGAATAAGCATTGTCTTCAAGTGTCTCTTTGATTGTGTTTATACTCGTGGAAATTTAGGCCTTGAGGGGATTCTTGAACATACACATAACAGTGGTACTTGATGTCAAACCTTGGCCATTGTATTCTCTTGTTTGACGTGTTTGTATTGCTTGCCAAGAAACTACCATTGACATTTTCTGAAGCCACCTACATCATTGAACGATTGAAACCTTTGAATCATTGAATCAATCATTTGGCCTTCAAAAAGCCCAAAATTTGAGACCAAAATCCAAAATTTTGCCAAACTTTACCAAATACTCAAGAAAAATCCAAACAACTATCTCATTTTGGTGCTAAAACTTCTCTATTTGGCACCTAAAAATTCATCTATAGCACCTTTTTTCCTGACGCCTAAATTCATTGTTTTGGTACCATTTGTCAATTTTGTGGTGCCATTACCCTCTGTTTTGGTGCCTTATTCCTAGAATTTGGTGCCATCTATAGATCAAACTAAACATGTGCCTAGAGAATTGTTTTGGAATCCTTGAGTCTTTCTTAATCATAATCTGTGGCCATCTTATCAAAATCCATCAAAACCATAATCCACCTTTGACCATAGTTCACAACCGTTTTGCCCAAAATTCACCCATACATCTCCATTTTTGACCTTAGAGAAAAATCATTTTGGACCCTTCATCTCATTAATCACTAAGCTCCATCCATCCTTCCCATCTCCATAAGATCCATCATAATTTTGCATTTTAATTTTCACCTTTTTGACCTATACCTCATCCATTTCAAAAATTCCATCCCAAACCCAACATTTTCCTAAGCTCCATCCAAATTTTATCCATTCAATCCAAAAAAATCAAGATCACCCAACATCCAAAGAATCAACCATATCCAAATCAACCCTTGAGAAAAGAATTAAATATAGATCTTATTATCCATTTAACATCCCATTTTTCTTGTTGGTCATTAGTCTACCTACAAGTAAAATAATCATCCTCCTTTTACTTAAGGTCATAAGTCTACCTTAAGTAAAAGAAAACATCCATTTTGTAATTCAAAGATCTAAATTTATTTTAGCTTAGCTTTTGATATGAATATCTAACCAAACATCATCAAATCATCCAAAGTATCCAAATCTCCTAAGATTTTCCTTAGTAGATAATCATCCAAAATCCATCAAATCATCTAAGATCTCCCTTGGTTGATTGTTACCCAAACCATCTTAGAACAATCTTAAATCACATCATCACCTCCCTTTGTCATATCACCTTCACATTTCCCACCATTTCCTTTGGTCCAAAATTTTTTGAAAATCACATTACCCATTCACCTTTGACATCCTAAATCTCCAAGGTTATTATCCATACATACCTTAGGTTTTGAACTTTTGAGATTTTTAATCTCTAAAGCTAGGAACCTATCATACCACCATCCCTATCACTATTCACCCTTAAGGTTTAGAATTTTGAGATATCATTCTCTTAAGGCTAAACCTATATTTGTCTCCCACCACACCTTCATCACCACCCCCTCTTTGGGTCCAATAATTTAAATCTACTCTCTAAGGTCTCGATATCCATCCATCCAATCAAATTCACATCCCCAAAGTCATTGCATGCCCATGACAAGATCTCAAGCCAAGAAGAACAAGGACATGGATTCTTTTAGAACAAACTTTGGCGTAGGGATGCCTTCTACTGATCAAAACAATGCCTCCATAGTCCAACAAGTACCATCGTATGATGCCAACACTATGCTAAATCCTTTCCCCATCCAAACACAAGCACCACCATCCAACACCAACAATGTATATCAACATGTCTTAGATTTCACACAAGACGTTGAATCCATGGATATACTTTATAGAGTCCTAAAGTCAGTGTGAGGCTGATTTATTTCACTTCCCTATTTTGATCATTTTACATTATAGTTGGTGACATTATTAGACATTTAGAGACTATTGATTTCCATTATGCAGATTTAGACTATATCTCCTAATTTGGATTAGTTTGATTATTTATTTGGTGATTTGATTAGATAGTATTTTGATACTATTATGATGCTAGACATGTGAGATACATTTGATGATTATTATTGATGTGGATTATGAGCTCATTTTATGGATTTGTTATTGATTCTGATTCTGAGATATTAGATAGAAAATGCTATTGTGAATCTTAATTATGATAGGAGTTGATTAATGTTGTGTGAATTATGCGATGACATGATTTAAATTATGTTGCTTCGGCTATGATATATCTATGTTGGTTTAACCGTTTTGATCAAGTACGTAGGTGATTTTCCAAGCCACAGAAAATTGGAGGCAGTTCTCACACTTATGTAATTCCTCGTTAAGTCAATCCATTCCTAAGAGGGATGAGGATCACGTTTGATTGAATGATGTTTTCATACATGCTTGATTTATTAATTGGCCTAGTTCACCCTTTTTAAATTGATTTAAATTATGTGTTGTAAAATTTATGTTTTGGTTTACACCATTTGGTGTTATTTTATTTATGGGCCATTTAAAGTGATTTCACCTCCCTAATTGTTTATTAGAGTCCCGAACTTACCCTAGGTGGTAACCCTAGGGTCTAGGGTCCATTTGGACTTACTAAACCCTAGGGTAACTCACATCTAGTCACTCTAGACTTAGGTTTAGTAAATGTGACGAAATTACAAAATGGCTAAGGATGGGAGATGAGTCATGCCTTGGAAAAGGCCCACCTCCCTTCCCAAAGCTTGGGGATTCCTCCACCACGAGGACTTGGGGAGTCTTCAAGACCCCTAAATGTGTGGGATCTTCCTCCAAGACTCTCATACACATGTGAGAGCATCTTCGAGGAAGGGTGTTCTCTTGGAGGATAAGAGGAAGACATGTGTCATACCTTATCCTCATGCAGCCTTGAGGAGACTTACCACCTCTCCACTTGGTCTCTCACACATGTGTGAGAGCACAAGTGGATAAGGTGAGGGTATGAATGGATTAGAGGGTGACACTTGTCACCCTCACACTCCTTATCCGTTGCAAGTGATATGGGATGAGGAAGGAGAAGGTGTCAAGTGTCACCTTCTCATTCCTCAGGGCCAAATTTGAAGGTCTATTTTATCTCCTCTTGGAGAGGAGTTGGGGGTTCTTGCTTTTTGGAAATTTATTTCTATCTTTGGAGGTTTCGGGAGGAGTTGGGAGAAATCTTGGAGACTTGGAGAAATCTTGTGGGCTCTTCTTCAAACTGCATCTATTGTTGGGCTCTTAAGGTAAGCCCCATGGCATTAGCCATTTCCTTATGCTTGTTTATTCTTGTTTGTGTCCTTAAAAATTTATGTTGGGTATTATTTTCATTTTTATGTGGGTTTGGGTGTTGGTAAAAGCATCTCCATTTGGAGACAAGGCTCAACTCGTATGGGGTGGGGGAGAGTGAACCTCCTTGAGGTCACCTCCTGGTATTGTTCTATTTACAACCTTGAGGGCATTCTATGGTGTTTGGGAGTATTTTGGATGGCAAGAGTGCCATGGTGATTTTGAGTTTTTGGAGACATTAATTTGGCTTGAGGCCTTGTGGTTTTGTGATCATTGAGTTTTGGAGTGATCTCTTGAGTTGAGGGGTCCACTCCCCCACCCCTCCAAACTCATTTTAATGAGTTTAGTTTTGTGTAAATCCTTGGGTGAAAGTTTGGTGTTGTTGGTGATTTCATTGTTGGGGTGTGAAATGAATCCCATGTGAGAACTACCTCCCTAGTTCGGGGATGACCCACTAGCAGGTCTATGGTAGGGAGGAGAGCAATTTGTGTGGCCTTGGTTCCCCTTTTCTGTTTATGTTTTTTTAGGTCATTGTTAGATTCTCAGAGATTTGAAGAAAAGTATATTTTAGCTTCTTTTGCCTTATTTGAGTTGGCTGATTTTTTTTAGAGCCATGGACTTGGAGGCCTTATTGTTTTGATTGTAAATTTATTGCACTCTCCATATACTTGTTGTGAAAAAGAAATGTCAATGTGAAAATTGTTACCCAGATTTTCACTACAACTCAATTAGGTAGAGCCCATTATTTTAAATAGGTAAGTGATTCATTTTTTATACTTTCCAATATTACATTCAATTGTATAAGCAAAATCAGAAAAAGAATTACAAAAAGTTGTAATGGATTATTGCATTGACACAAGTGCATATAACAAAGAAAAGTAAATTTTATTGAATGAAAAAATATCCATTGTCTCACACAAGCTGTGAGATTAGCTTTCGCTTATTCAATACAAATTGAGAAAAAGCATATATATGAATAAGTAATGAAAGTAAATAAAGGAGTATAGATTGAGGGTAACCAGTCATTGCCTAAATGACTGGTTTGTCTGGTCAATTGTGCTGTTGACTTGAGCTTCCTTGGTCCGTTGTCCTGGTTCCCTACAAAAGATGAGATAAGGTGTTAGAGCAATGTTGCTCTAAGCAATGACTGATTACATTCATTATATACGCATTCATTATGCATGTATAGGCTTTTCAACAAGATGCAAAAAATTAGTCATGCATACCTTAAATGTACCAAAAAACTACTAAAGTTATCTAATGCATCCAAGGTATGCATTTGTTTTTATTAATAGGTTTGCTTCATATGCAGATATAGGTGTAATTAGATTTTTGTTTGATTCATCAGGTTACATTATGAGTGGAGAAAATGTGGCTCCCATAAGGGTTGAGCCCAGCTCATAAACATTGTAGAAGATCTCATGAATGTTCAATAGAAACAAGGATCAACTTGTACAACAAGATCTATTCATATACTTTTAGAAGGAGAAGATAGGTTGTATGATAAACAAGTGAATTTTCATGATATAAGGTAACTGGAACATCTTTTGCTCATCATAGTGTATTTCACATCAAACAGAATCGCAAGAGTTAATGAAGATATGTAAAATAGTCATCAGGTATAGTCATGCATCTCAGTCAAGGATAGTGTACATTTCAAAGGATAAAATATAGAACAGTTGTTACATGAGATCTCTTGAAGAACTATCAATAACATTGCCATCAATGGATCACTATCATAAATATTAGTTGTTTGAATAGGTTATTCCAAGGCCAGCTAAGCCTTAAAAGGTTATGAAGATATAATGATTCTAAAACATGATGAAGCCCTATCAAATAAGTGGTAAGACTGTCAAAGACCTCGAGAACACTATCAAATGCCTAGGAGATTGCACACTGACTTAGCAGTCATGTACTGAAGGATAGAAATCAATGAAGAAATGGAACAACTACATGGTTTTCAAGTATTTGCCAGTAGTCATGACAATCAACAATCATAAGAGACACCATGAAGGTTCAAAGGTCTCTAAGACCATCATCAGAAGGTAATCACCACATCAGAATAAGGGGTTTACTGAAGGAGATGATGACATCAAGATAGAGTGTGTTGGTCATGAGTTAAGCATGACTATATAACAACACAGAGGCCATAAGGTGCATCCATAGCAGTCAAAACAAAGAAAACATCACTCAGTCATCACATGACACTATTAGGACAATCATAAAGAATTTTACAAAGGCAGTAAATGCAAGAAGTTTATGACTACCACTACAGTGTCATGGAACCTTTATCAAAGGGGTCATACAAGAAACTTAGCCATCATGAAGTGTAAAAGCATGAAAACAACTATGACAACAAATATAGAAGATCATTAGAAAGCAGTCAAAGTAATATTGAACAAAGAAACAGCTTGTCAGAGGTGAATGTATATGCTAAATAGTCACAGTCAATTTCAAGTTAACAGTCTATTACTAAGTAAAACCTGGCACAGTCATGCAAGCAAGATAGAGTACATAAATCTTGAAGCAATGCAATGAAATATATATAGAAGCCACTGTCAAAGTGTCTTGAGAGGAATGTGTTCAGATCTCTCCATTTTGTATATTATGATATACCAAAGCATGTTTCAGAGAAATGACACTGTTCAAAATGCTACAACAAAAGTGTTCAAAATGAACAAGAATATAGAGATTCATAGAAAAGTAAAGCTATCTTTTAATTATCTATGGAGCTTTCATTTGCTATTATAACCACATGTGCAACAGAAATAAACAGTAGTGAGGAGTCAAAGTTATCTTCACTTTAATACCATGAAGAAGACTGAGCATGAAGACCACTATGATAGCCTTGACAAAGGTAAAACATAGATCACATTCACAATATATAGAAATGGAACAATTACAACAGAATAATGAAAGAAGCCAAAGCCATCCACAGTAGACCTAAGAATGAAAGTATTGGCAGTCACCACAATTGATAAGGAGTTGATACATGTCTGGAGACAAAGAATGAGAAGCTCAACAGTCAGTATAAAGGATGTCAAAGAGATGTACCACCTACAAACCCTAGCTAGGGTTACAATTGAAAAGAAGCTTCAGGCAGAAAATTGGCAGAAACCCTCTATAGAATGCCTCATACAGAAAACCTTGATGAAGCTGAAAACATATTTCTCAGTTTTGAAACAACATTCACAGTATGAAGAAACAACTCAGAAAATACAAATTTTTATCATTTTTTGCATTGAAATACTATCATTTGTGCATAGAACGAAATCCTCTAACTCAGTTAGCATAGCCTTTCAGGAACACAACTAGGGTTTTGAAACTCTAAAATGCAAAGACAAAGAATACTCAAAAACTTATAGAGAAGCTTCACAAATCATCACAGAAAAGAAATCTATAGCAATGCAGTGAGATGAAGCTTCACAAACCTTGAAATTTGCAGTTTTGTTCCAGAAAATGAAATTAACAGACTCACCTTGAGTTAAAGAAATTTTTCCATGCATTTTTCAGTCAAAATGCCTTGAGAAGAAGCATAAGATCATCTACAGGAGTCCCATATCAAACCCTCATGTCAGCAGCAAGGAAACAACAGAGCAAGTTTTCAAGAAATGAAAGTGTAAAATGAAGGTTCCAAAAAATGCTTTTGTCCACAAGGGTTTCAAAGCCCTAAAGTGCCCAACAGGCCTTTTTTCTTTTTGCATTTTTTTTGTGCATGTATGCTAATAAATCTCGTGGTCAACACCTTACCACATGTGATACCTAGTAGCATGCCCCGAGGTGGCAATGCATTTTAAGACTTTTGTGTTAGTCTTTTTATTCCTTTCATGCTAAGGTAAGCACTTCAATGCTAGGGGTTATTGTTTTTTGTATTGTATTTGATTTCCTTGAATAGAAAATGAAATGTAAAACAACAAAACTTAAATGATAATCTTATAAATCATTTAAGGGTTGTTGTTACCTTTTAATGCAAGGAGGATGTGGTGGACACATGCCTTTGTTGTAGCATCTTTTTCTACCTTGGAGGAGAGAGTGTTTAACTAGGTCATGTTGATAGTTAGTAGTTGTCTTGACTACTTGGAGAGTATCTAGGACAATTTTCTTGCCTTTTAGAGTCCTTTTTAGACTTATTTTCATGAGCCATGATGTTTGGCTAAGTCCTAATGGACTTTTTCTTGTAGTTTGGGCATTTTTTGAGAGGATTTAGGCTCTGGATTTTAGGCTTCTTCTGGGCATCCAACCCAAATTGGTTGGGTTTTTCCTGCTTTGGTGGAACCACTTAGAGGGATATAGTCACTTTTGATTGACTCATTGTAGTTAGTTTTGATTATGCTAGTTGCAGAGACTTGTGATTTTGTGATCCTTGCTCTAAATTTTGGCAAGATTTGTAACTCATGTTACCAGTTTACTTGATATGATATACAAAGAGAACCTTGGAGATCGTTGATTGGAAATTGTGCCTATCTATCTTATGCATTTATGTGCTCATTATCTGATTTGATGGAGTTAACTATGAAGTAAGTTTATTTCTTCTTAATTTTGTCTTGGAAAAGAGCCTTTTTGCATAAAGTACTTATCCAGGTTACAAGTTGTGTCTAGATATGCATTAATATTAAGTGTGAAATTACTATTCCTCTTAAAAATTCTGCAACTATAGACCTGTTTGTGAAATATTTATGCAAAGGTATAACTGATAAGTTGTGCAAGAGTTATGTCAATCACCTTAACAAGTGTTTGGGCTGTTATTTTCATGTTCCTCATTCAAGATAGGTGTATCATCCTTAGAGTTAAATTTTAGTTGTAGAACAGAGCTTTCTTACCCTTTTTCTTGTCATAGTCATAGAATAGTAAAGTTTTGGGGATACAAAGTTAGGAAGCCGGCCTTCTCTAGAGGTTGACCTCTGCCTATAAAGTAACCCACAACTTTAGAGGTCTTCCCATGTTTCATCAAATAGACTAATCTCTGCAAATTAGTCAGGGTGCATATTTAGGTGATAACAAAAATCTTATTGTAGTGATTTTAACAAAATGTTCATTATGATGTTGCTTGTGTTTATATGGCTATGGAATGTTGATAATAGAAAGTGTTGTTGTTTTAGACTAAATGTTATTTCTGTTTTAGTATTGTGTTGCTTTTAAACAAGAAAAAAAGAGGAGATAATGTTGCTCAAATTTTATTGTATGTTCAAAAAAATAGGACTGTCATTTTATTGTTGTTGGAAAGATAATTGTAGATGGAAATTTTTTTTCAAAGTAAAAATATGTTATTCTGCCTATTTATATCTGTCAAAAAAAAGGGGAAAAAATAGTATTTATGTGTTATTTATTGTTAAAACAAAAGGGTTTACTACTGATTTTTAATACGATACAATTTGGTTTTATTATTCCATAATGTGCTTGAGCAATATATATATACATAAACAAATATATATTTAAATACATTGAAAAAAAAAATTATTTTACACAAATCATAAACTAAATAATATTATTTTTTGTTGCTAATAACAAATGGACTGTGTGATAGGAGAACCACCGAACCCGTGAGGGTTTAGTTTTGTGAATGTTTTAAGTTAAAAAAAAGAAAACTACAGCATGGATGGTGTTCTCACCACTGTGAGCCCCCTCCCCACACCATTACCATTAAAAAGTCTATGCATTGATCTCCCCATGACGGCGGCACTGCGGGGAGTTTTTTGCTTCCTCATTGGTATCAAACCTGCAAGCAATGCATTCGGCCCCCCTCTGTAATACGTCTGTTCATCATTAAAATCTATGATTAAAAACATTCATATGTATATATATATACACATTTGTTGCTCTCTATGTCTCGTTTCGAAATGCAACCTCTGATCTGTATTTATTTATATAAATGGATGTATTTAGGTATATATATACATATGTATATATACATAAATATATACATTTATACAAAAAAATTAATATTCACAACCAAATAAAATCCTAAGTAGATATACAGTAAATATATACCTTTGAGAGGTATTTCCATGGCTACCACTCCACCTTCAAACCCTACCTGCAACGAAAAAAATGGAGAGACAAAACAAATGAGGGAACCAAGTGAAAGAAAACAAAACAAACCAAACAATAGAATGGAAGAGATTAGGGTTAGGGCATTTCTTTTAGAAAACTAATAAAATATTAGAATAGGGCTTAGATGGAGGATAAGTGGGAAATTAGAAGTGTTATTTTTATTTATTTCTTTTATTTCTCCCATGTGCACGGGAATTCATATTTCCCTCTCCTTTGCTTTTTGTTGACTTTTTTTTGATTTATTTGGTCTCCCCTAGTGTTTAAGTTATTTTGATTTTAATATCTTTTGGGGAGTGGATTATTTATTTCCATGTGGATTTAATTTAATGGGGATTGGAATTTTTGATTTAATTGGGATTCTTTATCCCTTTGCCTATTATTTAATTTGGACACACTTATTATTTATCTAGTGGGATTTTAATCTAAATTTCGTGGGAAACCCTTTTAATTAAATTATTTTAATTTAATCAATTTTGATTATTATTATGGGAAGGGATGTTTTACTTTTTCCCTCATTTAATCCTCTTAACTTAAGTTATTTAATAAAAATAATTGTTGCAATTATATTTATTAAAGGACTTAATTATTGAATTTTAGTTTGGTCATTTATTTAATTTCAAGTTTTATAATTTTAGTGAGTGGTAAATTCTATTTTGCCCCTTGGAATAATTTAATTTATTCTTAAGCCGATAAGGGCATGGTTCGGTGGTTAAGTCACTTGGTTGTAGTGGCAGCCACCAAAGTTCAAACCCCCGCTGGGCCAACGAGCTCGTAGGTGTTACACCTTCACCAGGCCAATGAGCTCGTAGGTTTGAAGTGTTCTTCCTTGGAGATGATGCCCCCCATGTTGTGGCCTCACCAATTCATAGCTCCGAGCAAAAGCATTGCATGGAGCCAGAGGGCACGTCGCACCAGCGTCACCGGTCACGTTAAAAAGTTTACCAGGCGCATTTTTGAAAAAAAGAAAAATTAATTTATTCTTATACTTTAATTATTTAATTTTACCTTAATTACCTCTTGGGGAAATTCTTTTTAAAATATTTATTTCAACTGTTGAAAACATGTTATGCTGCCAAATTTTTTCAGGATTTAAGGTTTTATTTTAATGGCATTTTTTGTGATATTTATTTTATCACTCCATTTCATCTTGCGACCATTATATCATTGAAGCATTATTCTTTTTGATTTTATTTATTCATTAGAATTAGGGTTTGATTTCGGTTTAGTCAAAATCATTTCTCTCACCTAGGAAACTTAGGATTTTGAATTAAATCGATTCTAACCCTATAAGCGACGCTCATCATGTCGCATAACCCTCTAGTCAGCTATCATCACACAGGGGATTGCATTGGTAGACACTCTTCCCTGAGTATCGATTGACATGTTTACGCCTTATGTGTATTGCCACCAAGCATGCTGACGCATGTGAGGGGGTTTATGGGGAAACATGGAAAAGTTTTTAACATTTCGTGTCATGACCACATGACTAATGTGGACATGACACGTGTGTTGTGTGTCGTGACCACATGGGAAATGTGGGCATGACATTTTTTATTAGAGCCAAGTTTAAACAATGGGCTTGTTTGGGCACATTATTTTTTCTGCAATTTCAATTAATTTGTAAAAACCTTGTTCTTGTAGGATGCCTCCCTGATGAGTTAGGTGAGCAAGTTCACTCCATACTGAGTCTATCAAGGTGCACAGTGATTCTTTAGCTGAGGGTCAGGTCCCGCCAGCACCGCAAGCACCACAGGCCCCACCTATACTAGATATTGGGCCATAGATATTACAGGTGCTTCAGGCAGTGTTAGATAGGCTACCATCGGTCACAGTTGTACTTTGTATAGAGCCATGTGATGAGCCCTACGTTGATCTATGAGAGGAGCCACGCATGGAGCCATGAGCAGAGTCATGTGTGGAGCCTCGCATTGAGCCGCGAGAGGCACCACATGTGGAGCCCTACATTGAGGTACCATATACGATGGCAGAGGAGATTGGGTTGGCATACAGAGCCCGTAGTATGAGCCCTCCACGACATGCTAGGCATGAGGAGGCAGTGAGAGTGGAGCAGATTTTTCACAGGCCTTATGATTTTTATGTAGATGAGCCTATCCAAGGGCACTGAGATCGAGAAGACCCTATCAGAGATTTATTGAGACTAAATCTACCTACATTTGCTGAGACCATAGAGGGAGCCAAAGCTAAGGCTTGGCTCATTAGCTTAGATAGGTGCTTCATGTTGCATCCTTACAAGGGCAACACAAAGGCACGTGTGGCAGTCCACCTATTGCAAGATGTAGCAACTACTTGGTGGCTCACTGAGGAGTGCAAGCATTGTCTATCATTGGACACACTGTCATGGGAGACATTCATTAAGCACTTCAATGTGTGATATTTATCAGATCACTACAGGTAGTGTCACATAGATGAGTTCCACGATCTTTAGTAGAGAGGGCTTACTATAGCTTAATATGAGGGTAGGTTCATCGAGTTATCTCATTATGTAGAGTATCTCCATGATAAGAAACTCCTAGTTCATAAGTTTATTAGAGGGTTGAACCATGGGATAGCAGGGCCTGTGTGCATGGTAGATCCCCAAACATTGAGTGATGCTACCGAGAAGGCATACATAGCTGAGGAGATACAAGGACGAGGGTAGAGTTCACGCCCTTAGTTTCAGGATCGTGGGTAGCAGCAACATCAGCAGAGTTACTAAGACCACCACCACCACCTTAGAGAGGAGGATTTAGTTCCACATCTTTACCTCCTAGGCCTCCATAGCAGTAGAAGCAACAACAACTGTAGAGATCTAGGCCACAGCAGAGGGCACACAAGGGTCATAATCAAGGTTAGCAGTAGTAGGGTCTGCATAGGGATCAGAGGTAGCAGGGGCCACTTGCGGGACCCACGAGATCATAGTAGTCCTACAAGGGTTCACAGGGTCCATAGGTCGATTTAGACTCCACAGGTCGATTTAGACAGCAGCAGTCGAGTAGGACTCAGACTAGACAGGTATAGGCTCAGGGCCCATGCTATGTTTGTGGTGGAGCAGGACATCTACCCAAAGAGAGCCCACAAGGATTTACAGCAGGGGGACAACCTCGCGTATGAGGATCATAGTAGATAGTTGGAGATGTGGGTAGGTCCCACTATATGTTCACAGTGATTGATATCCGCCAGGCTAATTTTTAGACATCAGTGATTGAGGACTCAGGTATGATTAGGGGTGTCCCCATTTCTATTTTATTTGACTTTAGCACTACTAATTCTTTCATATCTCCATCATTAGTGGAGTGTTGTAGGTTCGTGGCCTCTATGTAGGACGGTAGGTGGGAGGTTGAGTTGGCCACAGGGGCCAAGATGACAGTAGATGCCTTAGTCTACAACTATGAGATATCTTTGGGACCCTTTACTGCAATATGTGACCTTAGGGTTATGGAATTAGGATCCTACGGTGTGGTTTTGGGTATGGACTGGCTTGCAGCTCATCGAGCCAAGCTAGATTGTTATTGAAAGGTGATTAACTACTTAGATGATCATGGTACGTCAGTTGAGATAGTGAGCATTCAGAAGCCCACAGTAGTTTGTATGATATCTATTCAACAGCTTAAGCGTTGCATGCGGAAGGGATGCCAAATGTTTGTTATCACAGTTAGTGACAGATCAAAGGATGAGCCCAAGGCATCATTAGATGACCATCCCATCTTGAGAGAGTTTGCCGATGTGTTTCTAGCAGAGTTACTAGGGATGCCACCCCGTCATGAGGTAGATTTTCATATTGATCTAGTGCTGGGTGCCGAGCTAGTGTCTCATGCACCCTATAGTATGACCACTCATGAGCTCACAGAGATCAAGTTGTAGCTTGAGGACTTGCTCAAAAATGGGCACATCTGACCAAGCTTTTCAACTTGGGGCGCTCTGGTCATCTTCGTGAAGAAGAAGGATGGGTCTCCTCATTTGTGTATGGATTATAGATAGTTAAATAAGGTGACGGTGAAGAACCATTACCCTCTGCCCAGGATTGACGATCTCTTCAATCAGATGTAGGGAGCCAAGGTGTTCTCTAAGATAGACCTAAAGTCTAGTTATCATCAGTTGTGCATCACAGAGGCAGACATCCATAAGACCACTTTCTAGACTCATTATGGCCACTATGAGTTCACTGTGATTCCCTTCGGTTTGACAAATGCCCCTGCAGTGTTCATGAACCTCATGAATGGGGTGTTCCATACCTACTTGGACCGGTTCATGATTATTTTCTTTGATGACATATTGATCTATTCGCAGACTGAGGAGGAGAATGAGGAGCATCTACGTCAGGTTTTGTAGTGTTTGAGGGAGCAGAATCTTTATGGCAACCTGGCAAAGTGTGCATTTTTTAGGACAAAGGTATGATATTTGGGGCATATCCTATCTGGCGATGTTATCTCTATAGATCCATCAAAGATCAGGGCTATTAAGGATTGGACAACACCCACCAATGTGACAGAGGTCAGGAGTTTCATGGGATAAGCTGGTTATTACCATAGATTTGTTGAGGGGTTCTCTCAGATAGTGCACCCCATTACTTCCCTTCAGCAAAAAGGGAAGAATTTTATTTCGACTGAGCAGTGTGTGAGGGCCTTTGGGGTCCTCAAGGAATGTCTTACTAGTGCTCCCATCCTAGAGGTTCTAGATCCAACAATAGATTTTATGGTTTGCACGGATGCATCACTTGAGGGTTTGGGAGTTGTACTTATGTAGGGTAGTAGAGCGATCACATATGAGTCATGAAAGCTCAAGACCCATGAGCTGAACTACCCCACTCATGATTTAGAGCTCGCAGTAGTGGTTGATGCTCTAGTTTGTTGGAGACATGTCTTATTGGGTTGTCACTTTGAGATTCATTCATATCATCACAGCCTCCAGTACATATTCACACAGCTGAATCTAAATGCCCGTCAGCGGTGTTGGATGGAGTTTCTTAGCGAGTACAACTTTGATGTCCACTACATCAAAGGAAAGGAGAATGTGGTTGCTGACACATTGAGTCGGAGGCACCACGAGATCCTAACCTTGACTCTGAGTGTGGACTTGAGGGGGCACATTATTCAACATCTTCCAGAGGATGAGTGGTTTCTTGAGGTGTAGCAGGAGATCCAGATATAGAGATCCCTTGTGGGCAAGTTTACAAGATACTCACTTGAGGAAGATGGGTTACTTCATCATCGACAGTGTACCTATGTACCCTGCACTGGTGACCTACATACTATAGTGTTATTAGAGGCTCACAGAGCTCCTTATGCAACACAACTGGGGGTGAAGAAGATGCATACTGACCTAGGACAGCTATAACATTGGGTACGTATGAGACAGGATATTAAAGAGTTTGTGGCTCAATGCCTTGAGTTTTAGAGGGTCAAGGCCAAGCATCAGCATCTAGCGGGTCTTTCATACCCTCACAAGATACCTGGGTGGAAATGGGACACCATTTCAATGGATTTCATTATCAGTCTTCCTATGTCTTCTCGCCGCCATGATGCCATCATGGTGACAGTTGACAAGTTGACCAAGGTAGCTCATTTGTCACCTGTACGCACAATCTACAATGCACCAGCAATGGCGAGAGTATTCTTGGATGATATTGTGAGATTACATGGGGTACCTCATCATATCATTTCTAACAGGGACTCAGTGTTCACTTCAACCTTTTGGCGGGCTTTGCAACAGGCATTGGGCACACAGCTCAACTTTAGCTCCGCATAACACCCTGAGATAGATGGATAGACAGAGTGGGTGAATTAGGTGTTGGAGGACATGCTCCATATGTATGTTATGGACCATCAATCTAGATGGGAGGAGTATCTGTATTTGGTTAAGTTTTCCTACAATAATGGGCATCACAGCTCGTTGGGTATGCCTCCTTTCCAGGCTTTATATGGCAGACCATGCATGACACTATTGAGTTGAGATCGGATAGAGGACAGAGTTGCCATTGGTCCAGAGTTGGTTTAGGATATGGAGTAGTAGGTCACACTAATTAGGCAAAGGCTTCATAAGGCATAGGATAGAGAGAAGAAGTATGTGGATGCTAAGACACTTGATCAAAACTTCTCAGTTGGTGACAGAGTATTCCTGAGAGTGCAGCCACATAAGAGTCTGATCTGTTATGGAAAAGGGCTCTAATCTCACACCACAGTTTATAGGACCTTTTGAGATTTTGGAGAGGATAGGACCTATAGCCTACCATCTAGCATTGCCACTTAGCCTGTCACACATCCATGATGTTTTTCATATGTCTGTATTGTTAGACTTAGGGCACACAACTGAGAGAAGGGGGTGAATCAGTTGTGTAAAACTTTCCCAAATTAAACACTTGAATCTTCTTTAGTGATTAGTAGAATATTAATCATGAACCATAATGCATTCAAATCAAAAGCAGAAACATATCAACACATTAGACACCAAGATTTTGATGTGGAAAACCTAGTTAAGGGAAAAACCACGGGGTGATTAACCCAAGAATGTATTCTCTGTTAGAAGAATAGAAAAGAACAAATGGCACATGCCAATTAGGGCTCACTACTCGAGCACACTGCTCACAAGAGGTTCACTACCTACAAGAGACACACTGTCTACAAAGAAATAAGTATCACCTTTATGAACTGGAAAATAGCATCTTCACCATGCTTGAATCGGTTCCATTAAAGCCCAAAAACTTCTGCTCTACCTTTCACACTTCTCCTCACTACCACATGCTCATCACCACAAGACACACTTCAAAATGACTTCATAATCTGTTATTTATACAAGGCATCGAATTAGGAACAATCATCTAAGTCGGCAAACACCTACAAGAACATTCGCAAGACGTGTAATATATCTGGTCGGCCAGTCTCAAGAAGAACACCAACATCCGGTGGTTATTCTTTAAAAACAAACTCTAACTTCAATGCAGACCACCAACATGAACTAGACATGATCCAACAATCATCATAACCTTCCTGAATCACCAAGAACACTCGCACTTCATCATCCTACTAGATTTCTTCTCTCCATCTGAAGCTTGAAGAACATAGTCTGTCATCACTGTCACAAATGAATAGGCTCTTCCGGACCTTCAAACCACAAACCAATCTATTTGATACTTCACAGGGACGTCCTCAACACTCCCTCAAATCTACAAAATGAGATAATGCATTACCAAACCTCACCGGACTTATCTTTGTCACTCTATCACCTCTGGACACCTGTCGAAGCCGGTTCTACTTGAATGACCATAACTTCTTTAGATCTTAATACAAACCTCTGAAAACTTGACTGGAGCATCTCAAGACTTATATCTACAAACCCTTTAAACTACATCCTCTGACCCTCAACCTATCTTGGACTTTTACCTTGTTGTCATCACTGTTCTTCATTGTTCCTGATTGAGACTAATTTTCTCAATATCCTCAGCACATAGCTCATCCAATCCTTCTTATTAATGAAACATTCGTATGTTGACATCAATGACAACACCGGTTAAACCCATACTTGTAACAATCTCCCCCTTTGTCATTGATGGCAACATATGATGTGAAAAACCATCAAGACAAGAACTTCTCCTTGCTATCACAACTCCCCCTGTCAATAGCAACCATTCACATGTCTTCTTTCCCTTTACTGCTCCCCCATTGATCAGCAACCACTTGTATTTCACATGTGTTATCTCCCCTTTGACATCAATGGCAAAGGGCTCATACTTGCAATTTCACCACCTCAGACTCATACCTGCTGCTCCCCCTAAGTAGCAACTCCCCAACATCAATCCAGAGCACAAGATGTGACTGTGATGCTCACCGGACTGATGCACATCAGTGTACCTTAGTTCATCACCGAAGGGGCAATAACCCCTAACTTCTCCCTGAGATAATCAAGAGAGTCCTTAGGTAGAGGTTTAGTAAAGATATCTACAATCTGATCCTTGGAGGGCATATACTCCAATCTAACTTCATCCTTGTTCACTTGCTCTCTCAGAAAGTAAAACTTGATAGATATATGCTTAGTCTTAGAATGCAACACTAGATTCTTAGAAATACTTATTGCACTTGAATTATCACAGAAAATTGTGATAAGCTCCTCATATTCTACTTGAATATCTCTTAGCATCTGCTTCATCCACAGAACTTGAGTGCAACTACCTGCTGCTGCAATGTATTCTACTTCAGTTGTAGATAGGGATATTGCCTCTTGTTTCTTGCTTAGCGAAGAAACCAATCTTTTTCCCAAAAAGAATGCTCCTCCACTTGTACTTTTCCTATCATCCACATCTCCTACCTAATCTGCATCTGTATATACATGAAGAGAAAAATTATGATCTCTAGGATACCACAAACCATACTCAACATGCTGAGATAATTGAAAACCATCTGGTTGTTCAATGTACACTTCTTCTTCTAAGTCACTATTCAAGAAGGCAGACTTGACATCCATCCAATACACCTTGAAATCCTTGAAGGCAGCAAATGCAAGAAATAGTCTGACTGCTTCAATTCTTGCCACTGGAGCAAAGGTTTCTTCAAAATCAATCCCTTCTATTTGAGAGTAGCCTTTGCAGACTAATCTGGCTTTATTTCTGATTACTTCACCAACTTCATTTGATTTTTTTTGGAAGACCCATTTGGTTCTAATCACATTCTTGTTTCTAGGTCTGGGAACAAGATCCCAAGTGTGATTTTTCTCAATTTGCATCAACTCTTCCTCCATTGCTTTGGTCCAATTTTCAGCATTGCAGGCTTCATTTATTGTCTTAGGTTCAATCTTTGAAATCAAACAATATTCATCTGAATTTTCAACAATCTTCCTTCTAGTTTGCACACCTTTATTTTTGTCACCTATGATCTGATCTTCAGAATGGTTCAATCTTACATACCTTGGAACTTTGGGAGTTTCTTACACTTCTACTTCTTAATCAAGCTCATTCAGACTTATCTCTTCTTCCTGATTTACTGGATTAGTCTAAATCTGACTTTCAGGAGAGGATTGAGCTCCTTGAACCAGAACACCATTTTGATCATCTTCATCATACTCATAAAACCTTGAGGGTTTCTCTATTCCCTCATCAACCTTCATATTTATACTTTCTATCATCTTTCTTAGTCTCTTGTTATAACACCGATATGCTTTGCTTTGAGTAGAGTAACCCAAGAATATTCCTTCATCACTTCTAGCATCAAACTTGCCTAAATTTTTATCTCTTTTGATGTAACACTTGCTACCAAAGACTCTAAAATATCTTACAGTAGGAGTAATGCCAAACCAAAGTTCATAAGGGGTCTTACCGGTATTGCTTCTGATTTAAACTCGATTAACAGTATAGACTGTAGTGCTGACATCTTCTCTCCAATAGATCTCAGGAACATTTGCTTCCATAATCATGGTCCTAGATGCTTCCTGGATGGTCCGGTTCTTTCTCTCCACTACTCCATTCTGCTGTGGAGTCCTAGGAGCAAACAACTGTCTCTTGATTCCATGTTTCTCACAGAACTCTATGAACTCACTGGATGTGAATTCACCACCTCTATCAGACCTCAGACACTTCAACATTAATCCTATTTCATTTTCTACCATAGCCTTGAATATTTTGAATTTCTCAAGAGCTTCTAATTTCTCCTTTAGAAAGGTTGCCCACATCATCTGGGAATAGTCATCAATTAACAGCATGAAGTATCTATCACCTTGAATACTCCTGGTTCTTGCCGGACCACAAAGATCAGTGTGAACTAAGTCCAATAATCTAGTAGAAGATAGTTCCTTGCTTTTAAATGTGACTCTACTCAGCTTACCCAACTGACATTCCTTGCACAAGCTGTTAGTAGGTTTCACCAATTTTGGAAGATCTCTTACAGCCTGAGTATTGCTTATCTTGATGATATTATCAAAATTCACATGACACATTCTCCTATGCCATAACCAACTCTGATCAACTTGAACAAATAAGAAGCTTTTACCAATACCAACTACGTGGAAGATATTACCTTTAATTTGAGCATCAGATGCAATCTCTGTTCCAGATCTTTCAAAGATTTTGTATTTTCCATCCTTGAATCAGAGATCATAGCCTTTGTCCACCAACTGTCCAACACTGAGAAGATTGTGCTTCAAACCTTCAACATACAGTACATTACCAGTTTTGTTTCTTCCATCAAAAGAAATAGTTCCTCTTCCTCTAATTCTACCAATAGAATTATCACCAAACTTCACCACTCCTCCTTCATACCTTTCCAAGTCTATGAACTTATTTTTGTCACCTATCATGTGGTGAGAGCAACCATTGTCAATGACCCAATCATTCTTTTCTTCAACTTGGGTAGCTAGAGCTCTTTCTACAACTTTATGATTAATAGATACAGAGGATATTGGTTCTTCTTCCTTGATGGCAATAAACACCCATTTACTTCTAGATTTATTTCCTGTCTCTGATTCATCATATGTTACTCCTTTATTATCATCTTCTTCATGAACATAGTAACAATTCTTTTGGAACCTTGATCTGTTAAGATTTGGCTTTGAAAATCTTTTCAGACATCTTGAGGCAAAATGACCAATCTTATTATAGTTAAAACACTTAAAAGGTAATTTTCCTTCATACTTACCAGATCCTCTTGGCACTCTCTTTGCAATGAGGGCTTCAAGTTGAGCAGTTTCTACTTCTTCTTCTTCAAGGTCTTTTCTTGCTTTTTCATACCATGACAATTTCCTTGATGAGTTCTCTCCTGGATCAAATCCTTGTTTACCTTTCACAGAGGCACTGGCTTTGAATGGAGATTCAGTTTTGGGGGGATCATCTCCAAACTCGGTCATTTCAAAAGCAGCTAGTTTGCCAGCCAATTGGTCTCTTGTGATAGTGGCATGGGTTCTGAATTCATCAATGGTCGCAACCTTGATTTTGTAAGAGGCAGGAAGGGATCTGAGAATTTTACCAACAATCTCATTTTCATCCAAGACTCCTCCAGAATTTCTAATTCCACAAACTAGCTCATTCACTCTTGGCATAAAAGTGGTAATATTTTCATCATCTCTCATCTTTAGTTTTTTAAATTTTCCTTTTAGACTCTGTAACCTTGCACATTTAACATACTCGTCTCCTTCATGCAAAAGTTCTAGTTTAATCCAGACCTCATAGGCAGTTGGTAGGTCAATAACATTTGAGAGCTCTTAGTCAGTTAATGTGCTTAGAAGAGCCTCTTTGGTCCACAAATTATTTTTAGCATCTGTGATTTCATTTAGGGTTGTCAGACCACCTTGTGGAGGTACATACGCTTTTGTGACCATGGACCAATACGCCATTCCCATACACTGCAAGTGACATTTCATGTGACCTTTCCAAAGAGCAAAGTTGGTTCCATCAAACTTCAGACTATCCTTCTTGTATGACGACATCCTAGATCTCCTCAAGCAGTTAAGCTCCTTTTAGAGGAACTTAGCTCTGATACCAATTGTTAGAGTTAGGGCACACAACTGAGAGGGGGGTGAATCAATTGTGCGAAACTTTCCCAAATTAAACACCTGAATCTTCTTTAGTGATTAGCAGAATATTAATCATGAACCATAATGCATTCAAATCAAAAGCAGAAACATATCAACACATAAGACACCAAGATTTTGATGTGGAAAACCCGGTTAAGGGAAAAACCACGGGGTGATTAACCCAAGAATGTACTCTCTATTAGAAGAATAGAAAAGAACAAATGGCACATGCCAATTAGGGCTCACTGCCTGAGCACACTACTCACAAGAGGCTCACTACCTACAAGAGACACACTGTCTACAAAGAAATAAGTATCACCTTTATGAACTGGAAAATAGAATCTTCACCATGCTTGAATCAGTTCCATTAAAGCCCAAAAAATTCTACTCTGCCTTTCGCACTTCTCCTCACTACCACATGCTCATCACCACAAGACACACTTCAAAATGACTTCACAATCCCTTATTTATACAAGGCATCAACTTAGGAACAATCGTCTAAGTCGGCAAACACCTACAAGAACATTTGCAAGATGTGTAATATATTTGGTCAGCCAGTCTCAAGAAAAACACCAATATCCAGTGGTTATTCTTTAAAAGCAAACTCTAACTTCAATGCAGACCACCAACATGAACTGGACATGATCCAATGATCATCAAAACCTTCCCTGAATCACCAAGAACATCCGCACTTCATCATCCTACTGGATTTCTTCTCTCCTTCATCCAAAGCTTCAAGATCATAGTCTGTCATCACTGTCACAAATGAATAGGCTCTTCGGGACCTTCAAACCACGAACCAATCTATTTGATACTTCACAGGGACGTCCTCAACACTCCCTCAGATCCACAGAATGGGATAATGTATTTCTGAACCTCACCGGACCTATCTGTGTCACTCTGTCACCTCTGGACACTTGTCGGAGCCAGTTCTACTTGAATGACCATAACTTCTTTAGATGTTCATGCGGACCTCTAAAAACTTGACTGGAGCATCTGAAGACTTATATCTACAAACCCTTTAAACCACATCCTTTGATCCTCAACCTATCTTGGACTTTTACCTTGTTGTCATCATTGTTCTTCATTGTTCCTGATTGAGAGTAATTTTCTCAATATCCTCAGCACACAGCTCATCCAATCCTTCTTATTAATGCAACATTCATATGTTGACATCAATGACAACACCAGTTAAACCCATACTTGCAACATGTATTATGGTGATATATATTTGATTTATCTCATCTATTGGATTGGAGTACTCTACAGGTAGAGGTGGATGGGAAGTTGGCTTTGGAGCCAATTTGCATATTGGCTCATTAGATGCTAGGCCTTCAAGGTTGAGAACTAGACCAGGCTAGGGTCCAGTGGGATTGATATGATGAGGTCACAGTGACTTGGGAGGATGCAGCTAGTTTGAGGGCACTCTATCCTCACCTTTTTGATGAATTCCAAGAGGAAGTTTAGTCTTAGGGGGGAGGATGTGAGGCTAATTTATTTCACTTCCCTATTTTGATCATTTTACATTATAGTTGGTGACATTATCAGACATTTAGAGACTACTAATTTCCATTATGCAGATTTAGACAATATCTCCTGATTTGGATTAGTTTGATTAGTTATGTGGTGATTTGATTAGATTCCATTTTGATGCTATTATGATGATAGACATATGAGATACGTTTAATGATTATTATTGATGTGGATTATGAGCTCATTATATGGATTTGTTATTGATTCTAATTCTAAGATATTAGATAGAAAATGCTCTCATGAATATTAATTATATTATATGAGTTGATTAATGTTGTGTATGAATTATGCGATGACATGATTTAAATTTTGTTGCTTTGGTTATAATATATCTATGTTGGTTTAACCATTATGATCGAGTGCGCAGGTGATTTTCCAAGCCACAAAAAATCAGAGGCAGTTCTCACACTTATGTAATTCCTTGTTAAGCCGATTGATTCCCAAGAGAGATGAGGATGATGTTTGATCGAATGATGTTTTTGTACATGCTTGATTTATTAATTGGCCTAGTTCACCCTTTTTAAATTGATTTAAATTATGTGTTGCAAAATTTATGTTTTGGTTTACATCATTTGGTGTTATTTTATTTATGGGCCATTTAAAGTGATTTTACACCTCCCTAAGTGTTTATTAGAGTCCCAAACTTACCCTAGGTGGTAACCCTAGGGTCTAGGGTCCATTTGGACTTACTAAACCCTAGGGTAAATCACATCTAGTCACTCTAAACTTGGGTTTAGTAAATGTGACGAAATTTTAAAATGGCTAAGGGTGGGAGATGAGTCATGCCTTGGAAAAAGCCCATCTCCCTTCCCAAAGCTTAAGGACTCCTCAACCAAGAGGACTTGGGGGGTCTTTAAGACCCCCAAGTGTGTGGGATCTTCCTCCAAGACTCTCACACACGTGTGAGAGCATCTTGGAGGAAGGGGGCTCTCTTGGAGGATAAGAGGATGACATGTGTCATCCCTTATTCTCATGGAGCCTTGAGGAGAGTTGCCACCTCTACACTTGGTCTCTCACACATGTGTGAGAGCACAAGTGGATAAGGTGAGGGTATGAATGGATTATAGGGTGACACTTGTCACCCTCACACTCCTTCTATCTTGCAAGTGGCATGGGATGAGGAAGGAGAAGGTGACAAGTGTCACCTTTTCATTCCTTAGGGCCAAATTTGAAGGTCTATTTTATCTCCTCTTGGAGAGGAGTTGGGGGTTCTAGCTTTTTGTAAATTTCTTTCTATCTTTGGAGGTTTTGGGAAGAGTTGGGAAAAATATTGGAGACTTGGAGAAAGCTTGTGGAATCTTCTTCAAAGTGCATCCATTGTTGGGCTCTTAAGGTAAGCCCCATGGCATTAGCCATTTCCTTATGGTTGTTTATTCTTGTTTGTGTGCTTAAGAATTTATGTTGGGTATTATTTTCATTTTTATGTGGGTTTGGGTGTTCATAAGAGCATCTCCATTTGGAGAAAAGGCTCAACTCGTATGGGGTGAGGGAGAGTGAACCTCCTTGAGGTCACCTCTTGGTATTTTTTTATTTATAGCCTTGAGGGCATTCTATGGTGTTTGGGAGTATTTTGGATGGCAAGAGTGCCGTGGTGATTTTGAGTTTTTGGAGACATTATTTTGGCTTGAGGCCTTGTGGTTTTCTGATCAATAAGTTTTGGAGTGACCTCTTGAGTTGAGGGGTCCACTCCCCTACCCCTCCAAACTCATTTTAATGAGTTTAGTTTTGTGCAAATCCTTGGGTGAAAGTTTGGTGTTGTTGGTGATTTCATTGTTGTGGTGTGAAATGAATCTCGTGTGAGAACTACCTCCCTAGCTCATGGGTGACCCACTAGCGGGTCTATGGTAGGGAGGAGGGCGATTTGCATGGCTTTGGTTCCCCTTTTGTATTTATGTTTTTGCAGGTCATTGTTGGATTCTTGGAGATTTGAAGAAAATTATATTTTAGCTTCTTTTGCCTTATTTGAGTTGGCTGATTTTTTTTAGAGCCATGGCCTTAGAGGCCTTATTGTTTGGATTGTAAATTTATTGCACTCTCCATATACTTGTTTTTAAAAAGAAATGTCAATGTGAAAATCTTATTGTAGTGATTTTAACAAAATGTTCATTATGATGTTGCTTGTGTTTGTATGGCTATGGAATGTTGACAATAGAAAATGTTCTTGTTGTTTTAGACTAAATGTTATTTCTATTTTAGTATTATGTTGTATTTAAACAAAAAAAAAAGAGGAGATAATGATGTACAAATTTTATTATATGTTCAAAAAAATAGGATTGTCATTTTATTGTTGTTGGAAAGATAATTGTAGATGGAAAATTTTGTTCAAAGTAAAATTATGTTATTCTGCCTATTTATATCTGTCAAAAAAAAAGGGGAAAGAAAAAAAAAATAGTATTTATATGTTATTTATTGTTAAAAAAAAAAGGTTTACTACTGATTTTTAATATGATACAATCTAGTTTTATTATTCCATAATGTGCTTGAGCAAATATATATGATCTGATATATATATATATATATATATATATATATATATATATATATATATATATATATATATATATATTTCTAATTTCTAAATGCATTTTTTACCTCACTACTGAGGCTGTGTATATAGTGTATATATATCACTGTATACACAGCCTCAGAAGTGAGGTAAAAAATGCATTTAAAAATCAGAAATATATATATACTGAAAAAAAACTGTTTTACACAAATCATAAACTAAATAATATTTTTTTTATTGCTGATAACAAATGGACTGTGTGATAGGAGAACCGTCGAACCTGTGAGGGTTTAGTTTTGTGATTGTTTTAAGTTAAAAAGAAAGAAAACTGCAGGGTGGATGGCGGTCTCACCGCCGCCCACCCCACTCCTCTTAGTTCGTGGGTATGGGGAGGGGGCCGAGCCCAGGCTTGACCCCCTCCCCACACTATTACCATTTAAAAGTCTGTGCATTGATCTCCCCATGGCAGCGGTGTCATGGGGAGTATTTCACTTCCTCGTTGGTATCAAACCTGCAAGCAATGCATTCGACGCCCCCCTCTGTAATACGTTTGTGCTCGACCCCCTCCCCATACCATTACCATTTAAAAGTTTGTGCATTGATCTCCCCACGGCAGCGGTGTCATGGGGAGTATTTTGCTTCCTCATTGGTATCAAATCTGCAAGCAATGCATTTGGCCCCCCCTCTGTAATACGTTTGTTCATCATTAAAATCTACAATTAAAAACATTCATATATATATATAGACACACACACATTTGTTGCTTTCTGTGTCTCATTTTGAAATGCAACCTCTGATCTGTATTTATTTATATAAATGGATGTATTTAGGTATATATACACATATGTATATATACATAAGTATATACATTTATACAAAAAAATCAATATTCACAACAAAATAAAACCCTAGGTAGATATATAGTAAATATATACCTCTAAGAGGTATTTCCATGGCTACCACTCCACCTTCAAACCCTACCTACAACAAAAAAAAATGGAGACAAAACAAATGAGGAGGGAACCAAGTGCAAGAAAACAAAACAAAACAAAACAAACAATAGAATGGAAGAGATTAGGGTTAGGGCATTTCTTTTAGAAAACTAATAAAATATTAGAATAGGGCTTAGATGGAGGATGAGGGGAAATTAGAAGTGTTATTTTTATTTATTTCTTTTATTTCTCCCATGTGCACAAGAATTCATATTTCCCTCTCCTTTGCTTTTTGTTGACTTTTTATTTATTTATTTGGCCTCCCCTAGTGTTTAAGTTATTTTGATTTTTATATCTTTTGGGGAGTGGATTATTTATTTCCATGTGGATTTAATTTAATGGGGATTGGGATTTTTGATTTAATTGGGATTCTTTATCCCTTTGCCTATTATTTAATTTAGACACACTTATTATTTATCTAATCTAAATTTTGTGGGAAACCCTTTTAATTAAATTATTTTAATTTAATCGATTTTGATTATTATTATGGGAAGGGATGTTTTACTTTTTCTCTCTTTTAATCCTCTTAACTTGAGTTATTTAATAAACATAATTGTTGCAATTATATTTATTAAGGACTTAATTATTGAATTTTATTTTGGTCATTTATTTAATTTCAAGTTTTATAATTTTGGTGAGTGGTAAATTCTATTTTGACCCTTGGAATAATTTAATTTATTGTCATGAGGTCAATCATGTAATACTCAAAGATTAATTATGATCAAACTCATTTTTTTGAGTCATTTTTGTATTAGCTAGGTTTTTTTTTAAAAGGCTACAACCGGAGGTTTTCTTCCCCTGATTCGTTCCTACCGGTATGCCTTGTTGAATCAAGCTTTATGTAATCTTTCTTTTATATAATTAAATATATTTTTAGTGGCTTTGCCACTTTTTCTTAAAAAAAAAAATTTATTCTTATACTTTAATTATTTAATTTTTCCTTAATTACCTCTTGGGGAAATTCTTTTTAAAATATGTATTTCAACTATTGAAAATGTGTTATGCTGCTGAATTTTCTCAAGATTTAGGGTTTTATTTTAATGGCATTTTTTGTGACATTTATTTTATCACTCCATTTCATCTTGCATCTGTTATATCATTGAAACATTATTCTTTTCAATTTTATTTATGCATTAGAATTAGGGTTTGATGTCAGTGTCAAAATCATTTCTCTCACCTAGGAAACTTAGGATTTTGAATTAAATCAATTCTAACCCTAGAAATGACACTCATCACGTCACATAACCCCCTAGCTAGCTATCATCATGCAAGGGATTGTGTTGGTAGACATTCTTCCTCGAGTATCGATTGACATGTTTACGCCTTATGTGTATTGCCACTGCGCACACTGACACATGCGAGGGGGTTTCTAGGGACACATGGAAAAGTTTTTGATATTTCGTGTCATGACCACATGACACATGTGTTGCATATCGTGACTGCATGGGAAATGTAGGCATGATAGTCAGGCCCTAATAGATATCTTGATTTTCTCCTTAAAAATGTTACCACCATACCTAATATCACCACATCAACACAACAATCCACATCACATGCCAACCCTAACACATCATAAGCCTCTAATGTCACAAAATCCACAATCCCTACTAACTACAATGTTACCACATGCACAATCTCCACAAATACATCAACCATACCAAATATCTTGACCATATCAACGTCCACCATCACCACATCCACACCAAAAATTACTCTAAACCACACACCCTAGAACTTCCACAAGTGCTCCACAACTCAACACCAACACTATAGCATTCATAAACTATTTATTGTCACAAACACCCCACAACACATCCACCATTAACCCCTCATCAAATTTCACATATGTATAAAATCTCGTCTCACAAGCACCTATCACATCCTCCACTCAAAACACATAATCAAACCCTAACCAAAACCAACAACTCCCACCACACATTCTCCAACAAGTCCTTGCATACCAACAACATCTCGCACTCCAAAACTAAATCACCCAAAATAAAACCTTACAAACTCCACCTCAAAATCAAATCCCACCCTTCATCCAACAACTAATCCAAAATCAACAAACCCACATCCCACAACCACCACCCAACCAAGATTTATCTAGCATTGTACAAACATTAATCCAAAAGGTTGACAACATACAACAAGGAAACAAGAGGAAGTTGTTGGAAGCAAGGCATATAACTGAGAGGGGGGGTGAATCAGTTATCTCAAAATTTCCTTAATTTTCTTTTCTTTTGTTATCTTAATAATCAGTGTAGCATCAAATCATATAAGCATTTGTGATCATAAGAATAGAAATAAAATCAACACACATAACACAAGGATTTTTACATGGAAAACCCTATTAAGGGAAAAACTATAGGGTGACTAACCCAAGATTGTATTCTTTGTTAAAAGAATAAAGGAGTACAAGATGGCACTTGCCAATTAGGGCTCACTGCCTGAGCACACTATTCACAAGAGGCATGCTACCTACAAGAACTTAGAGAAGGTAATTAGATGTTTGAACTGATGACTAGCATCTACAAATGCAAGAGTTCAGTTCTGGTTAGGCACAATACACTGATTTGATGCACTTCATTCTTCCTCTGCTTTAATACTGTTGCTCTGTCACATACCGGACTTGATCTACTACTTTCACACTTGTCCCTACTTTTCTTCACACTTTATTCCTTCACTTGTATATTTCACACACCTACATACTGGAATCCATCTGGTATTTATATTCGCATCAAGGATTTCATCAACTTTCTAGTCGGCAACAGGAACACTCAAGATATTTACAAGTTACTGATCTGTTAGCTGAATCCATGCTTGATTTGTGATGTGTATCAAAAGCATAGGAATAGAAGTCATTAATCATGTCGGCCAACAATGTATAATCCCCCAAATAGCTTGATCAACACCTTTTACTCATCCGGATTGAAGTCTAATGCTCTGTCTGTCAGTTCTTTCTCCATCTGCTCTGCCTGTCTGGAACCCAACACTCAGATGCTCATATCTTTTTCATGTTTTATCACCGGAGGCTAAATATCTAGAATATAGTAGTCATGATACCACTCTTGACTTATCCAAGTCTGTAACTTACTGAGTTACACCATCTGAGAGATCCGGACCTAATTGTTGGATTTTGTTGCATACTCTATTCTTGTTCATGGGACCAAAACAATCTTCAATCTGACTTCTGGTATAGGCATACTATATATTGTGGATGTGTGGGATAGACTTTGTTGCCATCAATGAAAACACTCATGAAGCCACACAATGTCTCTTGCCAATAGAAGCAATATTCTTTCAAGGATATTTTCCCATATCCTTTTGATAGAACACTATATATGCCTCCCTTTCCCAAGAATTTTGAGACACCCAAATTTGACAAATACAAGGGAAAGGGAGACCCTAGGGAATACCTTAGGAAGTTTTACATAGCTTTCCTAGAGGTCTCATATGACAATACTTATTTGATGAGACTCTTTTCTCGAATCCTCAATGGTCAAGCCACTGAATGGTTTGCACATCTTCCTCCTGTCATTAGGACAATCCATGAGCTTGTGGATAAGTTCATAAACCATTTCTCCTACAACTTTGAACATGAAATATCAATGACCGACCTATGCAATACCAAACAAAAGAGTGGAGAGTCCTTCGCCACCTTTTTACAAAGATGGAGAGGCTTAGCAAGAAAGCTCCCATGGTCAATTCTTGAGAAACAACTCGTCACCATGTTCGTTGCCAATCTCAACCAAGAAATGGGGTTCCATAGACAAATACAGTGTGCATCGACCTTTAAGGAGGTTATTGTCAAAGGAACCACCATTTAAAGAGCTCTCATTGGTAAGGGCTCCATAAAACATTACACCAATGATAACAAAAAAAACAACAATAAAGTTAACAACAACAACATGAACAACCATGCACCATCAAATGACAAACCCCACTTTTGGGGAAAGAACAAAAATGCTCTCAAAGATGGCATCACCAATGTGAAATCCGTTCAAAATGTACAAAGTCCAACACCACCAAGCACATCCACAATGAATAATGTCAATGTTCCCAAAGGACCGCCTAAACAAAATAATAAACCCAAGACAAAATTCACACCCTTAGGGGAGCCTATTGGAAATGTTTTGAACAACCTTGTGAAGGCAAATTTGATCACTTTACCCCCTATTAGACCCTACGATGAGAATCAATTCAAACCCTCTTGTTTTGATGAGAATTCCTTTTGTGAATACCATCAGATAAAAGGACACAAAACATGTAATTGCATGAGGAGGCTAAAACACTGCATATAAGATCTCATCTATAGGGGTGACATCACCATTGACGAACCACCAAAACAATCAACAAATGATAACTTGGGAGCACATAAGGATCCACTTCCCAATTAAAACAAAGGAAAAGCTTCTTCATCCAATCAAGCATACAACATTGTGCCACCTCCCACTTCTTTTGACTCCATCGTGGGGTGAATAGAGTATTCTTCCAATCACATCAATACCATAACTTTCAATCCAAGAACCCAAATTGTATCATCACTACCCATTGCAGCCATGTGTCTATCCTTGGGGCACCCACCAATGACCAACCCACCACATCCACATCTACCAATCCATCATCCACCCACAAGTACAACCTCCTCAACCATCTAGGCAAAACCCCCACTCAAATCTCCATTCTTGAGTTGCTCCACACATCTCCCCTCTATAAGGAAATTCTTGACAAAGCCTTAATGGAGACATAGGTCCCTACTAATTTGAATGTGGATTAGTTCCAATCCATGGTGGGCCACATCACCTCACCTCACCATCTCACCTTCTTTGGAAATGATCTTCTCATCTCCAATGACCTACATAATGATGCCTTGCACATCAAAGTCTGCATCCACAAACACACCATAAAACAAGTCTTAATAGATGGTGGCTCCGGCCTAAATCTGTGCACTCTAAAACTATTAAAAAATTTGGGATACTGAGATGTAGTTGTGGATACTAGTGAATGTATAACTATTAAAGGATATGATGATACTGAGAGACTATCTGAAGACACCATCAAGCTTCCTATCCAAGTAAGATAGAAAATCTTGGAAACCAATTGTGAGGTGTTTGATCTTGATCTTCCCTACAATATTCTTCTTGGCTAACCATGGATCCATGCCATGCAAGCTGTCCCTTCTACTTTCCACCAATGCTTGAAGTTTCCCCGTAACAACACAGAAGTTACTATCTATGTTGACCCCCATCATTTCCAATATTGCATCTTCTTGGAAGGACACGACCACACCTTCTACCCATACAACAATGCCACCAAGAAATCCACCCCACAATCCAATCATGCATCATCCTCTTCATACATCGACCCCTCCAACATTGTGACTACATCGCAAACATCTCCTCCACCCAAAGTCAAGATCAAGCTAAATGACATGGGGTGTAGTGAATACAACCTACACGGTACCTTTTGTGTGGGACTATTGCCCTCCCCTAAGACATTTGGTGCTCCTAGGGAGGAGGAAGTCTCCATGGTCATCAAGACCTTCGAGAAGAAACATCTCCTTGACCAAGATGTTCTTGAAGACATATCCTCATGGTTATACAAATAAGAAGAATCAAAACAAGAAGCCCCTACTATCCTACCTGAGATCTACAGAAAGGGTCTCGAGATTGTCAAATATATGGGTTACAAAGGACAAGGTGGCATAGCCCTTCATGAACAGGGAATTGTGGAGCCAATCCAAGAAACAAGAAACCCACATCTTCACAGGTTAGGGTATGGGAAACAAGAGTCCTCCCCCATTGATGATGAATACATCTTGAGTGAGATTGTCAAGGCCTTCCCTATAGTCAAAAACATCAACGAGGTAGACCATCAAGACTCCTTTAGTGACTTTTTCAACTTCTTTGAATCCTCCATCTATATCACCTATACCTTAACTACTATACCATCCACCTCCAATGACTTGCCTCTTTTTTACCCCCAGCTTATAGATTGGGACCAACAAGGACCTCCTATCCTTGATGTTGTACAAAATGATGATGCAATAGCCAAGATGATGGGGGTTAGAGATCACTTTCCCCTTGGAGACCATAAGTCCAAATACAACATGGAACTCAATGCATCTACATACTTAAGGGAGACAGCCCAAGCTATTAGTCACAAAAACATAAAAATAAAAATAACACCCCCTAGTGAAAACCACTTTGTAGAACTTTTGGGTGAAGAAAAAATAAAAATAAAGGACGTATCACCTAGTGAAAACCTCCATGAGGCACTAGGAGATGAGAGCATGGACCTTCTCAAAGTATCTAAACTATATCAAGAAAGATCACCTATCCTAATTGAATCATCACAGGAAATGAATCTTGGGATAGAAGAAGCACCAAAAATCACATTCAGAGGAGCATCACTCACCACAAAGGAATGGGAGAATTTCTTAGACATTTTTAGATAGAGAAGCCATAACTTCACATGGACCTATGCTGACATGTCGGGACTAGATCCCACCCTAGTTGTTCATCATCTTGCGGTACGTCCTAATGAGAAACTAGTGAAGAAAAAGCTAAGAAAGGTGAATCCTCAAATTGTGCTCCTTGTTAAAGAAAAGCTTAAGAAACTCCTAGATGTGGGGTTTATCCATCTGATAGATTACCCCGAGTGGGTATCCAATATTGTACCAGTAGCCAAAGTCACTGGAGGCATCCGATGCTGCATAGATTTTAGAGATCTTAACAAAGCTTGCCATAAGGATGAATTTCCGCTACCAAACATTGACATCATAGTAAATCTCACAGCCAGTCATAAGATGTTGTCTTTGATGGATGGTTTTTTAGGGTATAATCAAATTAGGATCGCAAAGGAAGATCAGCATAAAACATCCTTTATATGTCCATGGAGAATATATTGCTAGGTCATGATGCCTTTTGGATTGAAGAATGCAGGTGCTACATATCAAAGAGCAATGATGGTTATCTTCCATGATCTCTTCCACAACATAATGGAAGACTATGTCAATGATCTATTGGGAAAGTACAGAACTAGAGAAGAACACTTAAATGCATTGGCTAAGATTTTTGATAGGTTAGAGCAGTATAATGTGTGGCTGAATCCAAATAAATGTGTCTTCAGGGTCACTTCAAGAAATCTTCTAGCATACATCATGTCGAGAAGAGGAATTGAAGTGGATCCCACCAAGGTCAAAGTTATAGTGGAGATGCCTCCACCTAAGAAACTTCAGGAACTCCAAAGCCTACAAGGAAAACTCTAGCCCATCCACCATTTTATAGCACAATTTGTCAATAAGTGCCAGTCGTTTCAACATCTTCTCCACAAAAATACAACCTTTGTGTGGGATAGTTAGTGCAAGAATGCTTTTGAACATCTCAATGAATATCTTGCTAACCCACCTATCCTCATTCCACCAAAATAAGGGGAACCCCTCCTTTTGTACATTTCAACAATAGAAATAGCCATAGGAGCCTTGTTAGCACAACATGATGAGTAGAGAAAAGAAAGAGCTATATATTACATTAGTCACACCTTGGTAACTTATGAGCTGAATTATACACCAATTGAATGAGCATGTCTCACTGTCATCTTCACTTCACAGAAATTGAGACACTACATGCTTAATCATAAAACTAAGCTCATTGCCAAGATTGACCCGCTGAAGTATCTACTGACAAGGGTAACTCTTATAGGAAGAATGACTAAATGGGTTATGATCTTGAGCGAATTTGACATTGAATACACAGAGAGAAAAGCCATCAAAGGATAGGTAATTGCTGATCAACTAGTTGATGCACTAATCTCCATAGAGGAACCACTACTTGCCAAGTTTCTGAATGAATCCATACTAACAATAAAGATTATAACAGAAACATGGAAAATGTATTTTGATGGGTCTTACATGCATCATGGCTCAGGGGCAGGCATCATGTTTGTTACCCCTCAAGGAGACACCATCCCTAAATCCTACAAGATCACATTTCCATGCACGAACAATGTAACAGAATACAAGGCTCTCATCATAGGAGTCTACATGGCAATATAGTGGAAAATTGAGAAGCTAATAGTCTATGGAGACTCCCAATAGGTCATCTAGCACGTAAACAATGAGTACAAAATAAAGGATGACAAACTCTTTCCCTATAAAAGAATGGTTGATGACTTCAAAGATTATTTTGACGATATCCATTTTGAATAGATTCCAAGATTGAATAACAAAGCAATAGATGCCATGGCCATGATAGGATCCTTGGTTGATATGAAGAAGGATAGCAAGAAGTACAAGTTCTTGATTGAAGAACTCCCCATACTAGCTTAAGATGTTTCACAATCAGAATTAGTGTGTGACATTGTTGGTCCTTTATCTCCTTGGTATAAAGAGACTTACATGTACCTTCATGACAACATCATCCCACCAAACCTATCATCCATGCAATGCAAAAGCTTAATCCGCCAAGCCTCTTGCTTTACCCTCATAAGAGATACCCTTTATAAAAGAAGTCTTGATGGTATGCTTTTACGATGTCTTGACTCTAGGGAAGCCGAAGTGGCCTTGCAAGAGGTGCATGAAGGAATTTGTGGGGCACACTCTAGTGGACCTACTTTAGCATAGAAGATTCTGAGAATAGGATACTACTAGCCGACCATGGAGCAAGATGCTTACAGGTTTGTGAAGAAAATTTTGCCATGCCAGCAACATGGAGATCTAATCCATGCACCATCATAGGAGTTGCAGTTGATAATGACTCTTTGGCCTTTTTCATAGTGGGGACTCAGCCTCATAGGTAAGATTCACCCTCCATCATCCAATGACCACAAATTCATCATCACTGCAACCGAATACTTCACTAAGTGGGTCAAAGCCATTCCGCTCACTTTCACCATAGGTATCTAAATAGCCAAATTTATCCTCCATTACATAATATGTCATTATGACATTCCTCATTCCATTATCACAGATAACAGGAAACCATTTAAAAACCAGGAAGTCTGCACCTTGTGTGACAAATTCAAAATCCAACACCGCTTCTCCTCTCCCTATTACCCTCAAGGTAATGGTCAAGCTGAAGCTTGTAATAAAACCATCTTGCACATTCTAAAGAAGATGGTTAATGAAGCTGGTAGTGACTAGCACCTTCAACTCAATCCTGCCCTATGGGCCTACCGCACAAGTATCCACACACCTATAGGTACCACACCATATTCCCTAGCATTCAGTTCTGAAGCTATTTTACCTATTGAGGTCGAGCTCCCATCGCTCATAGTTTCATTGCAAAACATTGTTGGTCATGATGTTAGTGATAAACAAGCATAGAATAAAAGTATACTTTAACCTTTATTCATCTTGAAAGATACGGTGAATTCAGAGAATTCATGATCCCAAGTCTCCGGTGATTAGATCTCAATCTTCTGACGTTACTCAGAGGTTAATGTGAGTTGCTATTTCCATTTTGGGGCCTTACGTGAAAGTTTTATCATCATCATGACACTCCTGCAGAAATTCTTTATAGAGAGGTCATACTGTACCATTATTTGATGAAATGATGCAGAAATACTTCAATCTTTGCATGATTTTCTTAATTATGCATGTTCTGTATTTAAATATGCTAAATATTTGCAATTATCTATGAGATGTCCACATATTTGCATTATTTGCTTAAGATCATCAATTGTTTGCAATTATGAGGATGAAATGCTTTGAAATTTGAGAGAAATTAAAAAAATACTTCAAATTAAAGTTGAACGTTTAGCTTTTGAACCACATGTATATTAGATATTGTCATGAAGAGAAGAAAACCAAACCATATTTTCACCAGGACATTCCATAGCTAGATATAGTTGATACTAACTTCAAAGGGAATTTGTACAAACACAACACATGTAAGCAGACATGCACTCCAAGGGACACAGCAAATCACCACATATGTCCTAAATTCATACACTGATTACTCAAGATTTACTATGAATTGTAATCAACATAGTCTTCTCATTCATTAAGCATGCAAAAATATAGATGTTTACAAAAACTTTGAAATGAGCTCTGAATGTTTTAGCAGACGAATTTCAATTAAGTTTCGAATATTTACAATTAGGCATTCCATCACCTTTTATAGATCAAGGTGAGGAATCTGTTACAAAAAGATCCATGATCTTGATTTATCAATGCACATCTACGGTCACCATTCTCTTTGACTTTGTCAAACTTATCAAACGTGGCACAAGTTGCCAGCTAGCAACTATCTGGATTATTTATGCAGTCCCCTTATGGAGTATCCTCATCATGCCCCATGTCTGATTCATGTGGATCATCATCATGTGCATCACTTCCTAAACTTTCACTATCCTGATGATGATGATCCCGCATATGAGGCTGCACGCTGCTCTGGATCTTCTCATATGACTGCACAATTGGGTCTATTGCTCTGCCATCCTAAGTTTTTGCTTTGATGATGGCATTCTTGTCTGCCTCATATTTGTTTCTACTGCTATCTAATTTGTCTTTCCTGTCCTACAGTGTCTCATTGTATTTCTCCATCTTGACTTTGATTCTCATTATTTTATTTACAACTTCTTCTGTTAAGTGGATAAGTGGACCATCTGCCTCTGATTGGAAGTTGCTGTGTAAAGCTTTGATGACAGATTCTTCATCTTGATTTTCTATTTTTCCTTCTACTTTTCCTTCCAATATTTCTAATATTTCCACCTCAACAGCCATTAAATCATGCAACTTCATGCTAACCTCTCTCAGCTTATTATTGCATCTTCTAAGCACTCCACATTCAAACTAAATGTCTTTATACTAGATGTCCACCAACAATGCCGTATGGTTGTTTAGTACCTGCTTACTGATAAGCAATTGAGGATTTATCCTCTTTATTTCTCCCAGGAGATTTAGTACCTTTTCCAGTTTGTAAGACCTTTTCCCTGTCTGCATTTGCAATTTATCTACTTTAGTCCTGGAATTGCTGAGAGTGCTCCACCTCTTCAAAGAAGCCTTTACCATTTCCTCTGCATCATCCAATGTGGATGACATCCATTTTCTTATCACAGATGCCTCATGTTTCATGAGGTCTAACTTATTTACCTCCTCTTGAGAAATAGCAGTCAATGGGACTGCCTGTTCAGTTGTAGTATCATCAGGATTAATCAGACTCCTTATGTAGGAATGCAACTGAGCAATGTACTTTTTGTGTTGCTTATTTTTCTCCTTTTCTCTTTTTACCTTTTAAATCAAAGAATGAATAATGTCCTTGCTCTCTTGACTTTCTTGGTCCTCATTGGCAAAACCCAGATCCACTGTGCTAATTTGGAATTCATCTAAGGTAATTTTACCTTTTTCTTTCTCCACAGTAGGAACTGCAATCTGTACAGTCCTTCTCCCAGTTGTTGGATCTCTCTTGATGGCCGAAGTCATTCTAGCATTCCTCTTAGGTTTTATTATATCCCCGGAGAATAATGTGGAGACATCAAATTCTTGAATTTCCAATTCTTCTTCTTCATTTATCTCTTTCTCCAACCACGGAGGTACCTAATCATGTTTTTCCGCATCATTATGATGTTCACCTGTGTCTCCTATTTCTATCAGCAGATGTGGTGGACATGGTGATTTTCTCATTTCTTCTTCCTGATGCTCACTTCGTTGTTGATCCTGTGGCACATTTTCCTGTTCTGGAACTTCCTTCTCTGGAGGAGTATCTTCTTGGAGTGGGGGATCTTGTGGTGCATCTATATGTTGATCATGACGATCATGATCCTTCTCTATCATTATTTCATCTAGTTTCAACTCTTCCCCTTGTTGTATATCCACTACACTGGATACTGTGGATTCTGCCTAAGGTGCTGGCATTTGTTCTGAAATCATTATTTGTTCCACACCTGTACTATCAACCTCCTAGGCTTTGGTAGCAGGATCTTCAGTTACATCCTCATCAGCTGCCTTCTCTTGAACTTTTATTATGACAGGCTCCGTGGATGCACCTTGTGCAATTGGTGGGCTTACTTCTGAAGTATGGCTCTCTAGTTGTGCCACCTTTATTTCTTCTACAGGGTGTCCCCTGTTAGGTGATCCTGCTGGATGTTCAGGACTTGCATCTTGTTTCCCTGTTAAGTCCACTAATACAAGACTTGTCACCTCTGTAATTAATGTATCCAATCCCATTTCTTGGGCTATCTGCTCTAGGTTCTTCTCTTGTTCTACCTCCACTTGCTTCATCTCCTCCAATATAGTTTGAACTGGTGGAGGCTTGTGAGGGGTCATGCTTGTACCAGCAACAAGTGTTTCCATCTTTTGTGCAGCTACCTCTTGTACAACTTCATCATCAGACAAATTTATTGTTTCGTCTAGCGAGACATGCCCTGCTTGCGTCTGAGAAGTTTCTTTCATCTGTTCCTCTGCAAGTTCAGTTTTGAACTTGACAATGGTAGGAAGTGGAATATTATGCTGAAGTTCCTTAGGTACTTCACTACCTGCCCCTTGTAACAATGTTAGGGGTTGTCTTATTTCACCTCTCATAGAGGTTCTTTGTTTCTTAGGTGGGGTGGACACCACCACCGGTGGAGCTCTTCTTTTCCTCTTTATTATCAATGGAGCCTCCTCTTCTTCAAGCTCTTCTTGCATGAGGATATCCTCTTCTCCTGGTTTTCTTGAGGATTGACCCTCTTCTAGGGTCTCAGTGATTCTAGCCTCTGCTGTCTGACTCTTCTTGGATTTTCCTTTCCTTGGAGGGGATGCTGATTCTGATCCAGATCCTGATGCTGCTGCCTCTTCAGCTACAAATACTGTCCTTTCAATAAAAACCCCTTTGGGTTCTTTATCTACCTTCTTGCCCCTTGGGGGTCTTTTGCTCTGTTGTGGTGGTGGAGGGAGTCTATCTCCCTTAGTCTTCCTCTTTTCATTTAGGAAGTCATCATACTCATCTCCGGGAATATCCTGCCCCTTCTTCTTGTTGTCCATCGTAATGGAAACACCCTTCTTTTTCAATGCCTCAACCTGTTCATCAACCCAAGCTTGGGTTAGTTGTATAGTCCTGGCAATGAAGGGGTCTAAGGATATGTCCTCCTGTATAGTGAGGTCAGGTGCAGAGATGGTGTCGTTATATATCTTCTTCTGCTCATATTCATCTACAATTATCCTACCATCATCTTTCTTCAATTGTTGGGGAATGGGGATGCAATCAAAGGTTCTAATTTGATTTAGAGTAAACCCTTTATACCTTCTTCTTCTTGCTTCTGCTTCATCCTCACAGTCAGCCCAGAAATCCTGTAGGTGCCTCTGATGAATAGGCTTTCCTATTATTTTATGCATTCTGCCATACGGATCATATGGTCTCATCAATGGAAAAGACTGCAGACTCATTTTACTCAGGGTGATCATCACCTTCTTTATGTGTTCAGAATCTAGGCACATATAGCGGCCAATGCTAACTAGAAACAAAATTGGTGGCAGCTTCTTAGCATCTTTGTATGCTTTTATCATTGTGGAGCCCTACCTGATGAACTCCATAAGTACCACTGCATCAGTGGGATACCTGGGTAGCATGAGGGGAAGTCCTTCAAAACCCTCAATCCTTATGTAAAAGAAGGTGGCAAACTGTATGTACCAAACTCCATGCCTGTAGATAATTTCTTGAGCCTCCATGCTCAATCTCTTTGTTCTGTCCTCCTCCATGGTCCTCACTAGATGCATGGAAAATGCATCATTGACCAGTTTGTAGTCTTGGAGGTAATTAGCTCTTTGTAGCTGGGGATGATGATCCCAGATATGCACAACATTTGTGCCTATAAGCTTTCCATCGGTAATTAGTGGATCAAATGTGCCTTGGTATGCACAGGAATAGACAATATAGGATGTCATATAGAAATCACAATTTGAACCTCCTAGGTTCATCAGCTGCTCATGCAGAGCATCGCCTATTAATTGGCCCCACAATGGCTTGATGTCAGAGTATATGCACATCATTATTATACATTACATCCAATCCTTAAAGCTACTAGCATCAGGCTGGCCTGTGGCTCTGCTCAGTAGTGTCATGTACTGGTATTCTTCACTAAAATCATACTTGAACAAGTGCACCGGAAGTTTGGTAGCTGCCGGATATGTGTTGTTCTCAGCCCTCCAGTGGTATATGTTTTTCCTAGCTTGTTTTTTGTTATTCTCATATTCTTTTTCTGATTTCTTCAGGTCTACACTCTTGACCTTCTTGCCCAATGGTAGTCCAAATGTTCTGGAAAGACCTTTGATGGACAAGTCTACATATATTCTCCCATGCTTCATTACCTGCCTGGTCTCTGGATTATAATTCTTGGCACACTCGATGACCAGCTCCGGAGACTCCATGGAGTATGGGAAACTGGCGGCATTCCACATCCCAGATACAAAAACTGCATCCAGCACAGGACTTCTATTTTTCTCGTCATTCAGTTTAGCTGACTAGGCCTCCAGATTGGTAGCCCCCTGATGGGTATCTGTAATAGCACCATATTTGAATAGGACGCCCCTCTGAGATGAGAACATAGGCTTACTAAATTCAGCCTCACACTTAGCCAACCTCTTGTCAGCCATGACCGCCTGTAATTAACAACATCTTGTCTTACAATGGGTATATACATGCATGCTTATAACAATTTATCTTTAGTATCACCATGCATATTACGTTCATTCAACATAAGCCCATCATGGGGATACGTAAACCAGACTTACAACATCATACCTGACTGTTACAGAAACAACATGATGAGGGTTTCATTTACTTACCTGGTTATGCTGATTTCTTTTTTATACCAATAGAATTCTAAAAGTGTTCTCAATTCTTGCTGATGATCACGCACCTTCAGCTACCTGCAAACTTTACTTGTCATAATATCGCCTGTAGGAGGATATGGAAGCTGCGCTCTGTAAAAATAATTTCTTCGTGAGGTAAATGTGAAAATGGCCTTAGATTTGCCTTTTCACCTTGCTATTAGGGTAAATTTAGGGCAAATCCTGACAGATTAGATTTTATTGATTGATTTTCTGCACGGCAAGTCAGGATTTTGCCAGGTGTTCCATCAGATTTACTGATCAACAGGAACCACCTACCATGTCTGCGTGCATTCAATGCTAATGGTGGCAATGGGAATGGGGTGATATCTAAATGGCAGGATGATATTTGAAAATGTTGGGTATGTTTAGATATCAGGTGATGTTCGCGCTATCAAGCTGTGCTTTAAACGTCAGGAGGATATTTGAAAATATCAGGCTGTGTTTTTAGATGATGATGATGATCAAAGTCACTCTTCTTATAACTCTCAGGATATCAGGGTGATGTCATCTAGATATTGGTTCATTATATCGGAAAGGCATCATGACGTCATCGTCATGTTAGGCGTACATGATCATGTTTAGAAAATATCCCACCGAGAGGTAAATATGATGATGAGTCATCGTCATGTTTATTTCTTCGTTTATCAGCGTTAGATGACATCATCAGGATATTGACTAAGGGGGATATTTCATGGCAGGAGGATATTAAGAAATATCAGGTTACATTTGGAAATATGACGCTCGCGATATATAAGACTGTTTGACGGTTAAGGGTTGCCATTACTTAAAGTTGACGTCCGGATATTTGGACCACATGACTTATCAGGTGATGTACTAAGATCAAGATGATCTTCGATAACATGACTGAGGTTATAAAATATGATCCTCCTCCTGCAAATATCAAGTTTGACCAAAACTTTGACTGTTCACAACTCTCACATCCTGATGAATATCAGGGTGATGTAAAAGACAAACCTGCATGGATTTTAATGCTCTTTCTAAATATGAGGTCATAGAAATGAAATAAAAATTTTGATAAACTGACCTCATAATGATGAGTTACCTCATCCTGATTCCACATGATGATGCACATGACTTACTTTTACCAAACTACCAGAAAGCAGACAACACAATCTAAGCCAAAAAGTTGGGTCCCTGTTTTGCCAAGTCAAAATGGGGCGTGTTGTGTAACCACACAACAACTCGCCACCAAAGAAAACAAACAAATTCCAATGATTCAAGTGATGTGATCATATTCATCTACAGTATTTTAATTCTGTCTAAGCATAAGCATCATGATCTTCTGAATGATGAAACTTCATCACGGCAACAATGCTAACAAAGGATCATGTGTGTGTGGATGATTAATTATCCTCATCTTGAAAGCAACTTGAAAACATGAGTAACTGGTGTTAAACTACATAGTTGGAGATCATCCCTCATAGCCGACCTGGATAGAGCCTTGCTGCCAGCAGGCGTTCATAGCCCCGGCAAGGTTATCTATACAATCTCCCTAAGTAGATCCCCACTGCTAGCAGGCGTCTATAGCCCCGGTAGAGTTACTTAGATGGCCTAATGTAATTGTTTATATTTTTTATATATGTCTGATATCATCATGTCAGCTCATTTGTATAAGGTATAGTCACTTGCAGCTTTAGGTTGGAGATTGTATTGGTAGCAAGGGAGTCCCTTTAGATTTTTCACTTAACACCTATACTTGTGTGTTCAACAAACCCAAGGCTGTTAGGTGTTTCATTGTGATTGATTCACTTTGGCGAAGAAAAGATGCCCTGATGGAAAGATATCACAAACCTGATCATGACTACTTCTTAGGATGAATCATAACCTATATCTAAATTTGATCTCATCACTTGAATCCTAACAATTTAGTCATTTTCTGGGGTGATGAGTTGCATCATCTTGACTAACCAAAACAAAACTCAACAAACAAACAAAATAGGACAAAAGAACACTGTACAAACAACTATACAAATGTACAATATGATGCACACGATTGTTATGAAGTCACTCAGGCCTGGAAATAATGTTTGAGGAATTGCCCATTGACTGGTAATGGGACATCCTCACCTGTCAGGTTCTTAAGCTTATAAGTGTTGTCTCCTAGTATCTCAGAAATTTGAAAGGGACCTATCCATAATCTATCAAACTTACCATGGTCACCTTTCCTTTCATGGGCTTTATCCCACATCAGGACTAAATCAGATATCCTGAAAGCTTTAACTTTGGCTCTCTTGTCAAACCAGCATTTGACAATAGCCTGATGTTTTGCGAATTGGTCAATTGCTTGACTCCTTTTTTCTTCCAGGTGCATCAATTGAAGCAACCTGACTTCTTTCTTATTGTATATGCCTAGGTATTCTTGGGCAAACTACAGAGTAGGAAATTTTAAGTTTACAGGGATGATGGGATCCACCCCATATACTAGTTGGAAAGGTGAGTTTCCTAACGTAGTTTTCATTCTAGTTCTGTCTACCCATAAGGCATATTTCAAAAATGAATTCCATTCTCTAGGGTTCTTATCTATCAGTTTTCTTATGATATTCAGTAAATTCTTGTTGGTGGATTCTCCTAAACCATTCCCTTGGGGATAGTAGTTGGATGAAAACTTAAGTATAATCCCATGATCAAAAGCCCAACTTGACAATTTAGTTGAAGTGAAGGCAAAACCATTATCACTTACCAAAGCATAAGGAATTCCATACCTGGTAACAATGTTATTCTCCAGAAATTTAATAACGTCATCTACAGTACAAGTCTTGCTGCTGACAGCCTCAGTCCATCTAGTACAATAGTCAGTAATTGTTAGGACATACCTATGGCCTGAGGAGGATGGGGGTTTGATTGGTCCTATAAAGTCCATGCCCCATTGTGCAAATGGGTGCTCTTCCTCCACTGGTTGCAAGGGTTGTGCAGCATACTTCTCTCTGTTGGCAGCAACTTGACATACATGACAACATTTAACATGATCAGCTGTATCTTTAAAAATTATAGGCCAGTAATATCTTGATCTGAGGATGGCATGTGTTGTGGCTAAGGCTGATCCATGTGCCGTTCCAAACTTGTCATGTAACTCTGACAGGACCTTATTTGCTTCGGGCTTTTCTAAGCACCTTAAGTCTAATCTTTCATAATTCTTCTTGAATAGGGTTCCTCCCTTCATCATATACTTTTGGGATCTTATTTTCAAGGCTCTTCTCTGTGAATCTTGCATTCTTGATGGACACCTTCCAGTGATCAGGATGTGCCTGATATCTGCATACCATTCTCTATTATCCTTTTCATTAATAACGTACTGCTGACTAGTGATGTTGGGGTCAATCTCAGATATCATTTGACTTAGAGCTTGTCCTCTTACCAACTTCATTGGTGTAATTTCCATGTCATACTCTTATAATACAGTAATCCATTTAGCTCTTTTCTCACCAGGCTCACTTTGCATCAGCAGCATCTTCACCGCTGCATCTAGTACTACGGCAATTACTTTGCTTCTCAGTATGTAGTGTCTGAATTTCTTTACTGCTCTGACTAATGCAAGTGCCTGTCTCTCAACATCTACATATCTCAATTCAGCATCCCTGAAAGGACAGCTCATGAAAGCAATTGGTTTCTCTTCTTTCTCTTCATTTCTCTGAGTAAGCACTGCTGCATAGGTATGTTCTGAAGCAAATGAATAGATGTAGAAATCCTTTGTGTAATCTGGACTAATGAAGACCGTAGCATCAGAAATGGCTTTCTTTATATCTTCAAATGTAGCTTTGCCCTCTGGTGTCCACTCAATTTGTGCATCTTTTTTTAACATGGCATTTAATGGTCTGACAATCTCAGCAAAGCCTGTGATGAACTTCCTCACAAAGTTTATCTTACCAAAGTAAGATTTAAGTTCTTTTTTGCTTCCTGGAAGTTGTAACTTCATAATAGACTCCACCCTATCAGGATCAATGATAATTCCATCTTTTGTGATCAGGTGGCCTAGTAACTTTCCTGTTGTCACTCCAAATATGCACTTCTTGGGGTTCAGTGATATTCTGTACTCTTCACATTTTTTCAGTACATTTCTGTGATCAGTTACATGATTGCTCCTCTCTTTGGAGAACACTGTTAAGTCATCCATGTAAATGACTATACATTTTCCTATTAAGGCTCTAAAGGCTATGTCCATTGCCCACTAGAATGTAGCTCTAGCATTTATAAGTCCAAATGGCATACGTCTATATGTAAATATCCCCCACTTTATGGTGAAGGCAATTTTCAATCTGTCAATTTTGTCAACCATCACTTGGTTGTATCCTGAAAAGCCATCCAGAAAGGACATCATTTTGGCGCCATTTACAATCTATAGAACTTCATCTAATGAGGGTAAAGGATAATTATCTTTTTCTAATGCTTTCTTCAGATTCCTGAAATCTACGCATAACCTGATATCTCCATTCTTCTTTCTAACCAGGACTAGATTAGCAACCCAGGTGGAGTGCCTCACAGGAAAGATTATCCGGGCACTTAACAACTTCTTGACTTCTTCAAGAATTATTGGTTCAAGCAAAGCATTGACTGGCCTCTACTTCTGTCTAAAAGGTTTAGCATCTAGCTTGAGAGGTATAGTATGAGTTATGATAGAGGTGTCATATGTCTTCAGTTCATCATAAGTCCATGCAATCACATGTATGTAATCTTTAAGGGCCTGAGTTATTCCTTCTAACTCTTCTGGTGTGCAAACCTTACCTATCAAGACATTTTTCTTGTCATCATCCTGTCCAATATTCACTTGTGAATATTGACCTCCATCTGCCTTGGGTAGATCCTTCTGTTTAAGCATATTATCCAAATCAAAGGCTCTTTCTAATTCAATCATACCTTTGGGAATCCTATTGCTAGGCAACTCTAATATCTCATCTTCTTCCCAGACATGATCTTCTATACCATTTTCATCTATAATTTGGGCATCAAATACATCTCTGTTTGAGATGAAATCCAAAATGTGCTGATCATCATCAAACACTTGGAGGTTAGTCACATTATCAGGTACTAAAGGTACTGACACCAGTTCTACTAAAAATTTATTTAGACCTGATATAGATAGTGGCTCCAATGTACTGGTAGCTTGGGCAAGTGCATCTACCCTCTGGTTTTGTTCTCTTGGCATGTGGGTGATATTAAAGGCGTCAAAGTCCTCAATCAGGTCCCACACATGATGTCTGTAGTTGGACAACTTTCTATAGTTACAGGAGTAAATTCCTCTTACTTGCCTCACAACTAGTTCTGAATCTCCGAAGACATGCAGAATCTTTACTTTCTTCTTATGAGCAAACAGTATCCCATGAATCAAAGCCTTGTACTCTGTTACATTGTTAGTACAGGGGAACTGTAATCTGTAGGCCGCTAGATAGGATTTTCCTGATGGATCAATGAGATCAATTCCTACCCCAGCACCTTGCTTGGATTTGAATCCATCAAACCTTAGGATCTAGGGTTTGTCTTCAGCAGAATATTTAGCTGACCCTTCTTTTTTCTTTGCAGCTCTGGCTGCTGCTCCGCCTGATATCCACTTTAGTTTAGGGATGTCATCATTCTCAAGTTTCTTCTTTCCTTTCTTTTGTGAGCCTGATGGCTTTTCTATTTTCTCTTTCACATTAGCAGAAGGATGACCTTCTGGATCTGCAGTTGTATGCTTTTTCAAAATGTGTAAACATAGTGAACAAGTTGTTTCTGAGTGAGGTGCCTCATGCAACCTACAACAACCTTTAATTAAGACCTCCTGGGGAGATCTATGCTATAGTGTCATCTTCTCTATTTCTTTTACTAGAAATTCTTCGAACTTAGTCAGGTCACTACCTTTGTCCTCATCAGACAATTCATAGTCTGGCTCCATAAAACAATCACTCCCAGGGGTGATCTTTTCTTTCCTCACATCATTTATTTGGTCATACACCAGAACTTCTTCTGTTTTCAGGATATGATCCTCATCATGATCTGTCAGCTCCTCTGTTCCTGCAGAAGACAGATAAGAATTAGTATCATCATCATCATCATCATCAGATGTAGCATTTACCTCAGAATATGATGATGATGCCTCATTGCATGTTTGCTCCAGCATCATCATATCTAAGCATGTTTCACAAGTCTTTTCTGAATGTGCTTCATCGTGTAATCTACACCATCCATCAATCAAAATATTATTAGCAGGTATATTTAACAATTGACAATGCCTTACCTAATTAGACAAATGCATCTCAAAGTCTCTGAAGTGATCTATTTCATTCTTATTATCAAGATTATTGTCAGGCTCTATGACTGGTACATCTTCCTGATGATCATCATCATGATGAAGACATAAGTCAAGCATCAGGATCTCTTCTATTTTGATAGTCTGTGGCCTGATGCAATAAATTCCAGGCTCTACGTCTACGTACATGATCTCATTTGTTCAGTTGTACTCAGTGATCATATGTTTCATTCTAGGTTTAGCATCAATCCTGATCTGGTTTGGTATACCTTTCCATGGTAACCACATGTGACTGAAATCTATGGGCATATATCCGTTAAGCGTTTTGGACTAGTCTCGGCTAAGCAACATCCCATAAGTATTAGGTATGTTGACTACCTAAATATCAATGTAATATTGGATCCTAGGATCAGATGCTAGTTGCATGTGGATATGAGTTAACTCTCCTACTACACTTACTTCTGTTTTGTCTAGCTGTGCCACCTTTTTTAGGGATTTAGTAGGATGCAGTCCTAAAGCATTGCATATTGACAAGGGCATGACATTCGTGGAGGCCCCTGAATCCACCAAATAGTTGTGCAGGTTCTTGCTGAACATTCTTATGGTGAGGAGGAACGGAGGTGATTCAGTTTTGTCATTATATAAGGTCATGTGGGAGGTTTCTGTAGCTTGGACTGTAGGTGACACTTTAGGCTTGATAGTATTATCTCTGGCAGCGTGATCTTTGCCACTGGATTGACTTGAAAGATGACCATCCTTTTTAGGAGCAAGATCATCTAGTGACTTCATGAATACCCTTTTTTATGGCAGGAGTTTTCAGTAACTCAGACAAGGACAGGCTGATCTTTATTTTCTTCATTTCATTAGCCAGATAGCTGACTAACTTGTCATATTCATGAGGTGTATTTACAATCTTTGATCCTGTGTTTTGAGGCTACAAGTACTGAGCATTTACCTTGGGGAACCTAGGGTTATTACTAGCTTTAGGGTTAGTCAGTGTATTGAAGTTATTTGGAGGTAGACATGATGTCAATGGACCAGCAGGTCTGTTGGCATTACTCCTTAAATTATAATTATGCTTACCAGGATATTGCTGCTGGTACGCATGCACTTCCTCATGTTCTCTTGTAGGCTCATTTTCATCCTCAAAGGGGAATATGTAGTTTGTTTCAAAGGTTAAAGTAGATTCTTCACATGCCTGGTTATAACTCTGATGAGGTTGATTTGTATAAGTTTCCACCACAAAGGCTAAGTCATATCCACATGGAACAATCTAATTTCCTTCTACCTGAGGTGGATTTCTGGAAGTGTTAGACACTTCAGTCTGAAAGATGCTAGCAGCAATTTTAAATTGTGGACAGTCTAATTCTGCATGTGCATTTGTATTGTGGATCCTACACCAATTAGTAAGGGTTGCTTCAGCAAGATTGACTCTAGTAGTCTGTTTGGCTTCACCTGGAGGCTGATTGTCCAGGGGTGATGGTAATGAGCCATTATTTGGCCTAGAGTTCCATACTCTGGGCTGTCTATGAGGATTATTGTTATTTCCACCACTATTATTGAAATTATTGGTGTTATATCCTCTGTCAGGATAATTTGGTCTATCATTGGAATAATTTCTATTCTGACTTGACTGTGAATAGAAACCTTGATTTCTCAAATGTGTTACTTCTGTGGTGAGTTTTCTCAATTGAGCAGAGATTTCTTTGATTTCCTCCTTTTCTTCTTGAGCTTAAGCCACCACATTTTTAGTTTGAGGCTTGAAGAAAGTGTTGGCAAGAGACACTATATGGATTCATGGTTGTTGTCATTGATGGCAACAAAGGTCATCCCACATATCCGCAAGTCATGGTGTGTCTCTACCGGAAGTCAGAATGAAGATTGTTGTGGTCCGGTGAATAAGAACAGAGCATGTGGCAAGGTCCGACAGATTGGTCCGGATCTCTCAGAAGAAGTGTCTTGGTGCAGTGCAGATTTGGGGAAGTCAAGAGGACTATCTTGAGCAGTATATTCCAAGGATTTAGCCTCCGGTGATAAACAAAGAAAAAGATATGAATAGTTGAGTACCGGATTCCTAAGAGATAGTGAGAACAGAGGAAGAACTGACTGACAGAGTATCAGACTATTTTCCGGATGTGTTACTGTTGATGGTAAAGGTTGTGAAGGCATGAATCATGTTTGGCCGACATGATTAATGATATCTACAAGTATATGCTTGATCCGCATTGCTTGGTGAGCAAGGATTCAGCCGACAGAACAGAGTTTGTAAGAAACTAGACTGTTCCGGATGCCGACTAGAAAGGTGATGAAATTACTTATGCGGATATATATAAAGGATGGATTTAGTTGTGAAATGTGTGATTATGTGATGGGGTATGTGAATAAGTGCAGAATAGAGCAGAAGTAGTAAGAAAGATCCGGTATGTGAAAGGATAGCAGAATAAAGAACAGAGGAAAGATGAAGTGCAGCAGATCAGTGTACTGAGCCTAACCGAAACTGAACTCCAGCATATGTAGTTGCTTTCAATCAGTTCAAGACTGTGATTCTTATCACTTTGTAGATAGTGTGTCTCCTTGTAGGCAGTGGGCCTCTTTGTGAGCAGTGTGCTCGGGCAGTGAGCCCTAATTGGCAAGTGCCATTTTTGTAATTCCTTATTCTTCTAACAGAGAATAATCTTTGGGTTAATCACCCCGTGGTTTTCTCCCTTAACAGGGTTTCCACATCAAAATACTGTGTCATGTGTTTTCTTATTTCATGGTAATGTTTTTATGTTTGATTCAATGCTGCATTAATTAATAAGAAAGTTCAAAAGGAAAATAATTAGGATAACTGATTCACCCCCCCTCTCAGTTATCAACAATTGGTATCAGAGCTAAGTTCCTCCTAATAGAGCCTAACAGCTTGAGGAAGATCTGGGACTTCAAATGGATGCATATGGTTTAAGGGAGCAACTCAAGACTGCCCTTGAGGATCTTGAACAGTCAAATTCTGAAGTCAATGAATTAAAGGAAAGACTCAAACAGGCTGATGAATTCATGAGAGAATTAAAAGACAAATTAAGTCTCTCTATGAAAAAGAGAAAGGAGCTGCTCCAACAATTGGCAAGACAAAGTGAAGAAAGCAATACAAATGAAGAATTGACTGAGCAAACCAAGTTATGTGAAAAGTTATCAAAAGAAGTCATTATGTTAAGACATGAAATGGAATCAGGAACTATAAAGTTTACTCAAGAGATTGAAGAAAAAAGAAAAGCTGAAGACAATCTGAGACAATCTCTTAAAGAAAAATCAGAAGAATGCCACCAGATGGACAAGATTATCAGACATCTTGAATCTGATCTTGAAGATGCCAAAGATAATGAAGAAAAACTTGAGGATCAAATTGCCTCTCTCAAAAGAGATCTTCAAACAGCAAATGAATATAAAGAAAAATTCAAGATAAGTTCTGCCCAACTTGAAGTACTTCTTGGAAGTCAAAAGAGGACAGATGACAAGTATGGTTTGGGATATGAGAAAGGAGAAAGCTCCGGATCCGGTCAAAAGAATTTTGGATCAGAAAATCCAAGGAATAGGCCTAGAAGACCTCCGGTAAGACAGCCCAATGCTCAAAGATATCCATCTTTCAATGGATACTGCCACAGCTGCAACCACTTTGGTCACAAAGCTAATCAGTGCAGAAAGAGAATGAATCAGATTAAATCATCCTTCTCCGGACAGTGCTTTAACTGCAAAAGGTATGGACACAAATCCCATGAATGCAGAAATATGCAAGTAAACAAATCATTCAAAGGTAGATGCTTTACATGCAATAGAGTAGGTCATATGGCTAATCAATGCAGATCAAGAGGTTATCAGTCAAATATGCAAAGAAATGTTATTTACCAAATCTGTAATAGGTCCGGTCATAATGCTAAAGTCTGCAGAAGCAAGAATCAGGACAAAAGAGGTCCGGTGTATAATCAAAATCAAGACAAGGGTAAACAAAAGATGAATGCGGATGAAGTTAGGAATCAGATGAGCAAGATTTGGGTGAAGAAAAGTTCAGAGAATGTAGAGGTTGGATCCGCACCAGACTCTGGTGCTGATATTTCTTCCGGAAATTAAAAAGTGAGCTCTGGCTCATGGGGAGACTCAAAGAAAATCCTATTCCCCTAGCCAATCAAGTGGTGCCGGATGTGGCACAAGATGCAGAGTAAAGGGTTTAAAGATATAAGTCTTGAGATGATCCAGATAAGATTTCAGAGGTCCGCATGGAGATGTGAAGAAGCTGTGATCGATCAAGTAAGACCTGTTCCGGGAGATGCTCTAGAATGACAAAGGATTACAAAAAGGTCCGGAGAGATCCAGAAGTGCATTGTCTTATTCTGCGGATTGGACAGAGTGGTTGGGATGTCCTTGTGATGTGTTATCTCGATTTATTCATTATTGAAAGATCCGCATTATGTTCATAGATCAGGACTGATTCAGGATACTCCAAGCTATCCGGACAAGGCAAACCGGAATAATATAGGTGAAGCATTTATTGCAAACAGATATTAGGGTTTGCGAAATGATATAAGGGATTTCTCAACAATCATTTAATCATTCCACATCCAAGAAGAAGCGAAAAGCGGAGCTCTGCAACAAAATTCATCAAGTTTACCGAAGATCTCCTGCCGAAGTCATTACATACAGAAATCAATCCAGCTATCCCGTGCAACTGAAGACGCAAAAGGTATTTTCCACTTTCGATATCTTGCTACAAATCTTTTGAAGAAATGGCTACTCCAAATATAGTAAAAATCTCAGATAGGCCCCGACCTGAATTTAAGAAACATCCATACAAGTCATTGGAGGTAGATCCCTTAGGAGCATTTTCCAGTGTTCCTCACGGAGTTTTACACACAGAAGACGTTAGGGTTTACATACATGCAAGCATTGAGGAATTTGGGGAATTCAAATTGAGAGATCTCTATCACAAACAACTGATAGACAATGCTTTTGAGCTTAAACCAGAGTATAAGGGTATCCAGAAGAAACAATTTGATCAATTCATTCATTTCCCCTGCTTTGAAGAAGATGAATGGGTCCGGTATGTACTGAGCAGGATGCATGACAACTTCCTATGGCTGGATAGACCCTGCAAGATCACAAAAGAGGCAATTAGAGTAGTAACTGGTCTATACTCTTCCGGAGGGATACCTATCCTCAAATCTGTCAAAAATAACATTGTAACTGAGGCCACCGGATCAAAATTTGATAAGAGGGCAATGACCATTGAAGATATTTCTGATCCGGATATCAAGTATGTGTCCATGATAATAGGATACAAGATCTATCACTCCAGCAGGGAGAATTCTATATCCGGAACTGCAGTATATACTGCCTATGAGATGCTAAGGAAGAATGCAGAATATGATCTCTGCGAACTGCTCTTAAGCCAATTAATGGAAAATATACAGAAAATCAAGAAGGACAAGAAGAATTCCTTTAAGTATGGTACTCTTATAGTATGTCTATTCTTCTACTTCATGAATGAGCTACCCGGATCAAGTGGATGGGTATGGCAGAATGACAAACCTGTTGCAGTCCAAATAAGAGACTATCTACATGGGCTTGGGGATGCCAAAGCAAGAAATACAGCCCTATGGGGATACTTCAAAAACTTCCAAAGCATGATGCAAACAAGAGAAAGAATTCCCTAGTCTCTTGTTGAAAAATACAAAGACTCAGTGTGCTTTATGGTGGACACTGATCAGTGCCTAATGGAGGCAGTGGAGCCAAGGACTGTCTGGATCATGCCCATGGGGTATGAAGTGGATGAACAGATAGTGGAGCTGCATGTTCAACACATGCTAAGTCAGCCCAAAGATCCAAAGGCAGAAAGGTTTGGAACCTTTGAGGAGCTGAGTGTAAAGATCCATGTAGAACTCAGGGAACCTGAGATAAAGAGAAAGGTGAGAAAAGAAGTAGAGCATATTGCTCAAGGCCTAGGCATCTCAAAAGAGGCACTTGATGCCAGCCGGGAAAAGAGGAGGAAGGCTGAGGAAGAAAAGAAAAGTAAAGAAAGTGTTCCGGTTGAAACTTCCACCTGGACCAGATCATCAAAAAGATCTGCACCTCCCACAACCAAAAGTTCAAAACCGGAAGTCTAGGCATTCGGTAAAAGATCTAAGACAAAAGCCACAAGGGCTTATGAAAGCCAAAAGGATGAAGAGGAAACTGAGTCAGATGAGGGAGTAAAAGAAATAAAGAAGCAGAAGAAGAAAGGATCCGGTAAACCCTCCACAGGCCAAGACAAGGATGAAATGGCAGAGGTATCTGTTGAAAAGCCCACTCTGTCTCTAGAGAGTGTAATCAAGTCGGTTACGGTGGATGGAAACCTTCAACCAATGACTGAATTTTATGATGACTACAATGAGGCTGACCAAAAGATTCTACAGGAAGCCACAGTCAAGTATCTGAACATATACAATAAGGCTTTCATTGAGATCATATCTCTAATTCCTAAAAGCCTAGAAAAGGAATTAGAAATAAGAAAGAATAATTCTCATGCAAAAGATCTTGAGATCTGGGAGCAGATAGCTATTTAGCTATATCCTCTAATTGATCCCAAGACAATGAACATAATCTTCAAAGACTGCAAAGATGAGTTCAGAAGTAAAGCCAGGATGAATCAACTCATGCTTGGTGAGACTGACAAAGTGGCCAAAGAGACAGAAGAGATCCTCCGGAAGGCCTTCAAAAGGTTCAATCTTCCTGTTGTAGAGGACTTAGGTGCAGAAATAGCTATGGACTTGGAATCATCTGCTCCGGAAGAAGTGGGCCTTGAACAGACTAACATCTCTCCTCCGGTTTCTCCCACAGTCTCCGGATCCCAAGAAGAAGAGAAACTACAGGAGAAAGAAGCAGCAGTCAAAGAAAAAGAGGTTGACAGCACCAAGGATGCAGAGAAAGAGAAGACCCCAACAGAGAAACATCTGTCTCTGGCAAGAGACACAGCACAAACTGTTCAAGAATTTTTGACAAAAGCCACTATAGAAATTGATGAACCGGACCTGCTAAAAGGACCATTAGATTTTGACTCTTTGTCACCGGTGCAAACAATGAAAATAGCCTCATTTGCAAATGAGAAAGTCAAAGAGAAACTACTAAAGTCTCATATGGAAGACTGTGAGTTGATAGAGGCTGCCTCAGGAGTGCTTGAGAAGATTATGCCATCGGTCCAGATAGATCCGGCAGCCTCCTCTTCCGGTAATCTCAAAACCTTAGTCAGCAGTGTTAGTACACATTTTGAATCTCTAGAAAAATCAGCTGAAGAAAAGGTCCGGAAGGAATTTTTGGATAAAAGATTTTTAGAAGTATTAGGATTAATCTCTAACGATAGGAGAAATATGAGTATTGGAATAAAGAGCTTAGAAAATGCTCTTAAGGATGGCGGCGACATTTACAAATTTTGTATATCCTGGTCAAAGGGAACAACAGAAATTGATAAGAAAATAAAAGAGGAACAGGACAAACTACAAATTTTATCTCAAAGTTTTGATCCTCTCTCTTCCTCCATAGTAAATCAAGAATGTCAGACTATTGCAGTCTTGAATGAAATAAAGAACCTTGAGAAGGAAAGGAAGAATATCAGTAACCGGATGGGAGAACTTAGGAGGATTATAATCCATAAGTTAGAAACTATGCATGAGGCCATCAGTGATGCTCAGACCACCGCCCAAACAAATGATCCGACAGATCTCAAGAGGGCAGAAGCTTTTGCATTTTTGTTGAGTGGTCACATTTCAATTTTGGATAGAATGAAGCAAAGTTGGGCTACAGAACTGATCCAATTGAAGACATCCTTTGCAGACATTCTTCAGTATATGTGAGTATATAAATATGCGGCTATGTATAGAAAATTTTTGAAAATTTTGGTGTGCGGACCCTACCCTTTGCCATTGATGTCAAAGGAGGAGTGAGGAGCAGTGAAAAATGAGGAATCTAACTAAGGGGGAGTTTCGGAAATTGTATATAAAGATAGAGCATCAGCCAAGGGGGAGCATAGTGTAAACACTTAGTCATTTATCACTAGTGTTGCCATCAATGCCAAAGGGGGAGATTGTTGGCAAGAGACACTATATGGATTCATGGTTGTTGTCATTGATGGCAACAAAGGTCATCCCACATATCCGCAAGTCATGGTGTGTCTCTACCGGAAGTCAGAATGAAGATTGTTGTGGTCCGGTGAACAAGAACAGAGCATGTGGCAAGGTCCGACAGATTGGTCTGGATCTCTCAGAAGAAGTGTCTTGGTGCAGTGCAGATTTGGGGAAGTCAAGAGGACTATCTTGAGCAGTATATTCCAAGGATTTAGCCTCCGGTGATAAACAAAGAAAAAGATATGAATAGTTGAGTACCGGATTCCTGAGAGACAGTGAGAACAGAGGAAGAACTGACTGACAGAGTATCAGACTATTTTCCAGATGTGTTACTGTTGATGGTAAAGGTTGTGAAGGCATGAATCATGTTTGGCCGACATGATTAATGATATCTACAAGTATATGCTTGATCCACATTGCTTGGTGAGCAAGGATTCAGCCGACAGAACAGAGTTTGTAAGAAACTAGACTGTTCCGGATGCCGACTAGAAAGGTGATGAAATTACTTATGTGGATATATATAGAGGATGGATTTAGTTGTGAAATGTGTGATTATGTGATGGGGTATGCGAATAAGTGCAGAACAGAGTAGAAGTAGTAAGAAAGATCCGGTATGTGAAAGGATAGCAGAATAAAGAACAGAGGAAAGATGAAGTGCAGCAGATCAATGTACTGAGCCTAACCGGAACTGAACTCCAGCATATGTAGATGCTTTCAATTAGTTCAAGACTGTGATTCTTATCACTTTGTAGATAGTGTGTCTCCTTGTAGGCAGTGGGCCTCTTTGTGAGCAGTGTGCTCGGGCAGTGAGCCCTAATTGGCAAGTGCCATTTTTGTAATTCCTTATTCTTCTAACAGAGAATAATCTTTGGGTTAATCACCCCGTGGTTTTCTCCCTTAACAGGGTTTCCACGTCAAAATATTGTGTCATGTGTTTTCTTATTTCATGGTAATGTTTTTATGTTTGATTCAATGCTGCATTAATTAATAAGAAAGTTCAAAAGGAAAATAATTAGGATAACTGATTCACCCCCCCTCTCAATTATCAACAGAAAGAAGATCCATGGTTATTGTTGGATAGATTGGTACCTTGAGGTGTCTGAGCTTGTGTAGGATATTGTGGCAACTGGCCATTTCCATTAGGAGGAGGCATAATGCTTAGTGGAGGTACTTGCAAAGGTGCAGGCATGACTGTTGGAGGTGTCACTGCTCCATTAGGATATTGTGTAGGATACTGTGTAGAATATGATGTAGGATATTGTGAATGCATGCCAGGTAAGGTAGGAAATACTATATTTGGAGTAGGAGTAGGTATCAACTGCTGATTTACTTGTATGGCTTCTTGAAAAGCTAAGGCTAAAGTTGTGATTTGGGGGTGCATTCTCCTTATGAACATGGAGGTCAAAGGATCTAAGGCCAAATAATAAATGCTCCTCGTAGCTTTGTCAGACACAGTATAAGGAGTGACCACTCTGGACAACATTTTCTGAAACCTAGCATTGAAATTTGTAATAGGCTCGTTCTCAAATCTCTTAATAGTGGCAAATAAATGATAGTTTATTGAGGGGTCAACAGGAACCTTGAATCTATCAAGAAATTCTTTTTCTAGTAAGGCCAATGAATCAACAGAACCTTGACCAAGACTAATGAACCAATTATAGGCTTCTTCCCCTAAGGAAAAAGGAAATAATCTGCACACCACATCTTGATGCTCTATTCTAGCTCTATAGCAAGCTTCCTTAAAGGTCCTGATATGATCTTCAGCATCTTGGTAAGGATGATATTTTGGACAAAGTTTGTCCAGATTCTTTGGTAACTCATGATATGCAGTAAAGGTCAAAGGTGACGCTGCTGCAAAGAAAGACATTGCACTCGGAGGGGGTTGAGCTGGTGGTGCAGCTAGCTGAGGTTGGACTAAAGGTACGCCCTGAGTTTGAATAGGAGGTGTCATAGATATCCCAAAAGGTATTTGCAAACCAACAAGAGTTACAGGAGGAGGTTCTGGTGAAGCTCTTGGTGCACTGGACCCGGGAGTATGATGAATGTCCACAGTTCTAGGCCTGAAACCCCTAACAGGCAATTCTTCAAAAATTCCACTAGGTCTAGACCTGGTATTTATCCTGTGAGCCAAGATTTCTCAATTTTGAGGCAAATTGGCTGAAACTTTGCAAATATTGGCTAGATTTTACTAGCTAAAGTTATATTTGCGGTCAGATGGCTGATCAGACTGGATATTTACAAAAATATTTGCAAAGATACTACAAATATGAAAGGATATTTGAGGTATAATGACCCCTAGTACGAGATCTAAAGTTTCTAAGGCTGAAATTCTTCAAAGCTTGAACAAATTTATGTAGCCTTGGCTGATATTTGCGAATTCAAAATGATCTACTGTAAAGCTTGCACTATTTATGTTAGGTCTGGAGACCTTTACATAGAATGAGCATCTACGAGCTTGCTACAGTAAATATTTGCGTAATATTTGAAATTCACAAACGGTTCGAGGTTGCCTTACTCTCTGCATCATCAAACCTAAAAATAATGATGATGAGCATAGTCTTCCAGATCAGGCCCTCCTTCTAGCACCAATTTATGTTGGTCATGAGGTTAGTCATAAACAAGCATAGAATAAAAGTATACATTAACCTTTATTCATCTTGAAAGATACGGTGAATTCAGAGAATTCATGATCCCAAGTCTCTGGTGATTAGATCTTAATCTTCTGATGTTACTCAGAGGTTAATGTGAGTTGCTATTTCCATTTTGGGGCCTTACGTGAAATTTTTATCATCATCATGACACTCCTGCAGAAATTCTTTACAAAGAGGTCATACTGTACCATTATTTGATGAAATGATGCAGAAATACTTCAATCATTGCATAATTTTCTTAATTATGCATGTTCTGTATTCAAATATGCTAAATATTTGTAATTATCTACGAGATGTCCACATATTTGTGTTATTTGCTTAAGATCATCAATTATTTGCAATTATGAGGATGAAATGCTTTGAAATTTGAAAGAAATTAAAAAAATGCTTCAAATTAAAGTTAAACCTTTAGCTTTTGAACCACATGTATATTAGATACTGTCATGAAGAGAAGAAAACCAAACCATATTTTCACCAGGACATTCCACAGCTAGATATAGTTGATGCTAACTTCAAAGGGAATTTGTACAAAGACAACACATGTAAGCAGACATGCACTCCAAGGGACGTAGCAAATCACCACATATGTTCTAAATTCATACACTGATTACTCAAGATTTACTATGAATTGTAATCAACATAGTCTTCTCATTCATTAAGCATGCAAAAATATAGATGTTTACACAAACTTTGAAATGAGCTCTGAATGTTTCAGCAGACGAATTTTAATTAAGTTTTGAATATTTACAATAAGGAATTCCATCACCTTTTATAGATCAAGGTGAGGAATCTATTACAAAAAGATCCACGATCTTGATTTATCAATGCACATCTACGGTCACCATTCTCTTTGACTTTGTCAAACTTATCAAAATTGGCACAAGTTGCCAGCTGGCAACTATTTGGATTATTTACGCAGTCCCCTTATGGAGTATCCTCATCATGCCCCATGTCTGATTCATGTGGATCATCATCATGTGCATCACTTCCTGAACTTTCGCTATCCTGATGATGATAATCCCGCATATGAGGCTGCACGCTACTCTGGATCTGCTCATATGACTGCACAATTGGGTCTATTGCTCTGCCATCCTGAGTTTTTGCTTTGATGATGGCGGGCTTGTGTGCCTCATATTTGTTTCTACTGCTATCTAATTTATCTTTCCTGTTCTGCAGTGTCTCATTGTATTTCTCCATCTTGACTTTGATTCTCATTATTTTATTTACAACTTCTTCTGTCAAGTGGATAAGTGGACCATCTGCCTCTGATTAGAAGTTGCTGTGTAAAGCTTTGATGGCAGATTCTTCATCTTGATTTTCTATTTTTCCTTCTACTTTTCCTTCCAATGTTTCTAATATTTCCGCCTCAACAGCCATTAAATCGTACAACTTCATGCTAACCTCTCTCAGCTTATTATTGCATCTTCTGAGCACTCCACATTCAAACTGAATGTCTTTATACCAGATGTCCACCAACAATGCCGTATGGTTGTTCAATACCTACTTACTGATAAGCAGTTGAGGATTTATCCTCTTTATTCCTCCCAGGAGATTTAGTACCTTTTCTAGTTTGTAAGACCTTTTCCCTGTCTGCATTTGCAATTTATCTACTTTAGTCCCTGAATCGCTGAGAGTGCTCCACCTCTTCAAAGAAGCCTTTACCATTTCCTCTACATCATCCAATGTGGATGACATCCATTTTCTTATCACAGATGCCTCATGTTTCATGAGGTCTAACTTATTTACCTCCTCTTGAGAAATAGCAGTCAATGGGACTGCCTATTTAGTTGTAGTATCATCAGGATTAATCAGCCTCCTTATGTAGGCATGCAACTGAGAAATGTGCTTTTTATGTTGCTTATTTTTCTCCTTTTCTCTTTTTACCTTTTGAATCAAAGAATCAATAATGTCCTTGCCCTCTTGACCTTCTTGGTCCTCATTGGCAAAACCCAGATCCACTATGATAATTTGGAATTCATCTAAGGTAATTTTACCTTTTTCTTTCTCCACAATAGGAACTGCAATCTGTGCAGTCCTTCTCCCAATTGTTGGATCTCTCTTGATGGCTGAAGTCATTCTAGCCTTCCTCTTAGGTTTTATTATATCCCTGGAGAATAATGTGGAGACATCAAATTCTTGAATTTCCAATTCTTCTTCTTCATTTATCTCTTTCTCCAACCACGGAGGTACCTAATCATGTTTTTCCGCATCATCATGATGTTCACCTATGTCTCCTATTTCTATCAGCAGATGTGGTGGAGATGGTGATTTTCTCATTTCTTCTTCCTGATGCTCACTCTGTTGTTGATCCTGTGGCACATTTTCCTGTTCTAGAACTTCCTTCTCCGGAGGAGCATCTTCTTGGGGTGGGGGATCTTGTGGTGCATCTATATGTTGATCATGACGATCATGATCCTTCTCTATCATTATTTCATCTAGTTTCAACTCTTCCCATTGTTGTATATCCACTGCACTGGATACTGTGGATTCAGCCTGAGGTGCTGACGTTTGTTCTGAAATCATTATTTGTTCCGGACCTGTACTATCAACCTCCTAGGCTTTGGTAGCAGGATCTTCAGTTACATCCTCATCAGTGCCTTCTCTTGAACTTTTATTATGACAGGCTCCGTGGATGCACCTTGTGCAATTGGTGGGCTTACTTCTGAAGTATGGCTCTCTAGTTCTGCCACCTTTATTTCTTCTGCAGGGTGTCCCCTGTCAGGTGATCCTGCTGGATGTTCAGGACTTACATCCTGTTTCCCTATTAAGTCCACTACTGCAGGACTTGTCACCTCTGTAATTAATGTATCCAATCCCATTTCTTGGGCTATCTGCTCTAGGCTCTTCTCTTGTTCTGCCTCCACTTGCTTCATCTCCTCCAGTATAGTTTGAACTGGTGGAGGCTTGTGAGGGGTCATGCTTGTACCAGTAGCAAGTGTTTCCATCTTTTTTGTAGCTACCTCTTGTACAACTTCATCATCAGACAAATTTATTGTCTCATCTAGCGAGACATGCCCTGCTTGCGTCTGAGAAGTTTCTTTCATCTGTTCCTCTGCAAGTTAAGTTTTGAACTTGACAATGGTAGGAAGTAGAACATTATGTTGAAGTTCCTTAGGTACTTCACTACCTGCCCCTTGTAACAATGTTGGGGGTTGTCTTATTTCACCTCTAATAGAGGTTCTTTGTTTCTTAGGTGGGGTGGACACCACCACCTGTGGAGCTCTTCTTTTCCTCTTTATTATCAATGGAGCCTCCTCTTCTTCAAGCTCTTCTTCCATGAGGATATCATCTTCTCCTGGTTTTCATGAGGATTGACCCTCTTCTAGGGTCTCAGTGATTCCAGCCTCTGTTGTCTGACTCTTCTTGGATTTTCCTTTCCTTGGAGGGGATGTTGATTCTGATCCAGATCCTGATGCTACTGCCTCTTCAGCTACAAATACTATCCTTTCAATAATAACCCCTTTGGGTTCTTTATCTACCTTCTTGCCCCTTGGGGGTCTTTTGCTCTGTTGTTGTGGTGGAGGGAGTCTATCTCCCTTAGTCTTCCTCTTTTCATTTAAGAAGTCATCATACTCATCCCTGGGAATATCCTACCCCTTCTTCTTGTTGTCCACCGTAATGGCAACACCCTTCTTCTTCAATGCCTCAATCTGTTCATCAACCCAAGCTTGTGTTAGTTGTATAGTCCTGGCAATGAAGGGGTCTAAGGATATGTCCTCCTGTATAGTGAGGTCAGGTGCAGAGATGGTGTCGTTATATATCTTCTTCTGCTCATATTCATCTGCAATTATCCTGCCATCATCTTTCTTCAATTGTTGGGGAATGGGGATGCAATCAAAGGTTCTAATTTGATTTAGAGTTAACCTTTGATACATTCTTCTTCTTGCTTCTGCTTCGTCCTCACAGTCAACCCAGAAATCCTCTAGGTGCCTCTGATGAATAGGCTTTCCTATTATTTTCTGCATTCTGCCATATGGATCATATGGTCTCATCAATGGAAAAGGCTGCAGACTCATTTTACTCAAGGTGATCATCACCTTCTTTATGTGTTCAGAATCTAGGCACATATAGCAACCAATACTGACTGGAAACAAAATTGGTGGTAGCTTCTTAGCATCTCTGTATGCTTTTATCATTGTGGAGCCCTACCTAATGAACTCCATACGTACCACTGCATCAGTGGGATACCTGGGCAGCATGAGGGGAGGTCCTTCAAAACCATCAATCCTTATGTAAGAGAAGGTGCCAAACTGTATGTACCAGGCTCCATGCCTGTAGATAATTTCTTGAGCCTCCATGCTCAATCTCTTTGTTCTGTCCTCCTCCATGGTCCTCACCAGATGCATGGAAAATGCATCATTGACCAGTTTGTAGTCTTGGAGGTAATTGGCTCTTTGCAACTGGGGATAATGATCCCAGATATGCACAGCATTTGTGCCTGTAAGCTTTCCATCGGTAATTAGTGCATCAAATGTGCCTTGGTATGCACAAGAATAGACAATATTGGATGTCATATAGAAAGCACAATTTGAAACTCCTAGGTTCATCAGCTGCTCATGCAGAGCATCACCTATTAATTGGCCCCACAATGGGTTGATGTCAGAGTATATGCACATCATTATTATACCATACATCCAATCCTTAAAGCTACCAGCATCAGGCTAGCCTGTGGCTCTGCTCAGTAGTGTCATCATGTATTGGTATTCTTCACTAAAATCATACTTGAACAAGTGCACCAGAAGTTTGGCAGCTGTCGGATATGTGCTATTCTCAGCCCTCCAGTGGTACATGTTTTTCTTGGCTTATTTTTTGTTATTCTCATATTCTTTTTCTGATTTCTTCAGGTCTACACTCTTGACCTTCTTGCCCAATGGCAGTCTAAATGTTATGGAAAGACCTTTGATGGATAGGTCTGCATATATTCTCCCATGCTTCATTACCTGCCTGGTCTCTGGATTATAATTCTTGGCACACTCGATGACCAGCTCCGGAGACTCCATGGAGTACGGGAAACTGGCGGCATTCCACATCCCAGATACAAAAACTGCATCCAGCATAGGACTTCTATTTTTCTCGTCATTCAGTTTAGCTGACCAGGCCTCCAGATTGGTATCCCCCTAATGGGTATCTGTAATGGTGCCATATTTGAACAGGACGCCCCTCTGAGATGAGAACATAGGCTTACTAAATTTAGCCTCACACTTAGCCAACCTCTTGTCAGCCATGACTACCTGCAATTAACAACATCTTGTCTCACAATGGGTATATACATGCATGCTTATAACAATTTATCTTTAGTATCACCATGCATATTACGTTCATTCAACATCAGCCCATCATGGGGATACGTAAACCAGACTTACAACATCATACCTGACTATTACAGAAACAACATGATGAGGGTTTCATTTACTTACCTGGTTATGCTGATTTCTTTTTTATACCAATAGAATTCTAAAAGTGTTCTCAATTCTTGCTAATGATCATGCACCTTCAGCTACCTGCAAACTTCACTCGTCGTAATATCTCCTGTAGGAGGATATGGAAGCTGCACTCTGTAAAAATAATTTCTTTGCGAGGTAAATGTGAAAATGGCCTTAGATTTGCCTTTTCACCTTGCTATTAGGGTAAATTTAGGACAAATCCTGACAGATTAGATTTTATTCATTGATTTTCTGCACGGCAAGTCAGGATTTTGCCAGGTGTTCCATCAGATTTATTGATCGACGAGAACCACCTACCATGTCTTCGCGCATTCAATGCTAATGGCGGCAATGGGAGCGGGGTGATATCTAAATGGCAGGATGATATTTGAAAACATCAGGTATGTTTAGATATCTGGTGATGTTCACACTATCAGGTTGTGCTTTAAATGTCAGGAGGATATTTGAAAATATCAGGCTGTGTTTTTAGATGATGATGATGATCAAAGTCACTCTTCTTATAACTCTCAGGATATCGTTGTGATGTCATCCAGATATTGGTTCATTATATCAGAAAGGCATCATGATGTCATCGTCATGTTAGGCGTACATGATCATGTTTAGAAAATATCCCGCTGAGAGGTAAATATGATGATGATGTCATCGTCATGTTTGTTTCTTCATTTATCAAGGTTAGATGACATCATCAGGATATTGACTTAGGGGGATATTTCATGGCAGGAGGATATTAAGAAATATCAGGTTACATTCAGAAATATGACGCTCGCGATATATAAGACTGTTTGACGGTTAAGGGTCGCCATCACTTAAAGTTGACATCTGGATATTTGGACCGCATGACTTATTAGGTGATGTACTAAGATCAAGATGATCTTTGATAACATGACTAAGGTTATAAAATATGATCCTCCTCCTACGAATATCAGGTTTGACCAAAACTTTGACTATTCACAACTCTCACATCCTAATGAATATCAGGGTGATGTAAAAGACAAACATGCATGGATTTTAATGCTCTTTCTAAATATGAGGTCATAGAAATGAAATACAAATTTTGATAAACTGACCTCATAATGATGAGTTACCTCATCCTGATTCCACATGATGATGCACATAACTTACTTTTACCAAACTGCCAAAAAGCAGACAACACAAGCTAAGCCAAAAAGTTGGGTCCCTATTTTGCCAAGTCAAAATGGGGCATGTTGTGTAACCACACAATAAACATAATCACTCGAGAAGAGTATCGGGTTGCAAGGATACATGAACTAGAATTATTGGATAAGATATGCTTGGATTCTCTCAACCATCTTTAGGCCTACCAAAATTGCCTATGAAGGAGCTATAACAAGAAAATCAAGAACCACAAGTTTGAAGTAGGCAACCTTGTTCTCATGGAGAACCAGAAAAATCTACAAGAGCACACTAAAAAAGGAAAATTTGAGCCCAATTGGTTGGGACCATATGTTGTTACAGCTAGCTATGGATCAAGGGCATATCATTTTACAATACCTAAGGGGCATCCTCTAGATGAACCCATGAACATTCTACATTTGAAAAGGCTACTCATGACTCATTGAGTATCCCAAAGAAAAAATACAAAAAAATAGAAAAAATAGAAAAATCCAAAAAAATGAAAAATCAAGAAAAACCCAAGTGCAATAAAGTCATCCAATGGTGAAAATCACTTCGTTGATGCCTTGGATAAGTACCATGGTGAAAACCTATCTTAGACACCATGTGTGGTGGCTAGTTTCACCATCTAATAAGTCCTCTTTTGATCATGACACTCCACATCGCACACATCCCATGGCTTGGAATTCTGAAACATCAAATCCTATCGCCCACCCAACATTATCCCACCCAAATCTAATCCATGGAATGAGGATCCTTGTATGCTAATTTTTGTACAGAATAAAATCCAAAAACAATAGAAAATCATGAAAATTCAAAAAAATAGAAAATCAAAATAACCCAAAAACATTGGAAAAATCCAAAAAATCCAAAAACAATAGAAAAATAGAAAAATAAAAAAAACATTCTCACATCACCATCCTACCCATCATATTCCACATCATCATATCCACCCTAAACCACTCCCACATCATCAAGTCAAACCAGAGCTACATATTCATCTCACCCGCATCTTAAAGTGCCTTGATCCCGTGGACATAGGGTATGTAGGAAGTCTGGAATATGAAGGAAGTATCCAGTACTCAGGTACATAAGATGCACCCATCCAACCTGTTTTGATGGTCCCTACCTTCTAATCTTACTAAATTCACAAAGCAATACACACACTAAGCATACTCTCAAAACATCTCATCTTACGCAAAAATCATCAATCAACACACCAACTATAATCATCACACATGGTCTGACTATCCCTTTTGACCAGCTTTCAAAATTTATCCAACAATATCCAACCGATCTGCATCCTAGGATATATCATTCCTACAATGGACATAATCCATCATCCTATCAACACCTATCTTGGCAAGAGAATACAATGGTTGTTTGTGTCATTTTGTTGGTCTTTTGATTATTGATTTTTATCTTTTTGTCTTGTTTTGGGTCATTTCCAAAGCTACCTTGATCTCATTATATCATGGTATGTGGTGAGCAACATCTGGAATAGACATGGTCATTGTTTCTATATGTTGTGCTTGTGGGTTGATTTCATTACTCCAAGAATAGTATTCATATCTTGAATATAGGGTCAGTTCTAGCATAGAGCTTCCCATTTGCATATCAGGTTAATCATACCTTATATATGTATTATGAGAATGTATGTTATGAGTCCCCTTCTATCATCTAAGCAAGGTTATACCACCTTGGGCATGCATGAAATCAACCTATTATTTGTGAGTCTAGTCCATGAAAATGTGGGATAAACATCATCACCTAGGTCCTTTCATACCTTCGTGAAAAGTATCCTACTTTTCTATAATAAACCTAGAAATTCTCTCAATAGTGTAATGCAAGTATTGTGCCTACCTCATATCATCACTACCCATCCAATCTAGTATTTGGGCCTAGAATTTTTATCTACCCTCCCTCATCTAATCCATTCACTCTAACCCCCTCCCATCTAACATTGTGTCCCTCCATCAATCCTCTCTATAGACTTAAAACATCCCAAACCAAATTTCCCTCCTCAATGTCATGGTGTTTATGACCTAGTATTCCCAAAATCACCCTAACAATTCCCTTTCGAAAGCCCTCCCAACCCATCCTAAACCTATCTTGACCATTCCCTTCCCCAACCTACCCCCTATCACCTAGCTCCATCACCTAGGGTTTAACGAACATAACATGTATCATGGCTTGTCCATTTCATTAATCATTACACTAATTCATTAATCATTTACATTATCATAACCACTTATCATTATTACAAATCATTACATCATTTAACCATTGCATTAACGTAACTTTTTTGGAGAACACATTGCCTGACAATTTCTATTGCTTGTTCTCTCTCCAACTTTCTTGATAAAAAAAACAATTAAAGTACTAAGCATAGGGTAGTTGTTGCTTTACATTACATGCATGTGAGGCATCTTCAAGAGTCAATGATGATGATTTCATGCCTCTCAAATCAAACTCTCACACAAGTGTAATCTAAACATATATTCATTTCCATTTCATTCATTTACATCCATAATATATGTTTATTAATATGAGCATATATCCATTTTAGTGCACATTCATTTGCATCCATAATATATGTTTATTAATCTAAGCATATATTCCATTACATCTCATACATAATCCACATCATAACCCATAACATAATCCAAATACATCGCATACATCAACATCATAAAATGCATCCATAATCATAACATACATTATAATCCATAACATATCCATAATCATCCATGTGCATCATCATAAACATCATAACATGACCATCACATATACAACATCATTATCCATAACATATCCATAATCATCCATTTATGTCATAAACATCAGCATAACATCATCCATAATGCATAAGTATCATATGAAAAGCATAAACCATAGCTTTATAACATATACGATCCATCACATAGCCATCATATGCATATCATAAATAAAGGATACATCATGTCATCATCATAAACATCCATAAAATCATAATAAACATCCATAAACATCATTAGATACATCACCACAAAAATAATACATCGCTCAGTGTGATAATACAAAAATACCTCTACGGGAAAAAATATGTCAATACATATAAACACATCAACCCTAGACTGATGATCCCCTAGCAGAATTAGTGGGAGACCCTAGGTGTGGCTACTGCTATTGTGGTGGATGTTGTTGTGGTTGTTGTGGCTACTAGGGTATTGGTGGTCGAGGTGCCATGGTCTGCAGAACCGACTGAGTAAACCTAGATTTGTGCAACCCAGACATCCTTGATCCACTCCTCGCACTATAGTTGGGAATCCACTGATCTACGGGCACTGCAGCACAATAAGCTCCATAGTAATACTCAACTCATCTGCTCTTGTCTAGGAGCTAAATCTATATTTGTTGAATCTAACCCTACATCTATGCAATTTGATCCTATGACTGCACAAATATCTAGCCAACACCAGTGCCTAACACCATCCCCTGCAATTGGCTCACCTCTGCCTATAGGTCTCCCATCTGTGCATCTATTGCCTACCATAGAACTATCTCTCCATCTCTCTCTGTAGTCACACTAGCTACCTAGCCTTGTAGTTGTGCTACCTGTGCCTACAGTGTACTAACCTAGCCATCGGCCCCACTACTCCCGTCTAGTAGGGCAGCTGCTCCCTGCAGTTGCATTAGCTCATGTCTTTGTCTGCTAATAGTGTCCTCCAGAATCATAACTTGAGCTAGGAGAGTTTGGACCTCCTCATCATCATCTACTTGGGTACACTGACGTGATGTGCATGCACCAAGAATAGGCCCCGACCCTGCCCCTGAACTGCCAGCCTCCCTAGCCCCAGTACTATGAAGGTCATCTCAGTCTCTAGCACATGCTGTTGCTGGGTCTGATCTCTGCCCTGTGGCTATTGTCCCTATCCCTGCTATACCTACTGTTGGGTCTAGACTCTGCCCTATGGTTATTGTCCATGTCCTTTTTATGCCTACTACATGGTTGGTACTAGCCTAGGTCCCTGTTGTGTCTATGATAGCCCTCGTGGGGGTAACATCTACCCCCTCTGACCCTGCAGCTAGGGTGGTCCTACTCTTGTGGTACCAATGGTGGTGGCATCTGCCCTCTCCCCACCTACTGCACAGGTAGCTATTGCAGTAACCCCCCTCCTCTCTCAGTCGCAACCTGCTCATAAGCTGCCGCATCTAACATCCCAATGGGATCATCCTCATCAATCTCTACCTCCTCCACAACTATCTCCTCCTCTACCACATCTCCCTCCTCCCATGGCTCTACTATCATGTCAGGCTCTACAGTGGGATCCATCAAACAGATCAGCCTCCATGTAGCCCACCACTAATCATATGCAAGAGTAGTCCCTATGTCCACCTCCCTGCTATCTCAATCCCACTGCTGGAGCTATAAACCTATGAAGTCATCTATTACCACCTATGGAACTATAGTTGGTGGCCGTCTATGGTCCCAAGGATTCCTAGAAAAAATGGCCATAGCCTGTGGAAGATCCTGAAGCAACCCAAACTACCACATCACTCAAGAGGGGAGGTACATGTCAATGGTGTGGTCCCATCGTCCCATCAGATAATGTGGCTAGAAAGTGTAAGACATATGAATATGGTCATCCAACCACTAATCTACTCCAATGTATGGCTGCCATATCACTCAAACCAGCTCATCAAAAAGTTGTCACCAGTAGCGCAACCACCCAACATAAGAAAACTAGAGGGGCTGCCTCTATAGGAACACATATGCGTTGAACTGTCATCAAAAATATGCTCCATGTGGCCTCATAATCACAATATGCTCAAATGCCCACACATGCAGTAGTGTGACCCTAGTAGACAAAACCAAATCATGTTGATATACCATAGTATGTATCTTGAGGTATAGTTGTCCCAGCATGCATGGCTCCCATGCATAAACCATCTCATCCAACACCATCTACTCTATCACCTCTCCCCAACCCACAGGAAAGCCTCACCCACGCTGATCTGGCATCACAACACCCCTGATCAATGCACAAATTACCAAGGTGAACTGATCTACCCCAGCTATCAATGTCTAATCATAACTCATCTCCTACTGATCTTGTGTCAACACAGGGTGCCCTAGGGCAAATGCTATATCTAACACAGCCCGTCCTCTATCGATATGATACGCCACCCATGCTTCATGAATAGGAAACCTAAGAATGTGATATACGTCCTCTAGGGTGATAGTGATCTCACCCTTCGAAAGGAGGAATGAGCATGTCTCGAGGCACCATCTCTCCACCAAGGCCATCATCATCACCCTATGTGCCCGTATGATGGGCATATCAACCACTGTCAACAATCCTAATCTACCTAACTGATCTCATGTAGCTACGTCAAAGCCATCCACTAGTTGCATAATGTCAGGAACAAGTCACTCCCGCAAAGCCACAATCCCACCGTCAACCTACACCTGCAAAATGTAAGTCAAAAACTTGCATTTTTCCAAATCAGTCACATAGCATAGATTTTTCCATTTTGCCACAAAAATTCCATTTGGCACCAATATTTCCTCATAGGGCATCAATCCAATGGACAATGCCATTCCTCCCTTGTAAGGTGCCATTCGGTGCCATTCTAGAGAATGGTGTTGATTCCTAACATGATGGCGCCATTCTGGTGCCCAACCCACAAAACCCCTTTCTCAGTCAAAATCCTAGGTGCCATTCGAGAAAATGGCACCATGAATCTAGGGTAGAGTTTCATTTTTTATAGTTGTGCTAGAGCACCCTAATAAGTCACCAATCCCCAATGGCGCCACACTTTCCTTCAATAGCGCCATTTTGGTAAAAATGCCCTGGTGCATATCGCGCCAAACTGGACAAAGTCACCACAAAAACCTTATTTTAGTGCTAGTCTCCCCCATTTCCCATCTCGGCTGATGGTGCCATTCCATAGGATGGTGCCAATCTGACCTGATTTGGCACCACACGACCTCCCAATGGCACCATAATGCTTATGACCCTATTCCTGATACCATAAATGCATAAAATTAAAAAAATGACAAAGCTAGGGTTAGTCCGCCTACCTAGGGTCCTGCTACCAGCGATCTCATGTACATGCGTACCATCTCAGACAAATGCTCGAAGCATGGGAAGAGTGGTTTTGATAGCTTATCTCCTCTTCTCTCTCGTCCAAATGGCTCAATGAGTGTAAATGTGGCACTTTGGGCCCACTTTTTCTATTTATAGAAGGCCATGTCATGAGTCTCCAACACATCTTTTTTTCCTTTGAAGGTGCAAAACATAACCTTTGTCGCCCATTTTTCTTCCTGTCAATCTATTTTTATGTCCTTTATCTAATTTTCACCTCCATTTCTTCCTTTCCAGAGCTCACCTAAAAAAAATATTTTTCACCCAACCTCTCAAGGGGGCATCCCTCATCCATTCCATTCCTTCCAGGCAGTTGGGGCAATTTCCTTGACTTGACGCCATATCCCTACTAGGTCATGACGCCACGTCAAAGAGGGACAAATGTAGACACCTAAAAATGTCTTCACTGACTAACCATCTTTCCGACATCATCCAATTAATTGATTAAATTTTTATTTAATTAATTATCCCCTCCAACACTTCATTATTTATCATTTCACCCATAAAATTGAATTAATTTAATTAATTCAATGGTCACATTTACTAACATTAGCCCGATTAATTAAATAAATATGCAAATATTTATTTGGTTAATTTGACCATTTCCCTAAACCTAATTAATTAGATAAATTATGTTTATCTAGTTAATTCAGCCTACTAATTAGCCTACCCCTAACCTGGTTGATTAAATACCTATTATTTAATTAGCTACCCTAGCCTATGTGACCCCTAGACCTAAGATTAATTAAATGAACCCTTATTTAATTAATCTTAACTCCTAATTAATCCATTCCCTAATTTTCTACAGCCACATTAATTAAACTAATCACTTTGATTAGTTTGGTCAAATCTCATTTAACACTCCTCCCCACATTTCTCAAATAAAAAATTGATCTTTATGCCACATAAAACATTTTTTTATATACCTTTGTCATAAACCTCATTAATAACCTCTTACAACACCTACATTCATTAAATGGAGCTCTTCCCCAAATGAATTAAAATTCATTTTTAATCCTCACCTCTTCCCCATGTGAAATAAAAATTTATATCTAATCTATCTCATCTAACCTCATTTAATTCACACCCCTTCCCAAGGTGAATTTAAAATTCATCTTTATTCTCATCCCTCCATTTTTCATGATCAAATCTAAGCCCTCCACCACACATTCATCCTCATCCATTACTCTCAATATTGAATCTCAACCCTTGGATCAAATCTCCCTCCAAAATGCGTATAAATACACCCTCATCCAAGCCATTTTGGCATCCACAATTTGAGTAAAGTTATCATGCTAAAATTTCTATCATCTCCATAATCTTGAGCTAAGTTTTAGTGATTTGCATTTGAGTTTAGAGAGCATTTCACATTGGAAAACCATGGGTAAAGAAAGAGTCTTTGGGTGCTAGGCTCTCCACCTTATCAAGGAGGAGGAGGACTTCAAGGTATACATTTGAGTTGTTTATGTGCTTTATTTGAGTTTTTAACAACTTGTAGTTTTCCTTGTCTTCAACCTCAGAGAAACGTTAGGGCTCTGTCAACCAGATTGGCTGCTGAACCTACCCCTATGTGCAAGGATCAAGTGCATTCTACAGAGTCATGTTGATCATGATGTTAGTCATAAGCAAACATGAAATAAAAGTTACACAACAACCTTTATTTATCTTGAAAGATACGATGAATTCAAAGAATTCATGATCCCAAGTCTTTGTTGATTAGTTCATAATCTACTGACGTTACTTAGTGGTTAATGTGTGTTGCTGTTAATCATTCAAGGGGCTTTACATTTATTGATCAGTAAATTATGTTTCCTGTAAATATGCTACACAGAAAGGTCAATCTACACAGTATATTTCTTTAAATAATGCGTTTGTGCTTAGATCTTTGCAGGAAACAGAATTTACTGATCAATAAACATAAGGCCCCTTGAATGATTAACAGCAACACACATCAACCACTGAGTAACGTCAGTAGATTATGAAGTAATCAATGAAGACTTCGGATCATGAATTCTTTGAATTCATCGAATCTTTCAAGATGAATAAAGGTTGTTGTGTAACTTTTATTTCATGTTTGCTTATGACTAACATCATGATCAACATAAATTGGCGCTAGAAGGAGGGCCATTCTATTCATCATCAGTAGATTTTGTCTAATTTGATGATGCAAACAGTAAGGTAACGTTAAAACACCTCTGAATTTTGAGTCGTACGCAAAGATTTGTTGTTTTAAGCCTATGCACACTAATGCTTTGAAAAGTTTTCAAAATTGAGCATTAATATTGCAATCTTTGTAGTTGATCACCATGAATTTGCAAAGATAAGCTTCATTTCAGGTAAATTTGTTAAAGCTTTGAGGTAACCTACTTTAAAAACTTGATATCCAGTTGTGTGTGTCACCAGACCTCAATATCACCTCATATTTGCGTCATTCATGGAAATATTTCATAAATATCCAGTCAATCTCACTTTTTGACCATAAGTACAGCCTTTGTTGGAAAGTTTCAACTGATCTTTATAGTAAACCAGCCAATTTTCGTTAAACTTAAGAAATCCTGGCTCTCAGGCCAAATACTAGGTCTCGATCCAGCGAACTCTTCAAAGAATTACCTGTCAGGGGATTTAGACCTAGAACTGTAGACATTCATCACTCTTGGTTCTAGTGCGTCAGGAGCCTCACCAGAATGTTCTCCTGTAACCCCTATTGGCTTACAGATACCTACAGGACCAAGAGTTACACCTCAGGTTCAGCCTCAATAGTCATACCCCAGGTTCAGCCTCTTCCAGTTGCAATGTCATTCTTTGCAGCAGAATCACCTTTGACATTCAATTCATATCATGCTTTGCCAATAAAATTTGTCCTAAGTATCATCCATATCAAGATGCTGATGATCATATCATAACTTTCAAGGAAGCCTGTTATAGGGCTAGAATTGAGCATCAGGATGTTGTATGCAGGTTATTTCCATTTTCCTTAGGAGAAGAGGCCCATAACTGGTATATTAGTCTTGGTCAGGGTTCAGTCGGTTCATGGGCTACCTTGGAGAAAGCCTTTAAGGATAGGTTTAAAATACCTATAGATCCTTCAATGAATTATCATTTATTTGCCACGATCAAACGATTTGAAGAACCTATTGCTAACTTCAACGCTAGGTTCCAGAAGATGTTATCTAAGTTAGTTGCCCCTTATGTTGTAACAGATGAAGCTGCTAGGATCATATATTACTTAGCCTTGGATCCTTTAACTTCCATGTTTATTAGGAAAGCACATCCTGGTGTCACAACTTTGACAGGAGCTTTGCAAGAAGCTATCAAAGTCAGTCAGCAGCTAGTTCTTGCTCCAACACCAAACATTGCATTTCCCACACTTCCTGGTTCTCCAACATACCCTGCCCAACAATAGCCTAATGTAGCCATGATACCTCTAGCTGTGATGCCTAGTCCTTTACAGATACCTCCACTCAGTATCATGCTGCCTCCAAATGGAAATGGCGAGATGTTACAATATCCAGGACAAGCACAAATACCTCAAGTTGCAGATCAGTCCAACAACAATAACAATGGATCTTCCTTTTTTGAGCCTCAGACAGAGAATGTAGTGGCCAAGGTTCAGGAAGAGAAAGAGGAAATTAAGGAAATATTAGCACAGTTAAGGAAACTTACTACTAAGATTACTCATCTAAGGAGTCAAAACTTCTATTCTCAACCAAATCAGAATAGAGGTTATGCTAATGATAGACCTAATTATCCTGAGAGGGGATACAACAATAACTACAATAACAATAATGGAAACAATAATCCTCCTAGACAGCCTAGAGTGTGGAACACTAGGCCAAACAATGGTTCTTTGCCATCAACCCTAGACAATCAGCCTCCTAGCAAACCCAAACAGACCACTAGCGTCAACCTTACAGAGGCAACCCTTACTAACTGGTGTAGGATACATAACACTAATGCACATGCAGAGTTAGATTGTCCTCAATTCAGAATTGTTGCTAGTATATTCTAGACTGAAATGTCTAATACTTCAGGTAATCCACCTCATATAGAAGGAAATGAACTTTTTCCTTGTGGATATGATTCTGCCTTTGTGCTAGAAAGTTACATTAATAATCCTTACCAGCAGATAGTGTCTTCTCACCAGGATTATACTTTGGCATGTGAGGAATCAGCCATGGCCTGTGAATCTTGTTGACCTATTTTGCCTCTGCCCAGAGTTAAACAGTTCACCTGGTACTTTTCCTTGAAAATCCTTTGGAAAATGTTCCTATAAAGTTTAAAGTGCCAAATTTCCTACAAAGCCTTGCCTAAAAAACCTTATCATTGGAAAGAGCTTGAAAAAATACGTAGGTTTGCTTTTTACACCACCTTGAGATTCGGCCAAATAAAGAAGTTTTTCATGGTCAAAGTTTTGGTCAACATACAGTTCAAATGTACATTTGGCGTGCTTGCAAATCTCTATTAGCCTTAGAAAATGATGAAAAAGGTAAGTTGTTTGCATTTTGGAATGCATATTGGGCTTAGGAAGGTGCATGTACAAGGAGGAATCTTTTGCAAATTCTTGGGATATTCCCGGTTTGTATATCTAGCTGCAAGGAGAAACATACAAGGAAAATTATACAAAGTAGGAGATACATTACATGAATATTCCCTCAATGCATATTGGGTTTCAAATGCATATTATGTTGTATGTTTGCACATGCAACGAAAAGATACAAGGTTTGACATACAAGTGCATCCGCTACAGTGGAATGTACATTCGGCCTTGTATGTTTCTTTGTATATTTTGCTTGTATGTTTTGCACATACAAGAGAAACATACAAAGAAACATACAAGGCCGAACGTACAAGAGGTGGGGCCTGCACACATACAAGGTCGATTGTATGTTAGAAGATACAAGTGAGCATGAATAGTAGAATGTATATTTCGCTTGTATGTTTGCACATACAAAGCCGATATACAAAGGTTTACATACTGTTTGCCCCGATCCTTCTATCCAAAATATAAAACCTTCTTGCACAAATTAATCCTCTGTGTGAAGTCATTTGGGGTTGCGTTGTATATTTTTAAATCTAAATTTGTTGTCATAACGTCTTCCCTCATCTTATTTTTCTCTTTGGTTTAAATGTCAAAACATATTTTTATCCCAAGGCAAAACTCACCACTTAGTCATCTTTTGCTTTGCGTCTATTTTCCGTTTTGAATAAGTCCATGTTAATTTTCGCTTCCCACCAAGTCCATTTGCATCTACTTTTGATCTGCACCAAACCCACGTCAATTTCTCCTTTTCACTAAGTCTGCGCAACTTGTGAAGTTTTTCTAAGTTGTTCATATCTGCTTTTTACCGATGCAAGAAGTCTACACTCACTTGTGGTTATGTCCGCGTTTTTCTCATTTTCACATAAATTTTTACATGCCAGGTTGTGTGTCCACAAGTTTCCATGCAGCCAAGAATTAAAGTTGTTTTTCCTCTTTTTGAGCACATTATTTTCTTTCAAATGTCATCCGAGGTGTTAGGTGAACTCGAGTGAAGGCTAAGTGAAATTCACTTTCATTTGTTAAAATACAACAGTCTCTTTAATTACCAATGGGAAGAAAGAAAAATGTGGACACATCCTACAATCATGCAATAATCATCAGATGTCGACTCCATAAACGTTGCCATTGAACTATCTCATTAGTTCTACCTCATGTGAATAGTTACATGCCGAAAGAAGAGCTCCATGATCGACAATTAAAGATAAACTGTTCTATTAACAAAGTAAAACAGCAAACTCTTCGCTAAGAGCTGTCAGGGGACATCATCATTTTAGCTGTCGTGGCACATTATTGTCAAGGACGTTATTAGTTACATGCTGAAAGAGAAGCTCAATGGATTAAAACTCGGTAGAACTCCAAGAAAGCATTGGCATCAGCAGAAACAAAGCCTCTAATCATGGCACAAAGATTACAAGACACCTGTATTGACAACCTACTAGCGAAACATTCATGAATGAGAATATCTATTACAAACATAAGAAATCAATGCAACTTTGAGAAATTATCGTGTGAGATGGTGGTAATGGCATATGATGTTTGCGTCGCCCATGGAATCACCTTTCTTCGAGGGATTTTGTCAAAGAGTTGAAGTACCTTCACGTTGATTCCACATTTCATGTGCATGCCCACCAGAAAAGCACTTGTATCCATAGGAGGTTCAAGGAATCTTCCATTGGAATGATTAAACACATGAGATAGTTTTCTAAGCCTTTTAATGTTCATATACAAAAACCACCACTAAATCTGTGACTCATTCTATCAAACAGTTATCCTACCCTGTCTCAGTCTCCACAGTTTGCATACACATCTTACATGGCACTTACAAATCCTATATCTGACAAAACCCATTTTTGACTATGCTTTGGTGTTTGAAAGCTCCCATTGGCATGCAGGTGAGAAGTTAGGAAGTGAAAGTTGAGAAGTTTGATTTTAATGCCAAAGCGGCTGTAGCAAACACATTTGCTTGAAAGTTTGTAGTGTCTTGTTCAATGGATCCATTCACTGCATGTTCCCACAATCCTTGCACTATATGAAACCACATTTTATTATATCAAACAATTCTTGTGCTTCATCTATAGGTGTTGTTCTAAAGAATCCAATTTGACACAAGCAACGAGATATCATCACTGATTGAACAAGGTGCCCATGGCTTTTTCTATCATTGGTATTGTTGTTATGAAGGAGAACATTTTTAAACACCTTCAACGTTTCCACAGGGCAAAAGATGTTGTGGGTTGAGAATCTCAACAATCCTCCTATGGTTCAACCACAGATGTCATAGATTATTTAAACCTTTTGTTTCTCTGATTTTGGTGAAGTGCTGATAACAAGCTCGCATGTCTAGATTACATCTGATGATAGTGAAGGAGACATAATTGTTCAAAGCTTGTTTGAAGGAATGTATTGAACTGACAAATAAGAATATTTAAAGGGTGTGTGCTCTTAAGAAGGCTGCAATGTTTCAACGCCAAAATCAAAACTTGGAACTCATATTAGTGATACAATCGGCTTTACATCATTCACGGTGGGAATAGTTCAAGAAGCAGGCAACATGATTAAATTTTTTGAGTTTGCGGACAAATGGTTAATGATTGAAATTTCACAGACAAAGGCTAATACATCAAATTTCATGAGCATCTGTGGTAAACATGATTCAACTAGATGTTGTTTTGTTCCAGTGACATATTCTTTTCAGAGACGACATTGCACTGTGTAGTTTTCTCCATCATTGATGTCCAACAGTATCACGAATTTGGCTTTGTGGATGACTATGCTCTCTCTTGCCTACTCTATGGAATAAACCTCAAAATTCAGGAAGATGTCTGGGTATGAACACTTTTCTGCCTTCAAGTTGAATGATGTGTTTTTCCAAATTTGAAATTCATTGCAATAATTTGCAAACTGTCAAAACAAAGACCTCCTAAAAACAATCTAGTAAAACGTTGAGAGAGAATAAACACAGAAAGTCTTCACTTGTAAACATTTCATCATGAAATTTAGATACCAAGGGTTTGAGTTTCTCCCAGTCCTTGAATCCACTCTTCTAGAAATATCAGATACCTCTCTAGGGCATATCAGCTTGACAGATTTCTGGGAGACAATGAGACAAGAGAAGAAATCACCGATGACTCAGAAGTTGTTTGACAATGGATTGGCCCAAGCAGCTGGTTTTCCTGTGGCAATTCAATGCACAGACTTGGTTCTAGAATGTATGAAGTGTTACAAACCAGAAACCAGAGAGATTAGAACCATTGATGACAAACTTATTGTCAGATTAGATAGTGTTTCAATTGGTATAGCTTTTAGATTACCTATCAAAGATCAATTTGTGAATATAGACAAAGGACTTTCTCATCAATACTTCAATGAAAGACAACATCAGTGTCTCAACACTATTGCAAAACATTGGTTACATACACCGAAAGGAGGAAAATCACAGTTGCCAAAAGTTCTTCACAGATCATGTTTCATAGAGGATATTTCAAATATGATTGTTCTACTTCATAGAGTGATGGGAGATGAAAAAGCAGCAAATTTTGAAATGTGGATGTTTCTCTTTGTAAATGTTATTTGTGTAGGAAATCAGTTTATTGATTGGGGCAGCATTATTAGTGACAATTTGCATTATCAGTTGACTAATTTTGAGTTGAATGAACATTTCTATATGTCCTCTTACTTATTTTATGCAATTGCATGCATGAGATCTTGGCTGGGTCTTGCTACTAAAGGAACTTATGACAATATGACACAGATCTATGATCATTATCCTCAGTTGCAACTGGAACAAAGTTACAGGCACTACCGCAGAGTAAACAATGCTTTCACAATTTTAACAGTAAGAGAACTCCAAGGTAACACTGCACTCCGGATATCACCAGAAGCTACTAGTTTAATCAAAATATATGGGAGTTACTTCATCCAGTATCCTAGATTTACCTATCTGAGAGTTCGTGGGTTTGATGGATATCCATATAAGTTACCGAGATATGTAGATGACAAAATGATATTGATAGAACTATGCAGGCAAATTGGTTCACTTAACAGGAAATGCAAAGACAAGGGGAAACCTGGAGTCCCATTTCCCATTGGCCTTAGTCACTACAGCTACAAATCTTCCACAGATGCTCAAAACATAGAGAGATCTCTGATAAAAATCATCTTGTATGCCTATACTATGAGATTCCCTTTTGACAGCAAAGGATATGTCAAAGACAATCTATGGCTTGGTGCAGGATACTGTCACTTTCCAGAACTTGAAGACTTTTGGGAAGATTGTGAGAATGATTATGAGGTATGTAAATGGGACTAGATGAGGATGACCACTCCACAGATCAGAGAATTCAAACTAGATTGCAACAGAGATGGAATTGAGGAAGATGACTCAGAGTTAATTGATCCTGTGTATTTTGATAAAATTGAAATACAGTCCTTACCACCTATCAATTGGGCCAATGAGGAGGTTAAAGATTTAGCTACAAGAACTGCACATATCATTCAAAGGACTAAAGCTTGGGTAAAGGAAAAGGCTACTGAGGCAACAGCTACTAAACCAGCAAGTAATAATGCCTTATCATCTAGTAGAAAAGATAAGCATTTGAATTCTTCTTCTTCCTCTTTTAGTTCTCATTCTCCATCTTTAAGAAGTGGTTCCCATAAGAGTACTCAAGGAGGAGATGACGGAGAAGATCCATCAAGAAGAAAGCGTACTAAGAGCATCTATGAAAATAATGAAAAATAGAAAAGAGGGAAAACAAAAATGAAGGATAATGCATTGCCTCCCATACAGGTAACAGTTGAGGTAAACAAGTCTACAAGTCTTGAAGTAACCCATCAAAAAGTTGAGCATTTGAATGCCTCTCCTTTACCCCTTGTTGCTTCTCCTTCTCATGAAACACCTTGTTCACCTCATGCATTACAATTTTCACTCCCGCCACCTATGAATATATTCAGTGAGCATGTGCTTCCCTCAAACATAGTACCTCTTTCCACAAATATTCCAGAATCCTCACATAATTCTTCTTCTTCCTGGTTGCAACAAAGTTTGTCAAGAAAAAGAAACACTGCTCAAATAATCATGCCGGATTTTGATACAGTCTCTAATTTGCTGTAAAGGTCTCCCAAATCTAAAAAGATAAAGGTCACATCAAGGATGGTAGTGGATTCTTCATCGGGTAATCTTTGTGTAGAGGTTGCACAACCTGTTTCAGAAAAGAATTTGAATGAGGCCACGGAAAGTGATTTTAACATCACTAAGGTAGATCTTGGTCCATCTACATAGGAGGGTGACATGCAAAACTTTCAAGTATCGGCTGCCTAGTTGATAAAAAGAATAGAGAAGGAAAGACACACAAAAGAGCAACTAAAGCAATAGGTGCAAGTTTTGACATCCTATCTCAAAGCTATCATAGATACATCAGCTTTGCCTCTTGAGGCTTCTTCTTCCTCCACTAATTTCTCTCTTGAAAGTAATTTTGAAAAGGAAATTATTGAGAGTGTCAGTAAATATCAGTTGTATGGGAAGGTGACTGAAAAGTGGGTTGAACATATGAAATCAAAAGCTTTCAATTTCTTTGAGCAGGCAAGGAGTCTATTTGATGAAGTAGAAACAAAGAGGGAAGAGATTGAGAATGAAATGAAAGGTATCCAAAAAGAAGAATTGTTATGGCAGGGAATATCTAGAGACCTCGGTGAGATGATCAAAACTAATAATGAGATATTACTTGCTGAAAAAGTCTTTCAAAGCATTGAAGAAAACCAATCCAGTTTTTGGCTATGTTCAGTTGAATGGAAACTGTCTAATATAAGACAAGTGTTGGCAGCCCAAGAAAAGCTCTTGGAAGTTTGTGAGTAGGTGAAGAAGAATATTCAGACTGATTTATTGGCAATCAATCCTGATATAATTGAGATGGATAAATTTTCAGCTTTAGAAGCCCAAACTATCAAAAGAAGTTTTGAAGACATGATTAACACAGGGTTGTTCAACAAATAGGTTTTCAATGAAGGACTTATGGAGAAATTGAACCTCATCTTCATGGCTGTCAATTCTAGTGTTGATCACATATCAATTTATCGACATAATTTGAATGATGTCCATAAAGATCAATCAGAATGGAAGCTTCACATGACAGGAGTAATTGTTCCCAAAAATAAGCTGATAGCCGCAGCAGTGAGGATGTTCAGAGTATACAAAACAAAGTCTACCCTCCCTTCACAACAATTTGGAGCAGCAGAAACATCTTCAGATGGTGTCAAACATGGCGAGGACAAAACCTGATAGTCTCTCATGAGATCCATCTTATTGGTCTACTTTTCAAAATTTGCAAATGATAGGTTTTAGTTCTCTTTCTATAAAAGTGACTTTATGTCACTCTTTTGTCATTAAGGTGAAAAGTGAATTTTATTCTTTCAGGGACTTTTTGAAACATTAAATAAAGGTTACCTAAAGTGCACTTTTATTTGCATAACATATTTTGGGTAGTTACAAGAAGTAGTTATAAGGTAGTTATAAAGTTGGTTACTAAGACAAGTCTATATATACAAGGCTTGGTGTTTGTAATAGGGATTTTTTGGCTTTCACATTTATAAGGATGTTATAAGGAATAGAGTTGTACAACTTAGTGTGGAGAAATAAGAAGCATTTTTGGATTGTGTGATCTCAAACATCTTCTTAACATTATTCATTCCTCTTATGTTGATGGATGATGGTTTTCTTTACATAATTTTGCATCTGCAATGTGGAATAACAACTAGTCTTGAAGGAATTGGTTATTAGATAATGTTTCAACGTATGTTGAATATCTCCTGAATCAGTTCTTCTTTCTAATACTACACTCATTGTAATAGTTTAAAAAGTATTCTTATATTGTTTTGATGGGATTGTTGAACTTTATGCATGCGAGATGAGTCAATGTTCGTAAGCCCATTGTCTTCATCTTCCAAACCTTTCTTTAATTGCATTTCATTCACAAAAACCTATAATTTATCAAATGAGGCAGCTGCCCCTCTACATGCAAAGGTAAGTTGATAGGAAAACCACAACTTTACCAACTGTTGGTACTTATTTTCACTATGTGTTTTTCTAGGCAAAGAGTCAATATAATCAGCCATATGTTATAGTGCAAATCTGTTTACCAATAGATTTTTGGTGACTCTACTGGGGACCGGATTCAAGCATGCCTCTTTTTGTTTGGAAAAAGTTGCCTTAATGTGTTCAAAGCAAATCTTTTTGATTACTCAATATGGTGCTGCAACGTAGAGCTGGACCTATTTTACAACCTAATGTCAATTAGTTGGATCTTGAGCAAGAAGATATAATTACTAATTTGCAAGTATTGGCATGGAGATATAGGAGGTCAAATTGCTAATATCAAGAAATAGATGTAGTGCTTGATGAAGAAGACATAGGAACAGAAATCCATGTTCATGCCCAGGTAATAGCTCAAGGCATTGCAGAAGAAGATTTGGAAAGAGCTAATAGGCATTTTCCTTTTCAAGTAGCTCCAAGAAGAGATAGAGAAGTTGGTCCTCCTATCTAACCTGTTCAAGAATATCACCCTGTGAATCCTCCTCAAAATCAACCTGGCTGCCAAGAGGTACACCAGAGGAGACCGTGAAAAGGGCATCCTGGATCTTGATTTTGAAAAGCTAGCAAGTCTTGATTTTTCTCAATCTTTTATTCCCTCAAGAAAGAACATTAAATCTTTTAGCAAGCCCCCTTCACCCACAAGAAGTCCTACCAGAACTGCTGCCTCCTCTTCCACTTACCAAGCAATAACCTTGCATGGGATGGTAGTTCCTATTGTTATAAATATTCAACCAATCCCACCACTGTAAATGGCTCAACCTGTGCCTTGGGGAGCAGCTATTGGCCCCCTCGCCTTAGGTAATCAGTTGCATGACTTACCTCATGGATCTAAAAAAGTTTTGCCCAAGTTCACTAGAGATGTAACAGTTTCTACAGACGAGCATATTAATGCCTTCTTTTCTACATGTGGTGTTCTAGGTGTCATGCATGAAGATGTTTTTGTCCAATTGTTTGTTGAATCTCTAACTGAAGGAGCAGCAGAATGGTTTCACCATTTACCTGCCAGAACTATAAACTCATGGGCAATTATGCACCAAAGATTTGAGGACCGTTTCAAAAGTGTTGAAGATGAGCATGCATTATTAGCACAACTTACTCAAATGAAGAAAGAGATTCATGAGCCTATGTGAGAGTTTGTGGCATGATTTAACAAGTTGATAAATAGAATTAAAACTGCTAACAGGCCAACTGTGGAGAATAAAAAATGTTTCTTTCTGAATGCACAACCTCCAGATATAAGTTTCCATTTGAGAAGGGCTCGAGTGGCTAATTTACAAGTGGCACAATCTATAGCCATTGAGATTGAGGATGATTTGTTGACTACCGGGAAATGGAACAAAGACTTGCAGAAAGGGAAGACGCAGTCTTCTAATCCATCTACGATGGACCCGATGATTTAGAAGCTAGCTAATGATTTACTCCTGCTCAAGAAACAGCTTCCGCATAATCCACCTCTACTATATCAAGATATACCAAAGAGAAATTATGTACCTTACCTGCAGAACAAGCCTCCTAGGCTTCCTCCTCCAGTGCAAAGGCTAGCTATTGAACATCCTCCTTCCAGTCATAAACAGACTGCAGCTACGTGTGATTTTCATTTGACTACTGACCATGATGGCAGCACTTGTCCTGAAATGGCAAGGTTCATGCAAATGAATCTATCAAGTGAGAAGATAGAAGAGTATGTCTCTCAAGAAGATGAGACAAATCAGACCTATGGCCAACCAATAATCAACTTTCTTGAGTACGAATCTGATGAGGAAAAAGAAGAGGTTCATGATATTAACAATCATTCTTGTAATATCTTTACAAGAAACCAATATCAGAAGAATGAAGAAAAAGCCAAAGTTGAATCTTCCCACAAGATTCCAGAAAATAGCCTGAAGATTTTATCAAGAAAACAACCTCTGGAGAATCAACCTCTTACTGCCACGAAGGATAAAGGCACACAAGGTTCCCCTCTCGGTGATTCATCTCTCCCCGATGATGCATTCGATTTCATAGAGCATTGCAAGAAAACAAAGGTACAAATTTCTCAACTTGATTACCTGAAGTCAAATCCTCAACAGTTGGAGAGACTAATGCATGTTGTCAAAGGAAAACCAGATCCTACTTCTTCAGTACACCAACAGTCAAATGACTCTCAACCTAAAAAACCTTCGCATGATGATCTCCTTAGTGAATCTCCACAAAAAGGTACTCCACTGGTAAATGTTATTTTCCCAGATAAGCCTGAACCATTCTATGTTTCCTTATATATAGATGGTTGTAAACTTAGCAATTGCATAATAGATTCTGGTGCTTCTGATAACGTCATGCCTGCTAAGGTTGCTCATGCCCTCGGCCTGTCATTAAATAAACCTTCAGGTAAAGTCTACTCAATGGAGTCCAAGTTAGTCTCATTAGTAGGTCAACTCAAAGACAAACAAGTTGCTTTAGCTGCTTTCCCAGAAAAGAAATTAAAGCTCACCATCTTAGTTGCTGACATTCCTGTAAGCTATGGCATGCTACTTAGTAGAAGCTTCTGTAAAGACCTAGGTGGAGAAATACAAATAGATTGCTCTCATGCCTTAGTCCCCATCCATGGAAAGAAAGTCAAACTGAACCCAGAACCCAAAGCGAAGTATACAGTCCTGAAATCTGATGATCCAAGAGCAGAGATACTATATGAAGAAACTAGACTGGGTACATATATGCTTATGCAGGAGAAAGAGGTAATCCCTGAAGTTATCTCTCCTGACATGTCTTCTGGCCTTTGGATGATGGAATTTGATGGCAGTTGCTCTTCTTCCAGCTCAGGGGTTGGAGTTGTTCCTATTTCACCTGCAAGGGAGAAGTTTCCTGTGGCTTTCAAGTTGGTTTTCGACAATACTAATAATACGACAGAATATGAGGTACTCATTTTAGGCCTCAAGGTTTCTCAAGAGAAAGGCATTAAAATGTTGAGAGTTCTCGAAGATGCAGAATTGGTTGTCAAGCAAGTCAGAAATTAGTTTCAAACAAAGAACACCAAGTTGAGAAGATACCGAAACTTAGTGTGGGATCAAATAGAATTCTTCGATGCTTTCTCTATAGAGGCTATTCCTCGAGCTCTTAATTCCAAAGCTGATTGCCTTGCAGTTTCTACGGCTCTCTTGCTTCCACATCTAGAGTTCAATAAAGATCAATACAAGATTAAATTAGTCTACCAACCAAGCGTGCCTAATAATGATAAATATTGGCAAGTTTTTGATGACGATAGACAAATTGTGTCCTTTTTGGAGAAGGCCGATACTTTTGTCAATATGTTATTTGAAGGAAGTGAGTCTCCTGTAGAAGATGAAGTACTACAATTAAAGGGGAACACCATTCCAAAGGGTTTGATTACTCTAGAGAAGCTGTTTGATAAGCACAATTACTATGTGAAGAATAAGGATCAAGAGAAAAATCCCAATTCTTCTCAGTATGATAAAGTCGATATGGGCACTAAAGATGATCCTAAAATTGTTTGCATCAGCAAAGCATGTTCGCCAGAAGAAAGAAAGAAGCTCATCACCATGTTGGTCAAATACAAGGACATGTTCGCATGGTGCTATGATGATTTAAAGAGTTTCAGGGGTGGAAAATTTCAGCATTATATCACTCTTAAACCCGGAGCTACTCCTTTTAGGCAAAAACAGAGGCAATTCAATCCTAAAGTTGATGGAACTATCTTTGCAGAGATTGATAAGATGTTAAAGTCCAGAATTATATATCCTATTCATCACTCAACTTGGGTAGCAAATATAGTTCCTGTGAGGAAAAAGAATGGTGAAATAAGGATTTGTGTTAATTTTCACAATCTTAATCAGGCATCTTTAAAAGATAACTACCCATTACCTATGATGGATCACATTTTGCAAACCATGGCTGGATCTGAAATGATGTCATTACTTGATGGGTTTTCTGGGTATAATCAGATAGAGGTTGCTCGAGAGGATCAACATAAAACTACTTTTACGACGCCTTGGGGAACACTGGCGTACAATAGAATGCCATTCGGGTTGATCAATGCCGGTGTAACTTTTCAATGTGCCATGGATCTCTCTTTTGGAGATTTGAAAAAAAGATTATTGTGGTGTACTTAGATGACCTTACTATCTTTTTGAGGAAAAGAGAAGACCATATCAAACATCTAGAGATAGTCCTACAGCGTTGTCGTGAGCAGGGGATATCTCTTAACCCCAAGAAGTCCATTTTCGGGGTTACTGAAGGAAAACTACTAGGACACATTATGTCTAAAGATGGGATTCGGATTGATCCTAAATGTGTTGAGGCCATCCAAAAATTGCCATTACCATCAAGCAAACCTAGAGTAAGGTCTTTCTTTGGTCAAATCAATTTCTTAAGGAGATTCGTACTAGATTTCTTTGAATTAACTCACCACATTGTAGACATGATGAGGGATAAGGTGGTCTTCAAGTGGACTGAAAAAGGGAAACAGGCATTTCAAGATATTAAAACTGCGATTGCAGATGCTCCGGTTTTAATTCATCCAGATTTTTCCAAAGATTTCATTATATATTGTTATGCTTCGGAGCATACTTTATCTGCTATCTTAACTCAACAAAATGATGATCGTATAGAAGCACCTATTACATTTATGAGTGTTCCTCTAAAAAAGCATGAATTGAATTATTCCTTAGTAGAGAAGCATGCTTATGTAGTTGTCAAGGCAGTAAAACATTTTAGATTCTATATTCTCAATTCACATTCTAAGGTCTTTGTGTCGGACACCTCGATCAAAACCATACTTACATAGCAAGAAATAGGTGTCAACAAAAGAGCCTCTTGGATTGCGAAAGTTCAAGAATATGATATTGATATTAAGCCAACCAAATTGGTATGAGGAAGAGGCTTATGTAAACTTATAGTTGACAACCGCATGATTGAAGAATTTCCAGAAGAGAATGCCGAATTACCTCAAGCATTATTTGTAGGATTGACAGATGAATGGTTTTCAGATATTGCTTATTTCTTGACATATGGTGAGTGTCCTTCACACTTACCTTAGAAGCAGAAAAGAGCAATCAAGTTGAAAGATGCAAAATATATTATTTGGGAAGGTAGTTTATACAAGAAGGGGATTGATGGAAATTTTCTGAAATGTGTGGATAAAGAACAACAAGAAAAATTGCTTCAATTCTTTCATAACAAAGCTTGTGGTGGTCATTTCTCTTCTAGTGTCACAGCCTATAAGATTCTAAGACATAATTATTACTGGCCTGGCTTATTCAAAGATGCAAACCAATGGGTGAAAAGGTGCGAATCCTATCAACAATTTAAAGGCAAGGTCAAGCTAGCCACGTAGCCATTGAAACCTGTTATTATTGAAGAACCTTTCCGTCAATGGGGGCTAGATTTTATTGGTCCACTTCATCTAACATCTAGCGTTGGGCATACACAATCTTGGTGGCCACAGATTATTTTACTAAATGGGTTGAAGCCATTCCAGTTCATCAAACTTCCTCCCAGGTGGTGTGTGATTTTCTAAAGTAGAATATTCTTGTGAGATTTGGTGTACCTCTAAAAATTGTCACAGATAATGCTTCTGATTTTTCCTCTCATGAAGTCTCTGATTTCTGTTATCGACATGATATCATACTTGCACATTCTTCTGATTATTATCTACAAGGGAATGGATTGGCCAAGTCCACCAACAAAAACCTCATCTCTATCATACGGAAGCTACTAGAGGAGAAACAAAAGAATTGGCACAAAAGGTTATTTGATGCGTTATGGGCCAATAGGATTACATACAAAAGAATCATCGGCATGTCCCCCTTCCAACTTGTTTATGGATTTGATGCTTGCTTGCCAATTCCTTTGGAAATTACTGCCCTTTCTCTTCAGACAATAATAGAAGGTAATAAATTTAAAGATTCTCTGGAGGAAAGAATCATGCATCTGACAAAACTTGAAGAACAAAGGAGTCAAGTAGTTGACAGAATAGCAGAACATCAAGTAAAAGTCAAGAAACTGTTTGATAAGAAGACCAGACAAAGGCAGTTTGTTGTAGGAGATCTCGTTCTACTCTGGGATAAGAGGAAAGAACCTAAAGGGATGCATGGAAAGTTTGAGTCTCTCTGGAAAGGACCTTTCTGAGTCAAAGAAGCATGTGGTGATAATTTATTCTACTTGGCGTATCTTGATGGTACTCATCTGCCCTTGCACTACAACAGGCAGCACCTGAAGATTTACTATCAGTAATTTGGGAGTTACTCCCAACCCTTTGTACATAGAACAATTTTGTTGAGTTAGTGAGTTTCCTTGTTTCTTTGTTTTTGTCATGTTGTACATCTCTTTTCTAGTCTGACTCTATTTTCCTTGAGATAAGATTACGAGTCTTGTCAAAGACACTGGGGTTTGTCTACGTCCTTGCAGTTCTTGTCCCCAAGTAGAGCCAACTGTTTGCCCCGATCCTTCTATCCAAAATATAAAACCTTCTTGCACAAATTAATCCTCTGTGTGAAGTCATTTGGGGTTGCATTGTATATTTTTAAATCATAATTTGTTGTCATAATGTCTTCCCTCGTCTCATTTTTCGCTTTGGTTTAAATGTCAAAACATATTTTTATCCCAAGGCAAAACTCACCACTTAGTCATCTTTTGCTTTGCGTCTATTTTCTGTTTTCACTAAGTCCACGTTAATTTTCGCTTCCCACCAAGTCCATTTGTGTCTACTTTTGATCCGCACCAAACCCACGTCAATTTCTCCTTTTCACTAAGTTTGTGCAACTTGTGAAGTTTGTCTAAGTTGTTCATATCCACTTTTTACCGATGCAAGAAGTCTACACTCACTTGTGGTTACATCCACGTTTTTCTCATTTTCATATAAATTTTTACGTGCCAAGTTGTGTGTCCACAAGTTTCCATGCAGCTAAGAATTAAAGTTGTTTTTCCTCATTTTGAGCACGTTATTTTCTTTCAAATATCATCCGAGGTGTTAGGTTAACTCGAGTGAAGGCTAAGTGAAATTCACTTTCATTTGTTAAAATACAGTAGTCTCTTTAATTACCAATGGGAAGAAAGAAAAAGGTGGACACATCCTACAATCATGCAATAATCATCAGATGTCGACTCCATAAACGTTGCCGTTGAACTATCTCATGAGTTCTACCTCATGTGAATAGTTACATGCCAAAAGAAGAGCCCCATGATCGACAATTAAAGATAAACTATTCTATTAACAAAGTAAAATAGTGAACTCTTTGCTAAGAGTTATCAGGGGATGTCATCATTTCAGCTGTCGTGGCACATTATTGTCAAGGACATTATCAGTTACATGTTGAAAGAGAAGCTCAATGGATTAAAACTCGGTAGAACTCCAAGAAAGTGTTGGCATCAGTAGAAACGAAGGCTCTAATCATGGCACAAGGATTACAAGACACCTGTATTGACAACCTACTGGCGAAACATTCACGAATGAGAATATCTATTACAAACATAAGAAATCAATGCAACTTTGACAAATTATCATGTGAGATGGTGGTAATGGGATCTGATGTTTGCGTCGCCCATGGAATCACCTTTCTTCGAGGGATTTTGTCAAAGAGTTGAAGTGCCTTCACGTTGATTCCACATTTCATGTGCATGCCCGCCAGAAAAGCACTTGTATCCATAGGAGGTTCAAGGAATCTACCATTGGAATGATTAAACGCGTGAGACAATTTTCTAATCCTTTTAATGTTCATATATAGAAACCACAGCTAAATCTATGACTCATTCTATCAAACAGTTATCGTACCTTATCTTAGTCTCCACAGTTTGCATACACATCTTACATGGCACTTACAAATCCTATATCTGACAAAACCCATTTTTGACTATGCTTTGGTGTTTGAAAGCTCCCATTGGCATGCAGGTGAGAAGTTAGGAAGCAAAAGTTGAGAAGTTTGATTTTAATGCCAAAGCGGCTGTAGCAAACACATTTGCTTGAAAGTTTGTAGTGTCTTGTTTAATGGATCCATTCGCTACATGTTCCCACAATCCTTACACTATATGAAACCACATTTTATTATATCAAATAGTTCTTGTACTTCATCTATAGGCGTTGTTCTAAAGAATCCAATTTGACACAGGTAGTAAGATATCATCACTAATTGAACAAGGTGCCCATGGCTTTTTCTATCATTGGTATTGTTGTTATGAAGGAGAACATTTTTGAACACCTTCAACGTTTCCACAGGGCAAAAGATGCTGTGGGTTGAGAATCTCTTCTCAACGATCCTCCTATGGTTGCACCACAGATGTCGCAGATTATTTAAACCTTTTGTTTCTCTGATTTTGGCGAAGTGTTGATAACAAGCTCGCATGTCTAGATTACATCTGATGATAGTGAATGAGACATAATTGTTCAAAGCTTGTTTGAAGGAACATATTGAACTGACAAATAAGAATATACAAAGGGTGCGTGCTCTTAAGGAGGGTGCAATGTTTCGACACCAGAATCAAAACTTGGAACTCATAGTAGTGATACAATCAGCTTTACATCATTCACAGTGGGAATAGTTCCAGAAGTAGGCAACATGATGAAAGTTTTTGAGTTTGCCGACAAATGGTTAATGATTGAAATTTCACAGACAAAGGCTAATACATCAAATTTCATGAGCATCCGTGGTAAACATGATTCAACAAGATGTTGTTTTGTTCCAGTGACATATTCTTTTCGGAGACGACATTGCACTGTGTAGTTTTCTTCATCATTGATGTCCAACAATATCATGAATTTGGCTTTGTGGACGACTATGCTCTCTCTTGCCTACTCTGTGGAATAAACCTCAAAATTTAGGAAGATATCTGAGTATGAACACTTTTCTGCCTTTAAGTTGAATGATGTGTTTTTCCAAATTTGAAATTCATTGCAATAATTTGCAAACTGTCAAAACAAAGAGCTCCTAAAAACAATCCAGTAAAATGTTGAGAGAGAATAAACACAGAAAGTCTTGACTTGTAAACATTTCATCATGAAATTTAGATACCAAGGGTTTGAGTTTCTCTCAGTCCTTGAATCCACTCTTCAAGAAATATTGGATACCTCTCTAGGGCATATCAACTTGATAGATTTCTGGGAGACAATGAGACAAGAGAAGAAATCACCGATGACTCAGAAGTTGTTTGATAGTGGATTTGCCCAAGCAGCTGGTTTTCCTATGGCAATTCAATGCACAGACTTGGTTCTAGAATGTATGAAGAGTTACAAACCAGAAACCAAAGAGATTAGAACCATTGATGACAAACTTATTGTCAGATTAGATAGTGTTTCAATTGGTATAGCTTTTAGATTACCTATCAGAGATCAATTTGTGAATATAGACAAAGGACTTGCTAATCAATACTTCAATGAAAGATAACATCAGTGTCTCAACACTATTGCAAAACATTGGTTACGTACACCGAAAGGAGAAAAATCACAGTTGCCAAAAGTTCTTCACAGATCATGTTTCATAGAGGATATTTCAAATATGATTGTTCTACTTCAGAGAGTGATGGGAGATGAAAAAGTAGCAAATTTTGAAATGTGGATGTTTCTCTTTGTAAATGTTATTTGTGCAGGAAATCAGTTTATTGATTGGGGCAGCATTATTAGTGACAATTTGCATTATCAGTTGACCAATTTTGAGTTGAATGAACATTTCTATATGTCCTCTTACTTATTTTATGCAATTGCATGCATGAGATCTTGGCCGGGTCTTGCTACTAAAGGAACTTATGACAATATGACAGATCTATGATCATTATCATTAGTTGCAACTGGAACAAAGTTACAAGCGCTACCACAGAGTAAACAATGCTTTCACAATGTTAACAGTAAGAGAACTACAAGGTAACACTGCACTCTGGATATCACCAGAAGCTACTAGTTTAATCAAAATGTATGGGAGTTACTTCATCTAGTATCCTAGATTTACCTATCTGAGAGTTGGTGGGTTTGATGGATATCCATATAAGTTACCGAGATATGTAGATGACAAAATGATATTGATAGAACTATGCAGGCAAATTGGTTCACTTAAAAGGAAATGCAAAGACAAGAGGAAACCTGGAGTCCCATTTCCCATTGGCCTTAGTCACTACAGCTGCAAATCTTCCACAGATGCTCAAAACATAGAGAGATCTCTGATAAAAATCAGCTTGTATGCCTATGCTGTGAGATTCCCTTTTGATAGTAAAGGATATGTCAGAGACAATCTACAGCTTGGTGCAGGATACTGTCACTTTCTAGAACTTGAAGACATTTAGGAAGATTGTGAGAATGATTATGACGTATGTAAATGGGACTGGATGAGGATGACCATTCCACAGATCAAAGAATTCAAACTAGATTGCAATACAGATGGAATTGAGGAAGATGGCTCAGATTTAATTGATCCTATGTATTTTGATAAAATTGAAATACAATCCTTACCACCTATCAATTGGGCCAATGAGGAGGTTAAATATTTAGCTACAAGAACTGCACATATCATTCAAAGGACTAAAGCTTGGGTAAAGGAAAAGGCTACTAAGGCAATAGCTAATAAACCAGCAAGTAATAATGCCTTATCATCTAGTAGAAAAGATAAGCATTCGAATTCTTCTTCTTCCTCTTTTCGTTCTTATTCTCCATCTTTAAGAAGTGGTTCCCATAAGAGTACTCAAGGAGGAGATGACGAAGAAGATCCATCAAGAAGAAAGGGTACTAAGAGCATCTATGAAAATGATGAAAAACAGAAAAGAGGGAAAACAAAAATGAAGGATAATGCATTGCCTCCTATACAGGAAATAGTTGAGGTAAACAAGTCTACAAGTCCTGATGTAACCCATCAAAAAGTTGAGCATTTGAATGCCTCTCCTTTACCCCTTACTGCTTCTCCTTCTCATGAAACACCTTGTTCACCTCATGTATTACAATTTTCACTCCCACCACCTATGAATATATTCAGTGAGCATATGCTTCCCTCAAACATAGTACCTATTTCCACAAATATTCCAGAATCCTCACATAATTCCTCTTCTTCTTGGTTCCAACAAAGTTTGTCAAGAAAAAGAAACACTGCTCAATTAATCATGCCAGATTTTGATACAATCTCTAATTTTCTGCAAAGGTCTCCCAAATCTAAAAAGATAAAGGTCACATCATGGATAGTAGTGGATTCTTCATCGGGTAATCTTTGTGTAGAGGTTGCACAACCTGTTTCAGAAAAGAATTTGAATGAGGCCACAGAAAGTGATTTTAACATCACTAAGGTAGATCTTGGTCCATCTACATAGGAGGGTGACATGCAAAACTTTCAAGTATCAGCTGCCTAGTTGATAAAAAGAACAGAGAAGGAAAGACACACGAAAGAGCAACTAAAGCAACAGGTGCAAGTTTTGACATCCTATCTCAAAGCTATCATAGATACATCAGCTTTGCCTCTTGAGGCTTCTTCTTCCTCCACTAATTTCTCTCTTGAAAGTAATGTTGAAAAGGAAATTATTGAGAGTGTCAGTAAATATCAGTTGTATGGGAAGGTGACTGAAAAGTGGGTTGAACATATGAAATCAAAAGCTTTCAATTTCTTTGAGCAGGCAAGGAGTCTATTTGATGAAGCAGAAACAAAGAGGGAAGAGATTGAGAATGAAATGAAAGGTATCCAAAAAGAAGAATTGTTATGGCATGGAATATCCAGAGACCTCGATGAGATGATCAAAACTGATAATGAGATATTACTTGCTAAAAAAGTCTTTCAAAGCATTGAAGAAAACCAATCCAGTTTTTGGCTATGTTCAGTTGAATGGAAACTGTCTAATATAAGACAAGTGTTGGCAGCTCAAGAAAAGCTCTTGGAATTTTGTGAGTAGGTGAAGAAGAATTGGCAATCAATCCTGATATAATTGAGATAGATAAATTTTCAACTTTAGAAGCCCAAACTATCAAAAGAATTTTTGAAGACATGATTAACACAGGGTTGTTCAACAAACAGGTTTTCAATGAAGGACTTATGGAGAAATTGAACCTCATCTTCATTGCTGTCAATTCTGGTGTTGATCACATATCAATTTATCGACATAATTTTAATTATGTCCATAAAGATCAATCAGAATGGAAGCTTTGCATGACAGGAGTAATTGTTCCCAAAAATAAGCTGATAGCCGCAGCAGTGAGGATGTTCAGAGTATACAAAACAAAGTCTACCCTCCCTTCACAACAATTTGGAGCAGCAGAAACATCTTCAGATGGTGTCAAACATGGCGAGGACAAAACCTGATAGTCTCTCATGAGATCCGTCTTATTGGTCTACTTTTCAAAATTTGCAAATGATAGGTTTTAGTTCTCTTTCTATGAAAGTGACTTTATGTCACTCTTTTGTCATTAAGGTGAAAAGTGCATTTTATTCTTTCAGGGACTTTTTGAAACATTAAATAAAGGTTACCTAAAGTGCACTTTTATTTGCATAACATATTTTGGGTAGTTACAAGAAGTAGTTATAAGGTAGTTATAAAGTTGGTTACTAAGACAAGTCTATATATACAAGGCTTGGTGTTTGTAATAGGGACTTTTTGGCTTTCACATTTATAAGGATGTTATAAGGAATAGAGTTGTACAACTCAGTGTGGAGAAATAAGAAGCATTTTTGGATTGTGTGATCTCAAACATCTTCTTAACATTATTCATTCCTCTTATGTTGATGGATGATGGTTTTCTTTACATAATTTTGCATCTGCAATGTGGAATAACAACTAGTCTTGAAGGAATTGGTTATTAGATAATGTTTCAACGTATGTTGAATATCTCCTGAATCAGTTCTTCTTTCTAATACTACACTCATTGTAATAGTTTAAGAAGTATTCTTATATTGTTTTGATGGGATTGTTGAACTTTATGCATGCGAGATGAGTCAATGTTCGTAAGCCCATTGTCTTCATCTTCCAAACCTTTCTTTAATTGCATTTCATTCACAAAAACCTATAATTTATCAAATGAGGGAGCTGCCCCTCTACACGCAGAGGTAAGTTGATAGGAAAACTACAACTTTACCCACTGTTGGTACTTATTTTCACTGTGTTTTTCTAGGCAAAGAGTCAATATAATCAGCCATATGTTATAGTTGAAATCTGTTTACCAACACATACAAGTCGAACCCGATTGCATTTTTAACTTGTTTTATAAAGTCTTGGGGTCCGCTTTGTATATGGGCGATTGTATATTGCGATATACAAGTCAAAGATACAAGGGTTGCATGCAAGGCGGACTTGAATCGAAGATCAAATTTAGCATTTCAGGTCTTGGGTCCTCCTTGTATATGTATAAGTGTTTTGTATATTTGAACATGCAAGGAAATATACAAAGAAAGTGATACAAGCCGGATTTGACCCAGCAGTCAAAGCAGTTGATAAATTTTGGGGTTCGTGGCTTGTATATTTGGTGCTTGTATATTGCGATATACAAGCAAACAAACAAAGGAAGTATACAAGCCGGATTTCAACGTCTTTTCAGGCTATTTCATAAAATTTGAAGTCTGTGGCTTGCATGTACAATTGTACTTATATATTGCAATATGCAAAGGGCAGATATAGTTTTCAGCGATGCTCCTTGAACCAGCTCAGCAACAAATCAGCCGGTGCCACGTGGTGGCAGACATACATGCAAGTTAGCATACAAATGGTGGGGCCCGCATATACAAAGGGAAATTGTATGCATATACAATTTCAAAATCCAAAGGGCAAATTCAAGTCAGATATACAAGGTGGCATGCATATACAAGGGAGTTGCAGTGAAGTTTTGAATGCTGATTCAGGTGGCAAATGCAAGCGATATATACAGATACAAAGTGATATATACAGGTGGTTGACCAAAACTTTGACCGCCTGTATCTCCTCTGTCCTGGCAAATTTCCACATGCTGCAAGTGGCAAAGATGCATATTTTTGTCCCTTCTTTCATTTGCCAGGGTTTTTGGGGGTTTTCTCACTTTCAAATTTTAGATTTGGCGTTGCATGCTTGGCCATCGTGAAGTTTCAGCAGTGACAGTTGCATATTCAGTTGAAGATATTTGTTGCATTCATTGCTACAAATTGATGACTTTGCAGACCACATTAATGATGAAAAATATCTTTCATCTACCTTGTTTTCAGATCTTTTACACCATAACTTTAGGAAGATAAACATCCTTTCAACGGTGGTATTTTCTGACAGCGCCCATGGGCGAGGATTTATTGTAACTGACTAAAAATGTAAAATGATATATATACATGTAAAATAGATGTATATAGTGTTGGTTGTTCTTCTAGGCTATTCTTTGTAATGGCTAGTTGGCCTTTATGATCACAAACTAGTATTTTGCCTCTCTTTTATTATTTTTTAGCACTGTGTCTGCTCTTTGGATTGGTAGGTTGTGTATTGTGGATAAAACGGTCCCTTTCATTCCTCCATTATTTCGTTTGGACCTCTCTAAAATTAATATGAGTATGTGTAATTCTTTCCAGTTATGAGATTATTACTATGTCTATTCAGCTGCAGCCAAACAAATTTAAATCTGGTGTATCACTTAGTTCATTCCAGCATTTCATTTCAGCATTCCCTCTAACCCTTTTCCTAGCAAGCATTAGCACTAGGTTTAGATGTATTTCTCTGAGCTTTAGGCTTAGAAAGAGGAAGCTGGCCTTCTCCAGAGGTCTAATCTCATTTCGCAAGGTCCCACACTTCGAGATCATTCCCATGTTACTCCAGGTTGCATGAGGTTTCACAACTACATGCAAAGGGTGCAAATCTGGGTGATAACAGGTCTAATTGTGTTTGCCCCTTTGAGGATGAAAATGAGCCATCAAATGAACATGAAGAGGTACACGCCTATCAACAACAAGATCTGGGTAAGCATAATTATAACCGGAGAAATCATTCAAACATACCTATTGGTCAACTATTGACCACATCCTTTCCTCCAAATAATTTTAACACACCCCCTGATCCCAAGGCAAGTAATAACCCTGGATTTCCCAAGGTTAATGCTCAATACTTAGCATCACCAAATACAGCACCAAAGGTTTCTAATCTGCCTCATGAATCTAATAAGTTAGTCACTTATCTGGCAGATGAAATGAAAAAGATTAAAATCAGCCTGTCATTATAAGAGTTGCTTAAAACCCCTGCTATCAAGAAAGCATTCATGAAATCATTAGATGATCTTGCTCTGAAAGAGGATAGTCACCCCTCAGGTCAGTTTGGAAATAGAGATCATGCTGCTAGGGACATCAATGTCAAACACAAAGTGCCAGCTACTGTTTAAGCTGCAGAGACCTCCCACATGACCCTATACAGATATAAGAGTGAGTCGCCTCCTTTCCTCCTTACTATAAGGATGTTTAGTAAAAATTTACACAACTGTTTAGTAGATTTAGGAGCATCTACCAATGTAATGCCCCTGTCCATATGCAATGCTTTAGGGTTGCATCCTACCAAATCATTAAAGAAAGTAACACAATTAGACAAAATAGAAGTGAGTGTGGTAGGAGAACTAACTCATATTTACATGCAACTAGGATCAGATCCCAGGATCCAGTACTATATTGACATTCAAGTAGTTGATATACCTGATACCTATGGGATGTTACTCAACAGGGACTGGTCAAAAACCCTTAATGGATACATGTCAACTGATTTTAGTCATATGTGGTTGCCTTGGAAAGGGATACCAAATCAAATAAGGATAGATGTAGAGCCTCGTATGAAGCACATGATCACTAAATATAACAAAAACAACAAGATCATGTATGTGGATGTAGAACCCAGAGTTTACTCCATCAGGCCCCAGACTATCAAGATAGAAGAGATCCTGATGTATGATGTTCATCATCATGATGATGACCCTAAGGATGACAAAATAATTGTAGAATTTGATTGTAACCCTAAAAATGAAAATAAGGTAGATCATTTCAAGAATTTCTAGATGCACTTATCTAAATAGGTGAAGCGATGTCAATTATTAAAGATGCTTGTTCATGATATTTTAATTGATGGATAGTGTAGGTTGCATAATGAATCGCATCATGAGAGGACATGTGATGCCTACATAGATATGATGGAGCTGGAACAAGCATATAGTGATGCATCAGCATCATTATCATCATCATCCATGGTAAGTTCTGTAGATAGTGATAGTGACATTGATTTTTGTTTGTCTTCTGCAGAAATAGAGGAATGTCTACAACAAGATAAAGGTCATATTCAGATGACATAAGAGATTCTGGTATGTAACAAGAATAATGTTAAAAGAAACAAGAAAATCACCCTAGGGAGTGATTGTTTAGTAGAGTCAGATTATGAGTTATCTGATGAAGACAGAGGTAGCAATCTGTCTAAATTTGAAGAGTTTTTATCAAAAGAAATTCAAAAAATGACACAGCAGCAAAGATCTCCATAGGATGTCTTGATGGAGGGCTAGTGCAGAATACATGAGGCACCTCATTCAAAAACTGCTTGTTCACTATGTTTGCATATTTTGAAAAGGTAGATGTTACCTAGTCCAGATGATTTTCCTCTTGATGATAGAAAGAAAGAAGAAGTATCAGCTTCACATAAGACAGAAAAGGTGAAGTGTGAGAAAGTTGAGATACCAAATTTAAAATAGATATCAAATGGTGTAGCTGCCAGAGCTGCAAAGAAAAGGGAAGGCTCAGACAAGCCTTTGGCTGAGGATAAGCCATGGATCCTTAGATTTGATGGATCCAAGTCAAAACAAGGGGTTGGAGTAGGGGTAGATCTTATTGATCCATCTAGAAAATCCTACTTAGCAGCATACAGACTGCAATTCTCATGCACCAACAATGTGGCAAGAGTATGAATCTCTAATTCATGAGATATTATTTGCACTTAAAAGGAAAGTGAAGATTCTACATGTCTATGGAGACTCATAATTAGTTGTGAGATAGGTAAGAGGTATATACTCTTGCAATTACAAGAAATTATCTAATTACAGACACAGGGTGTGGGACTTGATAGAAGATTTTGATGCATTCAATATCACCCATGTACCCAGAGAACAAAATCATAGAATAGGTGCCTTAGCCCAGGCTGCCAGCACTTTGGAACCACTCTCCATATCTGGTCTAAAAATATTTTTAGTAGAATTAGTATCAGTGCCTTCAGTACCTGATAATGTAACCAACCTCCAAGTATTTGATGATGATCAGCATATTCTAGACTTCATTTCCAATAGGGATGTCTTTGATGCACATATCATAGATGAGAGGAATGTGGAGGACCATGTCTAGGAAGAAGAAGAAATCCTAGAGTTGCCTAGTAATAAGATTCCTAAGGGAATGATAGAGCTAGAAAGGGCATTTGATCTAAACAACATGCTAAAATAGAAAGACCTTCCAAAAGAAGATGGAGGATAGTATTCACAAGTCAATATTGGACAAAATGATGAAAAAAGAAATGTCCTGATTGGAAAAGTTTGTACAGAGGAAGAGTTAGAAGGAATAACCCAAGCTCTCAAATATTACATCCATGTCATTGCCTGGACTTATGATGAGTTAAAAACTTAAGATACATCAATCATCACTCAAACCATACCCCTGAAGCCAGATGTCAAGCCTTTTAGACAAAAGTAAAGACCTATCAATGCTTTGCTAGAACCCATCATTTTTGAGGAAGTTAAGAAACTGCTCAATGCCAGGATCATATTTCATGTGAGGCATTCTACATGGGTGGCAAACCTGGTCCCAGTAAGAAAAAAGAATGGCGACATCAGATTATGTGTAGACTTCAGGAACTTAAACAGAGCTTCTAAGAAAGATAATTATCATTTACCCTCTCTAGATGAGGTTCTGCAAATTGTGAATGGTGCCAAAATGATGTCATTTCTACATAGTTTCTTAGGATATAACTAGGTAATGGTGGACAAAATAGACCGATTGAAAACTGCATTCACCACAAAGTGGGGGATATTCGCCTATAAGCGTATGCCTTTTGGGTTAATAAATGCTAGAGCAACATTTCAGCGAGCGATGGACATAGCCTTTAGAGGCTTGATTGGTAAATGCATAGTCATATACATGGATGAATTAACAGTTTTCTCTAAAGATAGAGGAAACCATGTAGAGGACCTTAGAAAGGTGCTGAAGAAATGTGAACAATATGGGATATCCCTATACCCCAAGAAATGCATATTTGGGGTAACAATAGGGAAATTGCTAAGCCACCTGATAACTGAAAATGGGATCATCATTGACCCTGACAGGGTGGAATCCATCATGAAGATACAACTTCCTGGAAGCAAAAAGGATCTAAAATCTTACTTTGGTAAGATTAATTTTGTTAGAAAATTTATCACTGGCTTTGCAGAAATTGTTAAACCCTTGAATGCCATGCTCAAGAAGGACGCTAAAATTGAGTGGACACCTAAATCTAGAGCAGCTTTTGAAGATATTAAAAAAGCCATATCTAATGCTCCAATCCTGATTAGTCCAGATTACACCAGGGACTTTTACATTTATTCATTTGCTTTAGAGAATACATCTGCAGCAGTGTTGACATAGAAAAATGAAGAAAAGGAAGAAAAGTCCATAGCCTTCATGAGCTTCCCTTTTAGAGATGCATAACTCAGATACATGGATGTTGAAAGACAAGCACTTTCTCTGGTTCAAGCAGTTAAGAAGTTTAGGCACTACATCTTGAGAAGTAAAGTGATTGTTGTAGTACCTGATGCAGCAGTAAAGATGTTATTAATGCAAAGCAAACTAGGTGAGAAGAGAGCTAAATGGATCACTGTCCTTCAAGAATATGATATGGACATTACACCTATGAAGCTGGTGAGAGGATAGGCATTGAGCCAGATGATATCAGAGATTGATCCTAATATCATGAGCCAGCAGTATGTTATTAATGCAAAGTTTGATGGGGAATGGTACTCAGACATCAGACACATCTTGATTACTAGAAGATGCCCTTCAAGACTGCAGTCCTCACAAAGGAGAGCCCTAAAAATAAGGTCACAAAAATACATGATGAAAGGGGGAGTCCTTTCTAAGAAGAATTATGAGGGGATATACCTTAGATGCCTGGAAAGGTAGGAAACAAACAAGGTGATATCAAAATTACATGATAAGTTTGGAACTATACATGCGTCATCCTTGGCCACCACTCACGTTATTCTTAGGGTAGGATACTACTGGCCCATGATTATTAAGGACACTGCTGAACATATCAAATGCTATCATATGTGTCAGGTTGCTGCGAATAGAGAAAGATATGCTACTCAACCTTTGTAGCCAATGATGGAGATGCGCCTATTTGCTCAATGGGGAATGGATTTCATAGGACCAATCAATCCTCCATCATCTTCAGGTCACAGGTATGTTTTAACTATTACTGATTATGTACTAGGTGGACTGAAGCTATCAATAGTAGGACATGTAATGCTAAGGATGTCATCAGATTTTTAGAAAGCAATATAGTGACCAGGTATGGAGTCCCCTATGCTTTGGTATGTGATAATGGGTCTACCTTTGCTTTAACAAGATTATCAAGTTGGGCTTTTGACTATGGGATCATCTTGAAATTCTCCTCAAATTACTATCCCCAAGGGAACGGATTAACAGAATCCACAAATAAAAATTTATTGAACATCATAAAAAAGTTAATAGAAAAGAACCCAAGGGAGTGGAACACCCTACTGAAATATGCCTTATGGGTAGACAAAACCAGAATGAAGGCTGCATTAGGAAATTCACCTTTTCACTTAGTATATGGGGTGGATCCCATCCTCCCTGTTAACCTAAAAATCCCTACACTGTAGTTTGCACAAGAATACCTGGGCATAGATAATAAACAAGAAGTTAGGTTGCTTCAATTGATGCACCTAGAACAGAAAAAAAAGTCAGGCAATTGATCAATTTACCAAACATCAGGCTGTTGTCAAATGCTGGTTTGATAAAAGAGCCAGAGTCAAGGCCTCTAGAATCTTAGATTTAGTCCTGATGTGGGACAAAGCACATGAGAGGAAGGGAGATCATGGTAAGTTTGATAAACTCTGGATAGGTCCCTTCCAAATTTCAAAAATTTTAGGAGACAGCACTTACAGGCTTAAAACTTTGATAGGTGAGGATGTTCCATTACCAGTTAATGGACAGTTCCTTAAACATTATTTCCAAGCCTAAGTTAGCTTCATGAGAGTCATGTGTATCATAGTGTGCATATTTGTATAGTTGTTTGTACAGTTTTGGTTTTGTTGTTTTATTTTGTTTGCTTGTTGAGTTTTGTTTTGGTTAGCCAAGATGATGCAGCTCATCACCCTAGAAAATAACCAAATTGTTAAGATTCAAGTGATGAGAACAAATTCATAAATAGGTTATGACTTATTTTGAGAAGTATTGGTGATCAGGTCTGTGATATCTTTTCATCAGGGTGCCCTTTCTTGACCAAAGTGACTATTTCACAATGACTCACCTAATAGCCTTGGGTTTGTTGAACACACAAGTATAGGTGTTGCATGAAAAATCTAAAGGGACTCCCTTGCTACCAATGCAATCTCTAACCTAAATCAGCAAGTGACCATACCTTGCACACTAAGCTTACATGATGACATCAGATATATAGAGTATAGAATATTGAAAACTTAGAAAAAAGAAATAAAACTAGGCCATCTAAGTAACTCTACCTGGGCTATAGACGCCTGCTGGTAGTGGGGCTCTTCTTAGGGGGATTGTATAGATAACCTTGCCAGGGCTATGGACGCCTGCTGCCAGCAAGGCTCTATCCAGGTTAGCTATGAGGGATGATCCCAAACTATGTAGCTTAACATCAATTACTCATGCTTTCAACCTGCTTTCAAGATGAGGATAATTAATCATTTGCACACACCTGATCCTTTGTTAGCATTGTTGCCATGATGAAAATCTCATCATTCAAAAAGATTATGGTGCTTATACTTAGAAAGAGTTAGAATATTATGTTAGAATGTGATCACATCACTTGAATCATTAGAATTTAGTTGTTTTTTTTTGTGGCAAGTTGTTGTGTGGTTACACAACACACCCCATTTTGACTTGACAAAATAGGGACCCAACTTTTTTGCTGCTTTGGCTTGTGTTGTTTTTCTGCTTTTCGGTGGTCTGGTAAAAGTAAGTCATGCAGGTGATCTTGCATAAAGGGGGTAGATAAGTCATCATGATGAGGTTAGTTCTTCAAAGTTAGTATTTCATATCATTAACCTCATGGTTGGAAAGAGTATAAAATTCCATGTATGTTTGCCTTTTGGATCACCCCGATATTTCTTAAGGGGAGTGAGTTATGATAAGTCAAAGTTCTGGTCAAACCTGATATTCCGAGGGGGTCATATTCCTCAACATCAGTCACCTTGTGTAAGATCACCCCAATGCAAGTCTATCACCTGATAATCATTTGGTCCACAAACTCTAGATGTCAATTTTACATGATAGTGGTATTTGCCCGTCAAGCGTCTTCATGTATTTTGCAGGGATCATATTTTGAATATCACCCGATCTTACAAAGATCACCCTACCCTATCACAAAATATCACCCCAGTGCCAATATGATGATGGCGTCATCTAACCCCTATGAACAATTAAAATCACCCTAATGGTGACATCATCATTCTTTTTACCTCGCAGAGGTATGTATCCAGCGATCGCCCTTTTAAAATAACATGACGGTGATGTCATCCTGATCTTTTAAAAGGGGGTCACTTTAGTTTTGAAGGGTCACATTTTAAACATCCCCCGATCTTAGAATCATGACCCGATATTCTCAACATCACCTGATTCATTAACATTAGTTTTGTCGTGCAAAGGCAAAAGGTCATATTATACAAAGGGGGTCATATTTTGAATATCACCTAATCTTCTGAAGATCACCCCCTCATCTTGCTTCGTAACATTTAATGCACATAAATGCAGTAGGTGGATTCCTGCCGACTACGAATATGGTACAAACACCTAGCAACATCCATGGATTTTGTGTAGAAGATCAATGGTTTTAATTGATTCAACCCGGTTATGCCCTAATCTACCCTACGGATGGATTTAAAGGTAAGTTTCCAAGGTCATTTTTTATTTACCTTGCGAAGAAACAAGAATTTACAGAGAAGAGAGTCAAACCCTCATACTAGCTACCTGTAGACAAACAATAGCTTGTAGCATAACGAAACACGTGGTCATCATCATTTGAGCCCCTTTTTCGTAATCATTAGCCTAATCCAGGAGATAAGCGTTATCAGGTAAGTAATTAAAAAACCCTCTTGTTGTTTTCTGCATGTCCAGGTAGTATGATTTTTCTATTGGTTTGATTCTATAAATAAGCATATCACGATGAAGTAATGAATATTAAATGATATAATATGCATGATGCCATAGAGGTAGATGTTGTATGAATGCATATGAATATTACAGTAAGACCAGTCGTTTTTATTGTAGGAATCTATGGCAGACATCAGGAAGAACAGATCTGGAGCAAAATTTCTTAAGCCTATGTACGTTCAACCCGAAGGAATACAATTTAAATATGGCACCATCAAGGATACACACCAAGGGGAAATAGATTTAGTAGCATGGTCATCCAGGATGCATGATAATAAAGATAATACCCTAGTGGATGCCATATTTGTGTTAGGAATGTGGCATGCGGCCGGATTTCTATATGCCATGGAAACCGCGAAACTGATAGTAGAATGCGCCAGAAATTACAACCCTTAGACAAGGCGAATGGAGAAACATGGAAGAGTTTATGCAGACTTTTCAATTAAAGGGATCACATCTACTTTCAATCTCCCAGTTGGAAAGAAGGTAGTCAGTATGGATCTACACGAACTAGAGACAAAGTATGAAAACAATAAAAAGAATGCCAAGAAGAGGATATACCAGTGGAGGTCTAAGAACAGCACTTACACTGCCTCTGCCAAATTGCAAGTAAATCTGTACAAATTTGATTTCGATGATGAATATCAGTATATGATTACTCTGCTCAGTAGGATGATAGGCCAGCCTAATGCTGGGAGTTTCAAGAATTGGATGTTTGGAATCATCTAGATGTGCCTCTATACAGACAGCAAGCCATTATGGGCCAAGATCATCAGTGATGCTTTAGATGAACAAATGATGAACCTAGGAGGCCAGGAGTGCTCATTTTACATGACCTCATATGTTGTTTATTCATGTGCTTACAAAGGAACATTTGATGCACTAACCACAGTTGGAAAGATTGGCAGCAGTATAGATGATGCCCATATATGGGATCATTATCCTTAGTTATAGAGAAGGAATTACCTCTTTGATTATAAATTGGTGAATGATGCATTTTCTATGCATCTGGTTAGAACAATGGAAGAGGATAGAACAAAAAGATTGAGCATGGAAGCTCAATAAGTTATATACAAGCATGGCACTTGGTTCATCCAGTTTGCCACTTTTTCCTATATCAGAATAGAAGGTTTTGAAGGACAAACCTTTACGATACCTAGGTACCCTACTGATGGGGTAGTCCTGATGGAGTTTTTGAGACAGATATCTACCATACTGGATGCATATAAAGCACAGAAGAAAATACCTCCAGTATTATTTCTAGTATCTATAGGTTGGTACATGTGCTCTAATTCATAGAGTATAAAGAATGTCATAGGGAGTCTAAACTTGATGCACCTACAGCCATTTCCATTGGCTAGATCATATGACCCCTATGGTAGAATGCAAAAGATAATAGGCAAACCTATACATCAAAAACACATAGAAGATTTCTAGACTGATTGTGAAGATGAAGCCGAAGTAAGAAGAAGAAAATATCAAAGGCTCACTTTAAATTAGGTAAGGACATTTGACTGCATCCCAGTGCCTGCACAGTTGAGGAAGGATGATGACAAGACTATGTCAAATGAATATGAGGATAATAAGGTGTATAATGACACCATCTCAGCCCCTGACCTAACACAACCTAAAGACATTTCATTAGA